>BSBM01001218.1:3020874-3641748 GCA_027924585.1 Larix kaempferi
AGCCAATGGAATCGAACCCCCTACCTCTTAGCTAACAAAAAAATGGCATACCATTGCAAGAGGCATTATGTTTGTAAGGTGTATCCCATAATATTTATTTAAGGTTTTATTGTTACCATGTAAGCACAAAAGTCGGGCCAACGGGCTCTGAACCCGCGACCCTTTAGTACATAACACTGATTTTTACCGGCATGTTACACCTATTTCGACGGGTGTGTAGCCAAATGTTTTATTTTTAAACTAGAATCATATCCATATCACACAAAACATGTGGCTTTCCATCGATTTGAACTGGAGACCTCTACTATATAAGCAGAGAGTCTCCACCACTACGCCACAGTTGATTTTTGTGCAGAAAAATCTAATGCAAATGTTTTAAGCTAAGTTTTAGAGCGTAAATGGAGCTTTTGGCGGTTTGAGTCCTTTTGAAGAGTAGGAAGAGAGGGGATATTCCTCCACCAGCAAATTTGAAGTCTTATTGTAGGAAAGGAGACATTCTTCATGGGAAATTTGGAGATTTTATTCATGTAAAATAATTTGAGTGCATTTCTAATGGATCAATCACACATTGTAAGTGGACTCGGAGACTTGGCCCACATTGGATGAATTCTGTCATCAATATCCATATCATGTCTTATGGTTTGTTCCTCATTTATTTTCTTCATTTCAGTTTATCAAGCTCTTATTAAATTTTTTTATTAAGATCCAAGTTAATTCCTATCTCCATTCATTGTGAATCAAGTGTTATCTTCGTATCACTACTTCAGATTTCATTGTCAAGACTTCAAGAATAGCTTATGAGTTCTAACTTCAAATACTTTGTGTGTTACTAGAGGATTGAAAAAAAGTGATAACCATTATGATTGCAATCACAACGTTGGAAAAATTCGCAGTGTTAACTCTACAAATTCATATAATTGAAACAAGGAAATTTAATTTAAACTGAAGATTTAAAATTATGATATCATAATTGTTCTCGATCAATAAAAAAATTAAAATTCAATCCAGTTTTATATTAAGATGGGAACTAAGATTTAAACAACAAATTTACAATTTTTCTAGCATAACAGACGACTAGGAAACAAAATTAAAGAAAAAAATCTAAAAGTTTATTTAGAATTTATTAAAAATATATATATTCACTAACCTTTACGATCTGATGCCATTGGGTTGAGGGGTTTAGATGCTCGATCGAGGCTTGAAGAAACTCACTTAAGGCTGAACAAAAGCTCGGTTCAGGGTTAGGAGTGATAATGAGTTGCAGCCCTATTTTCATGTTTATATAAAAATAAAGATCTTGATTTAGCATTTTGTTAAAAGAAATAAACCGTCGGTTGAGGGCTTGGATTTCCTAGGAAATTATATTGAGTGAGAGATTATTTAGGGTCTCGATTGAGCTTTTAACAGCTCGATCAAGAGCTTAAAATATATAGATCAATTGTCACAGAAATGCATCACTCTCTACTCACCTTGCCAAAAAGTGATACCCATTTTCGTGGATTAAGTGAGATAGTATATTTGGTAGAGATACTTAAGGATTCGATGGATTTTGGTGTAAACACTTTCCTTGTAAAGAGAGAGTGTTAGATTTTTTTGTTACTTAGAAAGTGTTTCTGGCATGTTTAGGGTTGCTCCACGATATCTGGGTTCCATGGTGTATAAC
Organism: Larix kaempferi; assembly: GCA_027924585.1. Lineage (NCBI taxonomy): Eukaryota > Viridiplantae > Streptophyta > Pinopsida > Pinales > Pinaceae > Larix > Larix kaempferi. Next base: position 3,022,538 of record BSBM01001218.1, read on the forward strand.
TATCCCTTGGATTGTTTCGGATGGATTGTAGCATGAGAGATTGCATGTGATAGACATGCATAGTTGAGCTAACTTGCTTAGTGAATGCTTAAATTCAAGATAGTGTTGGATCTCCCTATTTCCTTGAGGAATTCGAGATCTTCCGGTAGTTTGGTGGATGTCCTTCATTGAGGCATCGTCGAGGAGCCACATACTTGGAGAGAACCCTTCGGGGTGTGTGGAACATTTTTCATCGCGGAGGAGGGTTTCAAGCCTTAGTTGGCATGTGGTAGCTTAGGTTAATTTTCAAATGATTGGAGATGGCTTGGGGACGCTTGGGACTTCAATAGTATTCTTGTAGGGGATATCTAATGATCCAAATGGATATCGGTGGCCACCCACATATTCCACTGGCTCAAAACAGTTTCCCATTTTGCCAATTTTCTAGTAATTTTTCTACAGTTTTTCGAGTCCCAAACGTCCGGGGCCATTTTCAGGCCTTAAAAGATGTTTTTTGGGAAATCTTGGTCCAACGTAGCCCATCTATTTTATGGTCCTCGGCGTAGTCCTCGGATAGATCTTTCCAAAGGGCTACCGAGAGCCCCAAACGGAGATCGTATGCAAAAGTTATGACCCGGGGAAGTTGACTATTCAACTAACCACCTTGGGGCTTTATGACGGTTCATCTTCTAGGGTTAGGTTTTTGGATGTTTGGGATTCTTTCCCTCATGCTTATGATAAATAGGCCCTTTCGGCCTCTCTTTGTATTCATCTTGGCACGAATGAGCACAGCAGCCACATCTCTTCCTAGAGATCGCTACTACGATTCTAGCTGTTGTATTTACAATCTGTTCTATTACCAATATTTAATAGAATATGTGTTTACTGTATCGATGTGTTTCTTGCCATATATCTGTGTATGTGAATATATATCCCTGTATATGATTCTGTATATATGCTATCTTTTGTTTCATTCCCATACAAATCCGGATCATCTAACCTAGTGGATTACTTTTCTTTGGACGATATATGGAGTCCTTGGAGGATCTTCATGGAATGGTGTGGACTTTCCTTCCATAGCTACGTCACATTGGATTCATTACTGTGCACAACATTACCATTGGAGCATTAGTGGATATCTCAGTTGTGTGGCCTACAAGGCTTCATATAGGTTGCATGTAAGGGCTTAGTACCACATAGCATTGTTGGCCTCCCTTACCTCTCATATAAATAAAGGATGGATAAATTCATTTTATACACAATCATCACATTGTCATTTATACACTTCTCTTTCTACTTTTCTTCTAGGAGAGATTCAATGGGGTTTCCTCATGAACCCTAGTAAAATCTAGGGGAAGGGAAGGAGGATGTTGTGGTTGGATTTTTCTCTTGTGGAGGAGACATTTGTGATGATCTTGGATTTCTCTCCTGCTCCGCTCTTCAGTTGTACTTGTATGTATGTATATCTCCCTTGATATTCTAACGTTTATTGGCCTTTTTATTCATCTTTGAAAATGTTTTAGTTATAGGGTTAGGATTTTACCCTTTTCGATTTGAGATAAGGGTTTGAGCAAAAAGTGTCAGGTGGATTTGTGAAAAAAATGAAGAGGAGGATGTCTTGCCTAGGAGATAATGTTAGATAAATTCTTCTACATGGATCTTCTTGGTCGATCTAGGGCTTGATGATTTACCTTAGCTAAGGATTTTTTATAGTTGGATTTTTTCATACTATCCTTTAGAGAAGGATTTGGTATGTACTTATAATTCATCTTGAGCTTATATATGTATTTTTCAGCAATCCATATATTTTGTCATTGGCAAATTTTAATTTCCAACTATAGGTTATTTATGATTTTCTATTTACGGTGAATTATGTCTTACTGATTTGGCATAAGGGAACAAGCTTTTAAGTTTGGTATCTTTGTTTGGCATCTTTCGTTGTTTAAATTCCATGAAGTTTGGGATTGTTAGAAGAATAATATTGTGATGTTTCAATTGTTGGTTTGCACTTCAATTTACAAAATTCCTAAAGGCTGAAAATTCTAGGGCTAAGATCCAGAAATCTCCTACGAAGAAAAAAAAAATTATTGTTTTGCATTAATTACCGGAGTGCACAAAATTTCCACTAACCATGGATCCATGATAAATATCGATAATATGGAGAGTATCTACATTAATAAGAAATGAATTTAACTCATTTTCTTGGCCTTAGCATGTATCACATCTCCCTTAGTTGAGTTAAAGATGTCCCTATTTTCTCACACAATTGAGGAAACTCAATGTGAAGCACATGTTCGGCTTCAATGGAAAGGAGGGAAAATATTTCCACTAAATATGAGGGATTTGTCCCATGACACAATAAATGGGAACGCGTATGTCCAATAGAGTATCCACAAGAAGTGGTGTCTACAAATATGGAAAATGTTAGCGGGATGAAAGATTGGTACGACCTCTTCCAATTGAGATGGTTTATAAATCTTTGTATTGTGAACATAAATCATAGCATGGATTCCTAATTGAGTTCAAATATCCAACTTCAAGGAGTTTTGTCCAACTTACAATAGAATTGTATACACGAACATGCATAAGAGGATGGAGGTTATGATGCCCCTAGAAGCATTGTGCATATGATATATGACTTTGTCCCCAACCTAAAATTGTGTTGGGACATGGTGGCAATCTTGTTGGATTTCACATTTGGCCTGAAGCTCTTCAAGGGTGAATTGGACCTTTTAGTGGGACTGTGATATTTTGTCCCAAAAATGAGAAGTGTGCTACTATTCTTTCTGTTAATGAAGGGAATTTGTAGGAGGGAGTGTTGCAGGTAGATCTCATATGGAGCAATTCATTGAAAACCATAACCAAGATAAAAAAAAAGGGGGGGAATATCTAGTGCAACTAATGCAAACCCTATTACAATTATGCTAACCAATATGTACGCAGTTATCCCATTGTTCATTCTTATGGTAGAACGTGTGAATATCATGAATGAGCATGTGGTTGACCACTTCAGTTTTCCATCAATCTATAGCTGAAAATAGGTATCATTTGATGTATTTAAGATCATTCTCACTCTCTAAACTCCTCATTCTATTGGTGTAAAAAGGGATTTAGAATTATATAGCTCAACTAAAGGAACCAAGGGAATCAAAGGAATCCAAACCACTAGATGTTATCGTTAACCCAGATTCTTCTTTTTATGACATGATTATTTGGGCAATGGGATTTCAAAATATGCAAAATCATATGAAGAAGCACTCTAACTGTTTGGAACAAGTACATGAATGGTGATTAATATCCAAATATTGTCCATCTTCAATAACCAAGTAACCCTTTGGCACTACGATGGACTTACCATCAAAAATAAGCATGGGAGGTAATTCACGTGTACTGTGAATGCAACTCATCCCAAGCCAATCATAAATGGACTCAAGAAATTGTTCTTTTAATTTTTGTTGGAAGGATTCAAGCACAAACGAGTGAACCCATTATTTTAATGGAAAAGGGTAACAAAACCAAAGGTTCATCTTGTATGGGGTCTCAAAATTCCATATTTGTTCAGGCATTCACACCAAAGAACTTACAGAGGTTGAGTGCTACAAAGGGATACGCAGAGATGGTCAGGGTGAAGAAATAATTAGATACATGATTGGTTGAAGATTGGACTAGGCACGCTATTAAAATACATCAAAATGGATCTATCTTTTGGAATACATCAACCCATTTCTCCGACATTGGAGTTTCATTTGATTGAGCATGGTAACTGGGACAAAGGTAATGTTGGGCCTTGATCCTTGGATAGGATGGCGGGAATTATGTTATCACTCAAATCTCTCGCAAGCACGAGACATTTCCATAATTATTGCAGAAACACATTATAAGCATACAGCATACAACTCATTAGCATCACCCTCCTCAAATTCAATATGGGAAATGAACCTTAGAATGGGGAAATCCTTACTTTTGTACAACCATGGGAATTTTCTAAACGAAACCTAGGCGGGAGTGCAAGGGTCATACCATCCAGTGGACCATTTACTTTTCCACACCGCCAAGGCTGACAACCACATTTTGAATCCAAAAATTTGAGTCGGTCTATTCACATGACTGGGAGTATTCAATAGCCCTATGCATGTACCTTAAGGACCGCTTCATAATATGGAGCATTCACATGGATAACTAGATGTTTGAAGACCTGCATTTGAACTATAAAAGAAAGCCATGAGCATGCATTGAATGAATTGAGAATGGCATTTATCATTTCTTTAACCAAAACATTATAAATTATGTTGAAATAAATTTAGATGTATGTATTTTGAAAGTCAAAAAAGTTTATCTATTAAATATAATCAAGCATAAACACACAACCTATCATCACTTTAAAGACAACATTATTCAAAATTTAAATGTCAAATTATTATTATATAATATATTAATAAATACATAAATCACACTTGTCACTTTAACCTATACATTATAATATAAAAAATGTCTATTATGTAACATTGACTAACTTTATAAAAAAAAATGAACTGTAATTTGGTAGATATAAAAATCAACCCCTTGAAATACAATTGTTAATTATTATTAGATGTACACATCTAACCAAAATTAACGAGTCTCAAAAACTAAGTGTGAATTATCCACTTCAAACAAATATTCATCCTTACTTAAAAGCGTGTCAAATATATATTTATTTTATATTAATGTAAACTTTTAAAACATTGACTAATCATAAGCAAGGGGATGTTCTTTCCGATATGCGAGATATTTCACTCTTTCCTATGTGCCATACGAGATCTTTCACTGTTTCTCTTTTCCAAGGAAAGGTCACTGGTGTAGTTTATCTATAAAAGCTATCATGGGAAGTGTGTTCAACACACAATTTGTTTCTCTTTTATTATTAGTTTAACCATTTTTGTGTAGAACACAATAATAGAGTTTCTAAATTCAAACATCCCCGTCATTAGGAGCCCAATTACATTGTTAATGTTGATTTTTATGTTGGTCCATGTATCATTATGTTGTGATAGTTGACTTCTCAAATCCAAACTAGTCTACTACATTGAGCCTCCATTGCAAACTTTGACTCTATTAATCATAATCATGGAGATCTTCTTTCCTATGTGCCAGATATTTCACTCTTTCCTATGTGCGAGTTAGGAGCCCAATTACATTGTTATTGTTGATTTTTATGCTGGTCCATGTATCATTATGTTGTGATAATTGACTTCTCAAATCCAAACTAGTCTACCACATTGAGCCTCCATTGCGAACTTTGACTCTATTATCATAATCATGGAGATGTTCTTTCCTATGTGCCACATATTTCACCCTTTCCTATGTGCCAGATATTTCGCTGTTTCTTTTTCAAAGCAAAGTCACCGGTGTACTTTATCTATAAAAGCTATAGTGGGCAGTGTGTTCAACTCACAATCGTGTTTTCTCTAGTTTAACCATTTTTGTGTAGAACACAACAATGGAGTTTCTGAATTCAAACATTGGATTCATTAGGAGCCCAATTACATTGTTATTGTTGATCTTTATGTTGGTCCATGTATCATTATGTTGTGATAGCTGCCTTCGCAAATCCAAACTCGTCTACCACAGTGAGCCTCCATTGCCTGAAATTATCAATGGTACGTATGTATAGACAATCTAGCCAAAACTATCGATGGTATGTATGTATAGACACTCTAGCCACTCTCAGACTTAGGCTTTAGTTTTGGGAATGGGTGCAGCAATGTTACATGGAGTTATGGTGGCCATACTTGTGTGGTTCCATTTTGACAATAGATTCATGAATACAAGTATCAATATCAGTCTAGTTAGGTTTTGATAGTTGATGTAATATGAGTAGTAAGACTCAAACCTTCATTGATGTTGCTTGTTTGTCCTAATATAGATGGAGCATGTGGATACGGATCCTTTGCAACAGATCTTATGAGAAGTGGAGAGTTGTCTGTGGCCACTGCAAGTGCCAAACTATACAAGGAAGGCAAAGGATGCGGTGCATGCTATCAGGTGTGTGCTTAACGGGATAGAATTGATTTCACCTTATATTGTTCATGATGATCATTCCCTTCATCTGCATTGGTTTCTATGGGCTCTTAAATTAAATTAAAACACTATGATGTGAATTTTTATATTATTCTCCTCTCCTTGTAGTCGTTTATTTGATTGAAGTATATAATCTGATTGAATGGAACCAAATCAGATGATAATTAGAACAGCATGATATGAATTCCTATATTATTCTCCTCTCCTCTCATACGTCCTCTGTATTGTAGTATAATGTTATATTGCTCTCCTCTGCACTGTATTGTAATCCTTTATTTGATTGTAGTGTAACGTTTTGTCTGATTGAGCTGAACAAAATCAGATAAGATGCACAGATTCAGAAGTTTGCACCAAATCAGGGGTGAAAGTTGTGGTTACGGACTCCATAGACGACAACAGGACGGATTTTTACCTATTCTCTCCCACGTTCAAGAGCTTGGCGCGACCCAATAAAACTGACCAACTACTAGACATGGGGGCCGGACTGGACGTGGAGTATAAACGGTGAGCACCAAACCGAAAACAAATAAACATAAGCCTGACGGTATTTGCAGTGACCAAGCCTGAATATTTATATATGTGTTTATGTCTTAAATATTATCACAGTATCCCATGCGAGTGTGAATATTTATATATTTGTTTATGGCTTGAATATTATCACAGTATCCCATGCGAGTATCCAGGGAAAAATATGTCGATCAAAGTAGACAAAAGCAGTGACTATCCGAACAATCTTGCTGTCGAGTTTTTGTATCAAGGAGGCCAAACCGACATTTCTGCGGTCGATGTTGCCCAGGTGAGTAAGGGTGGTTCTTATCAACTTTAACTTGTGATCTGTTCCAATAACACCGAAAATATTAATAATTGGCAAACAATTTACAAATTACTTAAATGGCCGAATCAAATCATGCGATCTGACTGGACGGATATTGCATGCAATGCAGGTAGGACAGTGGACTTGGTATCCTCTGAGTCGGCGCGAATACAGTGCAGTTTGGAGTATTGCGAACCCTGATTTATTAAAAGGGCAAGCCGGGGCCGGCTCCAGCTTGACGTTCCGGTTGAGCGTTACGGGTGGATTCGACGGGAGTTGGGTGTGGCAGCCTGGATGCAATTTGCTGCCTGTAAATTGGAAAATCGGCTCTGTTTATGACTCGGGACTTCAGATTACAGAAAGAGCTCTTGAATTTGACTGCAGTTCGTGCGCAACAGGCGAATGGAACGATCGCACATAGGCTATGCCAATATGCCAATAGACTTCCATCGCTAGTAGGAATCAAATTTGACGACGGGCGGTACCATATTTCGATTTGCATTTGCATGCTTATTATTGATTTACCCATTAAATGTTTTTTCTGTTACAAACTAAATTATGTCTTTTCATCTGAAAAGAACAAAAATTGCAGATTAATAAGCTGTTGACAGCATTCCTACCAGTAAATAAGCATTATTGATTTAACCTCTTTGAGTTTGAAATAAGCATTATTGATTTAACCTTTTTGAGTTTTAACAATGTGGTTATCTCTTTTAAAGCTTTTATTAGAAAAAAATTGTTATATTTTGGCACTAGCTTAATGAGCCTTTTCAATTTCTCCCTATTTAGCTGTAATTGTTAATTTCTAATTATTAGGAAATAGGGAAGTTTGATTTGGAAATTGGGTTTATATGGCTCAAATGTGGGTTGTGTTCCTACTTTACAAATTGTAACAACCCTAAAAAAACTTTTGAAAGAAAAACCTACAACCTTGTTTGAAGTATGCCAAAATAAATTTAGTGAGAAAAAGAACTCACTTAAAAGAACATTTTCTAGTTAACTTTGTTTTATCATACTCTTGTTATAGCTCAAAAAGTTTAAAGGTTGAAACTTGTCATCACAAATTGTAGCAAAAAATAGTTAATCAAATAGTTAATATTAGAAATGGTGAAAGCTAAGGATTGTACACAATAGATAGATGTTACATTTCATCCACATTTCAAATGCTCTGATGGAATGAGAAGGTCACTAAGCACATCCTAACACTAGATAGTTATAGCTATGCTTTTCATTAATGTTCAAATCCAAGAACGAAGACAAATAATTCATAGTTGTGATATTTAGTGCTGACATTGTAATATGTGAAAATGATTATAATGTGTACAAAGTCTGTACCTATGATTCAAAGATGAGGACAATGAGAGAACTAAAACCTATGATGTTTTAGATCTTCATCCCTAAAAACTATGATGTTTTAGATCCTCATCCCTAACTTCTCTCCTTGTCCTCATCTTTGAACCATACATAGACTTTTCTCCATTATAATTGAATGCCCTTGCAAATATCTTAATTTCAACATACTAGTAATTGCCCTAGCACAAGCATATTAAATTAAAAATGGCGACATACACTTATTCACGACATTATTAAATGCGCAAAACAATAATGTCGTTGATCAACATATATCAACCATTTTTAATTAATATGGTTATGCTAGTGTTATACTTATATTTCCCACCATAGGCCTTGCGAATATGTTATTAGATGTTATGGGGCTGAAACTACATAATAGAGAAAAATGTCATAATTATTCAACAAGAAAATAATTATTTAGTCACAATTTCCTAATTATGAAAAAAAAATCATTTCATAATATTATTGAGAAGAAAATTCATAGTGAGTTGGATAATGCTCATAATTGAGCATGGAACTTGCGCATGACTCGTAATTTCTCATTTCACATGCCATCAAGCCTATCTATGACTTGCATCTACCTAATTCACATGCCATGAATCCTATCTCCGACCTATTATAAATTCCTATAAGAAGAGGTCAAATCAAGGGGATGGGAGAGAATCATTTTGAGTACCCTCACACTAGAGAAATATTTTGTCATTAGATCCACAGAGATTCATATCGCTGGTTTATATCTTCCATGTGGGTTAAGGATCTAAAACGTCATATTTTTTCCTTTTCTGTTATAAATATGGAGATGGATATGTGAATATTTCTTGGAGTGGAAAGAGATCGAAGGAAGCTGGAGGGTAGTTCCAAGAGGTGTTGCAACAAGATTAGGTGCCATATTTGTTTCTTTTATTTCATTGAATAAATTTCTTCGTTTAAAGAAAGAAAAATAGTGAATGTTATACCTGATCCTACTACTACACCTCTCGTAACCATCATCAAGGTTCCTTTGGTGCTATGCCACACCAATAAATAATCGCATATCCCATCCCCATACGCATAACGGAAAAGGACAAATTGTGTCTTAGATCCTTAATCCACGAAGAATATATAAACTAGGGGTATGAATCTTTGTGGACCTGAAGACGAAAGACCCTAAATCAAAATAATTTCCCAACGCTAATACATTTGGGTACAAATTCTGACATTGTTTCTGAAAATTTGTTGTCGCAAAAGCGAGGAAATATAAAAAATCAAAGTGTCAGAATTTTTTCATCGAAAACATCATCTCTTTTGTGACGACGAGTTACTGTCATGTGCCATGGTCACATCCATTTTTTGTTCTCTCATTATGTGTCTATTCTACCATTTTACTGAAAAACATTTGTCCCAAGACTGACGATGGAATGTATATTTCCAACATAGTGTATCATTGCCATTTCGGCGATTGTCGAGGAAAAAAAGAAAAAATAAATGAAAAGTCCTATCAAACTAGCCTCGTTTCTAATTTCATATAGGTGAAGTGAGATATTCAATTAGATTTATGCATATGTAAGGTAGTAATAGAAATGAGAATGCTAATAAAAGAAGACATAAAATAGCCAAATAAGTAGAACACAAGAGTAAAAGAAAGCTTGGATTGCAGAGTGAGAACCCAAGAGAATTTCATTTGTAGTAACTATAGATTCATCGTGAATTTGAATCCATCACTTAGGCAAATCAAGACAAATCGTCTAATCCAAAATTTTAAGAATGCCTTGAAGCATGGACCAGGGGATGGTCATATAAATAAAATGTGGATGAAATCAACATTAAAATACCATGTTCAAAGAAAGGTAACATGGAAAACATAGAAGCAAAAATAGTGGATCACAAATTAAGTTTTGTTAGGAAGAATTCGTGAAGTGGAAAATTTCTTTAATTTTTCACCTCTTTCCCACCATTGCAAATAATGTGATACCTGCAACGTTTGTAAAGCAAAACTTGGAAGGTGGAGAATTTCTTAATTTTTCACCTCCTTCTCACATCTTGATAAGGGCTTCTACATACAATTTGTGTTAAAGGGAAAAGAAAAATAAAGCAATGCAACTCTATAATTTCATCTGTAATAGATGATCAATTATCAATCTAAAGTCATTTATAATTACTCACTTGAAAATACAACAAGAAACACAACCATTACATGTAAACTAAAAAGAGATGTTAATCTTGCTGGGTCTTATGCATCATCCAGTGTATTTGAGATCGACCAAAAATGAATGTAGAGCAATCGAATGAAAAGGTGCATTGATTCTGTTTAAGATAAAAGTAAGGACAATTAATAGTCAGCAAAATCCTTGCAAACTTTATATTTGCTTCTCGCATGCCTTGAAACACATGCCCATATTTCACCTTCCCTATCAATTGATCCTTTATTAGAAGAGTGTACAAGTGTTTACGTCCATTGCAATTTATTGCTTCGTGATAGGAAATATCATTGAATTGATAATTGACGTCTCCAAACCATATAAGAATATATGCTTCAACCCATTCAGGTGTCGCCTTAAATTCAAACCCTACAACCTGTACATTGAACATGAGTCTTTCCTACACTCTAAATGACAATTTCCATTGAGTTGTAAAAAACAATGTCTGCATAAGAATTTCAAGGTTGATGTGACACGGAGAAGTGGATCATCTAAAAAAAATTAAGATCTAAAACCATAAATTTGTCAAAAAGAAGGAAAACTTCCCTCATTTATCACAACATATAACAAACATCCAAAGGACTTAGTAGAAAAGGCATCATGTTTAAATGAACTCGGTGGATCATGTATAGAATAGTGACAGGGAAATAAAGTATGTTTTGTGGCTATGCCACATGCATCTTAAATAGGATATAAAAGAGAACATGAAATTATTGTCATGTCTTTCTTGAATTTTAATTCAATACCTCATTGTACATTTACAATTTTAAGTCATTGAGCATCAGATGAAACCCCCATTAATCCAGTACATATCAAAATTATAATTAAAACAAAAATGCATCAAATGCCAAAATCTAAATTTGACACAAAAGAAGAATAAAATTATTATTTTCACGATATGTCATTGTACCAACAACAGTACGAACTCCAATTGTTATTGGACTAAATGTCATGTTACGGTACACGTATTCAAACTTTGAATTGTGACAAGCAACTACATCTACATCAAATGCAAAATGATAGTTTATAACATACAATGTCCAACAAAAGGCTCTTATATTCACGCCTAATCTTGCTATTAAGATATGATATCCAACATGTCATATAATCAACAAATTTTGAGGTACAAGAAGTGTGTGACGCGCGTTATATCTATAGACGATACTTTCCCATATACATTGTAAGACAACATAAAATGGGAAAGGAAACACAATATCACATGAATAAGAAAAATTATAAGAAAATGCTTGTTACTTCCTCTCCATCAAATCTCTCTTTATTTCTAACAAAATCTGGTACCATACAAGCGAGGGGAAGATAGTATAGTCAATAGAATGTGCAGCAGTGAAATTTGAACTGATTGATACGTGCCAGTATTATGATCAATTATTGCGTAATTTTATATGTCGAGGGTAAACAAATGAATCTACAGAATTGGATGGTTGAATGGGAACAGGCAGCAAGGTTCAGTTTTTCTTTTCTTTTTTTCTCTTTTTGTAACAAGAATATGGTAGTTTAGAGTGTGGGGCATAGACTTAAGTGTGCGGAATGTGGAATTTCAAACAATGCATCATGGTTGGAAGTAGCGAAAAGTGGATTGAAAATGGACAATAAGACATGAATAGCTCCCAATGTAAGTTTTATTTCCATCTCCTAAGAGGAGTTTTGAACTCGGTATTAACAGATCAAAATTGCTTTGATGCCACTGAAAGGAAATCAAACAAAAATACGCACAATCATATTAAGTGATAAGAGATGCATCATAACATGTATTGTCTTTTATCTATGCGCATTTATAATTAGACGTGAACGTCATAAGGGAACAGTTTCTAGTTTTATTTACTAATCGGTGTAAATCAGGGATCAAATCTAATCATTTTTTATAGTGCCAAAATTTGAAGAAATTTCTACATCTCTATGAAAGTGATATCTCTATGCACATGATATAGATCTAGTTGTATTCACATGAAAATGCTTATAAAATTATATTTGAGTTTGATTATATCTCACATTATAATTTCCCTCGACAACATGTTTATCATATATTTACTCTTAACAATAAACATTCATTTTGTTTTATTGGGATTCATTTTATTCGCATTTTTTTATATTTATGGGCATTTTTCTCACCTCTACTTTATTCATATTTTAATCATTTCACGTTTTTTGGCACTGTGATTTTCATATTACTATTTCCATGTTATTTGATCTCAATATGTAATATAATTCACCCTCCACTCTAACATATTGGATTCAACTTGTTTGTTTCGAAGTATATTTTCACTCAAAATCAATGCATTTATCCTTAAAAATTAATGAATGAAATTATTTTTCAAAATATAGTTAAAATTAGCATACATTATTATTTATACTACATTAATCTTAGCAAACCTTCACTATATTTAATTAACGGAGATAATATTCCTGGTTGACAAAAAGATATAGTTAGGTAAAATGCCAACATGACTTTCAGACAAAACAAAATTGAAAAAAAGGGTATTACTGAAATAAGAAAAATTATTCTTAAAGCTCCAAGTCAAATTCATACTACTGAAATAGCGCGTTCCACATTAATCATGTTCCAGATGAGTCATGTTCAAATTGGAATTCCTAGAAATTTGGAAATCTACTACATAACATACCTTAATTCATATTACTCGGTTGTTTCCCATGATGAACCTTGAAATAAACCATTTCAGTGTAAGCATTGAACTCCTCTAGGAACCAAAACAAAGAAAGAAGCAAAAATAATTGATGTGATCATCACGTATTTCAGTAGGAAACAACTACATAGCAAAACATGAGTGAACTGTCACTCTCCCTTTATAAGAAAATAGTGCGTGTATCTCTACAATTCCTTTAAATAGTGCTTGTATCTCTACTACATTAAGGAAGCAGATGTCATTCAATAGACTCATTAAATTTGTAATGAAACATGCTAAAATAAAATAATAATAATAGTTTTCTAACCTCTATCTATTGATAAACAAGCAATTTCTTTATGTGCTAATTCAACTTGCAAAAATTGATATGTATACTACTGCATGTATAGAAATATTTATGATTCTAAGTTCATATTCACTCTCACTGGATAATTTTAACTACATATTATCCCATGAAATGGAAATTATTTGATTTTATTCAGACCTCCACTCATATAAAAAGATCCTACTTGTAGCTCTTTTGCTTTATTGCATATTGAAAAACATGAAACAAAAATATGTACCCTCTTGTGAGATCAATTTATCTTTAAATAGATTCAACAATTTAACCTTGTCCTTTTACTTCTACTATAGGGCTGCAATGCTACAATACATAACAAACGAAAGCATTATCGGCTCACTTTTTTCTATTAACATCCAAGATAATTTAATCTTGTGGTTCCCAAAAGGAACAAGAGTAGAGTCCGCAAAGTGGTATGCATATTAACAATATTCTTAAGAAAATGAGTAGAAAAGGAATGAGAAGGAAAAATTGGTCATTGTTTTACACGTGGTCTTGAGAATTCTTCCAACATTAGTCTCTTTGACTTCTTGTCCAAGCCCCTTTTCTCATCTTCATACGAACCCAACTTTATAGGAGGGTATAAGAGTTTTGAATTTTGTTTCAAACTAAAAGTAAACTTATCATTTGTAGGAGCGGGTGCAATATCATTTCTAATAGTCAAGCTACTCTTGGAGTTGTTGACAGGTTCTAAGAAAACACATGTTGTAAGGACTAGTGTAGCAGCCTGTTCTTTGTGTTGTTGTTGGATTTGCTTAAACCTTTCTAAGAAGGAAACAACATTTACAAACAAACCTAAATTACTTTTTCTTTCCATCACCTTTGAATACACAATAATTTGTTGAATACATATCGGAAATTTCTCCCAACTAATTTATCACAAAATATCTTCCATGTAGAAAATAATTCCTCCAAAGTGATCAAATTATTTGTCATGTAATAACTAATTGCATTACTTAAGGTAAAATTCAGAAAATATTACAAGTAAAAGAGGAAAAGAGAAACCTCACGGGAATGTACCCAAAAACAAGTGGTTAGCATTATCTTGACAGTGGGTTACCTACTAGATATGTCAAAACCAATTTTAATAACACTACTTTTTCCCTATGTTACCAAAAACTAATAACGAGAAACACAACAAGAATTGAGAACAGAAGAACAAATAGTGTTAGAGGATTATGAGTGATAAGGAATGGGATTGTTCCTACACCCCTAGTAGTGTATATAAAATTGATTAGTAAGTTACAAACGTAGAGTCAACATGGGAATAGGGACATAAAATAACACTAAATGGGTCTCCTATATAGGATTTTGGTAACAGTCACAACATTTTTTGTGCAAATATTAAATTTCAACAATTGTAAGTAATTAAATTGAATGTTCAACTGGTTACAAAAAATGAACCTGTGAAAACTAAAATTCAGCTTCGAATAATAGGGACAACATAACTAGATATGGGTCCCCTTGTGAGGATTCTGGTAATGCACCATTTTGTTGCACAAATATTAATATTTAATAGTTTTGCGCGATCAAATTGAAATGTAAACTAATAACAATGAATACACCTAAAGAACCGAATCTTAGTTTCAACAAACCCTTTTAGGGAACCCATGCAAACAAAATGTCCAAAGGAATTATAATCAATGAAAATGTTAAAATTGAGACCATAGGGTCTCTCTATCCCCCCTTAATTTCTCCTTTTCTTAATCTGGTATATCAAGCTAATCATGATGACTGTACTTTCTTGATGAAAAGCATAAACTCTTAGATTCTTGATCCCCATCTTCCACTTGACCTGGAGTTGAGGTCAACATCCCATAAAAACATATATAATTCTATAATATTTCACATATCTCACCAACAATGCTATTAACTCAAGTAAACTTACCCAAAAAATTATAAAACCTCTTTTTTTCACCATATTGCACCCACACACAATATATCTATCTATCTATCTATCTATATGAAAAAGAAGCCCAAAAAGTCATCATTTTTCACATAAATCCTTACACTAACCCACAAAGAAAAATTAAACCAATTGCAAAAGAGCCACAAATTATTAAGAGATCAATTCAAAAACAAAACCCAAACCGTGGAAACCAATGTCGTACCTTTCTTGAAATATTCATCAATATCTTTATTTTTGTTTCTTACATTTGTCAAAATCTCCACACGTTTATTTACATATTATCTTCACATTCAATATCCAAATTTTACAAACAAAAGCCAATATTGGGGTCTCGACGTTCATAAAAACCCCAATAAATAAATTCTTTGTTTTGCTCTTTGCACTAGAATATTGATACAAAATATCTAAACCAATAACATTACAAGGAAAAATAAGAAATGGAAGTACAGAAGTCCCATACCTACATCTCTAGAAAACGCCCCTCTTGATTGACTCACTAATGCGACTAATATGTTTGGAAAAGGGTTAACGAAAGGGTAAATCCTCTTCAAACCAATATATCAATCAGACTCAAATGCCACAAATTTCGATTGGTCTATCAAAACTGGAGACCCATGATAGTGTAAACACACATGATGGCTTTGTCACGAAATCAAGCTCTTCCTTCATAAATTTTACATAGATTTTCTTCCAAAGGGCCAATAGCCTAATATATATAGAACTACGGGAATAGAAATCAAGGTAGGTCCTTTTCCCTATCTTTTTTAACCATCATAGATCCATCTTAAACCCGTACCTACGAAGCATCGAGATGGATCCCATTTCTTCAGGTTTAAACTTTTTTATCTTGAATTTGTTACACTCAAAGAAATAATTTGCATCTCAAAAAATTTGGTCCCTTTAAACCTCAAGAAATTGATCGCTCTCGGTGCTAGTTTTAAATTTTTTATTTTATAAGCCGGCGTGAATTGTTTCAATTACTTTCTTTTTACTTTTTTTTTGGAATGTACGTTTTAATTACTTTTTATTTTTTTGTGACTTATGAGCCAACATGAAATTTTTTACTTACCTTTTATTTTACTTTTTATTTTTGGAACATTACGTTACGTCATGTAACATGACAACATCTCCCCCAGACTCGGTTGTGGAGCTCCTCAATACTCTCGGTGCAATAATATTGTCGATATGGTTATAACTATTGGATATCGTCATTTCCACTCGGTATGGATCTTTGACATAACCAAATTGCATATTTAGCCATTTATTTAGAGTTCTAATGGTTTGGACGAGGAAGAAAGAGACAGAGAAAATTTTGTTGAATTTTCTAATGAATTATAGGTCATTAGGATTTTTTTTAAAGGCTATTCAACATTAAAAAATAATTGTGTATTTTTATTATTCATGGTTATAGTAAATGAGAGAAAATATCTATGCAAAAGGAAAAGAAATCATGGTGGTGAGTCCTAAGTTAAAATGAAAAAATATTTTAAAACTATAAAATTAAGTCGAAGTTGTTGTAATGAGTTTGAAGAGAGATTTGTTTGTGTGCTTAACTTGTGGGGCATGTGGGTGGGGAAATATTACTAACATTTTTAGAGGGGCATGAGGATTTTCTTGATTGATCGATGGAAACATAGATATTTCCCATAGTAGATCATTTTCGCTAACCACATCCTTTCATCTAGTTCCACCTCTAGTGATCATGCATGCTTAGATGCAATGTGGTCAATTTCTTTTCTATGATCACCCCTCCCTCCTAGTGAATGGAAATTCGATTCATATAGTTCCACCTCTAGTGATCATCTTTTTCTTCTATGGATCCACAAATTAGAGGGTTGTGCCCATGAAAGTATATTTATTTTGAGGTTTACATTTGAATCCAAAATATCCATCCCTCGTGTCCTTTGGCATCAACAGGAAAACTTTCGTGTAAGTTTTAAATCTCGATCTGCTTTGGGTAAAGCTAGAAATGGTTTACTACCCTGCCCATGGATTGAAGTTGAAAGATCTCTAGATTTGAACCTTTGAATCACAAGGGTCCTCCTTGAAATATTTTGTGGTCATTCAATTTTATACAGTGGTATTTTTTCCTTGATATTATTATGTGCATGAAAAAGCCATGTCGTAATTCTGAAATAGTGAAGGTGTCATCGCAATTGCAATGATCATCGAGGACAAAAAGAAAGAAAAAGGTGTAATTTTAAATAAGTTATGAAAGTACAATTGATTTTTTCCAACAATGTCGAAATTTGCACCCAAATGTAGTAGTGCAAGTTATCTTCTTAATTTCCATTTAGTTATGGGAAAGTATTATGGTTAATGGACATTGTTTGAGAAAATCATAAAATAAAATATAAATTGGATATGTGTAGGTTTAAGATCCATAATCTTGGTTTAGGGTATAAGTGATTTTATGATCCCACCAACTAAAATACATGTAACACAGCATCGCCATGAAAAACAGAAGTTATCCCATTCATATTCATTGCAAGTCCAATGATTAATTAATGTAGATTATATTCATATCATATTTAGTACTGAATCTCCTAGGTTTGGGCCACCTAGTTGTAGGTAAGGTATCGATGTATAGAAAGGTTATTAGGTTGCACCAGTGTAAAACAAGGTTGTAAATAACATAGCAAGAGTATCAAAATAATTGAATTTAGCAACTCTTTGTATATATATTGCTCGATCATGTAAATGGCCAACATTATATATCTTTTTTATGGCCTGATGATGTGGAATCACCTCAAGGTGACACATGGACTGTACGGATGATGATGTGGCACTAACACATGGTTGTACGATGTTGACATGGAAAAGAGATGTGGCGGTATGTCACTAACGTGGCAGGCTGAAGTGGAAATAGAGATAGGATGACCTGGCAGCTGACTATGCAGCTGATAGGGCAGTGATGTGGAATGTTGACTCAGAGGTAACGTGGAAAGATGACTCGGCTATGACATGGCAGTGATGTGGAACACACATGAGCCAATCAGTGGCTTCCACGTGGAAACCTAGATCAACACAAAAAGGCCTTTATCCACTCTAAAATGGTTAGCCAATGGAATCGAACCCCCTACCTCTTAGCTAACAAAAAAATGGCATACCATTGCAAGAGGCATTATGTTTGTAAGGTGTATCCCATAATATTTATTTAAGGTTTTATTGTTACCATGTAAGCACAAAAGTCGGGCCAACGGGCTCTGAACCCGCGACCCTTTAGTACATAACACTGATTTTTACCGGCATGTTACACCTATTTCGACGGGTGTGTAGCCAAATGTTTTATTTTTAAACTAGAATCATATCCATATCACACAAAACATGTGGCTTTCCATCGATTTGAACTGGAGACCTCTACTATATAAGCAGAGAGTCTCCACCACTACGCCACAGTTGATTTTTGTGCAGAAAAATCTAATGCAAATGTTTTAAGCTAAGTTTTAGAGCGTAAATGGAGCTTTTGGCGGTTTGAGTCCTTTTGAAGAGTAGGAAGAGAGGGGATATTCCTCCACCAGCAAATTTGAAGTCTTATTGTAGGAAAGGAGACATTCTTCATGGGAAATTTGGAGATTTTATTCATGTAAA
The DNA here is from genome assembly GCA_027924585.1 of Larix kaempferi. Taxonomy (NCBI): domain Eukaryota; kingdom Viridiplantae; phylum Streptophyta; class Pinopsida; order Pinales; family Pinaceae; genus Larix; species Larix kaempferi. The sequence goes on from BSBM01001218.1 coordinate 3,041,424, forward strand.
ATAATTTGAGTGCATTTCTAATGGATCAATCACACATTGTAAGTGGACTCGGAGACTTGGCCCACATTGGATGAATTCTGTCATCAATATCCATATCATGTCTTATGGTTTGTTCCTCATTTATTTTCTTCATTTCAGTTTATCAAGCTCTTATTAAATTTTTTTATTAAGATCCAAGTTAATTCCTATCTCCATTCATTGTGAATCAAGTGTTATCTTCGTATCACTACTTCAGATTTCATTGTCAAGACTTCAAGAATAGCTTATGAGTTCTAACTTCAAATACTTTGTGTGTTACTAGAGGATTGAAAAAAAGTGATAACCATTATGATTGCAATCACAACGTTGGAAAAATTCGCAGTGTTAACTCTACAAATTCATATAATTGAAACAAGGAAATTTAATTTAAACTGAAGATTTAAAATTATGATATCATAATTGTTCTCGATCAATAAAAAAATTAAAATTCAATCCAGTTTTATATTAAGATGGGAACTAAGATTTAAACAACAAATTTACAATTTTTCTAGCATAACAGACGACTAGGAAACAAAATTAAAGAAAAAAATCTAAAAGTTTATTTAGAATTTATTAAAAATATATATATTCACTAACCTTTACGATCTGATGCCATTGGGTTGAGGGGTTTAGATGCTCGATCGAGGCTTGAAGAAACTCACTTAAGGCTGAACAAAAGCTCGGTTCAGGGTTAGGAGTGATAATGAGTTGCAGCCCTATTTTCATGTTTATATAAAAATAAAGATCTTGATTTAGCATTTTGTTAAAAGAAATAAACCGTCGGTTGAGGGCTTGGATTTCCTAGGAAATTATATTGAGTGAGAGATTATTTAGGGTCTCGATTGAGCTTTTAACAGCTCGATCAAGAGCTTAAAATATATAGATCAATTGTCACAGAAATGCATCACTCTCTACTCACCTTGCCAAAAAGTGATACCCATTTTCGTGGATTAAGTGAGATAGTATATTTGGTAGAGATACTTAAGGATTCGATGGATTTTGGTGTAAACACTTTCCTTGTAAAGAGAGAGTGTTAGATTTTTTTGTTACTTAGAAAGTGTTTCTGGCATGTTTAGGGTTGCTCCACAATATCTGGGTTCCATGGTGTATAACTATCCCTTGGATTGTTTCGGATGGATTGTAGCATGAGAGATTGCATGTGATAGACATGCATAGTTGAGCTAACTTGCTTAGTGAATGCTTAAATTCAAGATAGTGTTGGATCTCCCTATTTCCTTGAGGAATTCGAGATCTTCCGGTAGTTTGGTGGATGTCCTTCATTGAGGCTGTAACATTCCTCCCTTTGCATGTTAGTATGTTGGTGAAAATTAAAATTTTCTTGTAACATGCTCATGAAAAACCAAATTAGTAATTTGATGAAAAATTTTCTAAGTAACAGTTTCACCCTATTCATTATTTTAAATTTGTATGACCATGTCCTAAAATTATAGTCACACGCTAAATTCGAACCTTTCAAGATGCTAGTTCTTTTAACTCATATATAATTCCTTGTATGAAATTCAAGGAAGCACATCATATACTCCTGTACTATTTATTAATAGCGTAACACAAATTAATGCAAGTAGCTCATCCTTTATTAAATCTCATAATGCTTTCTCATATATTTCAATTAACATCCTTTAGCCCCAAAACTACGTCGGGGCATATAAGGGAGTTACTCACAAAACACCACATAATAATCTTTAAATGAAATCACATACACAATACATAATTGACTCAAATGTAGACTCGTTGATTAATGGAACGGCGATTATTTTAATATGTACAACAAATCCTATGTACTTGATATAAGAAATCCTTTTGCATGAATAAGGAAATTAAGAGCAAAAATGGCACATACATCTATTTTATAAACAACCAAGCCATAAAATTCACACACATAAGATCAAGACTGTATATACATGGTTCACCCCAAAATCTGGGCTACGTCCACCAAAGGTCATATCTTATTCTGTTCTTCAAAAAGAAGAGGGTTACAATATAATTTATGCCAATAATTTCTTTCCACCCTTCCAAAGCATCCCGCTTAGAGAGTACCTTCGCGTCATTCCAGAAGTAGCGTAATACAACTACTCACACCATATAAGATGTCATGCTCTCATACAAGACAGAGACCCAGAAGCAATATGATAAATAAAAAATATGATCCATCAGGCAGATTACTAATTAAGCAGAAAGTCTAATCGATTTTCTTGTTATTCATATATGCATAGACCCTAAAACTTTTTCCGTAGCAAAGATAGATCATACAAGGAAATACAACCTCCTAATCTACAAGTGGAGAAGTGTTGCAATCCATCCTTGAATATATATATATATATATATTTATATATCTGCAGAGAATTGTATAATCAATCCAGCATTCAATATATATATGCAGATATGCGTTTCAATCAACTTTCATATAGAAGAAAAGGAAACGCTTCGATCCAGCAGCAATATATCAATCGTAAACTATATATTTGATTCGACATCAAATGTGATAGACAAGGATTAAATTCCTAATTTCTGTCTTATGTATAAAGAAGAAATAATCATTTCCAGAATGTAATCTCCATGCTATATATATATATATACATATAAACGTTTATTAAAGCAGGGACTCTTTCGAATCAGCATGATTGTTCAGAGATCCAATACATTTTTAAACTCATTTTACGGTAATAATCCCTAGATTAATTTACCACTTTCATCTTATGTAAAAGAAGGAATAATTCGTTTTTCCAGAATGAAAACTCTGTGCCATAAAAATTATAAACCTATATCTACGAGTTAGAAGCAGCACTATCGTTTTCCTACATGCATGAGCAAGGAAAATACGATCTCGATTCATTAGTAGAGATCTGAAACAACTATACATCTGTACTAAACTTTATCATACTCAGCGATCCAATCCAAAAAGGTAAAATACCTAAAATAGCAAGCAGATCTGAGACAGATATTTACCAATCAACAAGCAGATCTGAGACAGATATTTACCAATCAACAAGCAGATCTATTTCCCAGGCTTAACCAAGCAAAGCGATTTCAGTACCACCGTAAGCACAACAGAGATCTACGCTTTCACACTCAGCAATTAAATAAGCTCTGTACTTCTCAGCCAGAGAAACAAGTATGAAGAGGCCCTCCAAATCTTGGACAGAGAATCGGTGGAAGGGGGTTTGCGATCTGTTTTTGCAATCCAGACCATAACTTTGTGGGTTCTAAACGCATCATTTTGTTCCGAATATTATTTTTAATGAACTCTGAGATATATCAGTCTTTGACGCCAATCTTTTAAATCGATCTATACTCCTTGTTTGCCTATTGATCTGGAAATAAGAGAACTCCGATCTCTGACAGAGAATCGGTGGAAGGGGAGTTTGCAATCCCCGACCGAGATCGATAGGACAGGTGCTTAGATCTCAAGAGAGATCATTTGATAAGGTTTAAAACTCCATTCTTCCCCAGAATGATGTTAATAAGATTGGTTATGTTCTCACCCGGAGATCGTTCAATATTGTACATCCAAGACTTGTTAAAGATCCAACGAAAGGATAACTACGCCGTACTCAACAGAGACACGGAAAAACGAGGAATACATTTAAGAGAGGTCGATCACAAGCTGGGCATTTGGATCAAGAAAATAAACAAAACGGCATCTATAGGGAATGAAAGAATCTTTGCGATCTTAATCAAGGATCGACCATAAGCTGAGGTTTTTAGATCTTAATCGGAGATCCTTACAAAAGAGTACTGTTTAAAAATAAAAGCTAAAAGGATATTTCCCATGAACCTCTGTATGTTCTTCCTACAGATTTCCCTCATGTTTTGCACTAACGGAGCATACAGGTTTAGAATAAACAAAGTAAATAGAGTACAAATTTTGAACCAAGATTCCAATAGATCTCTCACGCTTGCACTGTATGGAACTTCCGGTTAACACAAACGATAAGCAAGATATGGGATAGATAATTCTCTTACCAATAATTATTTCTACACAGAGATTTCATGAGATTGGTTGCAACTCCTATCTCTTCACGCTTGCATCGTATAGAGTTGATCCTTCCTTCTCCCGCCTTTCCCTTCGCTATCATACCGAGATTTCCTTTTTTTTTTTTTCAAGGGGTTGCGATCCTCCTCGATTTATCCATCTAACTCTCTTGTTAGCGATAATACCAAAGCGCTCCCCCCGGATTCCCCCTAAGATGTGTATGAAATAACCAAACAATATCCCAACCGATTTCCAAATCGGGTTACACTTGTCATTTAAAAGTCAAAACCGCGACAATTGGCAACAAAGATCCCATCAGGAGACAAATGGCAGTTCAAGGAAAAAGTTAGGTGTTCTCTTCCACCTTGGAGACATCACCCGAGGACAACTCCAGTTCGAAATTCATTTAGATAAATCATAACTGCTAGTATAGGGAAGTTACCCTTTAAATAAGTCTAAGGTTCATACCACTCACTGTGGTCTTTTTAAAATTATAAGGGTGCTTTACTATGATCCATAAACATCTCATATATAAAAATTATCTCATGTCTACATATATATATATATGTATATCATGTTATATATATATATGTATATACTTCTATATAAAGTAGTTATTAAAATGTTGCCATCTTGTGTGTTTATAACAATATATAAGTATTTCATATATATGTATGACATAGAAACATTTTTAGAATGATCTACATTATAAGGTGACTATAATATCTAAAATATGACTCCCTTGGCTTGCCCTTATTTTAGATCTTTATAGATGACACTCTGGCGTTTCATGTCGAGTTAAGATAGTTATAATCTTTACTAAATTGGATTACCCTTATTAGGCCTATCATGGTTGAGAAGTACGCCTTATTAGTTGAGTTAGATGCAAAGTGGTCCTACTAGGACGAACTACTACTTAACATCATCATATCTCAATAGGATATGTAATACTATGGTCATTAACTCATGGATTCTTGGTCATTCACCTTTCCCTCAGAGAACCCAATCACCGTTCGTTCTAAATACATCATCATCTAAGTTGCAAAGTTTACTGGTGGGCCTTGGCCTTGAGCTCCTCACCAGGAAACATGTACAGTATTCACTTACCTTTACCAAAATAATAGATCATAAGGGAGGGGTATTACATCCTTTCCCCCTTAAGAGTAACACCGTCCTCGGTGTTCGACAGTTTGCCCCTCATTCTCGTAACAACCTTTGCTTGTTTTGTCATCCCGGTTATGATCATTTTTAAACATTCCCGATTTTCCCACAAGTTGTCATTGATCGCAACCTGCATTTTTATGCCACAAAACAGGCTCTCCAAATACATGGTTTAGTAGACATAACTTGAGTTCATAATTCAACTAAGAGCATAAGTCCTTTCTGCAATTCAACATTTGAAAATCATGAAATATCTTCTAGCCCTGTTATCAACATACGGAGACATAATACATCTTTCAAAGAATTTCATAAGTAAACTTTTTAAAGATCCTCATTCATCCTCGCCCTTGAGTAAATTTTCCTACTCAAGTATTCATAACATACAACAATCTGGTTACTTGGCAAATTGTTAATATGTGTTTCATTTTTACAACATGAAAATGAAAACTGTCCATCGACATTTTCGTTTGATCATCGAATCTCCCCTTGAGTTCTTGAAACTTCAGCAACTCTCTGCTAAAACACAGATCCCAAGATCTGTCACCAATTTAAGTGTGGACTTACAGGCTATATTTTGAGGTTACTCTCCCTTTTGATTGCTAGTCAAAAGTTTTCTCCTCAACAACATCAAACAGCGTCCTGTCTTCCAGATGTCAAACTTTGTGCCTAGGTCTTGCCATTGATATCACAGACTCTTTCACAATTCCCCTCAAGCCTCCTCGCTTGAGTCCAGGAATAGATACTTTAGCAAAGTAGAGCTGGATCATCAACTTTTGCCACTTTATTTGCCTAACACCAATGTGCTCACATAGCAAGTCATTTGCCTAACATCATTGTGCTCACACAGCAAATCATTTGCCTAACACTATTGTGCTCACACAGCAAATCATTCCATTTCCACGACATACTCTATCCATGATATGTATGATGCTTTTGTCTTTCAACAAGTCCCATAGATATTAACGGTCTACAAAAATCCATGATCATAATATTATATTTATTATCTATTTTGTCCGCATTTGTTGTTCATTACGACATTCGACATAATAACAGGAAATCAGTTCACCTATTTACTTACCACGTCCATGAGTTTTAATGATTTGTACACCCTTGACATAGATCAACCATCATTCATGGTTCATACAATCCTGTAAGCCACATTATAATAATACGTAGTATAGAACATTACTCCATCTTGAGCTATTTGCCTCACTTATTTTCACAAGTGAATTCATAGTCGATGTTCTACATTGCTCACATCATCGATCATAATCCTGGCAACATCTTGGAACGTCAGTACATAATCCACCATTAATCTATGGTTCATAAAAAAAATTTTAACCCATTATATACGATGTAAAGAGTAAATCTTCACTCACCCTTGAGTTGTTTAACTTAACTATTTAAACTGGTGAATTGATAAATAGCAATTCATTTGGATTTGGTCACGTTCAGGGTGTTCTCCTGCAATGTTAGTACATAACCTTTTTACCACTTTACGACATTCATAACATCTAATAATCTCTTTTTTTTTTTTTTTGATCTACCTTTGGATAGCTATCAGGAAATGCATACATATATCATACCTATATCCACCTTTTAAGAAATAAAGAAATCATTTCCTTCGATTCAACATTGATAACGTCAATTCATAAATATTCAGTCAATCGAATCCATAATTATATTCATCAGGTATTAAAACGAAGAATATGCTAAATTCATTCTTAAAACGAGAAAATGCTTCGACTGCTTTCCTGCTTCCTTCATATTTAATCAACCGAACATGTTAGACTCCTAAGCAAGCAAATTCCGATGGTTATATTTTTGTATGAGCAAGGGTATAGCCTTGTTATCTTGTCCTATCATAGCGATATGGTTTAAATCTTTCAATAATAAAACCATGCATCTCCATACAATACTGATGAAATACTAACCTAATTTTCCTTTGATTTAAAGAGGGACATCACCTTTCGATAACAAACATGCATTGTAATTATCGAACAATTGAGGGTACCTCTAGATATTACTTTCCATGATTATTATCGTTAGAAATTCTACCCTTTACTTAACCTTTTCCTATTCATTCGAAGGGAAAGATATTATACAAACTCTCTTAGTTTATACCCTATAATATTCACCTTTCAATATCTATGTGATCCATATTCTAACAAAATATTCTTTCTTGAAAGTTGTATCATCCAATGGCATTTCTCTTTTATCGATCTAAGGAAGATAGATTCATAGTCATAGACAATATTACCCCATTCGGATGTTGAGTAACTAATGAAATTTAGTTCCTTCAACTTATAAACTATACATTTAATCATCCCAATGAGGATGACATTTCGCTACACTATTTAGTTTACTTATACTCGACGAAGACCACGGATAATTAGCATAATCCAATAAACCTTCAATCTAGAATTGGTCCTTTCAAATATATATATACATTTCTAGTTCAACCGAATGTATATGTCCATAATTCAATGCATAAGCCACACTTTCTTATAATTATTCATCTCTTGAATCCACATAACACAATTTCCCAATTGTCATTTTTTATTTTACCAGCTGAAGGTTTTCAACTTGTGTCATCATAAGCTTTCCTTGCTAAACATTTATATAGAGAAGGTTCTAGCAGTATCTATAATTATTCAAGAGTATTTTTAATTCAATTTGCCATACAAGATATCCAAGTAGATATGAAAGCGTTTCTAGTATACTTACAGTCTTTTAATCCGACGAGTTTGGTACTGGAATGACATACCTCGCCATGCAATCTTTATGACAAGTTAACTCGGATATTATACTCTCGTCCATTCCTCCCATGCATCAAAAACGACAATTAGTTTATTATTCAAAAATAAATATATAACTGTATACTTCCTTACCTCATGTTGAGCCCCTATAGGCCCGAGTGTTGTAACTCCGGTTCTGATACCATATGTAACATTCCTCCCTTTGCATGTTAGTATGTTGGTGAAAATTAAAATTTTCTTGTAACATGCTCATGAAAAACCAAATTAGTAATTTGATGAAAAATTTTCTAAGTAACAGTTTCACCCTATTCATTATTTTAAATTTGTATGACCATGTCCTAAAATTATAGTCACACGCTAAATTCGAACCTTTCAAGATGCTAGTTCTTTTAACTCATATATAATTCCTTGTATGAAATTCAAGGAAGCACATCATATACTCCTGTACTATTTATTAATAGCGTAACACAAATTAATGCAAGTAGCTCATCCTTTATTAAATCTCATAATGCTTTCTCATATATTTCAATTAACATCCTTTAGCCCCAAAACTACGTCGGGGCATATAAGGGAGTTACTCACAAAACACCACATAATAATCTTTAAATGAAATCACATACACAATACATAATTGACTCAAATGTAGACTCGTTGATTAATGGAACGGCGATTATTTTAATATGTACAACAAATCCTATGTACTTGATATAAGAAATCCTTTTGCATGAATAAGGAAATTAAGAGCAAAAATGGCACATACATCTATTTTATAAACAACCAAGCCATAAAATTCACACACATAAGATCAAGACTGTATATACATGGTTCACCCCAAAATCTGGGCTACGTCCACCAAAGGTCATATCTTATTCTGTTCTTCAAAAAGAAGAGGGTTACAATATAATTTATGCCAATAATTTCTTTCCACCCTTCCAAAGCATCCCGCTTAGAGAGTACCTTCGCGTCATTCCAGAAGTAGCGTAATACAACTACTCACACCATATAAGATGTCATGCTCTCATACAAGACAGAGACCCAGAAGCAATATGATAAATAAAAAATATGATCCATCAGGCAGATTACTAATTAAGCAGAAAGTCTAATCGATTTTCTTGTTATTCATATATGCATAGACCCTAAAACTTTTTCCGTAGCAAAGATAGATCATACAAGGAAATACAACCTCCTAATCTACAAGTGGAGAAGTGTTGCAATCCATCCTTGAATATATATATATATATATATTTATATATCTGCAGAGAATTGTATAATCAATCCAGCATTCAATATATATATGCAGATATGCGTTTCAATCAACTTTCATATAGAAGAAAAGGAAACGCTTCGATCCAGCAGCAATATATCAATCGTAAACTATATATTTGATTCGACATCAAATGTGATAGACAAGGATTAAATTCCTAATTTCTGTCTTATGTATAAAGAAGAAATAATCATTTCCAGAATGTAATCTCCATGCTATATATATATATATACATATAAACGTTTATTAAAGCAGGGACTCTTTCGAATCAGCATGATTGTTCAGAGATCCAATACATTTTTAAACTCATTTTACGGTAATAATCCCTAGATTAATTTACCACTTTCATCTTATGTAAAAGAAGGAATAATTCGTTTTTCCAGAATGAAAACTCTGTGCCATAAAAATTATAAACCTATATCTACGAGTTAGAAGCAGCACTATCGTTTTCCTACATGCATGAGCAAGGAAAATACGATCTCGATTCATTAGTAGAGATCTGAAACAACTATACATCTGTACTAAACTTTATCATACTCAGCGATCCAATCCAAAAAGGTAAAATACCTAAAATAGCAAGCAGATCTGAGACAGATATTTACCAATCAACAAGCAGATCTGAGACAGATATTTACCAATCAACAAGCAGATCTATTTCCCAGGCTTAACCAAGCAAAGCGATTTCAGTACCACCGTAAGCACAACAGAGATCTACGCTTTCACACTCAGCAATTAAATAAGCTCTGTACTTCTCAGCCAGAGAAACAAGTATGAAGAGGCCCTCCAAATCTTGGACAGAGAATCGGTGGAAGGGGGTTTGCGATCTGTTTTTGCAATCCAGACCATAACTTTGTGGGTTCTAAACGCATCATTTTGTTCCGAATATTATTTTTAATGAACTCTGAGATATATCAGTCTTTGACGCCAATCTTTTAAATCGATCTATACTCCTTGTTTGCCTATTGATCTGGAAATAAGAGAACTCCGATCTCTGACAGAGAATCGGTGGAAGGGGAGTTTGCAATCCCCGACCGAGATCGATAGGACAGGTGCTTAGATCTCAAGAGAGATCATTTGATAAGGTTTAAAACTCCATTCTTCCCCAGAATGATGTTAATAAGATTGGTTATGTTCTCACCCGGAGATCGTTCAATATTGTACATCCAAGACTTGTTAAAGATCCAACGAAAGGATAACTACGCCGTACTCAACAGAGACACGGAAAAACGAGGAATACATTTAAGAGAGGTCGATCACAAGCTGGGCATTTGGATCAAGAAAATAAACAAAACGGCATCTATAGGGAATGAAAGAATCTTTGCGATCTTAATCAAGGATCGACCATAAGCTGAGGTTTTTAGATCTTAATCGGAGATCCTTACAAAAGAGTACTGTTTAAAAATAAAAGCTAAAAGGATATTTCCCATGAACCTCTGTATGTTCTTCCTACAGATTTCCCTCATGTTTTGCACTAACGGAGCATACAGGTTTAGAATAAACAAAGTAAATAGAGTACAAATTTTGAACCAAGATTCCAATAGATCTCTCACGCTTGCACTGTATGGAACTTCCGGTTAACACAAATGATAAGCAAGATATGGGATAGATAATTCTCTTACCAATAATTATTTCTACACAGAGATTTCATGAGATTGGTTGCAACTCCTATCTCTTCACGCTTGCATCGTATAGAGTTGATCCTTCCTTCTCCCGCCTTTCCCTTCGCTATCATACCGAGATTTCCTTTTTTTTTTTTCAAGGGGTTGCGATCCTCCTCGATTTATCCATCTAACTCTCTTGTTAGCGATAATACCAAAGCGCTCCCCCCGGATTCCCCCTAAGATGTGTATGAAATAACCAAACAATATCCCAACCGATTTCCAAATCGGGTTACACTTGTCATTTAAAAGTCAAAACCGCGACAATTGGCAACAAAGATCCCATCAGGAGACAAATGGCAGTTCAAGGAAAAAGTTAGGTGTTCTCTTCCACCTTGGAGACATCACCCGAGGACAACTCCAGTTCGAAATTCATTTAGATAAATCATAACTGCTAGTATAGGGAAGTTACCCTTTAAATAAGTCTAAGGTTCATACCACTCACTGTGGTCTTTTTAAAATTATAAGGGTGCTTTACTATGATCCATAAACATCTCATATATAAAAATTATCTCATGTCTACATATATATATATATGTATATCATGTTATATATATATATATGTATATACTTCTATATAAAGTAGTTATTAAAATGTTGCCATCTTGTGTGTTTATAACAATATATAAGTATTTCATATATATGTATGACATAGAAACATTTTTAGAATGATCTACATTATAAGGTGACTATAATATCTAAAATATGACTCCCTTGGCTTGCCCTTATTTTAGATCTTTATAGATGACACTCTGGCGTTTCATGTCGAGTTAAGATAGTTATAATCTTTACTAAATTGGATTACCCTTATTAGGCCTATCATGGTTGAGAAGTACGCCTTATTAGTTGAGTTAGATGCAAAGTGGTCCTACTAGGACGAACTACTACTTAACATCATCATATCTCAATAGGATATGTAATACTATGGTCATTAACTCATGGATTCTTGGTCATTCACCTTTCCCTCAGAGAACCCAATCACCGTTCGTTCTAAATACATCATCATCTAAGTTGCAAAGTTTACTGGTGGGCCTTGGCCTTGAGCTCCTCACCAGGAAACATGTACAGTATTCACTTACCTTTACCAAAATAATAGATCATAAGGGAGGGGTATTACAGAGGCATCGTCGAGGAGCCACATACTTGGAGAGAACCCTTCGGGGTGTGTGGAACATTTTTCATCGCGGAGGAGGGTTTCAAGCCTTAGTTGGCATGTGGTAGCTTAGGTTAATTTTCAAATGATTGGAGATGGCTTGGGGACGCTTGGGACTTCAATAGTATTCTTGTAGGGGATATCTAATGATCCAAATGGATATCGGTGGCCACCCACATATTCCACTGGCTCAAAACAGTTTCCCATTTTGCCAATTTTCTAGTAATTTTTCTACAGTTTTTCGAGTCCCAAACGTCCGGGGCCATTTTCAAGCCTTAAAAGATGTTTTTTGGGAAATCTTGGTCCAACGTAGCCCATCTATTTTATGGTCCTCGGCGTAGTCCTCGGATAGATCTTTCCAAAGGGCTACCGAGAGCCCCAAACGGAGATCGTATGCAAAAGTTATGACCCGGGGAAGTTGACTATTCAACTAACCACCTTGGGGCTTTATGACGGTTCATCTTCTAGGGTTAGGTTTTTGGATGTTTGGGATTCTTTCCCTCATGCTTATGATAAATAGGCCCTTTCGGCCTCTCTTTGTATTCATCTTGGCACAAATGAGCACAGCAGCCACATCTCTTCCTAGAGATCGCTACTACGATTCTAGCTGTTGTATTTACAATCTGTTCTATTACCAATATTTAATAGAATATGTGTTTACTGTATCGATGTGTTTCTTGCCATATATCTGTGTATGTGAATATATATCCCTGTATATGATTCTGTATATATGCTATCTTTTGTTTCATTCCCATACAAATCCGGATCATCTAACCTAGTGGATTACTTTTCTTTGGACGATATATGGAGTCCTTGGAGGATCTTCATGGAATGGTGTGGACTTTCCTTCCATAGCTACGTCACATTGGATTCATTACTGTGCACAACATTACCATTGGAGCATTAGTGGATATCTCAGTTGTGTGGCCTACAAGGCTTCATATAGGTTGCATGTAAGGGCTTAGTACCACATAGCATTGTTGGCCTCCCTTACCTCTCATATAAATAAAGGATGGATAAATTCATTTTATACACAATCATCACATTGTCATTTATACACTTCTCTTTCTACTTTTCTTCTAGGAGAGATTCAATGGGGTTTCCTCATGAACCCTAGTAAAATCTAGGGGAAGGGAAGGAGGATGTTGTGGTTGGATTTTTCTCTTGTGGAGGAGACATTTGTGATGATCTTGGATTTCTCTCCTGCTCCGCTCTTCAGTTGTACTTGTATGTATGTATATCTCCCTTGATATTCTAACGTTTATTGGCCTTTTTATTCATCTTTGAAAATGTTTTAGTTATAGGGTTAGGATTTTACCCTTTTCGATTTGAGATAAGGGTTTGAGCAAAAAGTGTCAGGTGGATTTGTGAAAAAAATGAAGAGGAGGATGTCTTGCCTAGGAGATAATGTTAGATAAATTCTTCTACATGGATCTTCTTGGTCGATCTAGGGCTTGATGATTTACCTTAGCTAAGGATTTTTTATAGTTGGATTTTTTCATACTATCCTTTAGAGAAGGATTTGGTATGTACTTATAATTCATCTTGAGCTTATATATGTATTTTTCAGCAATCCATATATTTTGTCATTGGCAAATTTTAATTTCCAACTATAGGTTATTTATGATTTTCTATTTACGGTGAATTATGTCTTACTGATTTGGCATAAGGGAACAAGCTTTTAAGTTTGGTATCTTTGTTTGGCATCTTTCGTTGTTTAAATTCCATGAAGTTTGGGATTGTTAGAAGAATAATATTGTGATGTTTCAATTGTTGGTTTGCACTTCAATTTACAAAATTCCTAAAGGCTGAAAATTCTAGGGCTAAGATCCAGAAATCTCCTACGAAGAAAAAAAAAATTATTGTTTTGCATTAATTACCGGAGTGCACAAAATTTCCACTAACCATGGATCCATGATAAATATCGATAATATGGAGAGTATCTACATTAATAAGAAATGAATTTAACTCATTTTCTTGGCCTTAGCATGTATCACATCTCCCTTAGTTGAGTTAAAGATGTCCCTATTTTCTCACACAATTGAGGAAACTCAATGTGAAGCACATGTTCGGCTTCAATGGAAAGGAGGGAAAATATTTCCACTAAATATGAGGGATTTGTCCCATGACACAATAAATGGGAACGCGTATGTCCAATAGAGTATCCACAAGAAGTGGTGTCTACAAATATGGAAAATGTTAGCGGGATGAAAGATTGGTACGACCTCTTCCAATTGAGATGGTTTATAAATCTTTGTATTGTGAACATAAATCATAGCATGGATTCCTAATTGAGTTCAAATATCCAACTTCAAGGAGTTTTGTCCAACTTACAATAGAATTGTATACACGAACATGCATAAGAGGATGGAGGTTATGATGCCCCTAGAAGCATTGTGCATATGATATATGACTTTGTCCCCAACCTAAAATTGTGTTGGGACATGGTGGCAATCTTGTTGGATTTCACATTTGGCCTGAAGCTCTTCAAGGGTGAATTGGACCTTTTAGTGGGACTGTGATATTTTGTCTCAAAAATGAGAAGTGTGCTACTATTCTTTCTGTTAATGAAGGGAATTTGTAGGAGGGAGTGTTGCAGGTAGATCTCATATGGAGCAATTCATTGAAAACCATAACCAAGATAAAAAAAAGGGGGGGAATATCTAGTGCAACTAATGCAAACCCTATTACAATTATGCTAACCAATATGTACGCAGTTATCCCATTGTTCATTCTTATGGTAGAACGTGTGAATATCATGAATGAGCATGTGGTTGACCACTTCAGTTTTCCATCAATCTATAGCTGAAAATAGGTATCATTTGATGTATTTAAGATCATTCTCACTCTCTAAACTCCTCATTCTATTGGTGTAAAAAGGGATTTAGAATTATATAGCTCAACTAAAGGAACCAAGGGAATCAAAGGAATCCAAACCACTAGATGTTATCGTTAACCCAGATTCTTCTTTTTATGACATGATTATTTGGGCAATGGGATTTCAAAATATGCAAAATCATATGAAGAAGCACTCTAACTGTTTGGAACAAGTACATGAATGGTGATTAATATCCAAATATTGTCCATCTTCAATAACCAAGTAACCCTTTGGCACTACGATGGACTTACCATCAAAAATAAGCATGGGAGGTAATTCACGTGTACTGTGAATGCAACTCATCCCAAGCCAATCATAAATGGACTCAAGAAATTGTTCTTTTAATTTTTGTTGGAAGGATTCAAGCACAAACGAGTGAACCCATTATTTTAATGGAAAAGGGTAACAAAACCAAAGGTTCATCTTGTATGCGGTCTCAAAATTCCATATTTGTTCAGGCATTCACACCAAAGAACTTACAGAGGTTGAGTGCTACAAAGGGATACGCAGAGATGTTCAGGGTGAAGAAATAATTAGATACATGATTGGTTGAAGATTGGACTAGGCACGCTATTAAAATACATCAAAATGGATCTATCTTTTGGAATACATCAACCCATTTCTCCGACATTGGAGTTTCATTTGATTGAGCATGGTAACTGGGACAAAGGTAATGTTGGGCCTTGATCCTTGGATAGGATGGCGGGAATTATGTTATCACTCAAATCTCTCGCAAGCACGAGACATTTCCATAATTATTGCAGAAACACATTATAAGCATACAGCATACAACTCATTAGCATCACCCTCCTCAAATTCAATATGGGAAATGAACCTTAGAATGGGGAAATCCTTACTTTTGTACAACCATGGGAATTTTCTAAACGAAACCTAGGCGGGAGTGCAAGGGTCATACCATCCAGTGGACCATTTACTTTTCCACACCGCCAAGGCTGACAACCACATTTTGAATCCAAAAATTTGAGTCGGTCTATTCACATGACTGGGAGTATTCAATAGCCCTATGCATGTACCTTAAGGACCGCTTCATAATATGGAGCATTCACATGGATAACTAGATGTTTGAAGACCTGCATTTGAACTATAAAAGAAAGCCATGAGCATGCATTGAATGAATTGAGAATGGCATTTATCATTTCTTTAACCAAAACATTATAAATTATGTTGAAATAAATTTAGATGTATGTATTTTGAAAGTCAAAAAAGTTTATCTATTAAATATAATCAAGCATAAACACACAACCTATCATCACTTTAAAGACAACATTATTCAAAATTTAAATGTCAAATTATTATTATATAATATATTAATAAATACATAAATCACACTTGTCACTTTAACCTATACATTATAATATAAAAAATGTCTATTATGTAACATTGACTAACTTTATAAAAAAAAATGAACTGTAATTTGGTAGATATAAAAATCAACCCCTTGAAATACAATTGTTAATTATTATTAGATGTACACATCTAACCAAAATTAACGAGTCTCAAAAACTAAGTGTGAATTATCCACTTCAAACAAATATTCATCCTTACTTAAAAGCGTGTCAAATATATATTTATTTTATATTAATGTAAACTTTTAAAACATTGACTAATCATAAGCAAGGGGATGTTCTTTCCGATATGCGAGATATTTCACTCTTTCCTATGTGCCATACGAGATCTTTCACTGTTTCTCTTTTCCAAGGAAAGGTCACTGGTGTAGTTTATCTATAAAAGCTATCATGGGAAGTGTGTTCAACACACAATTTGTTTCTCTTTTATTATTAGTTTAACCATTTTTGTGTAGAACACAATAATAGAGTTTCTAAATTCAAACATCCCCGTCATTAGGAGCCCAATTACATTGTTAATGTTGATTTTTATGTTGGTCCATGTATCATTATGTTGTGATAGTTGACTTCTCAAATCCAAACTAGTCTACTACATTGAGCCTCCATTGCAAACTTTGACTCTATTAATCATAATCATGGAGATCTTCTTTCCTATGTGCCAGATATTTCACTCTTTCCTATGTGCGAGTTAGGAGCCCAATTACATTGTTATTGTTGATTTTTATGCTGGTCCATGTATCATTATGTTGTGATAATTGACTTCTCAAATCCAAACTAGTCTACCACATTGAGCCTCCATTGCGAACTTTGACTCTATTATCATAATCATGGAGATGTTCTTTCCTATGTGCCAGATATTTCACCCTATCCTATGTGCCAGATATTTCGCTGTTTCTTTTTCAAAGCAAAGTCACCGGTGTACTTTATCTATAAAAGCTATAGTGGGCAGTGTGTTCAACTCACAATCGTGTTTTCTCTAGTTTAACCATTTTTGTGTAGAACACAACAATGGAGTTTCTGAATTCAAACATTGGATTCATTAGGAGCCCAATTACATTGTTATTGTTGATCTTTATGTTGGTCCATGTATCATTATGTTGTGATAGCTGCCTTCGCAAATCCAAACTCGTCTACCACAGTGAGCCTCCATTGCCTGAAATTATCAATGGTACGTATGTATAGACAATCTAGCCAAAACTATCGATGGTATGTATGTATAGACACTCTAGCCACTCTCAGACTTAGGCTTTAGTTTTGGGAATGGGTGCAGCAATGTTACATGGAGTTATGGTGGCCATACTTGTGTGGTTCCATTTTGACAATAGATTCATGAATACAAGTATCAATATCAGTCTAGTTAGGTTTTGATAGTTGATGTAATATGAGTAGTAAGACTCAAACCTTCATTGATGTTGCTTGTTTGTCCTAATATAGATGGAGCATGTGGATACGGATCCTTTGCAACAGATCTTATGAGAAGTGGAGAGTTGTCTGTGGCCACTGCAAGTGCCAAACTATACAAGGAAGGCAAAGGATGAGGTGCATGCTATCAGGTGTGTGCTTAACGGGATAGAATTGATTTCACCTTATATTGTTCATGATGATCATTCCCTTCATCTGCATTGGTTTCTATGGGCTCTTAAATTAAATTAAAACACTATGATGTGAATTTTTATATTATTCTCCTCTCCTTGTAGTCGTTTATTTGATTGAAGTATATAATCTGATTGAATGGAACCAAATCAGATGATAATTAGAACAGCATGATATGAATTCCTATATTATTCTCCTCTCCTCTCATACGTCCTCTGTATTGTAGTATAATGTTATATTGCTCTCCTCTGCACTGTATTGTAATCCTTTATTTGATTGTAGTGTAACGTTTTGTCTGATTGAGCTGAACAAAATCAGATAAGATGCACAGATTCAGAAGTTTGCACCAAATCAGGGGTGAAAGTTGTGGTTACGGACTCCATAGACGACAACAGGACGGATTTTTACCTATTCTCTCCCACGTTCAAGAGCTTGGCGCGACCCAATAAAACTGACCAACTACTAGACATGGGGGCCGGACTGGACGTGGAGTATAAACGGTGAGCACCAAACCGAAAACAAATAAACATAAGCCTGACGGTATTTGCAGTGACCAAGCCTGAATATTTATATATGTGTTTATGTCTTAAATATTATCACAGTATCCCATGCGAGTGTGAATATTTATATATTTGTTTATGGCTTGAATATTATCACAGTATCCCATGCGAGTATCCAGGGAAAAATATGTCGATCAAAGTAGACAAAAGCAGTGACTATCCGAACAATCTTGCTGTCGAGTTTTTGTATCAAGGAGGCCAAACCGACATTTCTGCGGTCGATGTTGCCCAGGTGAGTAAGGGTGGTTCTTATCAACTTTAACTTGTGATCTGTTCCAATAACACCGAAAATATTAATAATTGGCAAACAATTTACAAATTACTTAAATGGCCGAATCAAATCATGCGATCTGACTGGACGGATATTGCATGCAATGCAGGTAGGACAGTGGACTTGGTATCCTCTGAGTCGGCGCGAATACAGTGCAGTTTGGAGTATTGCGAACCCTGATTTATTAAAAGGGCAAGCCGGGGCCGGCTCCAGCTTGACGTTCCGGTTGAGCGTTACGGGTGGATTCGACGGGAGTTGGGTGTGGCAGCCTGGATGCAATTTGCTGCCTGTAAATTGGAAAATCCGCTCTGTTTATGACTCGGGACTTCAGATTACAGAAAGAGCTCTTGAATTTGACTGCAGTTCGTGCGCAACAGGCGAATGGAACGATCGCACATAGGCTATGCCAATATGCCAATAGACTTCCATCGCTAGTAGGAATCAAATTTGACGACGGGCGGTACCATATTTCGATTTGCATTTGCATGCTTATTATTGATTTACCCATTAAATGTTTTTTCTGTTACAAACTAAATTATGTCTTTTCATCTGAAAAGAACAAAAATTGCAGATTAATAAGCTGTTGACAGCATTCCTACCAGTAAATAAGCATTATTGATTTAACCTCTTTGAGTTTGAAATAAGCATTATTGATTTAACCTTTTTGAGTTTTAACAATGTGGTTATCTCTTTTAAAGCTTTTATTAGAAAAAAATTGTTATATTTTGGCACTAGCTTAATGAGCCTTTTCAATTTCTCCCTATTTAGCTGTAATTGTTAATTTCTAATTATTAGGAAATAGGGAAGTTTGATTTGGAAATTGGGTTTATATGGCTCAAATGTGGGTTGTGTTCCTACTTTACAAATTGTAACAACCCTAAAAAAACTTTTGAAAGAAAAACCTACAACCTTGTTTGAAGTATGCCAAAATAAATTTAGTGAGAAAAAGAACTCACTTAAAAGAACATTTTCTAGTTAACTTTGTTTTATCATACTCTTGTTATAGCTCAAAAAGTTTAAAGGTTGAAACTTGTCATCACAAATTGTAGCAAAAAATAGTTAATCAAATAGTTAATATTAGAAATGGTGAAAGCTAAGGATTGTACACAATAGATAGATGTTACATTTCATCCACATTTCAAATGCTCTGATGGAATGAGAAGGTCACTAAGCACATCCTAACACTAGATAGTTATAGCTATGCTTTTCATTAATGTTCAAATCCAAGAACGAAGACAAATAATTCATAGTTGTGATATTTAGTGCTGACATTGTAATATGTGAAAATGATTATAATGTGTACAAAGTCTGTACCTATGATTCAAAGATGAGGACAATGAGAGAACTAAAACCTATGATGTTTTAGATCTTCATCCCTAAAAACTATGATGTTTTAGATCCTCATCCCTAACTTCTCTCCTTGTCCTCATCTTTGAACCATACATAGACTTTTCTCCATTATAATTGAATGCCCTTGCAAATATCTTAATTTCAACATACTAGTAATTGCCCTAGCACAAGCATATTAAATTAAAAATGGCGACATACACTTATTCACGACATTATTAAATGCGCAAAACAATAATGTCGTTGATCAACATATATCAACCATTTTTAATTAATATGGTTATGCTAGTGTTATACTTATATTTCCCACCATAGGCCTTGCGAATATGTTATTAGATGTTATGGGGCTGAAACTACATAATAGAGAAAAATGTCATAATTATTCAACAAGAAAATAATTATTTAGTCACAATTTCCTAATTATGAAAAAAAAATCATTTCATAATATTATTGAGAAGAAAATTCATAGTGAGTTGGATAATGCTCATAATTGAGCATGGAACTTGCGCATGACTCGTAATTTCTCATTTCACATGCCATCAAGCCTATCTATGACTTGCATCTACCTAATTCACATGCCATGAATCCTATCTCCGACCTATTATAAATTCCTATAAGAAGAGGTCAAATCAAGGGGATGGGAGAGAATCATTTTGAGTACCCTCACACTAGAGAAATATTTTGTCATTAGATCCACAGAGATTCATATCGCTGGTTTATATCTTCCATGTGGGTTAAGGATCTAAAACGTCATATTTTTTCCTTTTCTGTTATAAATATGGAGATGGATATGTGAATATTTCTTGGAGTGGAAAGAGATCGAAGGAAGCTGGAGGGTAGTTCCAAGAGGTGTTGCAACAAGATTAGGTGCCATATTTGTTTCTTTTATTTCATTGAATAAATTTCTTCGTTTAAAGAAAGAAAAATAGTGAATGTTATACCTGATCCTACTACTACACCTCTCGTAACCATCATCAAGGTTCCTTTGGTGCTATGCCACACCAATAAATAATCGCATATCCCATCCCCATACGCATAACGGAAAAGGACAAATTGTGTCTTAGATCCTTAATCCACGAAGAATATATAAACTAGGGGTATGAATCTTTGTGGACCTGAAGACGAAAGACCCTAAATCAAAATAATTTCCCAACGCTAATACATTTGGGTACAAATTCTGACATTGTTTCTGAAAATTTGTTGTCGCAAAAGCGAGGAAATATAAAAAATCAAAGTGTCAGAATTTTTTCATCGAAAACATCATCTCTTTTGTGACGACGAGTTACTGTCATGTGCCATGGTCACATCCATTTTTTGTTCTCTCATTATGTGTCTATTCTACCATTTTACTGAAAAACATTTGTCCCAAGACTGACGATGGAATGTATATTTCCAACATAGTGTATCATTGCCATTTCGGCGATTGTCGAGGAAAAAAAGAAAAAATAAATGAAAAGTCCTATCAAACTAGCCTCGTTTCTAATTTCATATAGGTGAAGTGAGATATTCAATTAGATTTATGCATATGTAAGGTAGTAATAGAAATGAGAATGCTAATAAAAGAAGACATAAAATAGCCAAATAAGTAGAACACAAGAGTAAAAGAAAGCTTGGATTGCAGAGTGAGAACCCAAGAGAATTTCATTTGTAGTAACTATAGATTCATCGTGAATTTGAATCCATCACTTAGGCAAATCAAGACAAATCGTCTAATCCAAAATTTTAAGAATGCCTTGAAGCATGGACCAGGGGATGGTCATATAAATAAAATGTGGATGAAATCAACATTAAAATACCATGTTCAAAGAAAGGTAACATGGAAAACATAGAAGCAAAAATAGTGGATCACAAATTAAGTTTTGTTAGGAAGAATTCGTGAAGTGGAAAATTTCTTTAATTTTTCACCTCTTTCCCACCATTGCAAATAATGTGATACCTGCAACGTTTGTAAAGCAAAACTTGGAAGGTGGAGAATTTCTTAATTTTTCACCTCCTTCTCACATCTTGATAAGGGCTTCTACATACAATTTGTGTTAAAGGGAAAAGAAAAATAAAGCAATGCAACTCTATAATTTCATCTGTAATAGATGATCAATTATCAATCTAAAGTCATTTATAATTACTCACTTGAAAATACAACAAGAAACACAACCATTACATGTAAACTAAAAAGAGATGTTAATCTTGCTGGGTCTTATGCATCATCCAGTGTATTTGAGATCGACCAAAAATGAATGTAGAGCAATCGAATGAAAAGGTGCATTGATTCTGTTTAAGATAAAAGTAAGGACAATTAATAGTCAGCAAAATCCTTGCAAACTTTATATTTGCTTCTCGCACGCCTTGAAACACATGCCCATATTTCACCTTCCCTATCAATTGATCCTTTATTAGAAGAGTGTACAAGTGTTTACGTCCATTGCAATTTATTGCTTCGTGATAGGAAATATCATTGAATTGATAATTGACGTCTCCAAACCATATAAGAATATATGCTTCAACCCATTCAGGTGTCACCTTAAATTCAAACCCTACAACCTGTACATTGAACATGAGTCTTTCCTACACTCTAAATGACAATTTCCATTGAGTTGTAAAAAACAATGTCTGCATAAGAATTTCAAGGTTGATGTGACACGGAGAAGTGGATCATCTAAAAAAAATTAAGATCTAAAACCATAAATTTGTCAAAAAGAAGGAAAACTTCCCTCATTTATCACAACATATAACAAACATCCAAAGGACTTAGTAGAAAAGACATCATGTTTAAATGAACTCGGTGGATCATGTATAGAATAGTGACAGGGAAATAAAGTATGTTTTGTGGCTATGCCACATGCATCTTAAATAGGATATAAAAGAGAACATGAAATTATTGTCATGTCTTTCTTGAATTTTAATTCAATACCTCATTGTACATTTACAATTTTAAGTCATTGAGCATCAGATGAAACCCCCATTAATCCAGTACATATCAAAATTATAATTAAAACAAAAATGCATCAAATGCCAAAATCTAAATTTGACACAAAAGAAGAATAAAATTATTATTTTCACGATATGTCATTGTACCAACAACAGTACGAACTCCAATTGTTATTGGACTAAATGTCATGTTACGGTACACGTATTCAAACTTTGAATTGTGACAAGCAACTACATCTACATCAAATGCAAAATGATAGTTTATAACATACAATGTCCAACAAAAGGCTCTTATATTCACGCCTAATCTTGCTATTAAGATATGATATCCAACATGTCATATAATCAACAAATTTTGAGGTACAAGAAGTGTGTGACGCGCGTTATATCTATAGACGATACTTTCCCATATACATTGTAAGACAACATAAAATGGGAAAGGAAACACAATATCACATGAATAAGAAAAATTATAAGCAAATGCTTGTTACTTCCTCTCCATCAAATCTCTCTTTATTTCTAACAAAATCTGGTACCATACAAGCGAGGGGAAGATAGTATAGTCAATAGAATGTGCAGCAGTGAAATTTGAACTGATTGATACGTGCCAGTATTATGATCAATTATTGCGTAATTTTATATGTCGAGGGTAAACAAATGAATCTACAGAATTGGATGGTTGAATGGGAACAGGCAGCAAGGTTCAGTTTTTCTTTTCTTTTTTTCTCTTTTTGTAACAAGAATATGGTAGTTTAGAGTGTGGGGCATAGACTTAAGTGTGCGGAATGTGGAATTTCAAACAATGCATCATGGTTGGAAGTAGCGAAAAGTGGATTGAAAATGGACAATAAGACATGAATAGCTCCCAATGTAAGTTTTATTTCCATCTCCTAAGAGGAGTTTTGAACTCGGTATTAACAGATCAAAATTGCTTTGATGCCACTGAAAGGAAATCAAACAAAAATACGCACAATCATATTAAGTGATAAGAGATGCATCATAACATGTATTGTCTTTTATCTATGCGCATTTATAATTAGACGTGAACGTCATAAGGGAACAGTTTCTAGTTTTATTTACTAATCGGTGTAAATCAGGGATCAAATCTAATCATTTTTTATAGTGCCAAAATTTGAAGAAATTTCTACATCTCTATGAAAGTGATATCTCTATGCACATGATATAGATCTAGTTGTATTCACATGAAAATGCTTATAAAATTATATTTGAGTTTGATTATATCTCACATTATAATTTCCCTCGACAACATGTTTATCATATATTTACTCTTAACAATAAACATTCATTTTGTTTTATTGGGATTCATTTTATTCGCATTTTTTTATATTTATGGGCATTTTTCTCACCTCTACTTTATTCATATTTTAATCATTTCACGTTTTTTGGCACTGTGATTTTCATATTACTATTTCCATGTTATTTGATCTCAATATGTAATATAATTCACCCTCCACTCTAACATATTGGATTCAACTTGTTTGTTTCGAAGTATATTTTCACTCAAAATCAACGCATTTATCCTTAAAAATTAATGAATGAAATTATTTTTCAAAATATAGTTAAAATTAGCATACATTATTATTTATAGTACATTAATCTTAGCAAACCTTCACTATATTTAATTAACGGAGATAATATTCCTGGTTGACAAAAAGATATAGTTAGGTAAAATGCCAACATGACTTTCAGACAAAACAAAATTGAAAAAAAAGGTATTACTGAAATAAGAAATCAAGGTAGGTCCTTTTCCCTATCTTTTTAACTGGGACAAAGGTAATGTTGGGCCTTGATCCTTGGATAGGATGGCGGGAATTATGTTATCACTCAAATCTCTCGCAAGCACGAGACATTTCCATAATTATTGCAGAAACACATTATAAGCATACAGCATACAACTCATTAGCATCACCCTCCTCAAATTCAATATGGGAAATGAACCTTAGAATGGGGAAATCCTTACTTTTGTACAACCATGGGAATTTTCTAAACGAAACCTAGGCGGGAGTGCAAGGGTCATACCATCCAGTGGACCATTTACTTTTCCACACCGCCAAGGCTGACAACCACATTTTGAATCCAAAAATTTGAGTCGGTCTATTCACATGACTGGGAGTATTCAATAGCCCTATGCATGTACCTTAAGGACCGCTTCATAATATGGAGCATTCACATGGATAACTAGATGTTTGAAGACCTGCATTTGAACTATAAAAGAAAGCCATGAGCATGCATTGAATGAATTGAGAATGGCATTTATCATTTCTTTAACCAAAACATTATAAATTATGTTGAAATAAATTTAGATGTATGTATTTTGAAAGTCAAAAAAGTTTATCTATTAAATATAATCAAGCATAAACACACAACCTATCATCACTTTAAAGACAACATTATTCAAAATTTAAATGTCAAATTATTATTATATAATATATTAATAAATACATAAATCACACTTGTCACTTTAACCTATACATTATAATATAAAAAATGTCTATTATGTAACATTGACTAACTTTATAAAAAAAAATGAACTGTAATTTGGTAGATATAAAAATCAACCCCTTGAAATACAATTGTTAATTATTATTAGATGTACACATCTAACCAAAATTAACGAGTCTCAAAAACTAAGTGTGAATTATCCACTTCAAACAAATATTCATCCTTACTTAAAAGCGTGTCAAATATATATTTATTTTATATTAATGTAAACTTTTAAAACATTGACTAATCATAAGCAAGGGGATGTTCTTTCCGATATGCGAGATATTTCACTCTTTCCTATGTGCCAGACGAGATCTTTCACTGTTTCTCTTTTCCAAGGAAAGGTCACTGGTGTAGTTTATCTATAAAAGCTATCATGGGAAGTGTGTTCAACACACAATTTGTTTCTCTTTTATTATTAGTTTAACCATTTTTGTGTAGAACACAATAATAGAGTTTCTAAATTCAAACATCCCCGTCATTAGGAGCCCAATTACATTGTTAATGTTGATTTTTATGTTGGTCCATGTATCATTATGTTGTGATAGTTGACTTCTCAAATCCAAACTAGTCTACTACATTGAGCCTCCATTGCAAACTTTGACTCTATTAATCATAATCATGGAGATCTTCTTTCCTATGTGCCAGATATTTCACTCTTTCCTATGTGCCAGTTAGGAGCCCAATTACATTGTTATTGTTGATTTTTATGCTGGTCCATGTATCATTATGTTGTGATAATTGACTTCTCAAATCCAAACTAGTCTACCACATTGAGCCTCCATTACGAACTTTGACTCTATTATCATAATCATGGAGATGTTCTTTCCTATGTGCCAGATATTTCACCCTTTCCTATGTGCCAGATATTTCGCTCCAAACTAGTCTACCACATTGAGCCTCCATTACGAACTTTGACTCTATTATCATAATCATGGAGATGTTCTTTCCTATGTGCCAGATATTTCACCCTTTCCTATGTGCCAGATATTTCGCTGTTTCTTTTTCAAAGCAAAGTCACCGGTGTACTTTATCTATAAAAGCTATAGTGGGCAGTGTGTTCAACTCACAATCGTGTTTTCTCTAGTTTAACCATTTTTGTGTAGAACACAACAATGGAGTTTCTGAATTCAAACATTGGATTCATTAGGAGCCCAATTACATTGTTATTGTTGATCTTTATGTTGGTCCATGTATCATTATGTTGTGATAGCTGCCTTCGCAAATCCAAACTCGTCTACCACAGTGAGCCTCCATTGCCTGAAATTATCAATGGTACGTATGTATAGACAATCTAGCCAAAACTATCGATGGTATGTATGTATAGACACTCTAGCCACTCTCAGACTTAGGCTTTAGTTTTGGGAATGGGTGCAGCAATGTTACATGGAGTTATGGTGGCCATACTTGTGTGGTTCCATTTTGACAATAGATTCATGAATACAAGTATCAATATCAGTCTAGTTAGGTTTTGATAGTTGATGTAATATGAGTAGTAAGACTCAAACCTTCATTGATGTTGCTTGTTTGTCCTAATATAGATGGAGCATGTGGATACGGATCCTTTGCAACAGATCTTATGAGAAGTGGAGAGTTGTCTGTGGCCACTGCAAGTGCCAAACTATAGAAGGAAGGCAAAGGATGCGGTGCATGCTATCAGGTGTGTGCTTAACGGGATAGAATTGATTTCACCTTATATTGTTCATGATGATCATTCCCTTCATCTGCATTGGTTTCTATGGGCTCTTAAATTAAATTAAAACACTATGATGTGAATTTTTATATTATTCTCCTCTCCTTGTAGTCGTTTATTTGATTGAAGTATATAATCTGATTGAATGGAACCAAATCAGATGATAATTAGAACAGCATGATATGAATTCCTATATTATTCTCCTCTCCTCTCATACGTCCTCTGTATTGTAGTATAATGTTATATTGCTCTCCTCTGCACTGTATTGTAATCCTTTATTTGATTGTAGTGTAACGTTTTGTCTGATTGAGCTGAACAAAATCAGATAAGATGCACAGATTCAGAAGTTTGCACCAAATCAGGGGTGAAAGTTGTGGTTACGGACTCCATAGACGACAACAGGACGGATTTTTACCTATTCTCTCCCACGTTCAAGAGCTTGGCGCGACCCAATAAAACTGACCAACTACTAGACATGGGGGCCGGACTGGACGTGGAGTATAAACGGTGAGCACCAAACCGAAAACAAATAAACATAAGCCTGACGGTATTTGCAGTGACCAAGCCTGAATATTTATATATGTGTTTATGTCTTAAATATTATCACAGTATCCCATGCGAGTGTGAATATTTATATATTTGTTTATGGCTTGAATATTATCACAGTATCCCATGCGAGTATCCAGGGAAAAATATGTCGATCAAAGTAGACAAAAGCAGTGACTATCCGAACAATCTTGCTGTCGAGTTTTTGTATCAAGGAGGCCAAACCGACATTTCTGCGGTCGATGTTGCCCAGGTGAGTAAGGGTGGTTCTTATCAACTTTAACTTGTGATCTGTTCCAATAACACCGAAAATATTAATAATTGGCAAACAATTTACAAATTACTTAAATGGCCGAATCAAATCATGCGATCTGACTGGACGGATATTGCATGCAATGCAGGTAGGACAGTGGACTTGGTATCCTCTGAGTCGGCGCGAATACAGTGCAGTTTGGAGTATTGCGAACCCTGATTTATTAAAAGGGCAAGCCGGGGCCGGCTCCAGCTTGACGTTCCGGTTGAGCGTTACGGGTGGATTCGACGGGAGTTGGGTGTGGCAGCCTGGATGCAATTTGCTGCCTGTAAATTGGAAAATCGGCTCTGTTTATGACTCGGGACTTCAGATTACAGAAAGAGCTCTTGAATTTGACTGCAGTTCGTGCGCAACAGGCGAATGGAACGATCGCACATAGGCTATGCCAATATGCCAATAGACTTCCATCGCTAGTAGGAATCAAATTTGACGACGGGCGGTACCATATTTCGATTTGCATTTGCATGCTTATTATTGATTTACCCATTAAATGTTTTTTCTGTTACAAACTAAATTATGTATTTTCATCTGAAAAGAACAAAAATTGCAGATTAATAAGCTGTTGACAGCATTCCTACCAGTAAATAAGCATTATTGATTTAACCTCTTTGAGTTTGAAATAAGCATTATTGATTTAACCTTTTTGAGTTTTAACAATGTGGTTATCTCTTTTAAAGCTTTTATTAGAAAAAAATTGTTATATTTTGGCACTAGCTTAATGAGCCTTTTCAATTTCTCCCTATTTAGCTGTAATTGTTAATTTCTAATTATTAGGAAATAGGGAAGTTTGATTTGGAAATTGGGTTTATATGGCTCAAATGTGGGTTGTGTTCCTACTTTACAAATTGTAACAACCCTAAAAAAACTTTTGAAAGAAAAACCTACAACCTTGTTTGAAGTATGCCAAAATAAATTTAGTGAGAAAAAGAACTCACTTAAAAGAACATTTTCTAGTTAACTTTGTTTTATCATACTCTTGTTATAGCTCAAAAAGTTTAAAGGTTGAAACTTGTCATCACAAATTGTAGCAAAAAATAGTTAATCAAATAGTTAATATTAGAAATGGTGAAAGCTAAGGATTGTACACAATAGATAGATGTTACATTTCATCCACATTTCAAATGCTCTGATGGAATGAGAAGGTCACTAAGCACATCCTAACACTAGATAGTTATAGCTATGCTTTTCATTAATGTTCAAATCCAAGAACGAAGACAAATAATTCATAGTTGTGATATTTAGTGCTGACATTGTAATATGTGAAAATGATTATAATGTGTACAAAGTCTGTACCTATGATTCAAAGATGAGGACAATGAGAGAACTAAAACCTATGATGTTTTAGATCTTCATCCCTAAAAACTATGATGTTTTAGATCCTCATCCCTAACTTCTCTCCTTGTCCTCATCTTTGAACCATACATAGACTTTTCTCCATTATAATTGAATGCCCTTGCAAATATCTTAATTTCAACATACTAGTAATTGCCCTAGCACAAGCATATTAAATTAAAAATGGCGACATACACTTATTCACGACATTATTAAATGCGCAAAACAATAATGTCGTTGATCAACATATATCAACCATTTTTAATTAATATGGTTATGCTAGTGTTATACTTATATTTCCCACCATAGGCCTTGCGAATATGTTATTAGATGTTATGGGGCTGAAACTACATAATAGAGAAAAATGTCATAATTATTCAACAAGAAAATAATTATTTAGTCACAATTTCCTAATTATGAAAAAAAAATCATTTCATAATATTATTGAGAAGAAAATTCATAGTGAGTTGGATAATGCTCATAATTGAGCATGGAACTTGCGCATGACTCGTAATTTCTCATTTCACATGCCATCAAGCCTATCTATGACTTGCATCTACCTAATTCACATGCCATGAATCCTATCTCCGACCTATTATAAATTCCTATAAGAAGAGGTCAAATCAAGGGGATGGGAGAGAATCATTTTGAGTACCCTCACACTAGAGAAATATTTTGTCATTAGATCCACAGAGATTCATATCGCTGGTTTATATCTTCCATGTGGGTTAAGGATCTAAAACGTCATATTTTTTCCTTTTCTGTTATAAATATGGAGATGGATATGTGAATATTTCTTGGAGTGGAAAGAGATCGAAGGAAGCTGGAGGGTAGTTCCAAGAGGTGTTGCAACAAGATTAGGTGCCATATTTGTTTCTTTTATTTCATTGAATAAATTTCTTCGTTTAAAGAAAGAAAAATAGTGAATGTTATACCTGATCCTACTACTACACCTCTCGTAACCATCATCAAGGTTCCTTTGGTGCTATGCCACACCAATAAATAATCGCATATCCCATCCCCATACGCATAACGGAAAAGGACAAATTGTGTCTTAGATCCTTAATCCACGAAGAATATATAAACTAGGGGTATGAATCTTTGTGGACCTGAAGACGAAAGACCCTAAATCAAAATAATTTCCCAACGCTAATACATTTGGGTACAAATTCTGACATTGTTTCTGAAAATTTGTTGTCGCAAAAGCGAGGAAATATAAAAAATCAAAGTGTCAGAATTTTTTCATCGAAAACATCATCTCTTTTGTGACGACGAGTTACTGTCATGTGCCATGGTCACATCCATTTTTTGTTCTCTCATTATGTGTCTATTCTACCATTTTACTGAAAAACATTTGTCCCAAGACTGACGATGGAATGTATATTTCCAACATAGTGTATCATTGCCATTTCGGCGATTGTCGAGGAAAAAAAGAAAAAATAAATGAAAAGTCCTATCAAACTAGCCTCGTTTCTAATTTCATATAGGTGAAGTGAGATATTCAATTAGATTTATGCATATGTAAGGTAGTAATAGAAATGAGAATGCTAATAAAAGAAGACATAAAATAGCCAAATAAGTAGAACACAAGAGTAAAAGAAAGCTTGGATTGCAGAGTGAGAACCCAAGAGAATTTCATTTGTAGTAACTATAGATTCATCGTGAATTTGAATCCATCACTTAGGCAAATCAAGACAAATCGTCTAATCCAAAATTTTAAGAATGCCTTGAAGCATGGACCAGGGGATGGTCATATAAATAAAATGTGGATGAAATCAACATTAAAATACCATGTTCAAAGAAAGGTAACATGGAAAACATAGAAGCAAAAATAGTGGATCACAAATTAAGTTTTGTTAGGAAGAATTCGTGAAGTGGAAAATTTCTTTAATTTTTCACCTCTTTCCCACCATTGCAAATAATGTGATACCTGCAACGTTTGTAAAGCAAAACTTGGAAGGTGGAGAATTTCTTAATTTTTCACCTCCTTCTCACATCTTGATAAGGGCTTCTACATACAATTTGTGTTAAAGGGAAAAGAAAAATAAAGCAATGCAACTCTATAATTTCATCTGTAATAGATGATCAATTATCAATCTAAAGTCATTTATAATTACTCACTTGAAAATACAACAAGAAACACAACCATTACATGTAAACTAAAAAGAGATGTTAATCTTGCTGGGTCTTATGCATCATCCAGTGTATTTGAGATCGACCAAAAATGAATGTAGAGCAATCGAATGAAAAGGTGCATTGATTCTGTTTAAGATAAAAGTAAGGACAATTAATAGTCAGCAAAATCCTTGCAAACTTTATATTTGCTTCTCGCACGCCTTGAAACACATGCCCATATTTCACCTTCCCTATCAATTGATCCTTTATTAGAAGAGTGTACAAGTGTTTACGTCCATTGCAATTTATTGCTTCGTGATAGGAAATATCATTGAATTGATAATTGACGTCTCCAAACCATATAAGAATATATGCTTCAACCCATTCAGGTGTCACCTTAAATTCAAACCCTACAACCTGTACATTGAACATGAGTCTTTCCTACACTCTAAATGACAATTTCCATTGAGTTGTAAAAAACAATGTCTGCATAAGAATTTCAAGGTTGATGTGACACGGAGAAGTGGATCATCTAAAAAAAATTAAGATCTAAAACCATAAATTTGTCAAAAAGAAGGAAAACTTCCCTCATTTATCACAACATATAACAAACATCCAAAGGACTTAGTAGAAAAGACATCATGTTTAAATGAACTCGGTGGATCATGTATAGAATAGTGACAGGGAAATAAAGTATGTTTTGTGGCTATGCCACATGCATCTTAAATAGGATATAAAAGAGAACATGAAATTATTGTCATGTCTTTCTTGAATTTTAATTCAATACCTCATTGTACATTTACAATTTTAAGTCATTGAGCATCAGATGAAACCCCCATTAATGCAGTACATATCAAAATTATAATTAAAACAAAAATGCATCAAATGCCAAAATCTAAATTTGACACAAAAGAAGAATAAAATTATTATTTTCATGATATGTCATTGTACCAACAACAGTACGAACTCCAATTGTTATTGGACTAAATGTCATGTTACGGTACACGTATTCAAACTTTGAATTGTGACAAGCAACTACATCTACATCAAATGCAAAATGATAGTTTATAACATACAATGTCCAACAAAAGGCTCTTATATTCACGCCTAATCTTTCTATTAAGATATGATATCCAACATGTCATATAATCAACAAATTTTGAGGTACAAGAAGTGTGTGACGCGCGTTATATCTATAGACGATACTTTCCCATATACATTGTAAGACAACATAAAATGGGAAAGGAAACACAATATCACATGAATAAGAAAAATTATAAGCAAATGCTTCTTACTTCCTCTCCATCAAATCTCTCTTTATTTCTAACAAAATCTGGTACCATACAAGCGAGGGGAAGATAGTATAGTCAATAGAATGTGCAGCAGTGAAATTTGAACTGATTGATACGTGCCAGTATTATGATCAATTATTGCGTAATTTTATATGTCGAGGGTAAACAAATGAATCTACAGAATTGGATGGTTGAATGGGAACAGGCAGCAAGGTTCAGTTTTTCTTTTCTTTTTTTCTCTTTTTGTAACAAGAATATGGTAGTTTAGAGTGTGGGGCATAGACTTAAGTGTGCGGAATGTGGAATTTCAAACAATGCATCATGGTTGGAAGTAGCGAAAAGTGGATTGAAAATGGACAATAAGACATGAATAGCTCCCAATGTAAGTTTTATTTCCATCTCCTAAGAGGAGTTTTGAACTCGGTATTAACAGATCAAAATTGCTTTGATGCCACTGAAAGGAAATCAAACAAAAATACGCACAATCATATTAAGTGATAAGAGATGCATCATAACATGTATTGTCTTTTATCTATGCGCATTTATAATTAGACGTGAACGTCATAAGGGAACAGTTTCTAGTTTTATTTACTAATCGGTGTAAATCAGGGATCAAATCTAATCATTTTTTATAGTGCCAAAATTTGAAGAAATTTCTACATCTCTATGAAAGTGATATCTCTATGCACATGATATAGATCTAGTTGTATTCACATGAAAATGCTTATAAAATTATATTTGAGTTTGATTATATCTCACATTATAATTTCCCTCGACAACATGTTTATCATATATTTACTCTTAACAATAAACATTCATTTTGTTTTATTGGGATTCATTTTATTCGCATTTTTTTATATTTATGGGCATTTTTCTCACCTCTACTTTATTCATATTTTAATCATTTCACGTTTTTTGGCACTGTGATTTTCATATTACTATTTCCATGTTATTTGATCTCAATATGTAATATAATTCACCCTCCACTCTAACATATTGGATTCAACTTGTTTGTTTCGAAGTATATTTTCACTCAAAATCAATGCATTTATCCTTAAAAATTAATGAATGAAATTATTTTTCAAAATATAGTTAAAATTAGCATACATTATTATTTATACTACATTAATCTTAGCAAACCTTCACTATATTTAATTAACGGAGATAATATTCCTGGTTGACAAAAAGATATAGTTAGGTAAAATGCCAACATGACTTTCAGACAAAACAAAATTGAAAAAAAGGGTATTACTGAAATAAGAAAAATTATTCTTAAAGCTCCAAGTCAAATTCATACTACTGAAATAGCGCGTTCCACATTAATCATGTTCCAGATGAGTCATGTTCAAATTGGAATTCCTAGAAATTTGGAAATCTACTACATAACATACCTTAATTCATATTACTCGGTTGTTTCCCATGATGAACCTTGAAATAAACCATTTCAGTGTAAGCATTGAACTCCTCTAGGAACCAAAACAAAGAAAGAAGCAAAAATAATTGATGTGATCATCACGTATTTCAGTAGGAAACAACTACATAGCAAAACATGAGTGAACTGTCACTCTCCCTTTATAAGAAAATAGTGCGTGTATCTCTACAATTCCTTTAAATAGTGCTTGTATCTCTACTACATTAAGGAAGCAGATGTCATTCAATAGACTCATTAAATTTGTAATGAAACATGCTAAAATAAAATAATAATAATAGTTTTCTAACCTCTATCTATTGATAAACAAGCAATTTCTTTATGTGCTAATTCAACTTGCAAAAATTGATATGTATACTACTGCATGTATAGAAATATTTATGATTCTAAGTTCATATTCACTCTCACTGGATAATTTTAACTACATATTATCCCATGAAATGGAAATTATTTGATTTTATTCAGACCTCCACTCATATAAAAAGATCCTACTTGTAGCTCTTTTGCTTTATTGCATATTGAAAAACATGAAACAAAAATATGTACCCTCTTGTGAGATCAATTTATCTTTAAATAGATTCAACAATTTAACCTTGTCCTTTTACTTCTACTATAGGGCTGCAATGCTACAATACATAACAAACGAAAGCATTATCGGCTCACTTTTTTCTATTAACATCCAAGATAATTTAATCTTGTGGTTCCCAAAAGGAACAAGAGTAGAGTCCGCAAAGTGGTATGCATATTAACAATATTCTTAAGAAAATGAGTAGAAAAGGAATGAGAAGGAAAAATTGGTCATTGTTTTACACGTGGTCTTGAGAATTCTTCCAACATTAGTCTCTTTGACTTCTTGTCCAAGCCCCTTTTCTCATCTTCATACGAACCCAACTTTATAGGAGGGTATAAGAGTTTTGAATTTTGTTTCAAACTAAAAGTAAACTTATCATTTGTAGGAGCGGGTGCAATATCATTTCTAATAGTCAAGCTACTCTTGGAGTTGTTGACAGGTTCTAAGAAAACACATGTTGTAAGGACTAGTGTAGCAGCCTGTTCTTTGTGTTGTTGTTGGATTTGCTTAAACCTTTCTAAGAAGGAAACAACATTTACAAACAAACCTAAATTACTTTTTCTTTCCATCACCTTTGAATACACAATAATTTGTTGAATACATATCGGAAATTTCTCCCAACTAATTTATCACAAAATATCTTCCATGTAGAAAATAATTCCTCCAAAGTGATCAAATTATTTGTCATGTAATAACTAACTGCATTACTTAAGGTAAAATTCAGAAAATATTACAAGTAAAAGAGGAAAAGAGAAACCTCACGGGAATGTACCCAAAAACAAGTGGTTAGCATTATCTTGACAGTGGGTTACCTACTAGATATGTCAAAACCAATTTTAATAACACTACTTTTTCCCTATGTTACCAAAAACTAATAACGAGAAACACAACAAGAATTGAGAACAGAAGAACAAATAGTGTTAGAGGATTATGAGTGATAAGGAATGGGATTGTTCCTACACCCCTAGTAGTGTATATAAAATTGATTAGTAAGTTACAAACGTAGAGTCAACATGGGAATAGGGACATAAAATAACACTAAATGGGTCTCCTATATAGGATTTTGGTAACAGTCACAACATTTTTTGTGCAAATATTAAATTTCAACAATTGTAAGTAATTAAATTGAATGTTCAACTGGTTACAAAAAATGAACCTGTGAAAACTAAAATTCAGCTTCGAATAATAGGGACAACATAACTAGATATGGGTCCCCTTGTGAGGATTCTGGTAATGCACCATTTTGTTGCACAAATATTAATATTTAATAGTTTTGCGCGATCAAATTGAAATGTAAACTAATAACAATGAATACACCTAAAGAACCGAATCTTAGTTTCAACAAACCCTTTTAGGGAACCCATGCAAACAAAATGTCCAAAGGAATTATAATCAATGAAAATGTTAAAATTGAGACCATAGGGTCTCTCTATCCCCCCTTAATTTCTCCTTTTCTTAATCTGGTATATCAAGCTAATCATGATGACTGTACTTTCTTGATGAAAAGCATAAACTCTTAGATTCTTGATCCCCATCTTCCACTTGACCTGGAGTTGAGGTCAACATCCCATAAAAACATATATAATTCTATAATATTTCACATATCTCACCAACAATGCTATTAACTCAAGTAAACTTACCCAAAAAATTATAAAACCTCTTTTTTTCACCATATTGCACCCACACACAATATATCTATCTATCTATCTATCTATATGAAAAAGAAGCCCAAAAAGTCATCATTTTTCACATAAATCCTTACACTAACCCACAAAGAAAAATTAAACCAATTGCAAAAGAGCCACAAATTATTAAGAGATCAATTCAAAAACAAAACCCAAACCGTGGAAACCAATGTCGTACCTTTCTTGAAATATTCATCAATATCTTTATTTTTGTTTCTTACATTTGTCAAAATCTCCACACGTTTATTTACATATTATCTTCACATTCAATATCCAAATTTTACAAACAAAAGCCAATATTGGGGTCTCGACGTTCATAAAAACCCCAATAAATAAATTCTTTGTTTTGCTCTTTGCACTAGAATATTGATACAAAATATCTAAACCAATAACATTACAAGGAAAAATAAGAAATGGAAGTACAGAAGTCCCATACCTACATCTCTAGAAAACGCCCCTCTTGATTGACTCACTAATGCGACTAATATGTTTGGAAAAGGGTTAACGAAAGGGTAAATCCTCTTCAAACCAATATATCAATCAGACTCAAATGCCACAAATTTCGATTGGTCTATCAAAACTGGAGACCCATGATAGTGTAAACACACATGATGGCTTTGTCACGAAATCAAGCTCTTCCTTCATAAATTTTACATAGATTTTCTTCCAAAGGGCCAATAGCCTAATATATATAGAACTACGGGAATAGAAATCAAGGTAGGTCCTTTTCCCTATCTTTTTTAACCATCATAGATCCATCTTAAACCCGTACCTACGAAGCATCGAGATGGATCCCATTTCTTCAGGTTTAAACTTTTTTATCTTGAATTTGTTACACTCAAAGAAATAATTTGCATCTCAAAAAATTTGGTCCCTTTAAACCTCAAGAAATTGATCGCTCTCGGTGCTAGTTTTAAATTTTTTATTTTATAAGCCGGCGTGAATTGTTTCAATTACTTTCTTTTTACTTTTTTTTTGGAATGTACGTTTTAATTACTTTTTATTTTTTTGTGACTTATGAGCCAACATGAAATTTTTTACTTACCTTTTATTTTACTTTTTATTTTTGGAACATTACGTTACGTCATGTAACATGACAACATCTCCCCCAGACTCGGTTGTGGAGCTCCTCAATACTCTCGGTGCAATAATATTGTCGATATGGTTATAACTATTGGATATCGTCATTTCCACTCGGTATGGATCTTTGACATAACCAAATTGCATATTTAGCCATTTATTTAGAGTTCTAATGGTTTGGACGAGGAAGAAAGAGACAGAGAAAATTTTGTTGAATTTTCTAATGAATTATAGGTCATTAGGATTTTTTTTAAAGGCTATTCAACATTAAAAAATAATTGTGTATTTTTATTATTCATGGTTATAGTAAATGAGAGAAAATATCTATGCAAAAGGAAAAGAAATCATGGTGGTGAGTCCTAAGTTAAAATGAAAAAATATTTTAAAACTATAAAATTAAGTCGAAGTTGTTGTAATGAGTTTGAAGAGAGATTTGTTTGTGTGCTTAACTTGTGGGGCATGTGGGTGGGGAAATATTACTAACATTTTTAGAGGGGCATGAGGATTTTCTTGATTGATCGATGGAAACATAGATATTTCCCATAGTAGATCATTTTCGCTAACCACATCCTTTCATCTAGTTCCACCTCTAGTGATCATGCATGCTTAGATGCAATGTGGTCAATTTCTTTTCTATGATCACCCCTCCCTCCTAGTGAATGGAAATTCGATTCATATAGTTCCACCTCTAGTGATCATCTTTTTCTTCTATGGATCCACAAATTAGAGGGTTGTGCCCATGAAAGTATATTTATTTTGAGGTTTACATTTGAATCCAAAATATCCATCCCTCGTGTCCTTTGGCATCAACAGGAAAACTTTCGTGTAAGTTTTAAATCTCGATCTGCTTTGGGTAAAGCTAGAAATGGTTTACTACCCTGCCCATGGATTGAAGTTGAAAGATCTCTAGATTTGAACCTTTGAATCACAAGGGTCCTCCTTGAAATATTTTGTGGTCATTCAATTTTATACAGTGGTATTTTTTCCTTGATATTATTATGTGCATGAAAAAGCCATGTCGTAATTCTGAAATAGTGAAGGTGTCATCGCAATTGCAATGATCATCGAGGACAAAAAGAAAGAAAAAGGTGTAATTTTAAATAAGTTATGAAAGTACAATTGATTTTTTCCAACAATGTCGAAATTTGCACCCAAATGTAGTAGTGCAAGTTATCTTCTTAATTTCCATTTAGTTATGGGAAAGTATTATGGTTAATGGACATTGTTTGAGAAAATCATAAAATAAAATATAAATTGGATATGTGTAGGTTTAAGATCCATAATCTTGGTTTAGGGTATAAGTGATTTTATGATCCCACCAACTAAAATACATGTAACACAGCATCGCCATGAAAAACAGAAGTTATCCCATTCATATTCATTGCAAGTCCAATGATTAATTAATGTAGATTATATTCATATCATATTTAGTACTGAATCTCCTAGGTTTGGGCCACCTAGTTGTAGGTAAGGTATCGATGTATAGAAAGGTTATTAGGTTGCACCAGTGTAAAACAAGGTTGTAAATAACATAGCAAGAGTATCAAAATAATTGAATTTAGCAACTCTTTGTATATATATTGCTCGATCATGTAAATGGCCAACATTATATATCTTTTTTATGGCCTGATGATGTGGAATCACCTCAAGGTGACACATGGACTGTACGGATGATGATGTGGCACTAACACATGGTTGTACGATGTTGACATGGAAAAGAGATGTGGCGGTATGTCACTAACGTGGCAGGCTGAAGTGGAAATAGAGATAGGATGACCTGGCAGCTGACTATGCAGCTGATAGGGCAGTGATGTGGAATGTTGACTCAGAGGTAACGTGGAAAGATGACTCGGCTATGACATGGCAGTGATGTGGAAAACACATGAGCCAATCAGTGGCTGCCACGTGGAAACCTAGATCAACACAAAAAGGCCTTTATCCACTCTAAAATGGTTAGCCAATGGAATCGAACCCCCTACCTCTTAGCTAACAAAAAAATGGCATACCATTGCAAGAGTCATTATGTTTGTAAGGTGTATCCCATAATATTTATTTAAGGTTTTATTGTTACCATGTAAGCACAAAAGTCGGGCCAACGGGCTCTGAACCCGCGACCCTTTAGTACATAACACTGATTTTTACCGGCATGTTACACCTATTTCGACGGGTGTGTAGCCAAATGTTTTATTTTTAAACTAGAATCATATCCATATCACACAAAACATGTGGCTTTCCATCGATTTGAACTGGAGACCTCTACTATATAAGCAGAGAGTCTCCACCACTACGCCACAGTTGATTTTTGTGCAGAAAAATCTAATGCAAATGTTTTAAGCTAAGTTTTAGAGCGTAAATGGAGCTTTTGGCGGTTTGAGTCCTTTTGAAGAGTAGGAAGAGAGGGGATATTCCTCCACCAGCAAATTTGAAGTCTTATTGTAGGAAAGGAGACATTCTTCATGGGAAATTTGGAGATTTTATTCATGTAAAATAATTTGAGTGCATTTCTAATGGATCAATCACACATTGTAAGTGGACTCGGAGACTTGGCCCACATTGGATGAATTCTGTCATCAATATCCATATCATGTCTTATGGTTTGTTCCTCATTTATTTTCTTCATTTCAGTTTATCAAGCTCTTATTAAATTTTTTTATTAAGATCCAAGTTAATTCCTATCTCCATTCATTGTGAATCAAGTGTTATCTTCGTATCACTACTTCAGATTTCATTGTCAAGACTTCAAGAATAGCTTATGAGTTCTAACTTCAAATACTTTGTGTGTTACTAGAGGATTGAAAAAAAGTGATAACCATTATGATTGCAATCACAACGTTGGAAAAATTCGCAGTGTTAACTCTACAAATTCATATAATTGAAACAAGGAAATTTAATTTAAACTGAAGATTTAAAATTATGATATCATAATTGTTCTCGATCAATAAAAAAATTAAAATTCAATCCAGTTTTATATTAAGATGGGAACTAAGATTTAAATAACAAATTTACAATTTTTCTAGCATAACAGACGACTAGGAAACAAAATTAAAGAAAAAAATCTAAAAGTTTATTTAGAATTTATTAAAAATATATATATTCACTAACCTTTACGATCTGATGCCATTGGGTTGAGGGGTTTAGATGCTCGATCGAGGCTTGAAGAAACTCACTTAAGGCTGAACAAAAGCTCGGTTCAGGGTTAGGAGTGATAATGAGTTGCAGCCCTATTTTCATGTTTATATAAAAATAAAGATCTTGATTTAGCATTTTGTTAAAAGAAATAAACCGTCGGTTGAGGGCTTGGATTTCCTAGGAAATTATATTGAGTGAGAGATTATTTAGGGTCTCGATTGAGCTTTTAACAGCTCGATCAAGAGCTTAAAATATATAGATCAATTGTCACAGAAATGCATCACTCTCTACTCACCTTGCCAAAAAGTGATACCCATTTTCGTGGATTAAGTGAGATAGTATATTTGGTAGAGATACTTAAGGATTCGATGGATTTTGGTGTAAACACTTTCCTTGTAAAGAGAGAGTGTTAGATTTTTTTGTTACTTAGAAAGTGTTTCTGGCATGTTTAGGGTTGCTCCACGATATCTGGGTTCCATGGTGTATAACTATCCCTTGGATTGTTTCGGATGGATTGTAGCATGAGAGATTGCATGTGATAGACATGCATAGTTGAGCTAACTTGCTTAGTGAATGCTTAAATTCAAGATAGTGTTGGATCTCCCTATTTCCTTGAGGAATTCGAGATCTTCCGGTAGTTTGGTGGATGTCCTTCATTGAGGCATCGTCGAGGAGCCACATACTTGGAGAGAACCCTTCGGGGTGTGTGGAACATTTTTCATCGCGGAGGAGGGTTTCAAGCCTTAGTTGGCATGTGGTAGCTTAGGTTAATTTTCAAATGATTGGAGATGGCTTGGGGACGCTTGGGACTTCAATAGTATTCTTGTAGGGGATATCTAATGATCCAAATGGATATCGGTGGCCACCCACATATTCCACTGGCTCAAAACAGTTTCCCATTTTGCCAATTTTCTAGTAATTTTTCTACAGTTTTTCGAGTCCCAAACGTCCGGGGCCATTTTCAGGCCTTAAAAGATGTTTTTTGGGAAATCTTGGTCCAACGTAGCCCATCTATTTTATGGTCCTCGGCGTAGTCCTCGGATAGATCTTTCCAAAGGGCTACCGAGAGCCCCAAACGGAGATCGTATGCAAAAGTTATGACCCGGGGAAGTTGACTATTCAACTAACCACCTTGGGGCTTTATGACGGTTCATCTTCTAGGGTTAGGTTTTTGGATGTTTGGGATTCTTTCCCTCATGCTTATGATAAATAGGCCCTTTCGGCCTCTCTTTGTATTCATCTTGGCACGAATGAGCACAGCAGCCACATCTCTTCCTAGAGATCGCTACTACGATTCTAGCTGTTGTATTTACAATCTGTTCTATTACCAATATTTAATAGAATATGTGTTTACTGTATCGATGTGTTTCTTGCCATATATCTGTGTATGTGAATATATATCCCTGTATATGATTCTGTATATATGCTATCTTTTGTTTCATTCCCATACAAATCCGGATCATCTAACCTAGTGGATTACTTTTCTTTGGACGATATATGGAGTCCTTGGAGGATCTTCATGGAATGGTGTGGACTTTCCTTCCATAGCTACGTCACATTGGATTCATTACTGTGCACAACATTACCATTGGAGCATTAGTGGATATCTCAGTTGTGTGGCCTACAAGGCTTCATATAGGTTGCATGTAAGGGCTTAGTACCACATAGCATTGTTGGCCTCCCTTACCTCTCATATAAATAAAGGATGGATAAATTCATTTTATACACAATCATCACATTGTCATTTATACACTTCTCTTTCTACTTTTCTTCTAGGAGAGATTCAATGGGGTTTCCTCATGAACCCTAGTAAAATCTAGGGGAAGGGAAGGAGGATGTTGTGGTTGGATTTTTCTCTTGTGGAGGAGACATTTGTGATGATCTTGGATTTCTCTCCTGCTCCGCTCTTCAGTTGTACTTGTATGTATGTATATCTCCCTTGATATTCTAACGTTTATTGGCCTTTTTATTCATCTTTGAAAATGTTTTAGTTATAGGGTTAGGATTTTACCCTTTTCGATTTGAGATAAGGGTTTGAGCAAAAAGTGTCAGGTGGATTTGTGAAAAAAATGAAGAGGAGGATGTCTTGCCTAGGAGATAATGTTAGATAAATTCTTCTACATGGATCTTCTTGGTCGATCTAGGGCTTGATGATTTACCTTAGCTAAGGATTTTTTATAGTTGGATTTTTTCATACTATCCTTTAGAGAAGGATTTGGTATGTACTTATAATTCATCTTGAGCTTATATATGTATTTTTCAGCAATCCATATATTTTGTCATTGGCAAATTTTAATTTCCAACTATAGGTTATTTATGATTTTCTATTTACGGTGAATTATGTCTTACTGATTTGGCATAAGGGAACAAGCTTTTAAGTTTGGTATCTTTGTTTGGCATCTTTCGTTGTTTAAATTCCATGAAGTTTGGGATTGTTAGAAGAATAATATTGTGATGTTTCAATTGTTGGTTTGCACTTCAATTTACAAAATTCCTAAAGGCTGAAAATTCTAGGGCTAAGATCCAGAAATCTCCTACGAAGAAAAAAAAAATTATTGTTTTGCATTAATTACCGGAGTGCACAAAATTTCCACTAACCATGGATCCATGATAAATATCGATAATATGGAGAGTATCTACATTAATAAGAAATGAATTTAACTCATTTTCTTGGCCTTAGCATGTATCACATCTCCCTTAGTTGAGTTAAAGATGTCCCTATTTTCTCACACAATTGAGGAAACTCAATGTGAAGCACATGTTCGGCTTCAATGGAAAGGAGGGAAAATATTTCCACTAAATATGAGGGATTTGTCCCATGACACAATAAATGGGAACGCGTATGTCCAATAGAGTATCCACAAGAAGTGGTGTCTACAAATATGGAAAAAGTTAGCGGGATGAAAGATTGGTACGACCTCTTCCAATTGAGATGGTTTATAAATCTTTGTATTGTGAACATAAATCATAGCATGGATTCCTAATTGAGTTCAAATATCCAACTTCAAGGAGTTTTGTCCAACTTACAATAGAATTGTATACACGAACATGCATAAGAGGATGGAGGTTATGATGCCCCTAGAAGCATTGTGCATATGATATATGACTTTGTCCCCAACCTAAAATTGTGTTGGGACATGGTGGCA
Source organism: Larix kaempferi (assembly GCA_027924585.1). NCBI lineage: Eukaryota > Viridiplantae > Streptophyta > Pinopsida > Pinales > Pinaceae > Larix > Larix kaempferi. The sequence continues at coordinate 3,085,208 of BSBM01001218.1, forward strand.
ATCTTGTTGGATTTCACATTTGGCCTGAAGCTCTTCAAGGGTGAATTGGACCTTTCAGTGGGACTGTGATATTTTGTCCCAAAAATGAGAAGTGTGCTACTATTCTTTCTGTTAATGAAGGGAATTTGTAGGAGGGAGTGTTGCAGGTAGATCTCATATGGAGCAATTCATTGAAAACCATAACCAAGATAAAAAAAAGGGGGGGGAATATCTAGTGCAACTAATGCAAACCCTATTACAATTATGCTAACCAATATGTACGCAATTATCCCATTGTTCATTCTTATGGTAGAACGTGTGAATATCATGAATGAGCATGTGGTTGACCACTTCAGTTTTCCATCAATCTATAGCTGAAAATAGGTATCATTTGATGTATTTAAGATCATTCTCACTCTCTAAACTCCTCATTCTATTGGTGTAAAAAGGGATTTAGAATTATATAGCTCAACTAAAGGAACCAAGGGAATCAAAGGAATCCAAACCACTAGATGTTATCGTTAACCCAGATTCTTCTTTTTATGACATGATTATTTGGGCAATGGGATTTCAAAATATGCAAAATCATATGAAGAAGCACTCTAACTGTTTGGAACAAGTACATGAATGGTGATTAATATCCAAATATTGTCCATCTTCAATAACCAAGTAACCCTTTGGCACTACGATGGACTTACCATCAAAAATAAGCATGGGAGGTAATTCACGTGTACTGTGAATGCAACTCATCCCAAGCCAATCATAAATGGACTCAAGAAATTGTTCTTTTAATTTTTGTTGGAAGGATTCAAGCACAAACGAGTGAACCCATTATTTTAATGGAAAAGGGTAACAAAACCAAAGGTTCATCTTGTATGGGGTCTCAAAATTCCATATTTGTTCAGGCATTCACACCAAAGAACTTACAGAGGTTGAGTGCTACAAAGGGATACGCAGAGATGGTCAGGGTGAAGAAATAATTAGATACATGATTGGTTGAAGATTGGACTAGGCACGCTATTAAAATACATCAAAATGGATCTATCTTTTGGAATACATCAACCCATTTCTCCGACATTGGAGTTTCATTTGATTGAGCATGGTAACTGGGACAAAGGTAATGTTGGGCCTTGATCCTTGGATAGGATGGCGGGAATTATGTTATCACTCAAATCTCTCGCAAGCACGAGACATTTCCATAATTATTGCAGAAACACATTATAAGCATACAGCATACAACTCATTAGCATCACCCTCCTCAAATTCAATATGGGAAATGAACCTTAGAATGGGGAAATCCTTACTTTTGTACAACCATGGGAATTTTCTAAACGAAACCTAGGCGGGAGTGCAAGGGTCATACCATCCAGTGGACCATTTACTTTTCCACACCGCCAAGGCTGACAACCACATTTTGAATCCAAAAATTTGAGTCGGTCTATTCACATGACTGGGAGTATTCAATAGCCCTATGCATGTACCTTAAGGACCGCTTCATAATATGGAGCATTCACATGGATAACTAGATGTTTGAAGACCTGCATTTGAACTATAAAAGAAAGCCATGAGCATGCATTGAATGAATTGAGAATGGCATTTATCATTTCTTTAACCAAAACATTATAAATTATGTTGAAATAAATTTAGATGTATGTATTTTGAAAGTCAAAAAAGTTTATCTATTAAATATAATCAAGCATAAACACACAACCTATCATCACTTTAAAGACAACATTATTCAAAATTTAAATGTCAAATTATTATTATATAATATATTAATAAATACATAAATCACACTTGTCACTTTAACCTATACATTATAATATAAAAAATGTCTATTATGTAACATTGACTAACTTTATAAAAAAAAATGAAGTGTAATTTGGTAGATATAAAAATCAACCCCTTGAAATACAATTGTTAATTATTATTAGATGTACACATCTAACCAAAATTAACGAGTCTCAAAAACTAAGTGTGAATTATCCACTTCAAACAAATATTCATCCTTACTTAAAAGCGTGTCAAATATATATTTATTTTATATTAATGTAAACTTTTAAAACATTGACTAATCATAAGCAAGGGGATGTTCTTTCCGATATGCGAGATATTTCACTCTTTCCTATGTGCCATACGAGATCTTTCACTGTTTCTCTTTTCCAAGGAAAGGTCACTGGTGTAGTTTATCTATAAAAGCTATCATGGGAAGTGTGTTCAACACACAATTTGTTTCTCTTTTATTATTAGTTTAACCATTTTTGTGTAGAACATAATAATAGAGTTTCTAAATTCAAACATCCCCGTCATTAGGAGCCCAATTACATTGTTAATGTTGATTTTTATGTTGGTCCATGTATCATTATGTTGTGATTATGTTGTGATAGTTGACTTCTCAAATCCAAACTAGTCTACTACATTGAGCCTCCATTGCAAACTTTGACTCTATTAATCATAATCATGGAGATCTTCTTTCCTATGTGCCAGATATTTCACTCTTTCCTATGTGCGAGTTAGGAGCCCAATTACATTGTTATTGTTGATTTTTATGCTGGTCCATGTATCATTATGTTGTGATAATTGACTTCTCAAATCCAAACTAGTCTACCACATTGAGCCTCCATTGCGAACTTTGACTCTATTATCATAATCATGGAGATGTTCTTTCCTATGTGCCAGATATTTCACCCTTTCCTATGTGCCAGATATTTCGCTGTTTCTTTTTCAAAGCAAAGTCACCGGTGTACTTTATCTATAAAAGCTATAGTGGGCAGTGTGTTCAACTCACAGTCGTGTTTTCTCTAGTTTAACCATTTTTGTGTAGAACACAACAATGGAGTTTCTGAATTCAAACATTGGATTCATTAGGAGCCCAATTACATTGTTATTGTTGATCTTTATGTTGGTCCATGTATCATTATGTTGTGATAGCTGCCTTCGCAAATCCAAACTCGTCTACCACAGTGAGCCTCCATTGCCTGAAATTATCAATGGTACGTATGTATAGACAATCTAGCCAAAACTATCGATGGTATGTATGTATAGACACTCTAGCCACTCTCAGACTTAGGCTTTAGTTTTGGGAATGGGTGCAGCAATGTTACATGGAGTTATGGTGGCCATACTTGTGTGGTTCCATTTTGACAATAGATTCATGAATACAAGTATCAATATCAGTCTAGTTAGGTTTTGATAGTTGATGTAATATGAGTAGTAAGACTCAAACCTTCATTGATGTTGCTTGTTTGTCCTAATATAGATGGAGCATGTGGATACGGATCCTTTGCAACAGATCTTATGAGAAGTGGAGAGTTGTCTGTGGCCACTGCAAGTGCCAAACTATAGAAGGAAGGCAAAGGATGCGGTGCATGCTATCAGGTGTGTGCTTAACGGGATAGAATTGATTTCACCTTATATTGTTCATGATGATCATTCCCTTCATCTGCATTGGTTTCTATGGGCTCTTAAATTAAATTAAAACACTATGATGTGAATTTTTATATTATTCTCCTCTCCTTGTAGTCGTTTATTTGATTGAAGTATATAATCTGATTGAATGGAACCAAATCAGATGATAATTAGAACAGCATGATATGAATTCCTATATTATTCTCCTCTCCTCTCATACGTCCTCTGTATTGTAGTATAATGTTATATTGCTCTCCTCTGCACTGTATTGTAATCCTTTATTTGATTGTAGTGTAACGTTTTGTCTGATTGAGCTGAACAAAATCAGATAAGATGCACAGATTCAGAAGTTTGCACCAAATCAGGGGTGAAAGTTGTGGTTACGGACTCCATAGACGACAACAGGACGGATTTTTACCTATTCTCTCCCACGTTCAAGAGCTTGGCGCGACCCAATAAAACTGACCAACTACTAGACATGGGGGCCGGACTGGACGTGGAGTATAAACGGTGAGCACCAAACCGAAAACAAATAAACATAAGCCTGACGGTATTTGCAGTGACCAAGCCTGAATATTTATATATGTGTTTATGTCTTAAATATTATCACAGTATCCCATGCGAGTGTGAATATTTATATATTTGTTTATGGCTTGAATATTATCACAGTATCCCATGCGAGTATCCAGGGAAAAATATGTCGATCAAAGTAGACAAAAGCAGTGACTATCCGAACAATCTTGCTGTCGAGTTTTTGTATCAAGGAGGCCAAACCGACATTTCTGCGGTCGATGTTGCCCAGGTGAGTAAGGGTGGTTCTTATCAACTTTAACTTGTGATCTGTTCCAATAACACCGAAAATATTAATAATTGGCAAACAATTTACAAATTACTTAAATGGCCGAATCAAATCATGCGATCTGACTGGACGGATATTGCATGCAATGCAGGTAGGACAGTGGACTTGGTATCCTCTGAGTCGGCGCGAATACAGTGCAGTTTGGAGTATTGCGAACCCTGATTTATTAAAAGGGCAAGCCGGGGCCGGCTCCAGCTTGACGTTCCGGTTGAGCGTTACGGGTGGATTCGACGGGAGTTGGGTGTGGCAGCCTGGATGCAATTTGCTGCCTGTAAATTGGAAAATCGGCTCTGTTTATGACTCGGGACTTCAGATTACAGAAAGAGCTCTTGAATTTGACTGCAGTTCGTGCGCAACAGGCGAATGGAACGATCGCACATAGGCTATGCCAATATGCCAATAGACTTCCATCGCTAGTAGGAATCAAATTTGACGACGGGCGGTACCATATTTCGATTTGCATTTGCATGCTTATTATTGATTTACCCATTAAATGTTTTTTCTGTTACAAACTAAATTATGTATTTTCATCTGAAAAGAACAAAAATTGCAGATTAATAAGCTGTTGACAGCATTCCTACCAGTAAATAAGCATTATTGATTTAACCTCTTTGAGTTTGAAATAAGCATTATTGATTTAACCTTTTTGAGTTTTAACAATGTGGTTATCTCTTTTAAAGCTTTTATTAGAAAAAAATTGTTATATTTTGGCACTAGCTTAATGAGCCTTTTCAATTTCTCCCTATTTAGCTGTAATTGTTAATTTCTAATTATTAGGAAATAGGGAAGTTTGATTTGGAAATTGGGTTTATATGGCTCAAATGTGGGTTGTGTTCCTACTTTACAAATTGTAACAACCCTAAAAAAACTTTTGAAAGAAAAACCTACAACCTTGTTTGAAGTATGCCAAAATAAATTTAGTGAGAAAAAGAACTCACTTAAAAGAACATTTTCTAGTTAACTTTGTTTTATCATACTCTTGTTATAGCTCAAAAAGTTTAAAGGTTGAAACTTGTCATCACAAATTGTAGCAAAAAATAGTTAATCAAATAGTTAATATTAGAAATGGTGAAAGCTAAGGATTGTACACAATAGATAGATGTTACATTTCATCCACATTTCAAATGCTCTGATGGAATGAGAAGGTCACTAAGCACATCCTAACACTAGATAGTTATAGCTATGCTTTTCATTAATGTTCAAATCCAAGAACGAAGACAAATAATTCATAGTTGAGATATTTAGTGCTGACATTGTAATATGTGAAAATGATTATAATGTGTACAAAGTCTGTACCTATGATTCAAAGATGAGGACAATGAGAGAACTAAAACCTATGATGTTTTAGATCTTCATCCCTAAAAACTATGATGTTTTAGATCCTCATCCCTAACTTCTCTCCTTGTCCTCATCTTTGAACCATACATAGACTTTTCTCCATTATAATTGAATGCCCTTGCAAATATCTTAATTTCAACATACTAGTAATTGCCCTAGCACAAGCATATTAAATTAAAAATGGCGACATACACTTATTCACGACATTATTAAATGCGCAAAACAATAATGTCGTTGATCAACATATATCAACCATTTTTAATTAATATGGTTATGCTAGTGTTATACTTATATTTCCCACCATAGGCCTTGCGAATATGTTATTAGATGTTATGGGGCTGAAACTACATAATAGAGAAAAATGTCATAATTATTCAACAAGAAAATAATTATTTAGTCACAATTTCCTAATTATGAAAAAAAAATCATTTCATAATATTATTGAGAAGAAAATTCATAGTGAGTTGGATAATGCTCATAATTGAGCATGGAACTTGCGCATGACTCGTAATTTCTCATTTCACATGCCATCAAGCCTATCTATGACTTGCATCTACCTAATTCACATGCCATGAATCCTATCTCCGACCTATTATAAATTCCTATAAGAAGAGGTCAAATCAAGGGGATGGGAGAGAATCATTTTGAGTACCCTCACACTAGAGAAATATTTTGTCATTAGATCCACAGAGATTCATATCGCTGGTTTATATCTTCCATGTGGGTTAAGGATCTAAAACGTCATATTTTTTCCTTTTCTGTTATAAATATGGAGATGGATATGTGAATATTTCTTGGAGTGGAAAGAGATCGAAGGAAGCTGGAGGGTAGTTCCAAGAGGTGTTGCAACAAGATTAGGTGCCATATTTGTTTCTTTTATTTCATTGAATAAATTTCTTCGTTTAAAGAAAGAAAAATAGTGAATGTTATACCTGATCCTACTACTACACCTCTCGTAACCATCATCAAGGTTCCTTTGGTGCTATGCCACACCAATAAATAATCGCATATCCCATCCCCATACGCATAACGGAAAAGGACAAATTGTGTCTTAGATCCTTAATCCACGAAGAATATATAAACTAGGGGTATGAATCTTTGTGGACCTGAAGACGAAAGACCCTAAATCAAAATAATTTCCCAACGCTAATACATTTGGGTACAAATTCTGACATTGTTTCTGAAAATTTGTTGTCGCAAAAGCGAGGAAATATAAAAAATCAAAGTGTCAGAATTTTTTCATCGAAAACATCATCTCTTTTGTGACGACGAGTTACTGTCATGTGCCATGGTCACATCCATTTTTTGTTCTCTCATTATGTGTCTATTCTACCATTTTACTGAAAAACATTTGTCCCAAGACTGACGATGGAATGTATATTTCCAACATAGTGTATCATTGCCATTTCGGCGATTGTCGAGGAAAAAAAGAAAAAATAAATGAAAAGTCCTATCAAACTAGCCTCGTTTCTAATTTCATATAGGTGAAGTGAGATATTCAATTAGATTTATGCATATGTAAGGTAGTAATAGAAATGAGAATGCTAATAAAAGAAGACATAAAATAGCCAAATAAGTAGAACACAAGAGTAAAAGAAAGCTTGGATTGCAGAGTGAGAACCCAAGAGAATTTCATTTGTAGTAACTATAGATTCATCGTGAATTTGAATCCATCACTTAGGCAAATCAAGACAAATCGTCTAATCCAAAATTTTAAGAATGCCTTGAAGCATGGACCAGGGGATGGTCATATAAATAAAATGTGGATGAAATCAACATTAAAATACCATGTTCAAAGAAAGGTAACATGGAAAACATAGAAGCAAAAATAGTGGATCACAAATTAAGTTTTGTTAGGAAGAATTCGTGAAGTGGAAAATTTCTTTAATTTTTCACCTCTTTCCCACCATTGCAAATAATGTGATACCTGCAACGTTTGTAAAGCAAAACTTGGAAGGTGGAGAATTTCTTAATTTTTCACCTCCTTCTCACATCTTGATAAGGGCTTCTACATACAATTTGTGTTAAAGGGAAAAGAAAAATAAAGCAATGCAACTCTATAATTTCATCTGTAATAGATGATCAATTATCAATCTAAAGTCATTTATAATTACTCACTTGAAAATACAACAAGAAACACAACCATTACATGTAAACTAAAAAGAGATGTTAATCTTGCTGGGTCTTATGCATCATCCAGTGTATTTGAGATCGACCAAAAATGAATGTAGAGCAATCGAATGAAAAGGTGCATTGATTCTGTTTAAGATAAAAGTAAGGACAATTAATAGTCAGCAAAATCCTTGCAAACTTTATATTTGCTTCTCGCATGCCTTGAAACACATGCCCATATTTCACCTTCCCTATCAATTGATCCTTTATTAGAAGAGTGTACAAGTGTTTACGTCCATTGCAATTTATTGCTTCGTGATAGGAAATATCATTGAATTGATAATTGACGTCTCCAAACCATATAAGAATATATGCTTCAACCCATTCAGGTGTCACCTTAAATTCAAACCCTACAACCTGTACATTGAACATGAGTCTTTCCTACACTCTAAATGACAATTTCCATTGAGTTGTAAAAAGCAATGTCTGCATAAGAATTTCAAGTTAGATGTGACACGGAGAAGTGGATCATCTAAAAAAAATTAAGATCTAAAACCATAAATTTGTCAAAAAGAAGGAAAACTTCCCTCATTTATCACAACATATAACAAACATCCAAAGGACTTAGTAGAAAAGACATCATGTTTAAATGAACTCGGTGGATCATGTATAGAATAGTGACAGGGAAATAAAGTATGTTTTGTGGCTATGCCACATGCATCTTAAATAGGATATAAAAGAGAACATGAAATTATTGTCATGTCTTTCTTGAATTTTAATTCAATACCTCATTGTACATTTACAATTTTAAGTCATTGAGCATCAGATGAAACCCCCATTAATCCAGTACATATCAAAATTATAATTAAAACAAAAATGCATCAAATGCCAAAATCTAAATTTGACACAAAAGAAGAATAAAATTATTATTTTCACGATATGTCATTGTACCAACAACAGTACGAACTCCAATTGTTATTGGACTAAATGTCATGTTACGGTACACGTATTCAAACTTTGAATTGTGACAAGCAACTACATCTACATCAAATGCAAAATGATAGTTTATAACATACAATGTCCAACAAAAGGCTCTTATATTCACGCCTAATCTTGCTATTAAGATATGATATCCAACATGTCATATAATCAACAAATTTTGAGGTACAAGAAGTGTGTGACGCGCGTTATATCTATAGACGATACTTTCCCATATACATTGTAAGACAACATAAAATGGGAAAGGAAACACAATATCACATGAATAAGAAAAATTATAAGCAAATGCTTGTTACTTCCTCTCCATCAAATCTCTCTTTATTTCTAACAAAATCGGGTACCATACAAGCGAGGGGAAGATAGTATAGTCAATAGAATGTGCAGCAGTGAAATTTGAACTGATTGATACGTGCCAGTATTATGATCAATTATTGCGTAATTTTATATGTCGAGGGTAAACAAATGAATCTACAGAATTGGATGGTTGAATGGGAACAGGCAGCAAGGTTCAGTTTTTCTTTTCTTTTTTTCTCTTTTTGTAACAAGAATATGGTAGTTTAGAGTGTGGGGCATAGACTTAAGTGTGCGGAATGTGGAATTTCAAACAATGCATCATGGTTGGAAGTAGCGAAAAGTGGATTGAAAATGGACAATAAGACATGAATAGCTCCCAATGTAAGTTTTATTTCCATCTCCTAAGAGGAGTTTTGAACTCGGTATTAACAGATCAAAATTGCTTTGATGCCACTGAAAGGAAATCAAACAAAAATACGCACAATCATATTAAGTGATAAGAGATGCATCATAACATGTATTGTCTTTTATCTATGCGCATTTATAATTAGACGTGAACGTCATAAGGGAACAGTTTCTAGTTTTATTTACTAATCGGTGTAAATCAGGGATCAAATCTAATCATTTTTTATAGTGCCAAAATTTGAAGAAATTTCTACATCTCTATGAAAGTGATATCTCTATGCACATGATATAGATCTAGTTGTATTCACATGAAAATGCTTATAAAATTATATTTGAGTTTGATTATATCTCACATTATAATTTCCCTCGACAACATGTTTATCATATATTTACTCTTAACAATAAACATTCATTTTTTTTTATTGGGATTCATTTTATTCGCATTTTTTTATATTTATGGGCATTTTTCTCACCTCTACTTTATTCATATTTTAATCATTTCACGTTTTTTGGCACTGTGATTTTCATATTACTATTTCCATGTTATTTGATCTCAATATGTAATATAATTCACCCTCCACTCTAACATATTGGATTCAACTTGTTTGTTTCGAAGTATATTTTCACTCAAAATCAACGCATTTATCCTTAAAAATTAATGAATGAAATTATTTTTCAAAATATAGTTAAAATTAGCATACATTATTATTTATAGTACATTAATCTTAGCAAACCTTCACTATATTTAATTAACGGAGATAATATTCCTGGTTGACAAAAAGATATAGTTAGGTAAAATGCCAACATGACTTTCAGACAAAACAAAATTGAAAAAAAAGGGTATTACTGAAATAAGAAAAATTATTCTTAAAGCTCCAAGTCAAATTCATACTACTGAAATAGCGCGTTCCACATTAATCATGTTCCAGATGAGTCATGTTCAAATTGGAATTCCTAGAAATTTGGAAATCTACTACATAACATACCTTAATTCATATTACTCGGTTGTTTCCCATGATGAACCTTGAAATAAACCATTTCAGTGTAAGCATTGAACTCCTCTAGGAACCAAAACAAAGAAAGAAGCAAAAATAATTGATGTGATCATCACGTATTTCAGTAGGAAACAACTACATAGCAAAACATGAGTGAACTGTCACTCTCCCTTTATAAGAAAATAGTGCGTGTATCTCTACAATTCCTTTAAATAGTGCTTGTATCTCTACTACATTAAGGAAGCAGATGTCATTCAATAGACTCATTAAATTTGTAATGAAACATGCTAAAATAAAATAATAATAATAGTTTTCTAACCTCTATCTATTGATAAACAAGCAATTTCTTTATGTGCTAATTCAACTTGCAAAAATTGATATGTATACTACTGCATGTATAGAAATATTTATGATTCTAAGTTCATATTCACTCTCACTGGATAATTTTAACTACATATTATCCCATGAAATGGAAATTATTTGATTTTATTCAGACCTCCACTCATATAAAAAGATCCTACTTGTAGCTCTTTTGCTTTATTGCATATTGAAAAACATGAAACAAAAATATGTACCCTCTTGTGAGATCAATTTATCTTTAAATAGATTCAACAATTTAACCTTGTCCTTTTACTTCTACTATAGGGCTGCAATGCTACACTACATAACAAACGAAAGCATTATCGGCTCACTTTTTTCTATTAACATCCAAGATAATTTAATCTTGTGGTTCCCAAAAGGAACAAGAGTAGAGTCCGCAAAGTGGTATGCATATTAACAATATTCTTAAGAAAATGAGTAGAAAAGGAATGAGAAGGAAAAATTGGTCATTGTTTTACACGTGGTCTTGAGAATTCTTCCAACATTAGTCTCTTTGACTTCTTGTCCAAGCCCCTTTTCTCATCTTCATACGAACCCAACTTTATAGGAGGGTATAAGAGTTTTGAATTTTGTTTCAAACTAAAAGTAAACTTATCATTTGTAGGAGCGGGTGCAATATCATTTCTAATAGTCAAGCTACTCTTGGAGTTGTTGACAGGTTCTAAGAAAACACATGTTGTAAGGACTAGTGTAGCAGCCTGTTCTTTGTGTTGTTGTTGGATTTGCTTAAACCTTTCTAAGAAGGAAACAACATTTACAAACAAACCTAAATTACTTTTTCTTTCCATCACCTTTGAATACACAATAATTTGTTGAATACATATCGGAAATTTCTCCCAACTAATTTATCACAAAATATCTTCCATGTAGAAAATAATTCCTCCAAAGTGATCAAATTATTTGTCATGTAATAACTAACTGCATTACTTAAGGTAAAATTCAGAAAATATTACAAGTAAAAGAGGAAAAGAGAAACCTCACGGGAATGTACCCAAAAACAAGTGGTTAGCATTATCTTGACAGTGGGTTACCTACTAGATATGTCAAAACCAATTTTAATAACACTACTTTTTCCCTATGTTACCAAAAACTAATAACGAGAAACACAACAAGAATTGAGAACAGAAGAACAAATAGTGTTAGAGGATTATGAGTGATAAGGAATGGGATTGTTCCTACACCCCTAGTAGTGTATATAAAATTGATTAGTAAGTTACAAACGTAGAGTCAACATGGGAATAGGGACATAAAATAACACTAAATGGGTCTCCTATATAGGATTTTGGTAACAGTCACAACATTTTTTGTGCAAATATTAAATTTCAACAATTGTAAGTAATTAAATTGAATGTTCAACTGGTTACAAAAAATGAACCTGTGAAAACTAAAATTCAGCTTCGAATAATAGGGACAACATAACTAGATATGGGTCCCCTTGTGAGGATTCTGGTAATGCACCATTTTGTTGCACAAATATTAATATTTAATAGTTTTGCGCGATCAAATTGAAATGTAAACTAATAACAATGAATACACCTAAAGAACCGAATCTTAGTTTCAACAAACCCTTTTAGGGAACCCATGCAAACAAAATGTCCAAAGGAATTATAATCAATGAAAATGTTAAAATTGAGACCATAGGGTCTCTCTATCCCCCCTTAATTTCTCCTTTTCTTAATCTGGTATATCAAGCTAATCATGATGACTGTACTTTCTTGATGAAAAGCATAAACTCTTAGATTCTTGATCCCCATCTTCCACTTGACCTGGAGTTGAGGTCAACATCCCATAAAAACATATATAATTCTATAATATTTCACATATCTCACCAACAATGCTATTAACTCAAGTAAACTTACCCAAAAAATTATAAAACCTCTTTTTTTCACCATATTGCACCCACACACAATATATCTATCTATCTATCTATCTATATGAAAAAGAAGCCCAAAAAGTCATCATTTTTCACATAAATCCTTACACTAACCCACAAAGAAAAATTAAACCAATTGCAAAAGAGCCACAAATTATTAAGAGATCAATTCAAAAACAAAACCCAAACCGTGGAAACCAATGTCGTACCTTTCTTGAAATATTCATCAATATCTTTATTTTTGTTTCTTACATTTGTCAAAATCTCCACACGTTTATTTACATATTATCTTCACATTCAATATCCAAATTTTACAAACAAAAGCCAATATTGGGGTCTCGACGTTCATAAAAACCCCAATAAATAAATTCTTTGTTTTGCTCTTTGCACTAGAATATTGATACAAAATATCTAAACCAATAACATTACAAGGAAAAATAAGAAATGGAAGTACAGAAGTCCCATACCTACATCTCTAGAAAACGCCCCTCTTGATTGACTCACTAATGCGACTAATATGTTTGGAAAAGGGTTAACGAAAGGGTAAATCCTCTTCAAACCAATATATCAATCAGACTCAAATGCCACAAATTTCGATTGGTCTATCAAAACTGGAGACCCATGATAGTGTAAACACACATGATGGCTTTGTCACGAAATCAAGCTCTTCCTTCATAAATTTTACATAGATTTTCTTCCAAAGGGCCAATAGCCTAATATATATAGAACTACGGGAATAGAAATCAAGGTAGGTCCTTTTCCCTATCTTTTTTAACCATCATAGATCCATCTTAAACCCGTACCTACGAAGCATCGAGATGGATCCCATTTCTTCAGGTTTAAACTTTTTTATCTTGAATTTGTTACACTCAAAGAAATAATTTGCATCTCAAAAAATTTGGTCCCTTTAAACCTCAAGAAATTGATCGCTCTCGGTGCTAGTTTTAAATTTTTTATTTTATAAGCCGGCGTGAATTGTTTCAATTACTTTCTTTTTACTTTTTTTTTGGAATGTACGTTTTAATTACTTTTTATTTTTTTGTGACTTATGAGCCAACATGAAATTTTTTACTTACCTTTTATTTTACTTTTTATTTTTGGAACATTACGTTACGTCATGTAACATGACAACATCTCCCCCAGACTCGGTTGTGGAGCTCCTCAATACTCTCGGTGCAATAATATTGTCGATATGGTTATAACTATTGGATATCGTCATTTCCACTCGGTATGGATCTTTGACATAACCAAATTGCATATTTAGCCATTTATTTAGAGTTCTAATGGTTTGGACGAGGAAGAAAGAGACAGAGAAAATTTTGTTGAATTTTCTAATGAATTATAGGTCATTAGGATTTTTTTTAAAGGCTATTCAACATTAAAAAATAATTGTGTATTTTTATTATTCATGGTTATAGTAAATGAGAGAAAATATCTATGCAAAAGGAAAAGAAATCATGGTGGTGAGTCCTAAGTTAAAATGAAAAAATATTTTAAAACTATAAAATTAAGTCGAAGTTGTTGTAATGAGTTTGAAGAGAGATTTGTTTGTGTGCTTAACTTGTGGGGCATGTGGGTGGGGAAATATTACTAACATTTTTAGAGGGGCATGAGGATTTTCTTGATTGATCGATGGAAACATAGATATTTCCCATAGTAGATCATTTTCGCTAACCACATCCTTTCATCTAGTTCCACCTCTAGTGATCATGCATGCTTAGATGCAATGTGGTCAATTTCTTTTCTATGATCACCCCTCCCTCCTAGTGAATGGAAATTCGATTCATATAGTTCCACCTCTAGTGATCATCTTTTTCTTCTATGGATCCACAAATTAGAGGGTTGTGCCCATGAAAGTATATTTATTTTGAGGTTTACATTTGAATCCAAAATATCCATCCCTCGTGTCCTTTGGCATCAACAGGAAAACTTTCGTGTAAGTTTTAAATCTCGATCTGCTTTGGGTAAAGCTAGAAATGGTTTACTACCCTGCCCATGGATTGAAGTTGAAAGATCTCTAGATTTGAACCTTTGAATCACAAGGGTCCTCCTTGAAATATTTTGTGGTCATTCAATTTTATACAGTGGTATTTTTTCCTTGATATTATTATGTGCATGAAAAAGCCATGTCGTAATTCTGAAATAGTGAAGGTGTCATCGCAATTGCAATGATCATCGAGGACAAAAAGAAAGAAAAAGGTGTAATTTTAAATAAGTTATGAAAGTACAATTGATTTTTTCCAACAATGTCGAAATTTGCACCCAAATGTAGTAGTGCAAGTTATCTTCTTAATTTCCATTTAGTTATGGGAAAGTATTATGGTTAATGGACATTGTTTGAGAAAATCATAAAATAAAATATAAATTGGATATGTGTAGGTTTAAGATCCATAATCTTGGTTTAGGGTATAAGTGATTTTATGATCCCACCAACTAAAATACATGTAACACAGCATCGCCATGAAAAACAGAAGTTATCCCATTCATATTCATTGCAAGTCCAATGATTAATTAATGTAGATTATATTCATATCATATTTAGTACTGAATCTCCTAGGTTTGGGCCACCTAGTTGTAGGTAAGGTATCGATGTATAGAAAGGTTATTAGGTTGCACCAGTGTAAAACAAGGTTGTAAATAACATAGCAAGAGTATCAAAATAATTGAATTTAGCAACTCTTTGTATATATATTGCTCGATCATGTAAATGGCCAACATTATATATCTTTTTTATGGCCTGATGATGTGGAATCACCTCAAGGTGACACATGGACTGTACGGATGATGATGTGGCACTAACACATGGTTGTACGATGTTGACATGGAAAAGAGATGTGGCGGTATGTCACTAACGTGGCAGGCTGAAGTGGAAATAGAGATAGGATGACCTGGCAGCTGACTATGCAGCTGATAGGGCAGTGATGTGGAATGTTGACTCAGAGGTAACGTGGAAAGATGACTCGGCTATGACATGGCAGTGATGTGGAAAACACATGAGCCAATCAGTGGCTTCCACGTGGAAACCTAGATCAACACAAAAAGGCCTTTATCCACTCTAAAATGGTTAGCCAATGGAATCGAACCCCCTACCTCTTAGCTAACAAAAAAATGGCATACCATTGCAAGAGGCATTATGTTTGTAAGGTGTATCCCATAATATTTATTTAAGGTTTTATTGTTACCATGTAAGCACAAAAGTCGGGCCAACGGGCTCTGAACCCGCGACCCTTTAGTACATAACACTGATTTTTACCGGCATGTTACACCTATTTCGACGGGTGTGTAGCCAAATGTTTTATTTTTAAACTAGAATCATATCCATATCACACAAAACATGTGGCTTTCCATCGATTTGAACTGGAGACCTCTACTATATAAGCAGAGAGTCTCCACCACTACGCCACAGTTGATTTTTGTGCAGAAAAATCTAATGCAAATGTTTTAAGCTAAGTTTTAGAGCGTAAATGGAGCTTTTGGCGGTTTGAGTCCTTTTGAAGAGTAGGAAGAGAGGGGATATTCCTCCACCAGCAAATTTGAAGTCTTATTGTAGGAAAGGAGACATTCTTCATGGGAAATTTGGAGATTTTATTCATGTAAAATAATTTGAGTGCATTTCTAATGGATCAATCACACATTGTAAGTGGACTCGGAGACTTGGCCCACATTGGATGAATTCTGTCATCAATATCCATATCATGTCTTATGGTTTGTTCCTCATTTATTTTCTTCATTTCAGTTTATCAAGCTCTTATTAAATTTTTTTATTAAGATCCAAGTTAATTCCTATCTCCATTCATTGTGAATCAAGTGTTATCTTCGTATCACTACTTCAGATTTCATTGTCAAGACTTCAAGAATAGCTTATGAGTTCTAACTTCAAATACTTTGTGTGTTACTAGAGGATTGAAAAAAAGTGATAACCATTATGATTGCAATCACAACGTTGGAAAAATTCGCAGTGTTAACTCTACAAATTCATATAATTGAAACAAGGAAATTTAATTTAAACTGAAGATTTAAAATTATGATATCATAATTGTTCTCGATCAATAAAAAAATTAAAATTCAATCCAGTTTTATATTAAGATGGGAACTAAGATTTAAACAACAAATTTACAATTTTTCTAGCATAACAGACGACTAGGAAACAAAATTAAAGAAAAAAATCTAAAAGTTTATTTAGAATTTATTAAAAATATATATATTCACTAACCTTTACGATCTGATGCCATTGGGTTGAGGGGTTTAGATGCTCGATCGAGGCTTGAAGAAACTCACTTAAGGCTGAACAAAAGCTCGGTTCAGGGTTAGGAGTGATAATGAGTTGCAGCCCTATTTTCATGTTTATATAAAAATAAAGATCTTGATTTAGCATTTTGTTAAAAGAAATAAACCGTCGGTTGAGGGCTTGGATTTCCTAGGAAATTATATTGAGTGAGAGATTATTTAGGGTCTCGATTGAGCTTTTAACAGCTCGATCAAGAGCTTAAAATATATAGATCAATTGTCACAGAAATGCATCACTCTCTACTCACCTTGCCAAAAAGTGATACCCATTTTCGTGGATTAAGTGAGATAGTATATTTGGTAGAGATACTTAAGGATTCGATGGATTTTGGTGTAAACACTTTCCTTGTAAAGAGAGAGTGTTAGATTTTTTTGTTACTTAGAAAGTGTTTCTGGCATGTTTAGGGTTGCTCCACGATATCTGGGTTCCATGGTGTATAACTATCCCTTGGATTGTTTCGGATGGATTGTAGCATGAGAGATTGCATGTGATAGACATGCATAGTTGAGCTAACTTGCTTAGTGAATGCTTAAATTCAAGATAGTGTTGGATCTCCCTATTTCCTTGAGGAATTCGAGATCTTCCGGTAGTTTGGTGGATGTCCTTCATTGAGGCATCGTCGAGGAGCCACATACTTGGAGAGAACCCTTCGGGGTGTGTGGAACATTTTTCATCGCGGAGGAGGGTTTCAAGCCTTAGTTGGCATGTGGTAGCTTAGGTTAATTTTCAAATGATTGGAGATGGCTTGGGGACGCTTGGGACTTCAATAGTATTCTTGTAGGGGATATCTAATGATCCAAATGGATATCGGTGGCCACCCACATATTCCACTGGCTCAAAACAGTTTCCCATTTTGCCAATTTTCTAGTAATTTTTCTACAGTTTTTCGAGTCCCAAACGTCCGGGGCCATTTTCAGGCCTTAAAAGATGTTTTTTGGGAAATCTTGGTCCAACGTAGCCCATCTATTTTATGGTCCTCGGCGTAGTCCTCGGATAGATCTTTCCAAAGGGCTACCGAGAGCCCCAAACGGAGATCGTATGCAAAAGTTATGACCCGGGGAAGTTGACTATTCAACTAACCACCTTGGGGCTTTATGACGGTTCATCTTCTAGGGTTAGGTTTTTGGATGTTTGGGATTCTTTCCCTCATGCTTATGATAAATAGGCCCTTTCGGCCTCTCTTTGTATTCATCTTGGCACGAATGAGCACAGCAGCCACATCTCTTCCTAGAGATCGCTACTACGATTCTAGCTGTTGTATTTACAATCTGTTCTATTACCAATATTTAATAGAATATGTGTTTACTGTATTGATGTGTTTCTTGCCATATATCTGTGTATGTGAATATATATCCCTGTATATGATTCTGTATATATGCTATCTTTTGTTTCATTCCCATACAAATCCGGATCATCTAACCTAGTGGATTACTTTTCTTTGGACGATATATGGAGTCCTTGGAGGATCTTCATGGAATGGTGTGGACTTTCCTTCCATAGCTACGTCACATTGGATTCATTACTGTGCACAACATTACCATTGGAGCATTAGTGGATATCTCAGTTGTGTGGCCTACAAGGCTTCATATAGGTTGCATGTAAGGGCTTAGTACCACATAGCATTGTTGGCCTCCCTTACCTCTCATATAAATAAAGGATGGATAAATTCATTTTATACACAATCATCACATTGTCATTTATACACTTCTCTTTCTACTTTTCTTCTAGGAGAGATTCAATGGGGTTTCCTCATGAACCCTAGTAAAATCTAGGGGAAGGGAAGGAGGATGTTGTGGTTGGATTTTTCTCTTGTGGAGGAGACATTTGTGATGATCTTGGATTTCTCTCCTGCTCTGCTCTTCAGTTGTACTTGTATGTATGTATATCTCCCTTGATATTCTAACGTTTATTGGCCTTTTTATTCATCTTTGAAAATGTTTTAGTTATAGGGTTAGGATTTTACCCTTTTCGATTTGAGATAAGGGTTTGAGCAAAAAGTGTCAGGTGGATTTGTGAAAAAAATGAAGAGGAGGATGTCTTGCCTAGGAGATAATGTTAGATAAATTCTTCTACATGGATCTTCTTGGTCGATCTAGGGCTTGATGATTTACCTTAGCTAAGGATTTTTTATAGTTGGATTTTTTCATACTATCCTTTAGAGAAGGATTTGGTATGTACTTATAATTCATCTTGAGCTTATATATGTATTTTTCAGCAATCCATATATTTTGTCATTGGCAAATTTTAATTTCCAACTATAGGTTATTTATGATTTTCTATTTACGGTGAATTATGTCTTACTGATTTGGCATAAGGGAACAAGCTTTTAAGTTTGGTATCTTTGTTTGGCATCTTTCGTTGTTTAAATTCCATGAAGTTTGGGATTGTTAGAAGAATAATATTGTGATGTTTCAATTGTTGGTTTGCACTTCAATTTACAAAATTCCTAAAGGCTGAAAATTCTAGGGCTAAGATCCAGAAATCTCCTACGAAGAAAAAAAAAATTATTGTTTTGCATTAATTACCGGAGTGCACAAAATTTCCACTAACCATGGATCCATGATAAATATCGATAATATGGAGAGTATCTACATTAATAAGAAATGAATTTAACTCATTTTCTTGGCCTTAGCATGTATCACATCTCCCTTAGTTGAGTTAAAGATGTCCCTATTTTCTCACACAATTGAGGAAACTCAATGTGAAGCACATGTTCGGCTTCAATGGAAAGGAGGGAAAATATTTGCACTAAATATGAGGGATTTGTCCCATGACACAATAAATGGGAACGCGTATGTCCAATAGAGTATCCACAAGAAGTGGTGTCTACAAATATGGAAAATGTTAGCGGGATGAAAGATTGGTACGACCTCTTCCAATTGAGATGGTTTATAAATCTTTGTATTGTGAACATAAATCATAGCATGGATTCCTAATTGAGTTCAAATATCCAACTTCAAGGAGTTTTGTCCAACTTACAATAGAATTGTATACACGAACATGCATAAGAGGATGGAGGTTATGATGCCCCTAGAAGCATTGTGCATATGATATATGACTTTGTCCCCAACCTAAAATTGTGTTGGGACATGGTGGCAATCTTGTTGGATTTCACATTTGGCCTGAAGCTCTTCAAGGGTGAATTGGACCTTTTAGTGGGACTGTGATATTTTGTCCCAAAAATGAGAAGTGTGCTACTATTCTTTCTGTTAATGAAGGGAATTTGTAGGAGGGAGTGTTGCAGGTAGATCTCATATGGAGCAATTCATTGAAAACCATAACCAAGATAAAAAAAAAAGGGGGGGAATATCTAGTGCAACTAATGCAAACCCTATTACAATTATGCTAACCAATATGTACGCAGTTATCCCATTGTTCATTCTTATGGTAGAACGTGTGAATATCATGAATGAGCATGTGGTTGACCACTTCAGTTTTCCATCAATCTATAGCTGAAAATAGGTATCATTTGATGTATTTAAGATCATTCTCACTCTCTAAACTCCTCATTCTATTGGTGTAAAAAGGGATTTAGAATTATATAGCTCAACTAAAGGAACCAAGGGAATCAAAGGAATCCAAACCACTAGATGTTATCGTTAACCCAGATTCTTCTTTTTATGACATGATTATTTGGGCAATGGGATTTCAAAATATGCAAAATCATATGAAGAAGCACTCTAACTGTTTGGAACAAGTACATGAATGGTGATTAATATCCAAATATTGTCCATCTTCAATAACCAAGTAACCCTTTGGCACTACGATGGACTTACCATCAAAAATAAGCATGGGAGGTAATTCACGTGTACTGTGAATGCAACTCATCCCAAGCCAATCATAAATGGACTCAAGAAATTGTTCTTTTAATTTTTGTTGGAAGGATTCAAGCACAAACGAGTGAACCCATTATTTTAATGGAAAAGGGTAACAAAACCAAAGGTTCATCTTGTATGGGGTCTCAAAATTCCATATTTGTTCAGGCATTCACACCAAAGAACTTACAGAGGTTGAGTGCTACAAAGGGATACGCAGAGATGGTCAGGGTGAAGAAATAATTAGATACATGATTGGTTGAAGATTGGACTAGGCACGCTATTAAAATACATCAAAATGGATCTATCTTTTGGAATACATCAACCCATTTCTCCGACATTGGAGTTTCATTTGATTGAGCATGGTAACTGGGACAAAGGTAATGTTGGGCCTTGATCCTTGGATAGGATGGCGGGAATTATGTTATCACTCAAATCTCTCGCAAGCACGAGACATTTCCATAATTATTGCAGAAACACATTATAAGCATACAGCATACAACTCATTAGCATCACCCTCCTCAAATTCAATATGGGAAATGAACCTTAGAATGGGGAAATCCTTACTTTTGTACAACCATGGGAATTTTCTAAACGAAACCTAGGCGGGAGTGCAAGGGTCATACCATCCAGTGGACCATTTACTTTTCCACACCGCCAAGGCTGACAACCACATTTTGAATCCAAAAATTTGAGTCGGTCTATTCACATGACTGGGAGTATTCAATAGCCCTATGCATGTACCTTAAGGACCGCTTCATAATATGGAGCATTCACATGGATAACTAGATGTTTGAAGACCTGCATTTGAACTATAAAAGAAAGCCATGAGCATGCATTGAATGAATTGAGAATGGCATTTATCATTTCTTTAACCAAAACATTATAAATTATGTTGAAATAAATTTAGATGTATGTATTTTGAAAGTCAAAAAAGTTTATCTATTAAATATAATCAAGCATAAACACACAACCTATCATCACTTTAAAGACAACATTATTCAAAATTTAAATGTCAAATTATTATTATATAATATATTAATAAATACATAAATCACACTTGTCACTTTAACCTATACATTATAATATAAAAAATGTCTATTATGTAACATTGACTAACTTTATAAAAAAAAATGAACTGTAATTTGGTAGATATAAAAATCAACCCCTTGAAATACAATTGTTAATTATTATTAGATGTACACATCTAACCAAAATTAACGAGTCTCAAAAACTAAGTGTGAATTATCCACTTCAAACAAATATTCATCCTTACTTAAAAGCGTGTCAAATATATATTTATTTTATATTAATGTAAACTTTTAAAACATTGACTAATCATAAGCAAGGGGATGTTCTTTCCGATATGCGAGATATTTCACTCTTTCCTATGTGCCATACGAGATCTTTCACTGTTTCTCTTTTCCAAGGAAAGGTCACTGGTGTAGTTTATCTATAAAAGCTATCATGGGAAGTGTGTTCAACACACAATTTGTTTCTCTTTTATTATTAGTTTAACCATTTTTGTGTAGAACACAATAATAGAGTTTCTAAATTCAAACATCCCCGTCATTAGGAGCCCAATTACATTGTTAATGTTGATTTTTATGTTGGTCCATGTATCATTATGTTGTGATAGTTGACTTCTCAAATCCAAACTAGTCTACTACATTGAGCCTCCATTGCAAACTTTGACTCTATTAATCATAATCATGGAGATCTTCTTTCCTATGTGCCAGATATTTCACTCTTTCCTATGTGCGAGTTAGGAGCCCAATTACATTGTTATTGTTGATTTTTATGCTGGTCCATGTATCATTATGTTGTGATAATTGACTTCTCAAATCCAAACTAGTCTACCACATTGAGCCTCCATTGCGAACTTTGACTCTATTATCATAATCATGGAGATGTTCTTTCCTATGTGCCAGATATTTCACCCTTTCCTATGTGCCAGATATTTCGCTGTTTCTTTTTCAAAGCAAAGTCACCGGTGTACTTTATCTATAAAAGCTATAGTGGGCAGTGTGTTCAACTCACAATCGTGTTTTCTCTAGTTTAACCATTTTTGTGTAGAACACAACAATGGAGTTTCTGAATTCAAACATTGGATTCATTAGGAGCCCAATTACATTGTTATTGTTGATCTTTATGTTGGTCCATGTATCATTATGTTGTGATAGCTGCCTTCGCAAATCCAAACTCGTCTACCACAGTGAGCCTCCATTGCCTGAAATTATCAATGGTACGTATGTATAGACAATCTAGCCAAAACTATCGATGGTATGTATGTATAGACACTCTAGCCACTCTCAGACTTAGGCTTTAGTTTTGGGAATGGGTGCAGCAATGTTACATGGAGTTATGGTGGCCATACTTGTGTGGTTCCATTTTGACAATAGATTCATGAATACAAGTATCAATATCAGTCTAGTTAGGTTTTGATAGTTGATGTAATATGAGTAGTAAGACTCAAACCTTCATTGATGTTGCTTGTTTGTCCTAATATAGATGGAGCATGTGGATACGGATCCTTTGCAACAGATCTTATGAGAAGTGGAGAGTTGTCTGTGGCCACTGCAAGTGCCAAACTATACAAGGAAGGCAAAGGATGCGGTGCATGCTATCAGGTGTGTGCTTAACGGGATAGAATTGATTTCACCTTATATTGTTCATGATGATCATTCCCTTCATCTGCATTGGTTTCTATGGGCTCTTAAATTAAATTAAAACACTATGATGTGAATTTTTATATTATTCTCCTCTCCTTGTAGTCGTTTATTTGATTGAAGTATATAATCTGATTGAATGGAACCAAATCAGATGATAATTAGAACAGCATGATATGAATTCCTATATTATTCTCCTCTCCTCTCATACGTCCTCTGTATTGTAGTATAATGTTATATTGCTCTCCTCTGCACTGTATTGTAATCCTTTATTTGATTGTAGTGTAACGTTTTGTCTGATTGAGCTGAACAAAATCAGATAAGATGCACAGATTCAGAAGTTTGCACCAAATCAGGGGTGAAAGTTGTGGTTACGGACTCCATAGACGACAACAGGACGGATTTTTACCTATTCTCTCCCACGTTCAAGAGCTTGGCGCGACCCAATAAAACTGACCAACTACTAGACATGGGGGCCGGACTGGACGTGGAGTATAAACGGTGAGCACCAAACCGAAAACAAATAAACATAAGCCTGACGGTATTTGCAGTGACCAAGCCTGAATATTTATATATGTGTTTATGTCTTAAATATTATCACAGTATCCCATGCGAGTGTGAATATTTATATATTTGTTTATGGCTTGAATATTATCACAGTATCCCATGCGAGTATCCAGGGAAAAATATGTCGATCAAAGTAGACAAAAGCAGTGACTATCCGAACAATCTTGCTGTCGAGTTTTTGTATCAAGGAGGCCAAACCGACATTTCTGCGGTCGATGTTGCCCAGGTGAGTAAGGGTGGTTCTTATCAACTTTAACTTGTGATCTGTTCCAATAACACCGAAAATATTAATAATTGGCAAACAATTTACAAATTACTTAAATGGCCGAATCAAATCATGCGATCTGACTGGACGGATATTGCATGCAATGCAGGTAGGACAGTGGACTTGGTATCCTCTGAGTCGGCGCGAATACAGTGCAGTTTGGAGTATTGCGAACCCTGATTTATTAAAAGGGCAAGCCGGGGCCGGCTCCAGCTTGACGTTCCGGTTGAGCGTTACGGGTGGATTCGACGGGAGTTGGGTGTGGCAGCCTGGATGCAATTTGCTGCCTGTAAATTGGAAAATCGGCTCTGTTTATGACTCGGGACTTCAGATTACAGAAAGAGCTCTTGAATTTGTCTGCAGTTCGTGCGCAACAGGCGAATGGAACGATCGCACATAGGCTATGCCAATATGCCAATAGACTTCCATCGCTAGTAGGAATCAAATTTGACGACGGGCGGTACCATATTTCGATTTGCATTTGCATGCTTATTATTGATTTACCCATTAAATGTTTTTTCTGTTACAAACTAAATTATGTATTTTCATCTGAAAAGAACAAAAATTGCAGATTAATAAGCTGTTGACAGCATTCCTACCAGTAAATAAGCATTATTGATTTAACCTCTTTGAGTTTGAAATAAGCATTATTGATTTAACCTTTTTGAGTTTTAACAATGTGGTTATCTCTTTTAAAGCTTTTATTAGAAAAAAATTGTTATATTTTGGCACTAGCTTAATGAGCCTTTTCAATTTCTCCCTATTTAGCTGTAATTGTTAATTTCTAATTATTAGGAAATAGGGAAGTTTGATTTGGAAATTGGGTTTATATGGCTCAAATGTGGGTTGTGTTCCTACTTTACAAATTGTAACAACCCTAAAAAAACTTTTGAAAGAAAAACCTACAACCTTGTTTGAAGTATGCCAAAATAAATTTAGTGAGAAAAAGAACTCACTTAAAAGAACATTTTCTAGTTAACTTTGTTTTATCATACTCTTGTTATAGCTCAAAAAGTTTAAAGGTTGAAACTTGTCATCACAAATTGTAGCAAAAAATAGTTAATCAAATAGTTAATATTAGAAATGGTGAAAGCTAAGGATTGTACACAATAGATAGATGTTACATTTCATCCACATTTCAAATGCTCTGATGGAATGAGAAGGTCACTAAGCACATCCTAACACTAGATAGTTATAGCTATGCTTTTCATTAATGTTCAAATCCAAGAACGAAGACAAATAATTCATAGTTGTGATATTTAGTGCTGACATTGTAATATGTGAAAATGATTATAATGTGTACAAAGTCTGTACCTATGATTCAAAGATGAGGACAATGAGAGAACTAAAACCTATGATGTTTTAGATCTTCATCCCTAAAAACTATGATGTTTTAGATCCTCATCCCTAACTTCTCTCCTTGTCCTCATCTTTGAACCATACATAGACTTTTCTCCATTATAATTGAATGCCCTTGCAAATATCTTAATTTCAACATACTAGTAATTGCCCTAGCACAAGCATATTAAATTAAAAATGGCGACATACACTTATTCACGACATTATTAAATGCGCAAAACAATAATGTCGTTGATCAACATATATCAACCATTTTTAATTAATATGGTTATGCTAGTGTTATACTTATATTTCCCACC
The DNA here is from genome assembly GCA_027924585.1 of Larix kaempferi. NCBI lineage: Eukaryota > Viridiplantae > Streptophyta > Pinopsida > Pinales > Pinaceae > Larix > Larix kaempferi. Next base: position 3,111,113 of record BSBM01001218.1, read on the forward strand.
ATAGGCCTTGCGAATATGTTATTAGATGTTATGGGGCTGAAACTACATAATAGAGAAAAATGTCATAATTATTCAACAAGAAAATAATTATTTAGTCACAATTTCCTAATTATGAAAAAAAAATCATTTCATAATATTATTGAGAAGAAAATTCATAGTGAGTTGGATAATGCTCATAATTGAGCATGGAACTTGCGCATGACTCGTAATTTCTCATTTCACATGCCATCAAGCCTATCTATGACTTGCATCTACCTAATTCACATGCCATGAATCCTATCTCCGACCTATTATAAATTCCTATAAGAAGAGGTCAAATCAAGGGGATGGGAGAGAATCATTTTGAGTACCCTCACACTAGAGAAATATTTTGTCATTAGATCCACAGAGATTCATATCGCTGGTTTATATCTTCCATGTGGGTTAAGGATCTAAAACGTCATATTTTTTCCTTTTCTGTTATAAATATGGAGATGGATATGTGAATATTTCTTGGAGTGGAAAGAGATCGAAGGAAGCTGGAGGGTAGTTCCAAGAGGTGTTGCAACAAGATTAGGTGCCATATTTGTTTCTTTTATTTCATTGAATAAATTGCTTCGTTTAAAGAAAGAAAAATAGTGAATGTTATACCTGATCCTACTACTACACCTCTCGTAACCATCATCAAGGTTCCTTTGGTGCTATGCCACACCAATAAATAATCGCATATCCCATCCCCATACGCATAACGGAAAAGGACAAATTGTGTCTTAGATCCTTAATCCACGAAGAATATATAAACTAGGGGTATGAATCTTTGTGGACCTGAAGACGAAAGACCCTAAATCAAAATAATTTCCCAACGCTAATACATTTGGGTACAAATTCTGACATTGTTTCTGAAAATTTGTTGTCGCAAAAGCGAGGAAATATAAAAAATCAAAGTGTCAGAATTTTTTCATCGAAAACATCATCTCTTTTGTGACGACGAGTTACTGTCATGTGCCATGGTCACATCCATTTTTTGTTCTCTCATTATGTGTCTATTCTACCATTTTACTGAAAAACATTTGTCCCAAGACTGACGATGGAATGTATATTTCCAACATAGTGTATCATTGCCATTTCGGCGATTGTCGAGGAAAAAAAGAAAAAATAAATGAAAAGTCCTATCAAACTAGCCTCGTTTCTAATTTCATATAGGTGAAGTGAGATATTCAATTAGATTTATGCATATGTAAGGTAGTAATAGAAATGAGAATGCTAATAAAAGAAGACATAAAATAGCCAAATAAGTAGAACACAAGAGTAAAAGAAAGCTTGGATTGCAGAGTGAGAACCCAAGAGAATTTCATTTGTAGTAACTATAGATTCATCGTGAATTTGAATCCATCACTTAGGCAAATCAAGACAAATCGTCTAATCCAAAATTTTAAGAATGCCTTGAAGCATGGACCAGGGGATGGTCATATAAATAAAATGTGGATGAAATCAACATTAAAATACCATGTTCAAAGAAAGGTAACATGGAAAACATAGAAGCAAAAATAGTGGATCACAAATTAAGTTTTGTTAGGAAGAATTCGTGAAGTGGAAAATTTCTTTAATTTTTCACCTCTTTCCCACCATTGCAAATAATGTGATACCTGCAACGTTTGTAAAGCAAAACTTGGAAGGTGGAGAATTTCTTAATTTTTCACCTCCTTCTCACATCTTGATAAGGGCTTCTACATACAATTTGTGTTAAAGGGAAAAGAAAAATAAAGCAATGCAACTCTATAATTTCATCTGTAATAGATGATCAATTATCAATCTAAAGTCATTTATAATTACTCACTTGAAAATACAACAAGAAACACAACCATTACATGTAAACTAAAAAGAGATGTTAATCTTGCTGGGTCTTATGCATCATCCAGTGTATTTGAGATCGACCAAAAATGAATGTAGAGCAATCGAATGAAAAGGTGCATTGATTCTGTTTAAGATAAAAGTAAGGACAATTAATAGTCAGCAAAATCCTTGCAAACTTTATATTTGCTTCTCGCATGCCTTGAAACACATGCCCATATTTCACCTTCCCTATCAATTGATCCTTTATTAGAAGAGTGTACAAGTGTTTACGTCCATTGCAATTTATTGCTTCGTGATAGGAAATATCATTGAATTGATAATTGACGTCTCCAAACCATATAAGAATATATGCTTCAACCCATTCAGGTGTCACCTTAAATTCAAACCCTACAACCTGTACATTGAACATGAGTCTTTCCTACACTCTAAATGACAATTTCCATTGAGTTGTAAAAAACAATGTCTGCATAAGAATTTCAAGGTTGATGTGACACGGAGAAGTGGATCATCTAAAAAAAATTAAGATCTAAAACCATAAATTTGTCAAAAAGAAGGAAAACTTCCCTCATTTATCACAACATATAACAAACATCCAAAGGACTTAGTAGAAAAGGCATCATGTTTAAATGAACTCGGTGGATCATGTATAGAATAGTGACAGGGAAATAAAGTATGTTTTGTGGCTATGCCACATGCATCTTAAATAGGATATAAAAGAGAACATGAAATTATTGTCATGTCTTTCTTGAATTTTAATTCAATACCTCATTGTACATTTACAATTTTAAGTCATTGAGCATCAGATGAAACCCCCATTAATCCAGTACATATCAAAATTATAATTAAAACAAAAATGCATCAAATGCCAAAATCTAAATTTGACACAAAAGAAGAATAAAATTATTATTTTCACGATATGTCATTGTACCAACAACAGTACGAACTCCAATTGTTATTGGACTAAATGTCATGTTACGGTACACGTATTCAAACTTTGAATTGTGACAAGCAACTACATCTACATCAAATGCAAAATGATAGTTTATAACATACAATGTCCAACAAAAGGCTCTTATATTCACGCCTAATCTTGCTATTAAGATATGATATCCAACATGTCATATAATCAACAAATTTTGAGGTACAAGAAGTGTGTGACGCGCGTTATATCTATAGACGATACTTTCCCATATACATTGTAAGACAACATAAAATGGGAAAGGAAACACAATATCACATGAATAAGAAAAATTATAAGCAAATGCTTGTTACTTCCTCTCCATCAAATCTCTCTTTATTTCTAACAAAATCTGGTACCATACAAGCGAGGGGAAGATAGTATAGTCAATAGAATGTGCAGCAGTGAAATTTGAACTGATTGATACGTGCCAGTATTATGATCAATTATTGCGTAATTTTATATGTCGAGGGTAAACAAATGAATCTACAGAATTGGATGGTTGAATGGGAACAGGCAGCAAGGTTCAGTTTTTCTTTTCTTTTTTTCTCTTTTTGTAACAAGAATATGGTAGTTTAGAGTGTGGGGCATAGACTTAAGTGTGCGGAATGTGGAATTTCAAACAATGCATCATGGTTGGAAGTAGCGAAAAGTGGATTGAAAATGGACAATAAGACATGAATAGCTCCCAATGTAAGTTTTATTTCCATCTCCTAAGAGGAGTTTTGAACTCGGTATTAACAGATCAAAATTGCTTTGATGCCACTGAAAGGAAATCAAACAAAAATATGCACAATCATATTAAGTGATAAGAGATGCATCATAACATGTATTGTCTTTTATCTATGCGCATTTATAATTAGACGTGAACGTCATAAGGGAACAGTTTCTAGTTTTATTTACTAATCGGTGTAAATCAGGGATCAAATCTAATCATTTTTTATAGTGCCAAAATTTGAAGAAATTTCTACATCTCTATGAAAGTGATATCTCTATGCACATGATATAGATCTAGTTGTATTCACATGAAAATGCTTATAAAATTATATTTGAGTTTGATTATATCTCACATTATAATTTCCCTCGACAACATGTTTATCATATATTTACTCTTAACAATAAACATTCATTTTGTTTTATTGGGATTCATTTTATTCGCATTTTTTTATATTTATGGGCATTTTTCTCACCTCTACTTTATTCATATTTTAATCATTTCACGTTTTTTGGCACTGTGATTTTCATATTACTATTTCCATGTTATTTGATCTCAATATGTAATATAATTCACCCTCCACTCTAACATATTGGATTCAACTTGTTTGTTTCGAAGTATATTTTCACTCAAAATCAACGCATTTATCCTTAAAAATTAATGAATGAAATTATTTTTCAAAATATAGTTAAAATTAGCATACATTATTATTTATAGTACATTAATCTTAGCAAACCTTCACTATATTTAATTAACGGAGATAATATTCCTGGTTGACAAAAAGATATAGTTAGGTAAAATGCCAACATGACTTTCAGACAAAACAAAATTGAAAAAAAAGGTATTACTGAAATAAGAAAAATTATTCTGAAAGCTCCAAGTCAAATTCATACTACTAAAATAGCGTGTTCCACATTAATCATGTTCCAGATGAGTCATGTTCAAATTGGAATTCCTAGAAATTTGAAAATCTACTACATAACATACCTTAATTCATATTACTCGGTTGTTTCCCATGATGAACCTTGAAATAAACCATTTCAGTGTAAGCATTGAACTCCTCTAGGAACCAAAACAAAGAAAGAAGCAAAAATAATTGATGTGATCATCACGTATTTCAGTAGGAAACAACTACATAGCAAAACATGAGTGAACTGACACTCTCCCTTTATAAGAAAATAGTGCGTGTATCTCTACAATTCCTTTAAATAGTGCTTGTATCTCTACTACATTAAGGAAGCAGATGTCATTCAATAGACTCATTAAATTTGTAATGAAACATGCTAAAATAAAATAATAATAATAGTTTTCTAACCTCTATCTATTGATAAACAAGCAATTTCTTTATGTGCTAATTCAACTTGCAAAAATTGATATGTATACTACTACATGTATAGAAATATTTATGATTCTAAGTTCATATTCACTCTCACTGGATAATTTTAACTACATATTATCCCATGAAATGGAAATTATTTGATTTTATTCAGACCTCCACTCATATAAAAAGATCCTACTTGTAGCTCTTTTGCTTTATTGCATATTGAAAAACATGAAACAAAAATATGTACCCTCTTGTGAGATCAATTTATCTTTAAATAGATTCAACAATTTAACCTTGTCCTTTTACTTCTACTATAGGGCTGCAATGCTACAATACATAACAAACGAAAGCATTATCGGCTCACTTTTTTCTATTAACATCCAAGATAATTTGATCTTGTGGTTCCCAAAAGGAACAAGAGTAGAGTCCGCAAAGTGGTATGCATATTAACAATATTCTTAAGAAAATGAGTAGAAAAGGAATGAGAAGGAAAAATTGGTCATTGTTTTACACGTGGTCTTGAGAATTCTTCCAACATTAGTCTCTTTGACTTCTTGTCCAAGCCCCTTTTCTCATCTTCATACGAACCCAACTTTATAGGAGGGTATAAGAGTTTTGAATTTTGTTTCAAACTAAAAGTAAACTTATCATTTGTAGGAGCGGGTGCAATATCATTTCTAATACTCAAGCTACTCTTGGAGTTGTTGACAGGTTCTAAGAAAACACATGTTGTAAGGACTAGTGTAGCAGCCTGTTCTTTGTGTTGTTGTTGGATTTGCTTAAACCTTTCTAAGAAGGAAACAACATTTACAAACAAACCTAAATTACTTTTTCTTTCCATCACCTTTGAATACACAATAATTTGTTGAATACATATCGGAAATTTCTCCCAACTAATTTATCACAAAATATCTTCCATGTAGAAAATAATTCCTCCAAAGTGATCAAATTATTTGTCATGTAATAACTAACTGCATTACTTAAGGTAAAATTCAGAAAATATTACAAGTAAAAGAGGAAAAGAGAAACCTCACGGGAATGTACCCAAAAAAAAGTGGTTAGCATTATCTTGACAGTGGGTTACCTACTAGATATGTCAAAACCAATTTTAATAACACTACTTTTTCCCTATGTTACCAAAAACTAATAACGAGAAACACAACAAGAATTGAGAACAGAAGAACAAATAGTGTTAGAGGATTATGAGTGATAAGGAATGGGATTGTTCCTACACCCCTAGTAGTGTATATAAAATTGATTAGTAAGTTACAAACGTAGAGTCAACATGGGAATAGGGACATAAAATAACACTAAATGGGTCTCCTATATAGGATTTTGGTAACAGTCACAACATTTTTTGTGCAAATATTAAATTTCAACAATTGTAAGTAATTAAATTGAATGTTCAACTGGTTACAAAAAATGAACCTGTGAAAACTAAAATTCAGCTTCGAATAATAGGGACAACATAACTAGATATGGGTCCCCTTGTGAGGATTCTGGTAATGCACCATTTTGTTGCACAAATATTAATATTTAATAGTTTTGCGCGATCAAATTGAAATGTAAACTAATAACAATGAATACACCTAAAGAACCGAATCTTAGTTTCAACAAACCCTTTTAGGGAACCCATGCAAACAAAATGTCCAAAGGAATTATAATCAATGAAAATGTTAAAATTGAGACCATAGGGTCTCTCTATCCCCCCTTACTTTCTCCTTTTCTTAATCTGGTATATCAAGCTAATCATGATGACTGTACTTTCTTGATGAAAAGCATAAACTCTTAGATTCTTGATCCCCATCTTCCACTTGACCTGGAGTTGAGGTCAACATCCCATAAAAACATATATAATTCTATAATATTTCACATATCTCACCAACAATGCTATTAACTCAAGGAAACTTACCCAAAAAATTATAAAACCTCTTTTTTTCACCATATTGCACCCACACACAATATATCTATCTATCTATATATATATATATATATATATATATATGAAAAAGAAGCCAAAAAAGTCATCATTTTTCACATAAATCCTTACACTGACCCACAAAGAAAAATTAAACCAATTGCAAAAGAGCCACAAATTATTAAGAGATCAATTCAAAAACAAAATCACCCAAACCGTGGAAACCAATGTCGTACCTTTCTTGAAATATTCATCAATATCATTATTTTTGTTTCTTACATTTGTCAAAATCTCGACACAGTTATTTACATATTATATTCACATTCAATATCCAAATTTTGCAAACAAAAGACAATATTGGGGTCTCGACGTTCATAAAAACACCAATAAATAAATTCTTTGTTTTGCTCTTTGCACTAGAATATTGATACAAAATATCTAAACCAATAACATTACAAGGAAAAATAAAATGAAATGAATGTACAAAAGTCCCGTACCTAGATATCTAGAAAACGCCCCTCTTGATTGACTCACTAATGCGACTAATGTGTTTGGAAAAGGGTTAACGGAAGGGTAAATCCTCTTCAAACCAATATATCAATCAGACATAAATGCCACAAATTTCGATTGGTCTATCAAAACTGGAGACCCATGATAGTGTAAACACACATGATGGCTTTGTCACGAAATCAAGCTCTTCCTTCATAAATTTTACATAGATTTTCTTCCAAAGGGCCAATAGCCTAATATATATAGAACTACGGGAATAGAAATCAAGGTAGGTCCTTTTCCCTATCCTTTTTAACCATCATAGATCCATCTTAAACCTGTACCTACGAAGCATCGAGATGGATCCCATTTCTTCAGGTTTAAACTTTTTTATGTTGAATTTGTTAAACTCAAAGAAATAATTTGCATCTCAAAAAATTTGGTCCCTTTAAACCTCAAGAAATTGATCGCTCTCGGTGCTAGTTTTAAATTTTTTATTTTATAAGCCGGCGTGAATTGTTTCAATTACTTTCTTTTTACTTTTTTTTTGGAATGTACGTTTTAATTACTTTTTTTTTTGTGACTTATGAGCCAACATGAAATTTTTTACTTACCTTTTATTTTACTTTTTATTTTTGGAACATTACGTTACGTCATGTAACATGACAACATCTCCCCCAGACTCGGTTGTGGAGCTCCTCAATACTCTCGATGCAATAATATTGTCGATATGGTTATAACTATTGGATATCGTCATTTCCACTCGGTATGGATCTTTGACATAACCAAATTGCATATTTACCCATTTATTTAGAGTTCTAATGGTTTGGACGAGGAAGAAAGAGACAAAGAAAATTTTGTTGAATTTTCTAATGAATTATAGGTCATTAGGATTTTTTTTAAAGGCTATTCAACATTAAAAAATAATTGTGTATTTTTATTATTCATGGTTATAGTAAATGAGAGAAAATATCTATGCAAAAGGAAAAGAAATCATGGTGGTGAGTCCTAAGTTAAAATGAAAAAATATTTTAAAACTATAAAATTAAGTCGAAGTTGTTGTAATGAGTTTGAAGAGAGATTTGTTTGTGTGCTTAACTTGTGGGGCATGTGGGTGGGGAAATATTACTAACATTTTTAGAGGGGCATGAGGATTTTCTTGATTGATCGATGGACACATAGATATTTCCCATAGTAGATCATTTTCGCTAACCACATCCTTTCATCTAGTTCCACCTCTAGTGACCATGCATGCTTAGATGCAATGTGGTCAATTTCTTTTCTATGATCACCCCTCCCTCCTAGTGATTGGAAATTCGATTCATATAGTTCCACCTCTAGTGATCATCTTTTTCTTCTATGGATCCACAAATTAGAGGGTTGTGCCCATGAAAGTATATTTATTTTGAGGTTTACATTTGAATCCAAAATATCCATCCCTCCTGTCCTTTGGCATCAACAGGAAAACTTTCGTGTAAGTTTTAAATCTCGATCTGCCTTGGGTAAAGCTAGAAATGGTTCACTACCATGCCCATGGATTGAAGTTGAAAGATCTCTAGATTTGAATCTTTGAATCACAAGGGTCCTCCTTGAAATATTTTGTGGTCATTCAATTTTATACAGTGGTATTTTTTCCTTGATATTATTATGTGCATGAAAAAGCCATGTCGTAATTTTGAAATAGTGAAGGTGTCATCGCAATTGCAATGATCATCGAGGACAAAAAGAAAGAAAAAGGTGTAATTTTAAATAAGTTATGAAAGTACAATTGATTTTTTCCAACAACGTCGAAATTTGCACCCAAATGTAGTAGTGCAAGTTATCTTCTTAATTTCCATTTAGTTATGGGAAAGTATTATGATTAATGGACATTGTTTGAGAAAATCATAAAATAAAATATAAATTGGATATGTGTAGGATTAAGATCCATAATCTTGGTTTAGGGTATAAGTGATTTTATGATCCCACCAACTAAAATACATGTAACACAACATCGCCATGAAAAACAGAAGTTATCCCATTCATATTCATTGCAAGTCCAATGATTAATTAATGTAGATTATATTCATATCATATTTAGCACTGAATCTCCTAGGTTTGGACCACCTAGTTGTAGGTAAGATATCGATGTATAGAAAGGTTATTAGGTTGCACCAGTGTAAAACAAGGTTGTAAATAACATAGCAAGAGTATCAAAATAATTGAATTTAGCAACTCTTTGTATATATATTGCTCGATCATGTAAATGGCCAACATTATATATCTTTTTTATGGCCTGATGATGTGGAATCACCTCAAGGTGACACATGGACTGTACGGATGATGATGTGCCACTAACACATGGTTGTACGATGTTGACATGGAAAAGAGATGTGGCGGTATGTCACTGACGTGGCAGGCTGAAGTGGAAATACAGATAGGATGACCTGGCAGTTGACTATGCAGCTGATAGGGCAGTGATGTGGAATGTTGACTCAGAGGTAACGTGGAAAGATGACTCGGTTGTGACATGGCAGTGATGTGGAAAACATGTGAGCCAATCAGTGGCTGCCACGTGGAAACCTGGATCAACACAAAAAGGCCTTTATCCACTCTAAAATGGTTAGCCAATGGAATCGAACCCCCTACCTCTTAGCTAACAAAAAAATGGCATACCATTGCAAGAGGCATTATGTTTGTAAGGTGTATCCCATAATATTTATTTAAGGTTTTATTGTTACCATGTAAGCACAAAAGTCGGGCCAACGGGCTCTGAACCCGCGACCCTTTAGTTCATAACACTGATTTTTACCGGCATGTTACACCTATTTCGACGGGTTTGTAACCAAATGTTTTATTTTTAAACTAGAATCATATCCATATCACACAAAACATGTGGCTTTCCATCGATTTGAACTGGAGACCTCTTCTATATAAGCAGAGAGTCACAACCACTACGCCACAGTTGATTTTTGTGCAGAAACATCTAATGCAAATGTTTTAAGCTAAGTTTTAGAGCGTAAATGGAGCTTTTGGCAGTTTGAGTCCTTTTGAAGAGTAGGAAGAGAGGGGATATTCCTCCACCAGCAAAGTTGAAGTCTTATTGTAGGAAAGGAGACATTCTTCATGGCAAATTTGGAGATTTTATTCATGTAAAATAATTTGAGTGCATTTCTAATGGATCAATCACACATTGTAAGTGGACTCGGAGACTTGGCCCACATTGGATGAATTCCGTCATCAATATCCATATCATGTCTTATGGTTTTTTCCTCATTTATTTTCTTCATTTCAGTTTATCAAGCTCTTATTAAATTTTTTTATTAAGATCCAAGTTAATTCCTATCTCCATTCATTGTGAATCAAGTGTTATCTTCATATCACTACTTTAGATTTCATTGTCAAGACTTCAGAAATAGCTTATGAGTTATAACTTCAAATACTTTGTGTGTTACTAGAGGATTGAAAAAAAGTGATAACCATTATGATTGCAATCACAACGTTGGAAAAATTCGCAGTGTTAACTCTACAAATTCATATTATTGAAACAAGGAAATTTAATTTAAACTGAAGATTTAAAATTATGATATCATAATTGTTCTCGGTCAATAAAAAAATTAAAATTCAATCCAGTTTTATATTAAGATGGGAACTAAGATTTAAACAACAAATTTACAATTTTGCTAGCATAACAGACGACTAGGAAACAAAATTAAAGAAACAAATCTAAAAGTTTATTTAGAATTTATTAAAAATATATATATTCACTAACCTCTACGATCTGATGCCATTGGGTTGAGGGGTTTAGATGCTCGATCGAGGCTTGAAGAAACTCACTTAAGGCTGAACAAAAGCTCGGTTCATGGTTAGGAGTGATAATGAGTTGCAGCCCTATTTTCATGTTTATATAAAAATAAAGATCTTGATTTAGCATTTTGTTAAAAGAACTAAACCGTCGGTTGAGGGCTTGGATTTCCTAGGAAATTATATTGAGTGAGAGATTATTTAGGGTCTCGATTGAGCTTTCAACAGCTCGATCAAGAGCTTAAAATATATAGATCAATTGTCACAGAAATGCATCACTCTCTACTCACCTTGCCAAAAAGTGATACCCATTTTCGTGGATTAAGTGAGATAGTATATTTGGTAGAGATACTTAAGGATTCGATGGATTTTGGTGTAAACACTTTCCTTGTAAAGAGAGAGTGTTAGATTTTTGGGTTACTTAGAAAGTGTTTCTGGCATGTTTAGGGTTGCTCCACGATATCTGGGTTCCATGGTGTATAACTATCCCTTGGATTGTTTGGGATGGATTGTAGCATGAGAGATTGCATGTGATAGACATGCATAGTTGAGATAGCTTGCTTAGTGAATGCTTAAATTCAAGATAGTGTTGGATTTCCCTATTTCCCTGAGGAATTCGAGATCTTCCGGTAGTTTGGTGGATGTCCTTCATTGAGGCATCGTCGAGGAGCCACGTACTTGGAGATAACCCTTCGGGGTGTGTGGAACATTTTTCATCGCGGAGGAGGGTTTCAAGCCTTAGTTGGCATGTGGTAGCTTAGGTTAATTTTCAAATGATTGGAGATGGCTTGGGGACGCTTGGGACTTCAATAGTCTTCTTGTAGGGGATATCTAATGATTCAAATGGATATCGGTGGCCACCCACATATTCCACTGGCTCAAAACAGTTTCCCATTTTGCCAATTTTCTAGTAATTTTTCTACAGTTTTTCGAGTCCCAAACGTCTGGGGCCATTTTCAGGCCTTAAAAGATGTTTTTTGAGAAATCTTGGTCCAACGTAGCCCATCTATTTTATGGTCCTCAGCGTAGTCCTTGGATAGATCTTTCCAAAGGGCTACCGAGCACCCCAAACGGAGATCGTATGCAAAAGTTATGACCCGGGGAGGTTGACTGTTCAACTAACCACCTTGGGGCTTTATGACGGTTCATCTTCTAGGGTTAGGTTTTTGGATGTTTGGGATTCTTTCCCTCATGCTTATGATAAATAGGCCCTTTCGGCCTCTCTTTGTATTCATCTTGGCACGAATGAGCACAGCGGCCACATCTCTTCCTAGAGATCGCTACTACGATTCTAGCTGTTGTATTTACAATCTGTTCTATTTCCGATATTTAATAGAATATGTGTTTACTGTATCGATGTGTTTCTTGCCATATATCTGTGTGTGAATATATATCCCTGTATATGATTTTGTATATATGCTATCTTTTGTTTCATTCCCATACAAATCCGGATCATCTAACCTAGTGGATTACTTTTCTTTGGATGACATATGGAGTCCTTGGAGGATATTCATGGAATGGTGTGGACTTTCCTTCCATAGCTACGTCACATTGGATTCATTACTGTGCACAACATTACCATTGGAGCATTAGTGGATATCTCAGTTGTGTGGCCTACAAGGCTTCATATAGGTTGCATGTAAGGGCTTAGTCCCACATAGCATTGTTGGCCTCCCTTACCTCTCATATAAATAAAGGATGGATAAATTCATTTTATACACAATCATCACATTGTCATTTATACACTTCTCTTTCTACTTTTCTTCTAGGAGAGATTCAATGGGGTTTCCTCATGAACCCTAGTAAAATCTAGGGGAAGGGAAGGAGGATGTTGTGGTTGGACTTTTCTCTTGTGGAGGAGACATTTGTGATGATCTTGTATTTATCTCCTTCTCCGCTCTTCAGTTGTACTTGTATGTATGTATATCTCCTTTGATATTCTAACGTTTCTTGGCCTTTTTATTCATCTTGGAAAATGTTTTAGTTATAGGGTTAGGATTTTACCCTTTTCGATTTGAGATAAGGGTTTGAGCGAAAAGTGTCAGGTGGATTTGTGAAAAAAATGAAGAGGAGGATGTCTTGCCTAGGAGATAATGTTAGATAAATTCTTCTACATGGATCTTCTTGGTCGATCTAGGGCTTGATGATTTACCTTAGCTAAGGATTTTTTATAGTTGGATTTTTTCATACTATCCTTTAGAGAAGGATTTGGTATGTACTTATAATTCATCTTGAGCTTATATATGTATTTTTCAGCAATCCATATATTTTGTCATTGGCAAATTTTAATTTCCAACTATAGGTTATTTATGATTTTCTATTTACGGTGAATTATGTCTTACTGATTTGGCATAAGGGAACAAGCTTTTAAGTTTGGTATCTTTGTTTGGCATCTTTCGTTCTTGAAATTCAATGAAGTTTGGGGTTGTTAGAAGAATAATATTGTGATTCTTCAATTGTATCACATCTCCCTTAGTTGAGTTAAAGATGTCCCTATTTTCTCACACAATTGAGGAAACTCAATGTGAAGCACATGTTCGGCTTCAATGGAAACGAGGGAAAATATTTCCACTAAATATGAGGGATTTGTCCCATGACACAATAAATGGGAACGCGTATGTCCAATAGAGTATCCACAAGAAGTGGTGTCTACAAATATGGAAAATGTGAGCGGGATGAAAGATTGGTACGACCTCTTCCAATTGAGATGGTTTATAAATCTTTGTATTGTGAACATAAATCATAGCATGGATTCCTAATTGAGTTCAAATATCCAACTTAAATGAGTTTTGTCCAACTTACAATAGAATTGTATACACTAACATTCATAAGAGGATGGATGTTATGATGCCCCTAGAAGCATTGTGCATATGATATATGACTTTGTCCCCAACCTAAAATTGTGTTGGGACATGGTGGCAATCTTGTTGGATTTCACATTTGGCCTGAAACTCTTCAAGGGTGAATTGCACCTTTTAGTGGGACTGTGATATTTTGTCCCAAAAATGAGAAGCGTGCTACTATTCTTTCTGTTAATGAAGGGAATTTGTAGGAGGGAGTGTTACAGGTAGATCTCATATGGAGCAATTCATTGAAAACCATAACCAAGATAAAAAAAAGGGGGGGGAATATCTAGTGCAACTAATGCAAACCCTATTACAATTATGCTAAACAATATGTGTTCGGATATCCACATCATCTTTTTCAGGATCTTGCATGCAAATTAGGGTTTGCATGCAGAATCTAGGGTTTGCATGCACCTACATGCATAGGCATGCATCCCAGTCACCAGTTTGATGCCTCCAGCACCTTATCCACTTCATTCTAGCACCCGGGAGCCACCTACCACAGAGTTTTAGCCCTCCTAAGCTGAAAGGCGCCCACTTCTCACCTACTGCTAGAGAAGGGCGCACTTGTTCACCTACCACTGCAGTTTCACTTCAGTTACATTCAGTTAGCTCCGATTCTCCCTGATTTGAGGCTAGTTTCACTCCCGACTGACTGTATCACTTCCGTTGGACCTCCAGTTTGATTAGGTGACTTGTTCTGACTTCAGTTAGCCTCCCATGCGCCCCCACTGAGCCTCCAGATCCTATATCAGTGCTACACACTTCAGTTACACTTATTACACTCAGTTAGACTCAGATTGACACCTGGATGACTGGTTGTTGTGATTGATGAGCACCACCGATGATTGATGAGGACTCCTAGAGAGAGTCAAGCTACTCCATTCTGTAATTCGAATGACCTCCTTAGGCAATTCGAATTGCTCTATCATTGTGACAGTTTGTATTGTAATTCATTCACCCTTTCTGGGATAGAGAGCACTGCTGCATGTTTTGCACAGTTTTGCACCATATTTTCTATGTTCATCTGTTGTGATTGATTTACTTGTTCATTAGATCTGCTGTGACTAATTTTACATGGTATCAGAGCCATTGCAGGGACAAGATCTCTTTTCTACATGTTATTATACAAGAAGATTTGACTGAATTGCTAAAAATTGCAAAAAGTTTGGCATGAGATATCTCAAGGGCATTCGCTCCTGTGCATGCAAAGCTTGAAAATTATTCCAATACCACTCCAGAAGCTTGAGTTACCACATAATTCCTGGATCTGATACATTGGACCCATTCAACATTGCTTGAAATCCAATCCCAGGTGTGATGCAACTCTCAAAGGGTGGATTGTTCGACCTTATTGTGGTTGTTTTGATGTGATTTGCAGGTTTATTGTCTCCTCCAAGTGCACTCGCTATCTTCTGCATGCAAGCCTTCCTACATCAATTGCATTCGCTATAGTCTGCATGCAAGCTTCCTCTTCATCAGTTGACTCGCTCCTAGCAATGGAATACTCTTCTTCAAAGCCTATTCTCACCCCATTCAATTATTTTGATTGGAAAGATGATATGGAGATCATATTACGTTCAAAAGGTTACTACCGAGTCACTATTGGTCTTGAATTGGAGCCAAGCAATCTATCAGATAGAACCAAACACTACAACAAGCTTGATGAAGCTTATGGTCTTCTTTGCCTCTCCATCTCCAAAGATCTTCACTTCCATCTCAGCGGATTGAAGACTCCAAAAGCCATATGGGAGCAACTTGAAACACTATTCGGCAAGCAGGATGAGCTTAGGGATTTTCAATTAGAGAATGAATTGATTGGCCTTAATCCTGAGAATTTCAAGACCATCAATGAATTCTTCACAAAATTCAAGAACTTGAACTTGCAATTGAAGAACAGTGGTGTTATCAAAGAGGATAAACAGTTGATCCTCTCCATTCTAAGCAAGCTTGGGAAAGATTATTCGGTATTTGTCTCTACTTTCAATTCCGATCGGCTAACTACCCCGAATTGGAAGATGCCTACCTTGAATGCCTTCATTGAGTCCGTTACAAAAGAGCATGACAAGTTGATTCAAATGGGGTCCATAAGCTCCAAAGATTCAGCCCTATTTGTTCAAGGACCCAAGATCTCGAATGGTAAAGGAAAGCAAAAGAAGGAGAAGCCCAAATTCGAGCCTCACAAGCAAAAAGACAAAGGCAAGCAAACGGATGCACCATCCGGTTCGAAATCCAAGCAAAAGGGCAAAGAAGGTAACCAAAAATCTAAATGTACTTATTGTAACCGTGGCTTTCATCCCGAAAGTTCATGTATGAAGAAGACTATAGATCAAATGGCCCTCCTTTTGGAAAAGAACAACATAACCCTTCCTGACGGTGCAAGGAAGAAGGATCGGAATGACGATCATGAAAGAGGACAAGCACTCATGGCAACGGTTTCGAAGCCCACTACTCTCTTGATAGATTCGGGTGCATCAAATCATATGGCTGCAAATATTGATTCTTTTTCCTCATTCGATCCAAACAGCTCCATCCCCATCCATTTGGAAGATGACTCAAAAATTTCTTCAAAGGGCAAAGGTACGATTCATGTAGAACATGGATGCTTTCAGAATGTTCTCTATGTGCCTTCCTTAGCTTCGAATCTCCTTTCGGTGTATCAAATGACACATACTGGTGAACCAAAGCAAGTCACATTCAGCCCTAATACAGTTGAAATTTCTGATATCAAAAGTGGAAGACTAGTTGCGGTTGGAAAGGCAAACCACACTGCAAAATGCTATGAGTTTTCGCACTTTATTCCGCTTGCAAATTCCACTGCTCTTCGCACACATGGTAATGAGGTTAGTAGGCTTTGGCATGAAATATTTGGACATCTAAATTATAAGTATTTGCTGCTGCTATCAAATAAATCCATGGTAGATGGGCTTCCACAACTCCGTTCCTCGAAGGGAATATGCACTGGTTGCATTATTGGGAAGCACCCCGAGCACAGATTCGACCGCGGCAAGGCTAGCAGAGCCTCTACTATTTTGGGATTGATCCATTCTGATATCAGTGGTCCGCTGCCCCATATGTCATTAAATGGTTCAAGGTATGTTTTGACATTTATTGACGATTTTTCCCACTTTACATGGGTATTCTTTCTCAAAAACAAGTCAGAAGTGCTTGAAAAATTCAAGGATTTTAAGGCTTCTGTTGAGACCACCACTGAGAGCAAGATCAAAGCTCTTAGATCTGATAATGGTGGGGAATATATCAATTTCGAGTTGCTGCAACTTTGTGCCCAAAGCGGAATTAAGATCCAACATACAGTTCCCTACACACCCCAGCAGAACGGTGTAGCGGAAAGGAAAAACCGGTCACTGAAAGAGATGGCTACATGCATGATTGAATCGAAAGGTTTGGCTGCAAATCTTTGGGCTGAAGCAATCAATGTTGCTGCATATATACAGAACCGTGTTCCACATTCATCCGTGAAAGGTATGACTCCTTTCGAAGCATTCTTTGGTCACAAACCGGATGTGTCAAATTTGAGAGTTTTTGGCTCTACTGCATGGGCTAGAATTCCTTCTGAGAAGAGACGAGCTTTGGATCCACAAAGTATCGAGTGCATATTGATAGGATATGGGGAAGAATCAAAAGCATATAAACTCATGGATATCAGATCTAAAAAGATATTCATAGAGCGCAGTGTGCAGTTTGAAGAACTGCTTCAAGAATTGCAACTAGTCGAGGAAAAGACTGCCGATTCACCGCCTTCACCAGAAGAAGATCCGAGCAGCGATAATGAAGGTATGAGTTCTGATATTTCTGATATTGTAGCAGCATATGATGATCATGACATATCAAGTTCGGAATCCGATCATTATGATCCTCCTCAGTTACCAAAGTGGGCCCAAAACACTCTACAATCTGCTGGTTCTAGTCTTGGAAATCCTGCTGATCCGAGACGAACAAGAGGAGACTTTCAAAGAGCAGGTATGGCTCTTTCTATTGCTGATCCATTTCTTCCTGAGATTTGTTATTTGATGGCTGGTTCAGATCCTACATCATACTATTCATCCCATCGAGATCCGAGATGGAAAAGTGCCATGGATGAAGAGTACAGTTCTCTTCAAAAGAACAATACATGGGAGCTAGTTTCTCTTCCACCTGGAAGAAAATTAGTGAAGTGTAAATGGGTCTACCGTACTAAAGTTGCTGCTGATGGCACTATCGGCAAATATAAAGCAAGGTTGGTGGCAAAAGGTTTTTCCCAAGTCCAAGGAGTGGACTACACAGAGACCTTTGCACCGGTTGCAAAGATGGATTCCATCCGCCTTGTTTTAGCTATTGCCGCATCCAAGCACTGGGAAGTGCACCACATGGATGTGAAGAGTGCATTTTTACATGGAGACCTTGCTGAAGAGGTCTATATGCAGCAGCCAGAGGGTTATACATCAGATCCATCATTGGTTTGTAGATTGAAGAAATCTTTGTACGGGTTAAAACAGGCCCCAAGAGCTTGGTACACAAAGATGGACTCCTTCCTTCTTTCTCAGAATTTCCAAAGATGCAAATCTGATCCGAATGTGTATCTTCGGCGAGTTAAAGGTAATTTGTTGGTTATTGTACTTTATGTTGATGATCTGCTTATTACTGGTAGCACACTTACTTCAATAAACAAGCTAAAATCTGCCTTAAATCTAGCTTTTGACATGAGCGATTTGGGTTTGCTGAGTCACTTTTTGGGCTTGGAGATAGCTCAAAATTTTGATGGGATCACTATATCTCAGCAAAAATATGCTTCCGACCTGTTATTGAAGTTTAATATGGCTGAATGTAAGGCAGCCCCATTCCCATTCCTCTCAGGAATCAGTCTTGAGGAGGGAGATTCCACACCGCTTGCAGATTGCAGTATGTATCGACAGTTGATTGGTTCACTACTTTATTTGACACATTCATGGCCTGATATCTCATATGCCGTGAGTGCCGTGTCAAGATATATGCAGCAGCCACATGAGCTTCATTGGCGAGCAGCCAAGCGGATCTTGCAGTATGTGCAAGGTACGAAACAGTTTGGCATACATTATGCTGCAGATTCTGAGCTAGATTTCATTGGTTTTACTGATTCAGATTGGGCATGTGATAGCATTGATCGGAAGTCCACTTCCGGTTATGTTTTCATGATTGGTCATGGTGCTATTTTCTGGTCCAGCAAAAAGCAAGCAGCCATTACACTTTCTTCAGCAGAGGCAGAGTATCGAGGGGCAGTCAATGCCTACATTCAAGCAGTTTGGTTGCAGGGTATTCTTTCCGAGTTTGGTTTTGGTGGCACTACTTCGACTATCCTATTTTGTGACAATCAAAGTGCTATCAAGATCTCCACAGATCCAGTTCAGCGGCAGAGGACCAAACACATTGATATTCATATGCATTACATTCGACAGTTGGTGCATGACCGCACCATCATTCTGCAATATTGCCCTACCGATGAGCAAATTGCAGACATCTTCACCAAGAGCTTCACTGAGAAGAAGTTCTCTTACCTCCATTCACTGTTGGGGGTGAGTTCCATCATGGTGGAGACAGATTGATTCATTATTATGCTTTAGCTTGAGGGGGGGCTTTCTTCCCACTGGGTTTTCCCTCTTTCCTCACTTAGTTTATTTTCAACATTTTTTGGATTATTGTATTGGGGTGACCTTTGGTCTTAGTTACCAGGGCCCCACATTATTTTTTGTTGGCACATCATAGTCTAGCTTGAGGGGGGGTGTTCGGATATCCACATCATCTTTTTCAGGATCTTGCATGCAAATTAGGGTTTGCATGCAAATTAGGGTTTGCATGCAGAATCTAGGGTTTGCATGCACATGCATGCACAGGCATGCATCCCAGTCACCAGTTTGATGCCTCCAGCACCTTATCCACTTCATTCTAGCACCCGGGAGCCACCTACCACAGAGTTTTAGCCCTCCTAAGCTGAAAGGCGCCCACTTCTCACCTACTGCCAGAGAAGGGCGCACTTGTTCACCTACCACTGCAGTTTCACTTCAGTTACATTCAGTTAGCTCCGATTCTCCCTGATTTGAGGCTAGTTTCACTCCCGACTGACTGTATCACTTCCGTTGGACCTCCAGTTTGATTAGGTGACTTGTTCTGACTTCAGTTAGCCTCCCATGCACCCCCACTGAGCCTCCAGATCCTATATCAGTGCTACACACTTCAGTTACACTTATTACACTCAGTTAGACTCAGATTGACACCTAGATGACTGGTTGTTGTGATTGATGAGCACCACCGATGATTG
The DNA here is from genome assembly GCA_027924585.1 of Larix kaempferi. NCBI lineage: Eukaryota > Viridiplantae > Streptophyta > Pinopsida > Pinales > Pinaceae > Larix > Larix kaempferi. The sequence continues at coordinate 3,131,271 of BSBM01001218.1, forward strand.
ATGAGGACTCCTAGAGAGAGTCAAGCTACTCCATTCTGTAATTCGAATGACCTCCTTAGGCAATTCGAATTGCTCTGTCATTGTGACAGTTTGTATTGTAATTCATTCACCCTTTCTGGGATAGAGAGCACTGCTGCATGTTTTGCACAGTTTTGCACCATATTTTCTATGTTCATCTGTTGTGATTGATTTACTTGTTCATTAGATCTGCTGTGACTAATTTTACAATATGTACGCAGTTATCCCATTGTTCATTCTTATGGTAGAACGTGTGAATATCATGAATGAGCATGTGGTTGACCACTTCAGTTTTCCATCAATCTATAGCTGAAAATAGGTATCATTTGATGTATTTAAGATGATTCTCACTCTCTAAACTCCGCATTCTGTTGGTGTAAAAAGGGATTAAGAATTATATAGCTCAACTAAAGGAACCAAGGGAATCAAAGGAATCCAAACCACTAGATGTTATCGTTAACCCAGATTCTTCTTTTTATGACATGATTATTTGGGCAATGGGATTTCAAAATATGCAAAATCATATGAAGAAGCACTCTAACTATTTGGAACAAGTACATGAATGGTGATTAATATCCAAATATTGTCCATCTTCAGTAACCAAGTAACCCTTTGGCACTACGATGGACTTACCATCAAAAATAAGCATGGGAGGTAATTCACGTGTACTCTGAATGCAACTCATCCCAAGCCAATCATAAATGGACTCAAGAAATTGTTCTTTTAATTTTTGTTGGAAGGATTCAAGCACAAACGAGTGAACCCATTATTTTAATGGAAAAGGGTAACAAAACCAAAGGTTCATCTTGTATGGGGTCTCAAAATTCCATATTTGTTCAGACATTCACACCAAAGAACTTACGGAGGTTGAGTGCTACAAAGGGATACGCAGAGATGGTCAGGGTGAAGAAATAATTAGATACATGATTGGTTGAAGATTGGACTAGGCATGCTATTAAAATACATCAAAATGGATCTATCTTTTGGAATACATCAACCCATTTCTCCGACATTGGAGTTTCATTTGATTGAGCATGGTTACTGGGACAAAGGTAATGTTGGGCCTTGATCCTTGGATAGGATGGCGGGAATTATCTTATCACTCAAATCTCTCGCAAGCACGAGACATTTCCATAATTATTGCAGAAACACATTATAAGCATACAGCATACAACTCATTAGCATCACCCTCCTCAAATTCAATATGGGAAATGAACCTTAGAATGGGGAAATCCTTACTTTTGTACAACCATGGGAATTTTCTAAATGAAACCTAGGCGGGAGTGCAAGGGTCATACCATCCAGTGGACCATTTACTTTTCCACACCGCCAAGGCTGACAACCACATTTTGAATCCAAAAATTTGAGTCGGTCTATTCACATGACTGGGAGTATTCAATAGCCCTATGCATGTACCTTAAGGACCGCTTCATAATATGGAGCATTCACATGGAGAACTAGATGTTTGAAGACCTGCATTTGAACTATAAAAGAAAGCCATGAGCATGCATTGAATGAATTGAGAATGGCATTTATCATTTCTTTAACCAATACATTATAAATTATGTTGAAATAAATTTAGATGTATGTATTTTGAAAGTCAAAAAAGTTTATCTATTAAATATAATCAAGCATAAACACACAACCTATCATCACTTTAAAGACAACATTATTCAAAATTTAAATGTCAAATTATTATTATATAATATATTAATAAATACATAAATCACACTTGTCACTTTAACCTATACATTATAATATAAAAAATGTCTATTATGTAACATTGACTAACTTTATAAAAAAAAATGAACTGTAATTTGGTAGATATAAAAATCAACCCCTTGAAATACAATTGTTAATTATTATTAGATGTGCACATCTAACCAAAATTAACGAGTCTCAAAAACTAAGTGTGAATTATCCACTTCAAACAAATATTCATCCTTACTTAAAAGCGTGTCAAATATATATTTATTTTATATTAATGTAAACTTTTAAAACTTTGACTAATCATAAGCAAGGGGATGTTCTTTCCGATATGCGAGCTATTTCACTCTTTCCTATGTGCCAGACGAGATCTTTCACTGTTTCTCTTTTCCAAGGAAAGGTCACTGGTGTAGTTTATCTATAAAAGCTATCTTGGGAAGTGTGTTCAACACACAATTTGTTTCTCTTTTATTATTAGTTTAACCATTTTTGTGTAGAACACAATAATGGAGTTTCTAAATTCAAACATCCCCGTCATTAGGAGCCCAATTACATTGTTAATGTTGATTTTTATGTTGGTCCATATATCATTAAGTTGTGATAGTTGACTTCTCAAATCCAAACTAGTTTACCACATTGAGCCTCCATTGCAAACTTTGACTCTATTAATCATAATCATGGAGATCTTCTTTCCTATGTGCCAGATATTTCACTCTTTCCTATGTGCCAATTAGGAGCCCAATTACATTGTTATTGTTGATTTTTATGCTGGTCCATGTATCATTATGTTGTGATAGTTGACTTCTCAAATCCAAACTAGTCTACCACATTGAGCCTCCATTGCGAACTTTGACTCTATTATCATAATCATGGAGATGTTCTTTCCTATGTGCCAGATATTTCACCCTTTCCTATGTGCCAGATATTTCGCTGTTTCTTTTTCAAAGCAAAGTCACCGGTGTACTTTATCTATAAAAGCTATAGTGGGCAGTGTGTTCAACTCACAATCGTGTTTTCTCTAGTTTAACCATTTTTGTGTAGAACACAACAATGGAGCTTCTGAATTCAAATATTGGATTCATTAGGAACCCAATTACATTGTTATTGTTGATCTTTATGTTGGTCCATGTATCATTATGTTGTGATAGCTGCCTTCGCAAATCCAAACTCGTCTACCACAGTGAGCCTCCATTGCCTGAAATTATCAATGGTACGTATGTATAGACAATCTAGCCAGAATTATCGATGGTGTGTATGTATAGACACTCTAGCCACTCTCAGACTTAGGCTTTAGTTTTGGGAATGGGTGCAGCAATGTTACATGGAGTTATGGTGGCCATACTTGTGTGGTTCCATTTTGACAATAGATTCATGAATACAAGTATCAATATCCGTCTAGTTAGGTTTTGATAGTTGATGTAATATGAGTAGTAAGACTCAAACCTTCATTGATGTTGCTTGTTTGTCCTAATATAGATGGAGCATGTGGATACGGATCCTTTGCAACAGATCTTATGAGAAGTGGAGAGTTGTCAGTGGCCACTGCAAGTGCCAAACTATACAAGGAAGGCAAAGGATGCGGTGCATGCTATCAGGTGTGTGCTTAACGGGATAGAATTGATTTCACCTTATATTGTTCATGATGATCATTCCCTTCATCTGCATTGGTTTCTATGGGCTCTTAAATTAAATTAAAACACTATGATGTGAATTTTTATATTATTCTCCTCTCCTTGTAGTCGTTTATTTGATTGAAGTATATAATCTGATTGAATGGAACCAAATCAGATGATAATTAGAACAGCATGATATGAATTCCTATATTATTCTCCTCTCCTCTCATACGTCCTCTGTATTGTAGTATAATGTTATATTGCTCTCCTCTGCACTGTATTGTAATCCTTTATTTGATTGTAGTATAACGTTTTGTCTGATTGAGCTGAACAAAATCAGATAAGATGCACAGATTCAGAAGTTTGCACCAAATCAGGGGTGAAAGTTGTGGTTACGGACTCCATAGACGACAACAGGACGGATTTTTACCTATTCTCTCCCACGTTCAAGAGCTTGGCGCGACCCAATAAAACTGACCAACTACTAGACATGGGGGCCGGACTGGACGTGGAGTATAAACGGTGAGCACCAAACCGAAAACAAATAAACATAAGCCTGACGGTATTTGCAGTGACCAAGCCTGAATATTTATATATGTGTTTATGTCTTAAATATTATCACAGTATCCCATGCGAGTGTGAATATTTATATATTTGTTTATGGCTTGAATATTATCACAGTATCCCATGCGAGTATCCAGGGAAAAATATGTCTATCAAAGTAGACAAAAGCAGTGACTATCCGAACAATCTTGCTGTCGAGTTTTTGTATCAAGGAGGCCAAACCGACATTTCTGCGGTCGATGTTGCCCAGGTGAGTAAGGGTGGTTCTTATCAACTTTAACTTGTGATCTGTTCCAATAACACCGAAAATATTAATAATTGGCAAACAATTTACAAATTACTTAAATGGCCGAATCAAATCATGCGATCTGACTGGACGGATATTGCATGCAATGCAGGTAGGACAGTGGACTTGGTATCCTCTGAGTCGGCGCGAATACAGTGCAGTTTGGAGTATTGCGAACCCTGATTTATTAAAAGGGCAAGCCGGGGCCGGCTCCAGCTTGACGTTCCGGTTGAGCGTTATGGGTGGATTCGACGGGAGTTGGGTGTGGCAGCCTGGATGCAATTTGCTGCCTGTAAATTGGAAAATCGGCTCTGTTTATGACTCGGGACTTCAGATTACAGAAAGAGCTCTTGAATTTGACTGCAGTTCGTGCGCAACAGGCGAATGGAACGATCGCACATAGGCTATGCCAATATGCCAATAGACTTCCATCGCTAGTAGGAATCAAATTTGACGACGGGCGGTACCATATTTCGATTTGCATATTTATAAGCATTATTGATTTAACTTTGAAATAAGCATTGATTTAACCTTTTGAGTTTTAACAGTGTCGTTATCTCTTTTAAAGCTTTTATTAGAAAAAAATTGTTATATTTTGACACTTGTCTAATAAAACTTTTCAAATTCTCTATTTAGATGTAAAATTGTTTCTCTATGATGTAATGTTTTCAATGACTATGAAATGATCTTCTTATATAGATAATAAGAGAAATGCTATTAGATTTAACATTATACAAACAAGAAGTTGTTTGAATATTCTATTTAGATGAAATTGTTAATTTCTAATTATTAGGAAACATGGGAGTTTGATTTTGAAATTGGGTTCATATGGCTTAAATGTGGGTTGTGTTCTTACCTTACAAATTATAACAATTCTAAACTTTTATTTAAAAGAAAAACTTGCATCCTTGTTTAAAGTATCCCAAAATAAATAGTGGGAAAAAGAACTTATTTAAAAGAACATTTTCTACTTGACTTTGCTTTGTCATACTTTTGTTATAACTTAAAAATTTTAAAGGTTGAAACATATCACAAATTATAGCAAAAAATAGTTAACCAGATAATTAATATTAGAAATGGCGAAAGCCACAATTGTACACAATAGATATATGTTATATTTCTTCCACATTTCAAATGCTATGATGAAATGAGAAGGTCACTAAGCACATACTAACACTAGATAGCTATAGCTATGCTTCTCATTAATGTTCAAATCCAAGAACGAAGACAAATGCTCATCAAGGGTTTAAACATATTTTTTAAGAGTATTTTATCGGTTCATGTGATTGAATAATTCATAGTTTTGATATTTAGTGGTGACATTGGGTTATTCCATGAATGTGCTTCACGGTTTTTGGCAAGTGAGGTGCCAAAAATATGTGCAGTAGACTCTCGATCGAGGTATTTTTAAACCTTCAATCAAGGTTTTCATACCTTGATCGAGAGCCTAAAAATACCTCAACCGAGGGCTTAAAAATACCTCGATCAAGGGTTTAACATAGACCTCAAACGAGCTATTGAAACATCAATCGAGGGCTTGGTTAAATCCTCGATCAAGGTATTTCTTGATCAAGCTGTTGAAACAAAATTTAAAAAAATAAAATGGAACCAGCAAGCCGTCCCATGCTCATTTGTGACTGATAGCAATTGAACAAGAGCGCAACTGAGAACCAGAAGCTCGACTGAGGACCCGAGAAACCCACCATTTCACCAACAAACCATGTCATCAACTCCACCTGGTAAGTGGACCAAAAGCCTCAGTTTTTTTTTTTTAAATCAATTTTATTTCTTGTTTGTTTTTTCTAAGTTTATATCAACCGGCAACGTTTTTGTTGTCGGTTTTATTTTTAAATGTATATTGAAAAGCATAAATGTTGTCGGATTACACATTTGGAAATAAAACCAACAACATAAATGTTGTGGGTTTTTTTTCAATAAATTTAACCAAATTGTGTAAAAAAACAGTTGAAACCTAAAAAATGTATACCTATGAACCTATCAATTACCAAGAACCATGTGAAAATTGATAGAAAACACCCAATGAAAACATGTGTAACAAAACCGCCAACAAAAAAAAAATTAAAATGCTACGAGGGTTGAAAAAAATAAAATAAAAAATACACATTTGAAAATAAAACCGACAACATAAACATTGCCAATTTTTTTCCAATAAATTTCAATAAGGGCATATAACCATGTAACAAGAACCAATAACATTCCAACAAAAAAAAATTGAAAACCTTTGAAATTGAAATTTCAAATTAAAATTGAAGTTGAAATTGAAATTCATGAAATTGCAAATTGCATTTGAAATTGAAATTGCAATTAAAATTTGTACTTGAAATTGGAAATGGAATTGAAATTTGAAATTGGAATTCAAAGTCAAATTCAAATTCAAATTGCAATTGAAATTTGAAATTTGAACCTAAAACTGAAATTGAAATTGAAATTGAAATTGAAATTGGAAATTGGAAATTGAAATTTGAAATCGAAATTGAATTGAATTTGAAATCAAAATTGAATTGAATTTGAATTTGAAATTGAAATTGAAGTTTGAAATTCAAATTGAAATTTGAAATTTGAAATTGAAGTTTGAAATTGAAATTGAAATTGGAAATTGGAAATCGGAAATTGAAATTGAAGTTTCAAATTGAAATTGAAATTGAAATTTGAAATTTGAAATTTGAAATTGAAATTGAAATTTGAAATTTGAAATTTGAAATTGAAACTGAAATTGAAATTTGAGATTGAAATTGAAATGGGGGGAAATGGCATTATGATGTGTCTAGGGGTTCTGTGACTGAATCATACACTACATAGAGCTCAAAAAATCAGACCAAAAACCAAAAATGGGGAAAATCCCTGTTGATCCCTAAGATTTAAGGGGCCAACACACCCTAGGACACTGAACCAGAGTGCCAGATAGGTTCTGGGGCACCTTGTACACAAGTAGAGCGCCACTGGCGCAGTTTTTCTTCAGGCAAAGTGAGCCAGCCAGACAGTGGCGTAGGGAAGACTCAACCGAGGTGCACCTGTCAAGTAACAAGTAGCAAAATGGATAGATATCTTAAAATATAAAGCAATAGGTCTAATATTGATCCCAGATAGAGTCAAAGGAAGCCAACAAACTCTTTAATGACAAAATCTTATGGTGGGAGGGGTTCAGGAGGTAAAGAAATGACTCATACAGAAACCAATGAACAACACATTCAAATTGAAATCAAAACAAAGTAGTCCCTAGTATGGTCACCATATTTGTTATTGGACAATCTACTCGAGCGGACGCAAGCCAGATCTCCCTAGTTCAATGTGAATCTAGAACAAATAAAGACAAAACATAAAGCTATTTTCCTAGATCTTGTTAGAGATCGAGTAATTAGACATCTTACCTTCATATTTGCAGATCTTTCTCCTTGTTGTTGCTCCAAGCTCCACGGTCATCAGATCTGTAGCTGCAAGACCTGTCAAAACATGTGGAAACAATACAAGCAGTAAAACATGTCTATACACTAACTGACCTAAGTAAACAGTTAAGGAAGTATACTATAAACATCATCAATACAACAACATTTATGGAAAGAGTTTATATTACTGTATAAATCAAGGGAAATACAAAGTAGAGAGATGATTACAACCCAAACCTTAACGCTGCAATCCTCCTCCAACAAGTCAAGCCAAAGCCTCCAAAGGAAATGTAAGCCTCCCAAGAGATGGATAGGGATCACCTAGGCTAATTCCACTAGCACGTAAGTGCTATAGACTTCCTCCCCTTGGAATGGAGAGGAGCTTCGTATTTATAGGACCAAGTGGAGAGAGTAGGTTGAGGATCATGGGGAGAGGACTAAGGGATCCTTCCTTAAGGTTAGGGAACCATAGGACAACTCACCTAGGAGTTAGGGATAGAGATCCACCTCATCCAAGTTCTAGAAATCGCTAGAAAGCCACCTTTATCCAAATTAACCAACCTCGATGCAAGCTACATGAGGGAAACCTACTCCTAAGAGGGGAAGTGTAGGCTACACAAAGACATCCTGCGTCACTAGCGCAGTCTGCAAGAATACACTTTGCACTGGACCTAGTTGGGCGCTACTTGCTCAAAGATAACATGTGTCGGCCCAACTAGAAAGTGTGGACAAAGGCATCAACTTGCTCTACATGACTTGCTTGATCATGGAGACTTCAGGGATCAAGGCATTGAGTTGACAAGGGACAAGAGATTTAGGTGTAACACAATCCCTCCGAAGGAAATCCTTAGGCAGAGCTTGATGATAACGATGTAGACATAAGACAGTTGTATCAAGTGATGCAAAACAATGAAGACGCAATTGAACCTAACAAAAACAGGGAGATCGACTTAGGCTCACCCATGTTAATCGGTCAGAAATCCTACTCAGAGCTATACGACTAGCAGATTGAAAATTACAAAGCACATGCAAGGGAATGCTGGACATCCAAAGCCATCCCCCGACACTCTATACAGAAATGCTTCACGATTTATGTAATTATGAAATTCTTTGAGAAAAAAATGAGAGACTGTCCAACTTTGGTACAAAGAACACGAGTCACTATCGAATGACATTGAAAAATCCTTTTAAAATGTTGGAGAACAAGGATGACTACAAATTTTAGTTGAAACATTCACAAGAAAAGCCACTAGGTGGTGGGACACTCACTAGTATCACCTTCAGACTTGGATGATGGCCTCGACTTATTTCGTGGATAAATTTGGTGGAAAGAAGCTCACATCCCAAGAAGAAATCTTGAAATTCACCCAAGGGCATGACCCTGTTGCACAAATCAACACTCGTAAAAAATAATGGAGAAAGATTGGCTATCATGACAATTGAGTATGGCCACACATGTTCCCCAACACCTTAGATGACTTGCCTAAAAAATTGTACAAAATTGAGGAAGCACGTGGAGAAAAATTTAGTTGGCAATCTATAAAAGAAAACTTCATTAAAGATTTCTCTTTCACCCCGGCTGAAGAATATCTAAATGAAGTTGTACAAGAAATTCAACACTTTATCAAACCGATAGTAGAACCAGTTGGTGTAGTCAAAACTATGCCTACTTGTTGACTAAGGTAAACTTGTAATAGCATTTTGACTGAAAAGAAGTAGTAGGCTCACCTCCTGACCAGATTGGACTTAGAGAATGATAATACTCTGAGAAAACGCTTTGGATGGAAGAAGGATCATCCATGTATAACCCATCCTGTTAAGTTAGTCTTGAAATTATCTACTAAAAATAAAGAAGACAAAAATAAAGAAGATTATGGTGAACTCAGATATTTTCCTCTTGCATTCATTGAATTCAAAGAAGGTGAGCAAAAGATCAACAAATTAAAATCTATTGAGTGGATGGATGCAAAAATAAAAACCAAAGAAGTCGATATCTTAATCGAAGGGAAACCTAAAATCGAAAAAATAGGAGATTATTGGTCGGAGTAGCAAACTGTAGAAATAGCAAATCTTCTCAATGTATATCAATACATGTTTGCTAGAGACTCGGAGACTTGAAAGGCTTGGTTCAGGAAATGGGAAAAATGAAGATCAACATCATGCAGGATGCAAAGCCTATAAAGAAACAGCCATATAAATTAGCTCATAAATACAAAGACTTAGTAAGGAAGGAAATTGAAAAATATGTTATCAATGGTATAATATACCCAATTGATCAGTCAAAGTGGGCAGCCCTATGGTTGTCCAACAAAAGAAACATGATCTGAAAATACTTCAAATGTGTGTTGACTTCAAAGAACTTAATAAAGTAACTCCTACATAATTGTTTTCGTCACCCCTTGCGGACGAGATAATTAACAAAGTAGCAAGACATGAATGTATTCATTCACAAATGGATTTTCAGGATACATCCAAGTACCTATTATTGAATAAGATCGACACAAGAGTACATTCATGTGTGAATTTGGCTCATTCACATATAAAATTATGCCATTCGAAGTGAAGAATGCACTAGCAGTCTTTTATAGAATTTTCATAAAAGCATTCCAAGAATTTATTTACAAAACTATAGCGGTCTATTTTGACGACTCGACAATATACACTATGTTAAAAGACCATGTCCAATGGCTCCAACTAATGCTGGAAAGGTGTCGACAAATACAGCTCCCCCTAAACATAAATAAGTGCATCTTTGTTATGCCCATCATAATACTTTTGGGAAATTTCGTGTGCAAATAAAATATTTAAGTCGATGTAGCGAAAATAAAAGTAATTATTGACCTAAAACTGCAAGTCAATCCCAAGAAGGTCATAATATTGTTTGGACACACAGGCTATTACAGAACGTTCATTCGACACTACTTGGACATAATGTTCCCTCTGGAGGAATTACTCAAGTTAAATGTTGAATTTGTATGGACACCAGAATGCATTGAATCATTTGAACTACTTAAACAAAAAGTGGTCGAAGCTCCAATTCTTAGAAATTTTCCGAACTGGTCCAATAAACTCAATGTCTATATCGATGTGTCGAGTATTGCAGTCAGCACAATACTTACTCGGCCTAGCGACGACAAGATTAACTATCCCAATGCGTACGCTAGTCGAAAGCTAAACAAAGCTAGGTAGAATTATTCAACAACTGAAAGAGAAGGGTTAGGCATGATCTTCCCCCTCCAAAAGTTTCAACACTACTTATTAGCTAACACTTGTGTGTTCTTTACATATCACCAAGCTCTAAAGTACTTAGTTAAAATAAACCTTTGAACCACAGATGGATATGTCAATGGCTCCTACTATTCCAAGAGTTTGAATTTGAAATATTGGTCCGACTTGGGAAAGCCAATGTCAGACCCGGCTATCTCTCATGAATAGAAATAGGCGAAGAATCTGTCAACATAGACGATGAGCTTCCTAACACACATCTCTTTAGAGTTGAACATGTATCGGTTGAGCTAGTAGACATTGCCCAATTTTTACATGAAGGCTATGCCCTTGAAGGAACTTCTGAAAAGAAAAAGAAAATTCTCACCATGAAAGCAACACGGTATACTTTAATTAATGGCTTCTTTTATAAATTAGGACAAGATGATATACTCCGTCGATGCCCCCTCGACCAAAAGAAAAATTCCATCATTGATGAATCTCATTCCGGACTTACAAGAGGCCATTTTCAAGCCGACACGATCGCCAAGAAAATATTACAATCAGGGTTATGGTGGTTGAATTTAAACAAAGGTTGTAAATCTTATATCAGTAAGTGCAACAAATGCCAATTAATGGGTTGACCTCTACGACAACAAAAAATTACCTTAATATCTATGAATCCAAGCTTAACATTTGAAATTTGGGCCATCAACTTCGTCGGACCATTTCTGATACCTGGTCGAGAAACAAGTGCACGTTATATAATCACCGCAGTAGAATATGTTACGAAATGGGCTGAAGCAAAACCAATCAAAGCATGCACAAGTGAAGTAGCAACAAAATTTATATGTGAAGATACTATCACATGATTCGGATGTCCATTACCACTAATTAGCTATAGGGGAACACACTTCATTAATAGAATATAGTCGTATTACTTAAAGAATTCAGTATCGGCCATCATAAAAGCTTAGCATATCATCCCCAGTCGAACATCGTGATCAAAGAATTTAACAAGATGCTTACAAAGGGATTAACCAAAATTTACAATATCAACAAAGATGACTGTGATGACAACATCCATGCCATCCTATGGGCATATAGAACAACATATAAGAAATCGACTGGTTAGACACCATTTTAGCTAGTCTATGGACAATAAGTTGTTGTACCCTTGCACTTTAAATAGAAATAACCTATAATTGCACAAGTATCTCACTTGGACACTGTATAAGCAACGCAATGACAAGGTATTTGAGTTACAAAAATTGGAAGAACAAATAGAAGTCTCCATGCATCACAAAGAGGTTCAGAAACAACAACAAAAATCTTGGCACAATAGAAATATAAGAAAGAAAGACATCTCAGTCGATGACTTAGTACTCTTATAGGATAGTAAGATCAAAGAAAGGGGAAGGGCAAAGAAACTGGAAACAACATGGATGGGTCCCTACATAGTTGAAGAACTCAATCATAATGGATCGATCCGATTAAAAACGCTCCAAGGATTAGCCTTCACAAAAGTCGTCAATGGAGCTTGACTTAAGATATACCATCTATGAAGAGGCACCATGTCGACTAGTGACTATATAATCACTAGTCGGCCATCGTGCCTCCAGGTTTGAATTTTGTTGATTACATTAATTAACCAACTTGTTTAAAAATAGTTACATAACTAACCTAGCGTAGATTGCATATAAAAAGGGAACTAAAAATGGATCTTGGTAGGTGAGTAGGACTTCAACACACATGACAGCCAACTGGGCGGAAGAGGCAGAGCAGGAATACGCAAAGATGTAGCAGTTGAGAAATGGAAGACCATCACCTAGCATCGACAGGAAGAATAAAGAATCCAAGAAGAGGATGAGTGATCCATCTAACAGAAATGAAGAATCCAGACTGACGAAAATGACTGATCGTCGAAAGAGAAATGGGGAATCTAGTTGAGAAGTGAAGAAGGGGTGATACCATCATCGGGATCGATGACCTTCAAGTGAACCGATTAGACCGCGAACAAGACTTCCACCACAAGTTTCTTCAAGCATGTGGAGTAGTTTTCAGCCACCAAGACCGTAGTCATTGCATTCACCTACGTGCCGTAAAATCTCATCAAATCTTGTGCCTATAAATATGTCAGTACTAAAAGATTGTTGGGAAAGCTTCTGCACTAAACTTGAGCGAGCGCATTCTATTCCAAAAATCATAGACTTCCTCACAAAAATTTTGACTGTTGATTACCCGCAACCTACAACGAAGCCCAAGAAAGCCACAACTAATACAAAAGCAATCGAAGAAAAAACCAGAGCACACTAGGAAGAAGCATCCATGACACATCTACAAGCTTAGTTGTACAGAATCAAGAAAACAAAAACCGAAGAACACAATTGGGTGAAGCAATATGTAGACCTAAAGGAATGGGAAGTTCAAGATAATAAAAAAATGGACTAAAGAAGCCAATAGGATTTATGTTGCACAACTCTGGAATTACCTAAATGTGCCTCTCCTAGCTGCTCACGGAAATCTCAAGGAACTTTAGCAAATTTTGTGGTGAGTTGATACCATGCCGGAAAAATATGGTTAGACGAGCCTGTCATTGACATTAATGATTCTACTATTGCACTTATCACTGGTCTATCAAGCAAAGGAGCACCAGTCCCGACTAGGACTAGGCCCATGGATCTAGTTGAGAAATTCACGGGAACATTAGCAAGGAAAAATTCAAAAGGCCTGATCATTAGTAAGGTTATCTACCCATGAGTAAAATGGGTGACAGTGATCATATCACTGTCGATCTAGTTGAGGAATTCACGAGAACATTAGCAAGCAAAAATTCAAAAGGCCTAATCATCAGTAAGGTTATCTACCCATCAATAAAATGGGTGGCAATGATCATATCACTGTGTCTTACAAGTTTTGGTTAGCCATCTGACTTGAAGCTTGAAATGTTGGTCACTGTAAAATCCATTGCTTATGAAGGCAATCTTTTTAATTGGGTCGACCACCTAGCTACAATTGTCAAACATAATTGTGAAAAATGTCAAAAAACTAGCCAAGCAATCATGTTTCCATCGCTACTCATATGGATAGAAATGACAAGAATAACACCAGTCAGTGAACCAATATTTATTAACACAAAAGCTCCACTAATGAATAGGACTACACTAAATCATTGTTGGAACATTGTTTCAAAGTTATCAATATCAAGTGCACCAATGGAGAGTAACCCAGCACATCTATCACAGCTTGGCTCCGATGACGCATATCCAACTTGATCACCACACCAAGTTCTAGTGTTTGCAAGGTGACCCTCAGCAGCTAGATTATCACCCAAGTTTACAAGAGATATTTAATGATCTCTTCTGGCAGTCGAATAATGTGATTCCAATCCCAACTCTAGCTTATTATTCACAATTGGACTTGATAGAACCCCTTCTAGATGGAGAAAGGGAGGATCTGTTCGAAACTTCACTATATATCACAACATTTGGTCCAGATGATGAACCAGGAGAAAACCATTTAGCAGTTGTCCCTTCATCCATCAAAAGGAAAGAGACAGTTATCAAACCGACTAGAGAAACAACTGAAGATGATGAAGAGGAGTCGTTAATCAAAGACAGAGTCGAGCCAGACTTCAAGGAACCTTGTTTAAAGGAAAAGCTCAATCATGTCATTGAGCAAATATTTACATTTCAACAAAATGTTAAATGCAAGGCTACTCGATGACAATCGAAGAAAAGAAAACAACTATTGACAACCTCAATTGAAGAAGACTTGGTAGGTCTATGCAAGTACGCTAAGGTCGGTATGATTGAGAAAATTAAGGACAGACATATGGAGGACAAGGAGGTATTCGTGAGCTTGGATGTTATTTCCCTCTTCACAATGATTCCAATTGATGAAGCCATCAAGGTCATTAATGACCTAACTGACCCTGAAACAGCTAGGCTAGTAGGCTTGTGTCTCAAATACACATTCTTTAGTTTCCAGGGTGATCTTTACGAGCAGACTTGTGGAGTGGCAATGGGTTCTCCCCTTTCTCCTATTATTGCCAACCTATTTATGGAGAACTTTGAGCAAAAAGCTCTCAACTCAGCTCATCCAAAACCAGAATGGTGGTCCAGGTTTGTAGATGATACATTTCTAATATGGGCCCATGGACAAGAAGAACTAGATAAATTTGTTGAACACCTCAACAAACAATCTGACTCCCTCAAATTTACAACTGAGTTGGAAGAGAATAATGTCATTCCCTTTCTTGACACCTTGGTCATCAAAAAGGATGATGGGAGCATAGCCCACAAAGTCTATAGGAAGAAAACCCACACTGAGCAATACCTTCACGCCCTTTCCCACCATCACCCTAGCCAGAAAATGGGGGTTTTAAACACATTGATCACCAGGGCCCTGAGGATTTCTGATAAAGACCACATAGATGCTGAGAAACAACACTTACGCACTGTCTTCCTAAGTAATGGATATAACCTAGCCGAAATTAACAGAGCCTTTGCTAAAGCTGAAAACCACCGTAATAGACCTAAGGCTTCATCCAAAGAGAATAAGGTAGGTGATCACAAGGCATTCCTTCCCTATATACAAAGAGTCACTGATAAGATAGCCAAACACCTAAAAAACAAAAACATTGACTCAGTGTTCTCACCCCCTAATAGCATTAAAAAACTTCTGAAGTCAGTTAAAGACCCCATAGACCCACACCTAAAAAAGGGTGTTTACGAGATTCTGTGTGATTGTGAGGATTCCAACATTGGTGAAACTGGTAGGTCCTTTCGAACAAGGATTAAAGAACACTGTGCAGATATCCGCCTAGATCGAACCCACAAGTCTGCACTAGCGAAGCACTCCCATGACACAAAGCACCTAATCAGGATGGACAACATGAAGGTGTTGGCTCAAGTTGATAATTGGTCCAGAAGAAGAATGAGGGAGGCAATTGAGATTGTTAAGAACCCTAAGTGTCTGAACAGGGATGACGGCTTGACCATTAGTAGAACCTAGCTCCCTAACCTCACAAAATAAGCTAAGTTTTCAAGAACTAAATCTAAATAACCTAAAGTATTAAAATAAACAATTTAAAATGAAATAAAATAAACCTTGAATTTATTCCCTAAAATTAAATTTAATCCCTAAAAAGTTTTTAACCCTAAAGACCCTAAAAATTCAAATTTAATTAACCACAAAACAAAATTAAAAAACAAATCCCTTTGAATTAAACAACTTTATAACAAAATAAAAAACTAAAACCCTAGTTACCCTAATTAAAATAAGAAATTGTAATTAATTATCAATTAATTGTAATTTATTTATTTATTTATTAAAATTAAATTAAACCCTAACCCTAAAAAAAAATTCGAATTTAATTAACCATAAAAACAAAATTAAAATTAAAATCCCTTTGAATTAAACAACTTAATAACAAATTATAATCAAAATCCTAACCCTAATTAAAATAAGAAATTGTAATTAATTAATTATCCTTTAATTATAATTAATTAATTAGTTAATCAATTTATTAATTAAACCCTAACCCTAATCGAAATAAAAATTTTAATTTTCAATTAATTAAATTAATCACTATTGAAATTAGTTTGTTAATAATTTCAATTAATTAAATTAATTTATTGGTAATTGAATTAATTATAACTAATAATTTTGAAACTTTTAAACATCCAAAACTATTAAATTACTAAGAAGAAACTAAATATAATTTATTAAAATTAAAACTTAACTTTAATATAAAATTACATAGAATAAAAATAACAAATCTTTAAAAAACTTAAGAATTTAATTTAGCAAACCCTAAAAACATGAGTACTTACCAATAATCAAATATAAACTTAATTGTTCTCCAAACCCTAGAGTCGGCCCCATAAAACATTTTTGACTATTCTATACTTCAAGGAATGATGAAGGAGATAATCAACTCGGCATCGCTTATGTCCTGATGATGAGCCAAGGATGGCTCGAAACGTAGACAACATAAATTCACCTACCGCAGAATCTCCACAAGATGCCAACAATAATTCTCACTGCGGATTCTCAGCCATTTCAATGATTGAAGCTGCCAAGAATAACGTCACTACTAAATAGTAGATCCAGAAAAATTTTGCAGAGCAACGAAACCAACATTGTCGACAACCACAAAGGTATCAACACCATCTATGCCACCTCATGGGAAAAAGCTTAAGTTAATAGAAACATCCTATGAAGAATACCCTATGGAGTTATCAGACGATTATCCACCTCCATCCTCGACCCATCTACAAGAAGAACAACCACTGAGCACAATATCAGACGTCGCTTCTTTAAACTTGATCCCCGAGCTTACTCAAATAATTGGATCTTTGCCGCAATTAATCTCCCAACTAAGCCAATTAACCACAATCTGGTCGATTCTTGAAGCCACGACCCTGCCAAATATGTTCCATAGTCCACCCTCACCTTCTCCACCAACTTCTAAGTCCCCAAATAAAACACTTAAGCATCCATCCATTAAATCTCTATTACAAATATATTCACCATCGACTCCCCCACTCAACTCTCTCTAATCGTATCTGTTATCACTAAAAGATGCACCTTGATTGTTGAAGGAGCATGGCTAGTGAACTCTTAGTAATATGTAAGAGATAGCTAGGAATGGTAGATTGTAAACATAATAGAGATCAAGCTAGGATAGAAGACTAAACTGCAGGGAGTATATCACTGTAAAGTACAATAACAGAAAAGGCTACGAGCATGAATTTACAGAAGAAATGAGTCAAGTTCTGCATCAGGTATTTTAAAGATAATTTCATGTGCATCATAAGAATTCTGACATAGATAAATAAGACTATAGATAGAAAAAAATCATGAATAGCATGTAATTCAATTAAAGCAAAACATGGCTCAAATGATCATAATCGTTTCAAAGCAGTCATTTCATATTAAGAGATACAAAATGCATACATGCCTGCAATCAACAGTAGCCGTCTGTTCTAACCCTGCCTTAGCCCTTGGATGGAACTCTCTCTTTTTCCTTTACAAATCATAAGATTTATACAAAAATGAAAAATAAACTATTACCATTTTTTAGGAAACAAATCATAACAAAAATCTAAAAATAAATACAATTCTTGAACAGTTGCAAAAATCTTGAGTTAATGGAGTTGCTGACTGATGAATCCCCTGCCACTTGTATCCCCTGTCACTTGTGCATTGAATCTTCTTCTTGGCTATTGACTTTATGCTTGGAAATATGGAATGAAGTTTAACCAAGATTTTCAACTGTTACCTCAATTATGGAACTGCTAGAAATCTAGGTTTTCGCAGAACTCTATAGCTACCAGGTTCTCGTTTTGACACTTGTATTGATGCTTGGCATGAACTTAGTCTAATGAAAGCTAGATGACCCCTTTTGAATACTTACTGGCATGTGGAACTCAGCACTGTGTTTTCATTCTTGAGCATTCTCCTTTGAACACCTGTTCAATTTCTACCTTATTTGTTGATTCTTTGACTTGGAAATGCTCAATTTGTATGCAACTGTTGATCAAGGCTTAAGATTAGATCTGGAATTGATATGCTGGAAATGTTGGCTCGATCCTTCAAATCTGGGATTGCGAATTTTATGCTTGTGCATTATACAATGATTCAGTGGCTTATATGGTGGATGCTTGGCATACTCTATACGACTCTTAGCTCGGACTTTGCCATAATATTTTGGTTGTGGATAGAATTTATTTAAAATCCCATAAACTTTTAGTTTTCCAAAATCCAACCAAATATAGCATTCCAATGTAAAGTAATTTGAATGCTTAAGGGAATGGTGAGGTGGATGAGTGGGTAAGAAGTGAGGAAAGATAATGAGTGGGTGGTTGGTTTGTTGACTTGAGATTATGGCAGCTAAATATGAAAGGAAACATGGTTTGGGAAACCATAAACTTTTTAACCATGGATTTACCTTTACGTGGCTTTATTACCAAGCTGCTTTTAAGCCATATAACATGGAAAGTTTTTAAGGTAAAACAATATTTTTTAAAAGATTTTATAAAGGTAAAATTTGACATATTGGATAAGGATGTGACAAAATGAAATGTTAATACTTTGACCAAATTTTGGATAGAAGGGAATTGAGCATTTTGTAGGACAAACCTGGTGACAACATCTGGCTCCGATTGGGGATAAAGCTTTCCTTATGAGGCTTTAAGAACACTTTGACAATGTGCCTTCATCCTTTGCTGCAAGCTATAACAATGCTCTGCTTACCAGAAAGTTGAAAATACCAGTGCCATTATTGGGCTGGAGTCTACTGATTCACTGCAAATCAATACAACTTCAAAACCAAACTACTTTACTGCATTGCTTAACCGAAAAAAAATCCACTGAATTTAGACTGGAAATGAAATGCTCGAAAAGCGAGCTTATTTATTTACACTGTCCACACTTGAGAAATCAAAAACTTCTTCTCAAATATAGGAAAACTTCCAATATAACCAATCCAGAAGTTTATGAATTAGCTGAGATTCGCTTCCATTTCTGAGCATACAAAAGACTGAAAAAACTTGAAAGCATAAAAACATACGATCTAAGAAATGATATCCACAAATTCGAAATTCTATGCTTAAAAGATGAAGGACGCAAGACTTATCACTTTGCTTTGCTTCCATGTAACTTGCTATAGGGTCATAGAAATTGTTAGAAGAAGCAAATTGAGAACAGGTAACTACCACATCTTCGTGTTTATGTGGAATCACTACTTCATTGATGACATCAAACTGCTTTTCTTGGACTGTTGGAGATGAAACAGAAGAAAATTGAAAATTACCTCCTTGGTCTCTGAAATATCCAACTGAGACAACTACATTTGGTTTAATATTTCCTTGAAATTCTTTTTCTAGAATAGAGGATATGAGCTTTCTGCTTTCCGGAGATTGCTACTCAAAAAGACACACTGTGCACTGATTTGGTGACCAAACATCATCGCTCTCACTGTCCTCATAGATGTCATACTTAAGTCTGTTGCTGAAGATTTCTGTACATGTTGATTCAAAAGGCTGCTCTTCCAATTCATCTGAGCTTTCATCATATATAGGCTCACTACTTAAAATTTCCACAAGTGTTGAAACAAAAATATCTTCCTCTCCATTGCTGCTCTTTTCAAACGGCTCAAGAATGGCAACCAAGGGCTCTTCAAACTGCTTCTCGACCTTTGATGCAAGAAAAAGTATAGTGGTCAAATCTAACTCCTCATCATTTCCTTAATGCCTGGGTCAGATTCACGTTCATGATAGAAAGACTAATTTGAAAAAGCATTAGCATGATCTTCCTCATTATTATCATCTTTTTCATCTAAATTTGAAGTAACGGGTACTTAAGGAGAAATAAAGTCCTCTTGTTGTAAAACAGAGTTAGAGGAAGATGCAGCTGATAATAGATCTTCTTCCTCCTTCATAGCATAACCATCCGCTTCAGCTTCACTACTGGAAGAATCTTCTACTAAACATTGAATATATAATGCATATTCCTCATAGCAATGCTCAAAAAGACACTCAACTAGATACATTTTTTTGCAATATAAATAAAAATCAGTGTGAAAGTCTCTCAAAGATGAAATACTTGAAGCAAGAAGAGTTCTGTACCATTGTCTCGCACAGCCATCTAATGAATACATAAACATTTTCATCAATACATCTTCATGATGTATATTTAGCTGGTCCATATACTGATGAAAATTTATTACATGAAGTGCTGGATCGTCCTCTTCCGTCTCTTTGAACCATGGAAGGAAATCTCCCCACTCGTCCATGATAGGTACTACATTTGGAAAGCCATTAATATCAGCAAAATTCAAAGGAGCAAACCTTGCAACCACAATGGCCTCCATTCGATCATTTGATGGCATTGTGGATCCTCAACAAATGGAGTCGCACCTTGATTCTTTGGAGTCACCCGGTGAAGAAATCTGCAGTCATATAGATCTGGTGACAACAGTATCATCCATTCCTTCTACCACTTTAGAAATTACTCCAACAATCATTCCATCTACTACGCTGACCCATTCAGTGTCTTGGCACACCGTAGTCGAAAATTTATTCCTTTGACTGACCCAATACTTATCCCAACGACTCTTTCTCCTACCAGTCCTATATCGACTCCATAGACCACTATTGTGCTAACGGCACTTTGTTGACATCTACCCCATTTATCAATACATCTGCCACCTCAATTAACATTCCACAGACCAATTCAGTCCAAATAGCTATATCCCTACCAGTCGAAACTACCACTACATCAACTATAATCACGACAATCCCAATCCCAACTACGTTATCTACTACACCATCAAATGAAGTTGTGATTCTTCTAGATCCAAACACATCAAATGCGCAACAAACACCTCCGACTAGCGGATCATCTCATTAGAAAAGTTCCAAGAAAGCAGTGAAGAATAAACAAAAGAAAGCAAAGACTGAGGAAACACTTTCTCTACTAGTACAACAGACCGTCGGCTCGACGTCAACAATAGGAGTCTTTGTACCAACCAAATCTATAGACCAAGAGCTTGAAGACACCATCAAAGTTACCACTAAAAAATGCAATAAAAGATGGTCAAATGACAGTAAAAAGCTGAAATCCATCAAGTCAATGCAGGACGACACTTGGAAGGCCTGCTCCTTGGAAGTGGAACAATTTGTCAGATCAATTCATGGGTCACAACCTAAGAATACACTTGCTAAAGTACAATTTTTACTTGGGTTTGTATTAACATGTTTTCAGCAATTAGGCCCGCGCAGGTGTGGCTCATTGGCGGTTCAGTTGTTATGAAGTCACAGTTGTAAATGGAGGTCATGAGTTCAAATCACACTCGGCTTTACCTGTGTCCCATGCTTGCAGGGTGTGTGGGGCACCTGGGGGTATAGTGGTAACGGGATTGGATCCTTGGACCCCATGTCACGTGAGTACCAGCCCAGTCTCCAGTTGTCGATTCCCCTAGTTACAAAAAAAAAACATTTTTTCAGCAATTACTCGATGAGAAGGCACAACAGTAGCAATATGAAAACAATCTACTTCTGGCCAACGAATTTCAAAAAATCAAAGAAAGGGATGAGCAGTTAAAGCAATATGAAGTACAGGTAACACAGAAAACCCTAGTTCTAAATAATTGGTACTCTTATTATGGAACCATTTGTTTTCAAATCTAGACGCTACAATCCCACCATTTTGGATCTATGCAAAAGACAAGTTACGGTTAACTCAGACACAACTCAAATATTAGAAAACCATATCAGAATCAAACAACAACAAATGGTTGACTTGCATAAAAAGGAGCAGCAATGGTTAAATCACGCCAAGAATGCACAGAATGAAGTCAGTCGCCTCGTAGGCTGCATATATAAAATGACGAGGGAAACAAAAATCTAACATCAAAATTTTGGGACTAACCTTCAAAACCTACAGAATCAACCAAAAGCAATCAAATTGTTACACTTATATGAGATAATATCAGTAAGTACAAACATTCAGTCTGTCCTAGCCGACTGGAAATAATTCCAGCGATGCCTCGCCCTCTCTATCGAAGCCATAGTCAAAGTGTGTGATGAAGCTACTCCACTTAGCGCAGCATCCAGTTCTCAGCAGTCCTAATTTCTTTTCATTTTTTTGTAATTTTTTTTAATTTTGTAAAAATTTATCTTCGAGACAAAGAAGATTTTTGGGGTGGGGGAAATGTTCGAGGATCCTTGATCCAGGTGGATATTGGTGGCCACTTGCCTATTCCACTTGGGGCTCCAACATTGTTCTTTCATTTCTTTTAGTTTCCTTAATTATAGCACAACTTACTATTTTTAGCAGTTTTTTTCGGGTCCTAAACTTTCGGAGCTGTTTTGAGGCCCTAAACGACGTTTTTTGGGAAATCTTCCTCTGGTGACTATGAGTGTAAGACTCTACATTTACGGTCATCAGTGTAGTCCTCGGATAGATATTTCCAATGAGGTATCATGTGCATCAAACAGAGATCGTATGCCAAAGTTACGACGTCAGGAAATTGATGTACCAATTTACCCCAACGGGGCCCACAGTTTGGCATTTTCATCTCCTAGGGTTAGGTTTTTGGATGTTTAGGGTTTTCCTTTGTTTCTCAATAATAGATAGGCTTCGAGCCGCATTGTAATGGAGAATTCAGAGGCCGATGGCCGCCACATCTCTTCTCAAAGATAAGCTACCAACGCCCTAGCTAGTTTATTTCCATTATGTCTGTAAACATATTTTCGTTATGTGATATTAATGAAATGAAGTCTTATTTCTGCTGCATCTCTGTGTTTGTGTGTATTTCTGTAATTCCTTGCCTTCCTTCATAAGCCTGGATCAATCCTAGTCAATGAAATCAATTAGATCCTCATGACCAACCATCGACTAGTTTACCCAGTTAGTCGAGTCAACTAAATCAACCGGTAGACAATTATGTAGTTACAGAAATAGGTTGTATGATCCACATATATAGTTTGTTGAGCTAGAGGTTATATGACATGATTTACCCCATATTTTGTATATTATGGTCTGATGATATAATAGACAACTTCTTGTTGGTGTGACCATTACTCTCATCTCTTTGTTCCTTTATGTATGCTTGTTCTCATACTTAATGTAATATACTATCGATAACCTGATGTAATCCCATAGATTACAACTGTTACTGTGAAAGTGTTTATGTCATGCTTAGGGGTGATCCATGATACTTGGGATACTAGATGAGAGATGGCATGCAATAGATATGCATAGTTGAGATAGCTTGCTTAGTGTATGCTTAACCACAAGATGGTGTTGGCTTGCCTTTCTTCCCTTGGGACTTGGAGATCTCCTATTAGTTTGGTGGATTCCCTTCATTGAGGAATTGTGGATGAGACACTTACTTGGAGAGAAACCTACGGGGGATGCGGGACATTTTCCATCATGGAGGAGGGTTTCAAGCCTTAATTGGCATGTGGTAGCTCAGGTTCCTTTTCAGAGAATTGGAGATGACTCGGAAACACCTAGGACTTCAAAAGTGTTCTTGTAGGGGATAGCTAACCCAAAGGAGTACTTTTAAAGGGAGGATCTATGGGGTCCTAGGAGGCTCTTGATGGAGTGGCGTGGACTTTCCTTCCATAGAAACATCACCTTGGAATCAGTATTGTGCACAACATTGCCATTGGAGCATGTCACTTGTACTCTTGAGAGGACATCTCACTTGTGTGGCCAAAAAGGCTTCACATAGGTTGCTTGTAAGGGATTTGTCCCACATGGTATTGTTGGCCTCCCTTACCTCTCATATAAATAGAGGAAGGAGAAATTCATTTTATGTAGAGTCATCACATTGTCATGTGTACACTTCTCTTTTTACTTGTCTTCTAGGAGAGATTCATTAGGTTTTCCTCATGAACCCTAGGAAAAGCTAATGGAAGGGATTCGGTAAGGAGAATGTCTTGGTTGGATTTTTCTCTTGTGGAGGAGACATTGGTGATGATCTTGTATTTCTCTCCCTCTTGGATCTTCACTTGTACTTGTTTATCTATCTATCTCTCTTGATATGCTAGGGTTTCTTGGTCTTCATGTGCAGCTTGGAGCATCTTAGAGTTATTGGGTTAGGGTTTTACCCTTTGAGATTTAAGCTTAGGGTTTTTAGAGAAAACCATAGGGTGGATTTGTGAACAAAAAGAAGAGGAGGATGCCTTGCCTTGGAGATAATATTGGATAGATTCTTGCACTCGGTTCTTCTTGGCCAATCTAGGGCTTGATGATTTACCATGGCTAAGGATTTTTAGATGGACGGAGTTTTTATACTAGCCTTGAGAGAAGGATATGGCATGTACTTATACTTCATCTTGAGCTTACATATGAAGTTTTCAGCAATCCATATCTTCTGCCATTTGAAAATTTGATATTCCAACTACATGTTTTTTAGGATTTTCTATCTACGACAATTTGTCTTACTTATTTGACATAAATAAAAGAACAAGTTGTTAAGTGATTTAACATCTAAAGGAAGAATATAAGGGGTTGCATTTACTTATGTTATAATGTTGTATTATTGTAGTTATATTACATTTTCTAATCTAGTTGTTGGCTGACAAGTTTCCCTAGAAGGGATGAAATCTTAATTCTTGGTTTGGTATCTTTTAATCCTTGAAATTCCATGAAGTTTGGGGTTGTTAGAAGTATAATATTGTGATATTTCCATGTTTTTTTTACACTGCAATTTACAACAATCCTAAAGGATGGAAATGTTAGGGCTAAGATCTAAGAAAGCTTTTAGGAATAAACTGAAATTATAGCTTTGCACTAATTACACGAGTGCACAAAATTTCCACTAACCATGGATCCATCAAAAATATCGATAATATGAAAACTATCTACATTAATAAGAAATGCATTTAACACAACTACTTGGCCTTGGGATGTATTAAATCCCTCCTAGTTGAGTTGAAATTGTCCCTTCTTTCTCACAAATGAGGAAACTCAATGTGAAACACATGTTCAGGAAACCATTTAGCTTCAGTGGGAAGGAGGCCACATTTTCCCACTAAATGTGATGCATTTATGCCATGACACAATAAATGGGCACATGTATGTCCAATTGAGTATCTTCAAGAAAGGAGTGACTAGAAATATGGAATATTATGAGTGGAATGAAAGATTGGTATTACCTCTTCCAACTGAGATGATTGAGAAATCTTTAGGAATCCATTAATCATGACATGGATGCCTAATTGAGTTCAAAGATCCAATTTAAAGGAGTTTTGTCCAACCTACTATGGAATTGTATACATAGCATACCTAAGAGGATGGAGGTTATGATGCCCCTAGAACTATTGTGCATATGAGATATGACTTTGTCCCTAACTTGAAATTGTATTGGGACATGGTGGTAATCCTGTTACATTTCACATTTGGCCCAAAAAATTTCAAGGGTGCATTGTGCCTGTTTATGGACCTATGAGATTTTATCCCAAAAATTAGAAACACACTATTCTTTATGCTAACAAGGGGAATTTGTAGCAGGGAGTGCTACAAGTATCTCATATGGAACAATTGGTTGAAAACCATAACAAAGACAAAAGGGGGAATACCTCATGGAATTCAGGCAACCCTATTACAATTGCGGCTAAACAATATGTAGGCAATTATCCCATTGTTTACTCTTATGGTAGAACATGTGAATGTCAAGAATGATGGTGTGGTTGACCACTTCAGTTTTCTATCAATCTATACGTGAAAATACATAGTAATTGAAGTCATTAAAATGATTCTCACTCTCTAAACTCCTCTTTGTATTGGTGGGAAAATGGATTTACAACCAGCCTAGATCCAAATCCTAGGCTCTATCAAGTGCCGAGAGGGATCAAATCTCCCGAGGTGCAAACCTCTCCTTGAATAGCTCCTTGAGTGCAATACCTGAGCCACCTAATCCTAAGCTCTAAAGTCTCTAGTTTAAGTCTCATATTTACTTTTTACTTTGTATTATACATTTTTGTTTATGGCCGACATAACATTTATCACTTTTTACTTTGTATTATTCTTTTTTGTTTATGGCCGACATAATATTTATTACTTGTTACTTTGTATTATTATTTTTTGTTTACTTTGTATTATTTTGTTACTGGACAAACATCTACAAACACTCTAAACTCTCATATTTACTTTTTACTTTGTATTAAAAGTAAAAAGTAAAGTCTCTAGTTTAAGTCTCATATTTACATTTTACTTTGTATTATTCTTTTTTGTTTATGGCCGACATAATATTTACCACCTAATCCTATGCTCTAAAGTCTCTAGTTTAAGTCTCATATTTACTTTTTACTTTGTATTATTCTTTTTTGTTTATGGCCGACATAATATTTATTACTTTTTACTTTGTATTATTCTTTTTTTTTTTACTTTGTATTATTTTGTTACTCGACAAACACTCGACTCACAAGATCTCCCCCATACTGGGCTGTAGAGTGCCTCTCAGCACAATTATATAGCTCAAATAAGGGAATTAGAGGAATCAAAGGACTCCAAACCACTATATGTTATTGTTAACCCGTCTTCTTTTTATGACAATTCTTTTGGCAATGGGACTTCAAATTATGCAAAATCTTATGAACAACCACTCTAACTATTTGGGACAAGTAAATGAATAGTGATTAATATCCAAATATTGTCAATCTTCATTAGCCAACTAACACTTTGGCACTATGATGGACTTATGATATTAAATAAGCATGTGAGTTCATTCTTGTGTACTGTATCCCAATGGAATTCATCCTAAATCAGTCCTAAATAGAATCAAGAAGATGTTCTTCAATTTATGTTATAAGGGAAGCACAAAAGAGTGAACCCACTATTTAAGAGGAAAAGGATAATAAAACCAAAAGTTGATGGTGTATGGGGTCTCACAAACCCATGTGTCAAGGCATTCACACCAAAGCACCTATGGAGGTTCAGTGATACAAAGGGCTACTCATAGATGGTTAGGGTGAAGAAATACACAGATACATGATTGGTTAAATCCTGGATTAGGAACACTATTAAAATACATCAAAATGGATCTCTTTTGAAATACACAAGTCAACCCTTTTCCCCTACATTGAATTTTTCTTTGATAGAGCATAGGGAATGGGACAAAGGTAATGTTGGGCCTTGACCCTTAGATAGGATGGTAGGAATTATGTTATCACCCAAATCTCACACACGTGATATTTCATGAATTATTGCATAAATACATCATCAACATATAACATGCAATTCATTAACATCACCCTCATCAAATTCAAAATGGGAATTGAACCTTGGAATGGAAAATCCGTACTTTTGTACAACCATGTGAATTTTCGAAAGGAAACCCTCATAGAACCGTGTGGATAAAGGTTTGAAAGTTGCGCAATCGTACCAACCAGCGGACCATTAACTTTTTGTAGTGCATTCAAGGCTCACAACCGCATTTTGAATCCAAAAATTCAAATTGGTCCCTTCACATGCTTGGGAGCATTCAAAATCCACATACATGTACCTTAAGGACTACTTCATAAGATAGAGCATTCATAAGAGAAATCTATAGTGAGGTTATGCTACAAGAATCAGTTTGAGAGCTCATCTTTCACACTACTTAACATCATTTGGCATCACAAAGCTCCGTTGACTTCTTCCTCAAGAAGCAAGTGTTTCTCGTCATCATTCCAAGTTAGTTAGCAAGCAATTTGAGAGAGTTTGAAAGGACCCATCCCGAAAGAGTGTTGGCTACCATTGGAACTACATTCTTCTAGGTGACACCATTTGTATACGAGTTTTTATATTAAACGATACTATATGGTTGAAGCTAATGCATTCTCTTTGTTTTATGGCATTTTAGCCCTTGATAATATTTTATTTCACTCTTATTTGTTTAGTTTCGCTTTAACTTGTCAACATTTGGTCTACTAATCATCACTTACATTGTTTCCTTGGTTTCAACCTACAACGAGAGGAAGAATTGCTCACTTTTGTGACATTTTTCCCAAAACAATACTAATGACTCCACTACTTGTTTTTCCCAAAACATCATTGTAAATTAAAATAGAAAACAACAGTAGAAATATCACAACAATTTACTTCAAGCAACCCCAAACTTCATGCTTCACGAAGAAAATATATCAAATAATGAGATAAGTTTCAATAAGTTTCAATACATTCTTGGCCAACTTATCAACCAAGAATCAGATCTAAAAATGTAATTTTATAGCAATAAAATCAGCCCCTTATATTCTTTCTTAGATGTCAAACACACTTAAAAATTTGCCCCTTATGTCAATTAGCAAGACATAAATGGTTGTAATATTAGTGCATAAATAACATATATAAATGAAATTCAAATATGAAAATTGCACAATATATGGATCGTTGGAAACTTCCTTTATTAGCTCAAGATGGGATACAAGTCCATACTATAGCCTTCTCTCAATGCTAGTACAAAGCTCCAACTATCCAAAAAGCCCTAGCTAGGGTAAATAAACAAACCCTAGCTCAACCAAGAAAATCCAACTACAAGATTCTCTCAAACACAACCTCTAAGGAAAGATGCCCTCCTCTTCTCTTCTTCTTCACCATTCCACCCTATGGTTTTATCACAAAACCCTAATGTGTAATATCCAAGGGATAAACCCTAACCCTAATGTGTAATCTCCAAGGGATAAACCCTAACCCTAATGTGAACTCCTCTAAGCAGAGCATGAAACCCTAGCAACTTTAAGAGAGAGAGAGAGAGAGAGAGAGAGAGATCACTTGCAAATGAAAAGCCAAGAGAGATAAAAAAGAGTGATCATCACCAATGTCTCCTCCACAAGACCAAACTCCAAAGGAACACATCTCTAAACTTCATAATTGTTCCTAGGCTTCACGAGGGAACCCTAACAACTTCCTCCAAGAAGTTAAGTACAATTAAAAGAGTACAAATTATGATGAATGGAGAGACTTTGTCCTTCCTCTATTTATATGAGAGGTAAGGGAAGTCAACAATACTATGTGGACACAAGCCCTTACAAGTAACCTACGTGAGCCCTTGTAGGTGAATAGAAGTGAGACGTCCACTCTAAAGTACACGTTTCATACTCAATAATGGCTCCAATGTGAAGTAGCTACACAAGGCACGTCCACACCACTCCTTCACAAACTGCCACATACTCCATTAATCATCCTACGCAATGTACTCAAGTGGGTCAGCTACCCCATGCAAGAACAATGTCAAATCCCCAAGTGTCCATGAGGCATCTCCAATCCTCGGAATATGTTTCCAAGTTGCCACATGCCATTTTGGGCTTGAAGCTCTCCTCCATGATGCAAAACATTCATCATCCCAGGTGGGCTTCTCTCCAAGCAAGTGCTTTCTCCATGTGGCCATCATGAAGGGCCTCCACCAATCAAGCAAGAGATTTCCAAAACTAAGACAAAAACACCAAGCCAACACAATCCTTAGGTCAAACATCCACGGAGAAAGCTATCTTAACAATCCATATACATCATAAACCATCTCCCATGCTACAATCCATCTCAAGCCATCTAGGGTCCTAAAATACACCATGTACCCCAAATCTCATGAAGCACCCTTAAATGTGGTGTAAACACTTTTAGAGTAACCCAAAAATCTAACAATTAACACATTCATCAAAGCAACATTAAATGAATCCATAAACTTTAGCACTTCCAATTAACATGGACTTCAATGACATTGTCAAAACATAGAATTTTGTTGGATGTTTAACCAAGGGATACAAAGGCTACACCTCAAAAGAAAGATGTTATACAACTAAACAATTTTGTGTATCTCAACCACACATACTAGACTTGATTGGAGTCCCACCATTCTAAGATAGTTGGCAAGTTTAGAGTGTGAAAGACATTCAACAACTTGTAAAGGTAGTTATATTGGCCCAAGATGGGGCAAGAAAAGGAAAGTCACATGTGAAAGTTCGTCCTCTACACACCTCTAGTAGCACTAACTAGGCCTTTTGGCATCTATCTCAATGAACTTCCTGGGGGCTCTCACAACCACTGGAAAGCATAATGATTACATTCTGGTCATTGTTGATAGATTCAACAAGATGTCAATTCTAATTCAACGTAAAAAGATCACAAAGTAGCAAACCATACATCTATTCTTCAAATATGTAAGTCAATTTCAAATTCTCATACATCCAGTAATTGTTACAAGGACAATCAATTATTTAA
This sequence comes from Larix kaempferi, assembly GCA_027924585.1. NCBI lineage: Eukaryota > Viridiplantae > Streptophyta > Pinopsida > Pinales > Pinaceae > Larix > Larix kaempferi. The sequence goes on from BSBM01001218.1 coordinate 3,161,783, forward strand.
GCCCCTATTGGAATGTTTTATGATAATTTATGCACACCAAACTAAAGAAGAGTGCAACATTCTGCAAATGAATGGACAAATTGATACGTTTAATATGGTAGTGGTGCATTTATTCAGAATGCCCAATCATCGACATCCAAAGACATGGGATGGATAGTTATCCTACATTCAACATGGCTATATTTGTGCAATACATAAATCTACTTAGAAGCCACCATTCAACACATGTTTGGAATTTCATCCTCAAATAACCTTGGATCTTGCCAAGCAAGGCATCTTGCCATGCAAGGCACCTTGCCAAAGAAACTATAGGAAGATGCTACAACTCTATATGCAAAGCATATGTTGACTATTTTGTAGTACATCTATGGGGAAAGAAACAAAGCCAACTATAAATTTGAAGTCAAAGATAAAAGTATGGTGGCATTAACATAGATAAGTTGACTAACCACCTATCTCGACGACAACTCAACTTGGTCACTTGACACTACTACTTAGCAACTGTAATAGTCATGACAGCAGTAAATTTTAGTCTCATTGGTTGTTATATAAACTCAAAACAACCAAAGTGTGGTCTTTGCAATAAAAATTGCAATAGGTTAATAACCTCATTGTATAAATACTACCCTTTAAGGAGGCAAAAATCATTCAAACCTAGTCTTTATGTTAATTTGTACTCTTGCGTGAGGTTTACAATTTCTAGCTCATGAAGAGAGCATTGTAATTCCATCCTTTTAAATCTGAACATTCCTCCAAGAAACTTGAACAGTGAGGAATTCAGCTCTGTAACTGAACATTCTATTTTGTCGATATTATTTGTGTTTCTTCCATGCTTTTTTATGATGATAGTGACAAACGCTATTGGCTGATGTCAGTGATGGTCTACCAAGAGACAAACCTACCCACCTTGAACTGTGTTTCTTCCATGTCTTTTTTATGATGATGGTGACAAACGCTATCAGTTGATGTCAATGATGGTCTACCAAGAGACACACCTACCCAGCTTGAACTGTGAACCATTCGACCAACAGAGGTTAGGTCTTAGACTTTGGTATCCAAAGCATATTTCGTGACTAGGGCTAAATTTGAAGTTGGCATTAAAGTTCTTATGGGTTCTCTTGATCTAAATTTGAAGTTGGCATTAGAGTTCTTAGGGGTTCTATTGATCTGTATGGTGCTATAGCTCAATCTTAGTGTCAAACCCAAATCATCAACCATCTCCAAACTCCTTAACTACAGTGAAAATTTGACTTTTTATGCTCTCTGGGATACTCTCCCAAAGCTGATGTGATCGTCTTTTGTTTACCAATTTGTAGCACCACACCCTCTTTTATGAAAACATCATTTTAAAACTGTTTCTTAGTTGATTTACGTTTATTTCAATTTACAAAGCCATGATGCAAGTACGGAATTTTCTCAATACTTACAGGCTTGATAAGAGGTGTTTCAACCTTAACAATAAAGAGAGAAGGTAACATGATCAAATATGTCAAATATCACTGAAACATTTGTAAAACAAAGATACCATCCAGTTATACTTTGATGTAAAAGTATACACTCACAGATGCATTTTAAATATTTTAACCCCAATCATCATTTTAAAAATGTTTCTGAGTTGTTGTACATTTATTTCAATTTACAAATTGGTGTAACAAATACGGAATTGTTTATCAATACTTACAGGCTTGATAAGAGGTGTTTCAACCCTGAAATTGTTGGAAATAGTGCAACTTCGGAAGCTATTCTTATTATATTATTGTTGTACCTCCTACGGGAGAAGATATTGATGTATTTGATCGTGTAAACCCTTGAAAGAATTAATGTAAACCTTGGGGTGAAAAACAAACAAAGAAAAGTATCTTTAAATGTTATTTTATCTTTCCCCAAGACAAGTCGGCCCTGTCAGTTAGACAGTTCAGCCCAGTGGCTAAAATGCCCCAAAACAGTGGGCAGTCTGCCCCAGACAATGGGCAGAACTGCCCCAGTTAGGTTGGCCCAGTTAGGGCAAGTCAGGTCGGCCCAGTAAAGGAAAAAGTTACCTTTTGATGTGTATAAATAGAGAGTTCGACCTCTCATTTGATGATTCACTCAAGCAAGTTCGCACTAGCCAAGGAAGGTTCACTACTGCAGCTAGGAGTCTGATTTTTGGGGTTCTACACTATTGGAGAAGTTTCTCTCTTATTTTCTTGGGTTTGCGCTACTACTATCTGGATGTACATCATTCTCTATTGGAAGGTGTGAGCTCAGGGGAGACAAATAGATTTGTCTATGGTTGGGAGATGATTGTTCTTATCATCATGGTTAAACGAGCTCCACAGTCATTGCGTTTCTGTGCTTTGCCATTCTTTTAGCGATCCTGGTTATGCTGCTATAATTTCTAACAGAAATAAAGAGAGAAGTCAACATGATCAAATATTTGTCAAATGACACAAAAACATTTGTAAAAAAAATACTATCCAATTATACTTTGATGTAAAAGTATACACTCAAAGATGCATTTTAAATATTTTTAATCCTGACAATAAAAAGACTAGAGTAACATGTGATTCTCGTATAGATGTCGAACACTCTTCAAACTTTCTTAAAAATAAGCTAAATTATAGCCGTTAATGCTTTGATGTAATTAATAATTATATAGGCTTTATAAGAGGTGTTTCAGCCCTAAAGTATAGTTTAATCTGTCTCCTTCAACATATTTTTTTTCTGCTTCAAATACAACATCAAAAAGTCTTTAAAGCAAAGTTATGCAGCATCAGTAGCAAAAGGAAAATGTATTGTTGATGACAGGACACGTCAAAGATGGCGGTTCCCCAAAATTTCTATGATTTCGAAAGAAAAAAAAGATAAGATAAAACATATCCGAAGCTACAACGATTTTTTCCCTCGAACATTTAAAAAAGAGTAAAACTGAGGTGAACGCAATGCAAAATTGATTAATCTGAAAATTCAATTAAAAAGAGCATCAAAGATATATAGTTTTTAGCTTGATTACTTTATATTACGGCTAAGATGATCGATGGTATTTATTCTTATAAGAAGGCTATGTTGCACTAGCATCCGGAATGAGGGAACAAGTGTCTAGAACAGCTTGAGCACACCCCAAAAATTTCAGGGCCCGCAAGTTCGGATTGATAATATAATATAATATAACCAAAACCATGAATGATGAAATAGAATTAGTTTACTGCATAAATACCAATTGGCAATTACGAAATCCAAATATCTTTGAAAATTAATTCATTTTACAACAAAACCGTGATAAATTATAATAAGACATTATAAAAACCTCAAAGTCTGGTAAATCTGTTTATATGCACCAAGGTCCAAATCATTGTTTCAAGTTTGCTGGCAGCTGCAATTGAAATATTCAAACTTCACACCTCACAGCCTGCAAAGGGAATTCATACCGATTCCAAGCAGGCAGACTGATTGAAGGTGGCTGTTTAAAGATCGATACTGATTCCAAGCAGCTGTAACAGTCTGAGTAAAGGCAGCTACAGCAGTCTAAATGAGAGAGGGAAGGTGGATTCCAAGCAGAGAGGGCAGCAGCTACAACAATGCCATTGCTTCTGAGTGAACACCGAATGGTCAGAGAGGGCAGGCATCCCATGAGAGGGAATGAGAACGAGAGTGAAGGAGAGGAGACTCGAGAGATTAGTTTAGGATATCCTTTACCCATCAGGGCATGTAATTACAATTCATTTGCCTTTTATTTCAATTTTTTAATGTCCATGGATGCTCCAATGTCACGGACAGCTTGGCATCCCCAAAATTTTCGAGGGACATGGGGATCATACCCTAAATGTACGCAAAAATCCTCTAGAATTGGATGACATCCCCATGAAAATTAGAATGTTTCTGAAGAGAGACCGTGTCCCTGAAACACCGGATCGATCCCCCAATTTGGGGATTTTTTTAGGGGGAGATGTGTTATTGGAGGAAATTTGGTCAAAAAAATTTGTTCCAAAAATGGGCTTCTTAAGAAAATGATAAAATAATAAACTGTATACCACATCATAGTGCTATTTAAACCAGGTTAATCAAAGATTACAAGATGAAAGTTAAAGATAATTATGGTAAGATTAATTCTTGTGCACGCACAATAAATGATAATAGATATCCTACAATAAATAATGTACTATTAATATATAACAATAATATAATGATGGCACCTTTAACTATATAATAATAATATCTTGATAGCCAACTTTGATTATATAATGATAATAGTTAAATATAATATACTATAATATAATAATTATATATTGATGACCATTTTTAACTAACATTTTATCCTCTTCCACAATGTATCTTAATTGCAAAAAAATCCTAGACTTTTCTTTTGCAAATCTTAAACAAACAGTAAGGAATCTCAAAGAACCTATAACAAAAAAGTTGTAGATCTCAGCGAGACCTTTCCAACAGTATAAGGAACGCCCAAAACAGAGGTCGGATTCAAAAGTTATAGGCAAATGTTAAATTATTTTTTGTGTCAAAAGATTCCCTGCAACAGAATAAATGCACGAATTGCAAAATACGTATGGAATTTGAGAAAAAGTATAACAGCAAAGTTGTGGATCTTTTCATAAACTTTCCACTAGTATAAAGAGTGTCAAAATCCGAGTTTGGAATCAAAATTTATGGCAAGAATACTAAGAGACTTTTTTTCTTATTTAGGACTTGGCAATTTCTTATTTTAATACTAATAATATAATTGCTATATATAATATAAATATAATCTTTTAATAATAATAATAATAATAATGTATAGTATATAATGGAAGTAAAAATTATTATTAATATATGATGATGATGGAAGTATAGCAGTGTTCCACGGGGACGCGTCCCCGAGGGTCGGGGACGCGTTTCGGCGTTTTTCGCGTCCCGGGGACGTCGAAACTCCAGGCGAAACGTTTCGGCACGTCCCGCTTTGGGCGAAACGCGGCGAGACACATGGCGAAACGTTTCGGCAAGCAGCGGTACGCGTTTCGTCTCGGCGAAACTTCCTGGCGTCCCGCCCGAAACTCCGAAACTCCCTGGCGTCCCGCCCGAAACTCCGAAACTCCGAAACTCCCTAGCGTCCCGCCCGAAACTCCGAAACTCCGAGACTTCTAGGCGTCCCCCCACTCCATTTTGGCTCAAAATCAACATAAATTAATTTTTTTTTAAAAAACAAAAATATTAATTAAGAAATTAAAAATTATAAAAACAAATTAAAAATTAACTATTAGTATTAACAATTTAACAAATAACAAACCTAATAACAAATTAACAAATAACAAATTAACAAATTAACACGATTGTCATTTTAGTTTTTACTTTTTACATCACTGTGACTGTGAGGAGGAAGCCCGTGAGGATTGAGAGGGAGCCCGTGAGGATTGAGAAGAAGCCGTGAAGGGGAGCCGTGAGGGGAGCCGAGAGGAAGCACGTGAGAGGAGGATGGAGCCGTGAGGGGAGCCGTGAGGGGAGCCGAGAGGAAGCACGTGAGAGGAAGCTTCAAGCTGTGAGGGAGCCGTGAGGGGAGCCGACTCAGCCGAGAGGAAGCCCGTGAGAGGGAGCCGTGACCACGATTTCAGCTTTGCTGGGTTATGCCGTTATGGACCATGGTATGTCAAAATTCAAATGCCCTGAAATTTTAAAAACCTTGTAGCTGTTACATTAACATAAACATTTGTTACATTTCTGATTTCCATGGGGTTCATAACTTCATACTTCATTATTAATTTATTACCTGCATAAAAAAATTTAAAAACACAGCATGCACGATTTCGGATTTCTAGGGTTGACTGTCAACTGTCAAGCATGCCTAAATAGTAAAAATAATAATATTTCTCAAAATTTTTATTGGCAGCCACCTAATTTGGCAATTTGCTGAGGAAGACTCAAGAGGCCGTGAGCTCAGAACCTGAAAACTCAAACTCAGAACTCGTTGTTAACTTGTTTGTTAACAGTTAAGGTAAGTGACCAAGTTCAACTGTTCAAGTTGACTGTTTAGTGTTTTTAAAATTTTAAATGGCTGCCTGTTAGACTGTTAGTGTGTTTTAAGTTTTTTAATTTTTATTTCTGAGTTTTCAGTTTTGTTGACTATGTTTTAATTTTTGATTTTTTTTTGTCTTTTTTAATTATATACAGCAGTAAATTAAAATCAGTAATTAGTAATTACTAAATTTAAAATTATTTAACTACCATTATATATTTTATATTTAAGAACATAAAAAAATTTAACAACAGTACACAGTAACATTCTAATTCTTTGACATAACAGTTTCACTTTTCAGAATTCAAACCAGCAGTAACCAATATGAGCAACAACTCTGGTGAGGGTGACAGCAGTGGCAGTGATGGGAGTGATTCAGATTATGATTCTCTGGCTCAGTGCAATAGTAATACTAATGTTGGGACAGGGGTTGCAAGTGGAAGTGGGAGTGCAGCTCCCACATCGTCAAGGTTAAATGAAAATCAAAGTGAAGTTGAAGGCAGTGACAATCAGAATCTCGTACCATCAAAGCCATTGGCTTACTATGCAAAGGGCACTTTTGACCCCAACAAACCTCTTTTGTTATATGTAACCAAATTATCTGCTGCTAGCCCCCAACTACAGGGAAAGAAACAGGGTGGAACATGCCGTTGGACATGCAATATTTGCAGCCATGCTTTTAGTGGGAGTTATAGTCGAGTTAAACAACACCTTCTAGGCATTGGTGGCAAAGGGGTTAGTACATGTGTGAAGCCAACCTTAGTGCAAAAAAGTGAGCTGTTGAGGTTGCAAATGGCAGCAGATACAAAGGGAAGATTCTCTAGCCAAAATGTCACTTCAAAAGAACATCAAAATGTGACTGCAAGTTCCAAAAAAAAATCTAATTGTAGCCCATCCACTTGTATGCCTCCACCAACTCATGACAAGACATCTTCATCAAAAAGGAAGGATTCTCGTTCTTGTGCTATTGGACCAACAATTACAGGGATGTATAGTAAGCTGAATCGTGATGATATAGATGATGCCATTGGCAACTTCCTCTTTGCCAATGGCATTCCTTTCCATGTTACTCGCTCTCCTTATTATAAGGAGATGGTCCGTAAAATTGCAGCATCGGACCCATCATATTTGCCCCCAGGTGAACATAAGTTGAGGACAGTGATTTTAGAGAGGCAAGTGTCCAAGATTGTTGTGCAAAAAGAGGAGATGAGAGTGACATGGGTGAAGTCAGGTTGCTCTATTGTTATGGATGGGTGGACAGACATTACCAAACGTCCACTTATCAACATCATAGTTACGTGCATAGATGGGCCATTCTTTCTTAGAGCTGTTGATTGTTCTGGAAAGCGCAAAGATGCAGCTTTCCAATTTGAGCTTCTTCGGGATGCTATAGAGGAGGTTGGGCCAGACAACGTTGTGCAGGTTGTGACAGATGCAGCAGCAGTGTGTAGATCAGCTGGGATGTTGGTTCAGAGTAGGTATAGGCATATTTTCTGGACCCCATGTTGTGTGCATGCTCTCAACAATGCACTAAAAGACATTGGGAAAATTCATTGGGTATCCACCTTGGTATTAGCTGCGAGGGATGTGCAGATGTTTATCTGCAACCACCACACCTCCTTAGCCTTGTATAGGGCTCACTCGAAGAAGGAATTCCTCAAGCCCACAGACACTAGATATGCCAGTTACTTTCTCTTGTTGGAGAGGATGTTGGAGGTGCAACCAGCATTACAGGCCATGGTCGTGACTCCAGAGTGGAATAGGTGGACAGAGTCCAAGACAGAGGAGGGGAAGAAGATTAGGCGTCAAGTATTGGATGATGATTGGTGGACAGATTGTAGTTATCTGGTCTCCATTTTGCGCCCTATTGTTGAGGTCATTCGCTATGCTGACACTGATTCTCCTAGTCTTGGAGAAATCTATGAGACCTTTGATAGCATGTTGGGTCAAGTAAAAGCAGCAATTCGTGAGAAAGATCCCTCCTTAGAGTTCTATACGAACCAGATTCGACCTATTATTCAGCGTAGGTGGGATCTAATGAACACACCTTTGCACATGGCAGCATATGCATTGAACCCAAAATGGTACATTTCTAGGCCTGGTAGAATTCGTCCCATCGAAGATCTAGAGGTCAAAAAGGGATTTCGAGCAGCCATTGCAAAGATGTACAGTGTAGAGGAGGGGCAAATACTTCGAAAACAATGGGTTCAGTTTGCAAATCTTAGAGGTCCCTTCAACAAGCCTGATGCCAAGGTAGACCGTAATGACTTAGGCCAGGATGACCCCATTGGTTGGTGGGACATGCATGGGGATTATACTCCGGAGATCAAACATCTTGCTATTCGACTATTGTCTCAGATTGCTAGTTCCTCTGCAGCTGAGAGGAATTGGTCCACTTATAGCTTCATCCACTCTATCAAGAGGAATAGACTTACCTCTAGGAGAGCAGAGAAGCTAGTTGCAGTGCACAGTGCCCTACGTCTTGAACACAGGAAGACACCAGAGTATCGGATGGGACCAGCTACACGATGGGATGTGGATCCAGAGGATGATGCACAGATAGATGAGGAGGATGGACAGGATGAGATGCATAATGGTTTGGTTGGTGTGCCATTGGTTACTCATGAGAGTGACTTTGACTCAGATGATGACATTCCCATTGATGTTCCTGATGCCTTCATGCAGCAAATGGGTGCAGAGGACCAATCAATGGAATTGTCTCCTTGATGCTGATTTTCATTTCATGCTGATTTATTTGATATTTGATATTTTAGCTACTTTTGACTTTTCACTATTTTAGTTTTGACTCTATATAACTTATAACTTGTAACTTTTAATTTATCATGATGACTGAGACCTTGACTCTTTCCTATTTTTGAACAATCTTAATTTACTATGTCTATTTTTAGATTTTAGTATTTAGTATTTTAAATTTTTAATGTTTTTGATCTTTAGTGTTTAGCAATTTTAAATTTATTGCCATTTTGAATATCTATTTAAATTTTAAAAGTTCAATTATCATTTTATTGTGTGTGCACTATCATTGATTCATGTTTTCAACTTTTCAATCACTCAAAAGTTAAATTTTTTATTATAATCATGATGAATCATGTAATGAGTAATGACTAATCATAATGTCAATGTGTTTGTAACTTTGTATTTTACTATTTAGTTATTAACTTATTTAGTTATTTACATTGCATGATTGCACAATGATGAATGATGAAATCATGAATGTAGTATGAAATTTCAAATTAGTCCAACTAATGATGAATGATGAATGATGAATGATGAATGTAGTCAATAGTATCTACTGATTGCAATGATGAATGATGAATGTAGTATCTACTGATTGCACTAATTCAGTAATTCACTAATTAGTAATTTGGTAATTTGCATGGGATGAATTGTAACATTGACATTGTTATTGTTGGGATTTATTATTTATAATTTTATATTTTTCAGATTTTTTATATTTTTAGAATTTTTATGGCCCCGACGTCCCCCCGTCCCCCCAAAATTTCTCTAAAATTTGGGGTGGTCTCCACGCGTCCCGAATGTGCGTCTCCCCGCTCCCGCGTCCCGCCGTCCCGGAGACTTGGGGGAACATTGAAGTATAGTAAATAAATGATAATAGATATCATACAATAAATAATAGAAGTATTAAAATTATAAAATATTCTATATTTAGTATTTCAAATATATTTATGATATTGAGACGATCTCACCAAGATCTTAACCAAGGTGAAGTGTATATATGGTTAAATGTTGCCAACATATAAGCATGCTTCAATTTTATATGTCCACTTCAACAATTATCCTTGACTTAATTATTTGAAATTTTATTGGTTATTGAATTTCCCACTCAACAAGCACGATTTTTTTTATTTGGCACATTTTAGCTCCAATTTTCCTCTAATGACCCATGCAAAATAGTGAGAAGGTTACATAGTCATGGTCAAAGGATCCAAAGTTTGGAACAAGTAACAACTTTTTCTATTTTCATACCTACGCCAACAAATTCCCATCGGTTCTATAATTGAAGAGAATTTAATGAGAAAATTTGAATGTATTTTGATGAAACAGGTTCAACAAGACGAAGGCTACTAACGGAAAAGAAGTGCAAGGTAACTTATTCCAATGAAAACATTGTTCAATGGCATTGGAATATGTAATATTGCAATGTTAGTATTTATCAAAGTATAAATCCCACTACTAAGGTGTAAACTAGACACCGATAAAAAACCTTAAATTTCAAAGAAAAACGGTACTATACTCGCAAGCATGATGAAATAGATAACCCTCAATTTGATATAGATAACAAAACCAAAGTATAGAACTTGTCAACTTCAAGATAGTTGCCTAATTCTTTCAGCATTGCTGCAAACAATATTTCACGGTTGAATCTTGGTCTGAATGTGTGATCTACTGTTCATTGGAATTCTCTTAAATGGAAGGAAAATCGATTAATGGTGTAGCAGTAGAAGCTTTTGCAGAAAAGGCCAGGCTACTTGTACATCTTAATTTGGTTCCTCGGAGAATTACATAGTATCTTATCTTTGGAAAGCATCCTGCTTTGGTGCTCACTCGATAAGAGATATCCACAGAGCCACACCCATTCCAGACATCAATGATATCAATTGAAGCAAGGTACTTTTAAATGATGTCCCTTTATGGTGCATTTCAGGAAACACTCCAACCATTGCAATATAGATAAATCCACCAGCTGTGAAGCCCTGGGCATTGGTCAAAAAAATACATTGTTTGATCTTAGTTTCCAGACAGTATGTGGCATGGTTGACAGATTGTAATTACTGCTTGTATATTCCATTTGACAAACTTTCTAAATTCAGAATATTGTATGTTTCAAATGCTCATATAATGGAATTGACAAGTTGCTACAGGTAATTTAGAACAAGGGAGACCCATGCTTCTCTGCTTATTCGGAAGAGAAAACTAATGAATGTCCATTAATGCCATAGGGGTTAATAGCAGCTTTGAATTATCATCAAATCTCTTCAGAAAGCTGTAAAATGAAGTGATACCTTTTTAAAGAAATATAGTTTATCTAGTCATAGCTAACAAAATAACTGATTACAAAGAACATGCATAGTAGAAAAAATTAAGATGGAGTAGAATGTGTTTACCTCTATCCATGATGAATGTCCTGTATCTTTTCCTATTAACAGTGCCTGCTCAAAAAAAGAGTTGAACATAACATTCAATGTACTCATTAAATCCTCTGATGCAAAGGAAAAACAACACATTTAAAATATCCAGATGAAATTGGCAGTAGTATGAGATCCAGTACTAACCAATGCAGTTCCTGCTAATGCAACCAACGCTGATAAGAAATTGAAGAAAAGTGCCTTGAAAACACTGAAACCTGATCCCACCAGTATTCCAAAATCCCCAATCTGTCCAAATGTAGAGAATATGAGAGAAAAACTGATGTGAGATGTGGATTGGAACATTTCATAAACAGGAGAGGCTCTAAAGTATCAAACAGGGACCAGAATCTCTTCAATTTTATATTAATTTCTTTCATATATCCTGCTGATCTTGTCCTAGTAAGCCAATTCATGTCAAGAAGTACCCCGACTGTGATTTACTTATGACTTTGAATGACAAAGTCACTACAGTATGCTCACTAGACGTACTAAAGTGGGAGAAAGTGTGTGTCTCCCCTATACACAAGTTACGTATAATATCAGTAAACTAGTTGAAAGATATAATAATAATAGAATTGAAGTAATGGTGCATATCCCAATATCAAGTTGTACACCCTACATAGAAAGAGAATGGAATATAACAGCAGCTTCTATTATGATTTGTATCATGCAATATTATGATCAAGAATCTGTTAGACTTCTGTGTGTTTGTTAAACACTGCTATGATTTAGCTTTGTAAGTCCAGTAGAGATGATTGGGAATGGAAATCAAACATTGTTTTCATAGTATACCATAATCTCAGGTTGACTGCACCCTAACGAATAGTAGACAGTATTATAAGCTTTAAAATTTATCCGTTGAGGACTCTGAATTAAAGGGTTACACTACCCCAGTTTGCCCAGTGTACACTTATTCTGTAGATCTGATTTTAAAAACATATTGTCTTTTGATGATGGCCATAAGAACAATCTACAAATGCAGTGCAATGGATTAACAACATACAACTTTACAAGAACTAATTCTTCTTCAAAATCACAGGTTGACTGCATACTAAAGAATAGTGGACATGGTAGTGTACTACTTTTAACATTTATCCATCAAAGACTGCAAAGTAAAGGGTTACACTACCCTAGTTTACACAGTGTACACTTATCCTGTAGATCTGATTTAAAAACATATTGTCTTTTGAAGATGGCTGTAATAACAATCTACAAGCGCAGCACAATGGATTACCAACATACAAAATGTCAAAATCTATGCTTTTGAAGCATTTGTGCTGATTTGTCTATATGATTTTGAAGAAGAATCAGTTTTTGACAAAAACTGATTCTTCTTCAAAATCATATAGACAAATCAGCACAAATGCTTCAAAAGCATAGATTTTGACATTTTGTATGTTGGTAATCCATTGTGCTGCGCTTGTAGATTGTTATTACAGCCATCTTCAAAAGCATAGATTTTGAGACATCAAAGTACTGATAACCATAGCAAGATGGAAAAGTAGCTTTAGTCACGCACACAAGTAGCAAGAGTCTAAACAATAAGCCATGAGAAATTAGGAAGAGGCATTAAAAGAATAATGGAACAGCAACAATCACCTAACCATAAACAAGATCAAAATATAGATCTAACTTGCATGATATAGGGAAATGGATATGACTGGAAACATGACCACCAAATATTTTGGAAATGGGGGAAACACGATATATATATATATATATATATATATATATATATATATATATATATATAATGTGCTATTTTATAAATACCACATTATATGAAAATTTGAAACTTTGAAAGAAAGAATTATGAATAAATGAGAAAAGAACATTTAAGAACAAAAAAACAAAAAGGCTAAATGGCCTATAGAGTCCAAAAAGCTTCATGCTACAACAAATAATTACATATCAAAATCCTTTCCTATATTGGGATCCTATTCATCTATAGCACCCTGTGCCCCCTCCTCTAGGCTCTAGCCCTTGCCTTTACCTTGAATCTCAAAGTTGGTCCTCCAAGAACATTAGTCAACACCCTACAGTTTTGATGAAACTTCCTAATCCAAATGTTAAAATAAGGTAGAAAAAGCTTCCCATGCTTAATAAGTGATTTTGCTTGAGTGAAGGGTACATTTTTCATTTTTGTTAAGGTCATGACAAAGGAGTTCAACAATAAGCACCACCAACATCAAAGTACATAGAGAGGTTGATGTGTTTGATTAAATACCAATCCCATACCCTCATACATGATAGAATCCAGTGGAAACGTTGCAATCCTGAAATCCTGAAAACTGTTAAGTCTATTGAATTATGAATGGGATCTAAAATTCTAATTTTTGCATATGAAGTCCAATGAGGTTGGAACCACTCTCAAACATCCTGAAACAATTTATGGTAATGTTAAAAATTTAAGTAAAAGTGACATTCTCCTTATGTTTCATTTTCTATCCAAATGAAAGATAAGGAGAATGTCACTTTTACTTTAAGAATTTAATATTACCATTTAATATTACTAACTTTAATGTCACTAGTACAACACTAGTTGAGCTCGTACCAAATTGGTCCCTAGGCATCCCTAGGCATCCCCAAAGCAGGGGTACCCTGTACAAAACTGGTCCCTAGGCGTCCCCAAACATACCCAAAATAGGGGTACCCCGTCCCCTCTGCATTAAATGTCCCCAAAACCCGTGAGAAACGTCTCGGTTACTTCGGCCAAGTTTCGGGTATGATAGGGTATGTGGGTACAAGCTATCCGGTACATGGGTACAGGTATGCATACCCTACCCGCAGGTATGGGTATCCATGCTACTTAGGTTGTATCATATTTAGAGTATCTACTGAAATTTGGGATTTATGATGCCCTCTATTTGTAGACAAAAGAGTTTAAGATTTATGGAACTCAAGCTCCATTTCCACTATCCCAATGAATGCAGTTGTGGTTACGTATGATTCCACCTTCGACTATCTAATGAATGTAGCAGTATTTGAAAATCATGTGTAAAACGGTGCCAAATCAAGCAAGTTAAACTAACTCAACTGATTTGAACAAACTGAATTGAAAACCAGTGGTCAAGCACTGGAATCCCCTAAAACCACAAAATCAAATCTAATACGCATTTAATGTCCACTCTCTTTCTTTGGTCCTTAGTTGTTAAATTCTAGTCACATGATGCAGTCAAATCATTGTTGAAAAAATCAGCATCAGCAAAAATCAATGAGGCTTCAAAATACAACTACTCAACAACATTGGCAAAAATCGGCAAACCACAGAAAGCATTAAAAATACAAAATAAATTCAATTTTTTAAGCATACAAAACAACAACAACATCAAATAAACACATTGGCACATAAATATGGAAAAACACCAATATATATGATGTATGTGTTACCCCTTTTTCAGCAAGGACGATTTTAATCAGAGATTCCCAGGATGAGATCGATGGCTTCACCATAGATCATTGGTCAGAGGTCCTTCAGCTTTGTCAGATGGTCTATATGCCTTGATGTTCCTAGTCAAAGAGTGCATGATCCTCTAGTGATATGATATTTTCTAACCTTCATTTACTTTTAGCATGTTTTTTTATACAACGGTATGCTAGCATGAGATGATACAAGTATGCTTCTATAATGACTCATATACTTAAACCGTTGCTCGTCTCTTAAGTCTAACCTTAGTGTTATTCTTCTAGCTTAATAACTAATAAGTGTGTTAGTATGAAGGTTGATTTGTACCTTAGTGAACTAAGTCAAGTGAATTTCATCCATTTCATATTACCTAGCCATTTTTCATCTCACTAACCAATTCACCCATCCCCTTCATTATTCCCCTTTGTGGATGATCTGTTGTTAGTAATAGCATATGGACTCATTACTATTCCAATGTATGAGTGCCTCAAATAAATCTAAAAGAGTCTTGTACTCTCCAAAAATGGATCTGTTGATGAATTAAATACAAAAAAGAAAAGGAAAATATCATGGCAGATAGTCCCCATCGCAAAAGCCAGGTTCCCTTGTCCTAGGTTATCAAAGCCACACCCAAAGAAAAAGGCTAAATTAAATGTAAATAAATGATATATCAAAGAAAAAATGAAATAAAGGGATTGCAATATGAAGGCACGAGGATGGATGACCCATGACAGCATTTCCTAGGCACACACGTGGAAGAAACATCTAAAAAGTCTAACTCTTGAAAGTAAAGGATAGACCAACATACATATATTGTTATGATGGTTATTTCACAAAGACCCCTTCACTTCATGTACCCTCACTTGAATTAGGAAGCTAAGCTTGTAAATTTTATGTGTTTAGCAGCTTGCTGGTTTATGTCAAGTTTTTAGTGTTTTTCATTCCCAAGCCGGTTTTGCATTGGCTGGAAACTACTTATAAAAATTGCAGACAATTAAACACGATGTAAATACACTTTAACAGGCAGAAAATTAATTTAGCATCACCCATAAAATATTTCAGACTCAGAAATTTTTGGCCAATAGCCCTGGAAAAACCCCCACGGGGAAAACTAGTCAAAGAGAGAGAGTTTTATTATAGCTTTAGTAAACTTCAGTACATAATTTTTTACAGTCAATATGTACTTATCTCGACCAACCGAAATCACCCTTCAAGCTGCCTCGATTTCTGTGCCAAACTGCTATCTCGATTTCTGAGCCAAATCACGTTTTCTGTGTCAGCTTTTCGATTTCTGTGTCAACTGCTGAAAATCGGTTTTTGTGCTTGTTGCATGATTTCTGTGTCAACTGCTGAAAATCGGTTTTTGTGCTTGCTACACGATTTCTGTGTCAACTCATTGATTTCTGTGCAAACTCTATCTAGAAAACACAACCAGAAAAAACAGTATGGTCTGCCTCAAAAACAGTGTTGTATGGCCCTCGAAAACTGTGCCAACACTCAATTGTATGGTGCCTTAAAAACCGTGCCAATCTCTTGCTGTACAATGCCTCGATTTCTATGTTGATTACTAAATTCTGCTGCCTCAAAATCTATGTTGCATTTATTACTCTTCTAATAAATGCCCTCCTCGAAATTCGTGCCCTTGGTCTCTGCTCTCTCTTCAGCTCACTCTCTTCTCGAGAAATGAATGTTTTTGCCTCCCTTTTCCCTTTTTTGACAAAACCCTAAGGTTCTCCAAATCTAAAGGATGAGATTAGATTAGATCAATGGTTGAAATTAAATGCTCCTATTTATTTCTCATAAATATTAATTTCACTCACCCACTTAAATTTAATCAAAAAGTGACTTTATGGTTATAAAGTCTCATTAAATGCTTTTCACAAGTCATTTAATGCAAGGGTCACTTTTTCCCTTTTCTAAGTGACTTAGGTAAAAAAGTCACTAAGTCACTAGGGGAACACTTCCCTAGGTACAAAAACTAACAAAGTTATGTAGGTTGACTTAGGACTTTCACATGTAAAAGGATTTTATGGGTTACACTAATGTTAGAGTAGATGGGTAAAATATTATAAATCATTGAGTTATTAGAAAATGTGTACTTATTATTGAACATTTGCCTAAGTTTTGATGATGATTAACTTTATTACATTAAAGCGATTATTTTATGCACATGCTATGACTTGTTGTGGTATGTTGGATGGCTATTAAGCACTATTTCATGGAGTGCTATACTTGATGTGGACCATATGTTATGCACCTAGCATGCTTGAGGAGTTCGGCCCCTTTCCCTAGCACATGGGAGACTCTCAATGGCACGTGGGAGGTCTTGGGAAGGTTTCTAAACCCTTCCTCCCATATGTTGGACCATTATACCTTATGGATGGACCGTTAGACCATTACACACTAGATGTGAGGACCATTTGGACCAATCTAAGGTCACACGTGTGGCTTTTCTTTAAGTTTGTTGGAGTTAGTTGGATGGCATTTGGCCCTTGGACCATATTTGATGGAGCGCTCTAGGTCTTTGGACCTCATTATTGCAGTTGGTTGAGTTATGGACCATTCCCTTGGAGCGCCATTACTTCTTGGACCATGGAAGTTGGGTTTGGTCTAATTTTGTTGAGTTCCCTCACTCTTTGAGCCATGGGAATAGACATGTTGTATGGGATACCATTAAGATATTTGATGCATTTTCTATTGAGACAGTTCCTAGGGAACATAACTTCTTAGTTGATAGTCTAGCTGTAGTAGCCTCTACCTTGCAATCTTCTTTTAAAGTTTTTGGCCCTGTAGGCCTGTAAGGACATTGATGCAGCATTGGAAAATTCTGATGCAACATTGAGAATTCTGAAAATGAATTTGGAATCCACTCATCATAGATATTAATCTCCCATCACAACACTCTGGAAAGGAGGTTTGAAATTAGGGTTTTGGCCCTATAGAGGAACCTACAAGCAGTCTTTCGTTCAAGGTATGTATATACTAGATCTAAATTGCTTACTTTTGATTTAAGGAAAGCTTTGAGGAATGCAGGTTACCAGCAAAAGACAACGGTTCCAAAACTTTTAAAGAAGACAAAAGGATAACTTATGTTGATGAAAGAAAACATATGATACTCCTAGTAAAAGGTACAACTAGTAAGCACAGTAGGTATGACTTGAAAGGATACAGGTATGTCTTCTTATGTTTTGAAGTCTGCTTAATTAATCATATGATTGGGATCTAGGCAAGTTTATCTTCATATGATTATGTTACAATGATCATTCTTGACATTAAGGTTTGTATCATTACTTTGTTCTCCATTTTCATGGCAAAGGTTTATATTATCATTCTGTTCTCTAGCTTGATTGTCTTATGGCTGACATTGACAATATGTGTTTGACAAGTTAAGGATTTTATGGAACAATATATGCATGTGTGAAGAAATTATCTATTAAACCCTTGTGTCAAGTATGTTGGACATAAATGAGTGTGTGTACTTACTAGAATGATAAACTCTTATGATGAGTTACACAAGTAACTATGTAAAGTATATTTGTATAGGAAATGATCATGATATTTATGATGGTTATGATCTTGATGCTACTAATAAATTTGTGATGATGCATAGTATGATGCTTATGCTAATATGAAAGATGCATACAAGATCAAGCTTTAGAACTTGCAAAGAAGCAAAGATCAAGAGGGAGTCAACCAAACAAGCAAAGGCTGTGAAAGCAATGATCTGTGATCAAGAACAGAAATATTCAGTACGATAGTTATGCTTAGATTGAGTGTCCTCACCAGATAATGAAGGGCAAGACAATTGATTGTAGTTCTATACAGTTGACCAAATTTGATAGTGTGACCAACCTGTCATAAGAAGAGTGGGACAAGTATCAACCACATGAAAGATAAGTATTTAAACTGTCATTTCAGTGATTTCTTAAATCTCTTTAAATGATAATGATAGTTGTATGCATATTTGTATTCCTAGAATCAAGAAGTGTATTATGCATGTTATAGTGAACGCATTGATATGGCTAGGATTAATGAACAATATACTCTTAATGTGCATGTGATGGGTAAGTAGCCTAGGGTGTTGCACAACATTCCATGAGCCAGTGTTACTCGTCTAGAATGAAACCTCTTTGCTAACATGTTGGAGCAGTGCACACTCTTAATAGTATATTCCGGTAGAGATGGAAGACATCTAGATAGTTACCGTGTGAATACGGGATATGGATGAGTGTTGTGTTGAAGCATTGGCTAAGATGGTTACATAACTGTGTAAATTATGTCGATATGCATAAGAATTTGTCTTTAGAATGTCAATATGATTTGATGATTATGAAATGTTATTAATCATATGACTGAATTTGACTTGTAGGAAAGATCGAGTGCTATGAGCTACAAGAGAAGGATAATGAGACTTGTTCCAAAGAACAAGTGATGATTGTTCAGTAGTGACCTTCAATTAGATTTACAAAATCAAGCATACTACAGAATTACAAAGCAAGGTTCATGGTTTCTCTCAGAAAGAGGGAGTCGATTATGACGAAACGTTTTCTCCAGTTGCCAAACACACTTCTATCAAAACTATTATAGCTTCAGTGAGGGAGATTACACCAGATAGATGTCAAGAGCACTTTCCTGAATGTTGTAATCTAAGGAGAAGTTTATATCAAGCAACCTCCAGGATTCGAGACTCTCGACAGAGAATCACATGTGTAGAAAGTTGTGTACAGGCTCAGAAGTCACCCAATACAAGATGTCTCGATCCACAAAGTACAAGATGTTAAGATGCAGAGGGAGGATAGTGATCAATTACAGAAGGAGCTAAAAACTCCACTTCAGAGGGAGTGACTACAACACAGATTGCAGAAATAGATTGATGGAAAGGGTTATTTGCCTTAGTATCTCAGGAATATGCATAGAGTGATACAAGATGTCTCCCCTCATTGAGAGGAAGTAGATCTCAGTGTTCGAGAATCTTGGCATGATTCTTGGGATTAGATGTGTGGCAAAGACCAGATGATATTTTCCTTACTCAAGGAAAATATGCTCTAGAGATCATGAAGAACTTTGGGATAATGGATTGCAAATCCATGCCTACACCGATGGTATCAAACTTGAAGTTGTTGTGTGATACTTCTTGAGAAATAGTGGATGCCACAATATGCAGACAGATTATTGGTTCGTTGATGTACTTGATGAACACTAGACCAGATATATGCTTTGAGGTGAACACCTTGAGTCAGTACATGGTTGAGTCAAAATGTGTTCACCTGATTGCGGCAAAGCATGTGATGAAGTATCTAAAGGGTACACTTGATTATGGGCTCAGGTATGTGTCAGATCAGAAGATTAGCCTGCAAGGCTATGCTAATTCAGATTGGGTCGGTAGTGTCACAGACAGGAAGAGCACTTTAGGATGTTTCTTCAATTTGGGATCAAGCATGATTTCCTGGTTCAGCAGGAAGTAAACTAGTGTGGCACTCAGTACAACTGAGGCAGAATATATGGCAGCGTGTTCAGCTAGCAGTGAATCAGTGTGGCTTCGGAAGTTACTTGCAGGGTTGTTTGATCTCGAGTTAGAGGCGACTTGTATTTTATGTGACAACTAGAGTTGTGTGAAGTTGTCCAAGAACCCAATGTTTCATGACAAGTCCAACCATATCGAGATTAGGTACCATCATATCAGAGATATGGTACAGAAGGGAGTGTTACAATGGTACCAACACCAGCGTACCTGCAAAGGTGCCCCAGGGAGAGGGTGTCTTTTTTCTGACCAGGAGGGGTGTTTAGCCAACTCATTCTAAGGTAGGGGCATCGCCAGACCCTCTGGTTTCTCCTTTGGAAGTGTTATGGCTTAATGGGATCATTGACTCCCTCACGAAAGGGTTTGAAACCCTGAGGTTGGTGTCTGGGGCTTCTAGGGGTGGATCACTGGGTCACATGACCCCGACCATGTTTCAGCACTCCAGTGGCAGCTTTTTTAGCACTGAGACACGCTCTTATCTTCCAGAGTGCCTCCAGCACCCTCCTAGCCCTCCAGTACAGCAGCGCCCTCCCTCTAGGCCCTCCTTCAGAGGATGACATCATCCTCCTGGGAAGACTATTTGCTTGCTAAAAGGGGGGGGCGTTGAGGGCTTTCATCACTGTTGGGGTTAGTTGGGGCATGACGACCCCCCCCCCCCACCACACAGTCTGGCCTTCAGTTTCATCAAAATTGGCCTTGTTTAGCATATTTTTGCACCTAGGGGGGGAAATACCCCAGGTAGCCTACTATAGGCCTTCTTTAGATTATTTTATATTATTTTTGTTATATTTTTAAGTTGACATTGTTAAATATTAAATTGACCTTATTTTGTGTAAAGTGAGTGTGAGATCATATAAATTCAATCTCCTCACTTCATTTTGAGATATCAACTTTTGGGATAAGATCATCATGTCTACT
Organism: Larix kaempferi; assembly: GCA_027924585.1. Taxonomy (NCBI): domain Eukaryota; kingdom Viridiplantae; phylum Streptophyta; class Pinopsida; order Pinales; family Pinaceae; genus Larix; species Larix kaempferi. Next base: position 3,182,779 of record BSBM01001218.1, read on the forward strand.
ATTTGCCCTAACTAGGGCCCTTTGAATCGATGCACTCCTTGGAAATTTGAAGCATTTCTTGGAAGTTTTACTATTGTTCATGCCATTGCTAAGGTGAAGCTAGAGTTGCTTGCTTAACACATGCACTTGGAGGTATCTATACTTTTGGTTTGATGTCTCTTTGTCAATTTGCATAAAAGTGATGCTTGTTAGGGTTGAATGGAAGCCATTATTGCTTCATTTTGTCTTGATTTGCATTTCATTTTTATCATTGGTCACCATAGCATTCAAGCTTGAACTTTAAGTCTTCAAGTCTTGCTTAAGCTAGGCTTCCTCTACGAATCCTAGAGATTGTGGAAGTGAGCCCTAGTTAGCCAAGCTTTCCAAGTACCATCTCAAGGAGAGTTTTTCCTCTCATTGATGCCCTAGGTTCGATGAGTAGTTTTTTATTGAAACCCTAGTTGTTCATCTACTTAATTAAACCTAATTTCTGAGTTGGAAATTTGTAATTATTATTTAGATTAGGCTTGGTTAATTGTTTTTATTATGTTATTTAGTGCTTGTCTTCTAGTTTCCTGAGTTAGTTGGCTTAATTTCTTTGTTAAAAACCCTAAAAATAATTACCAAAACCTAAACTAAGCCCTAAAGCGATTTTTGTTCTAACCCTAGCTGCAGAAACGCAGACCATCCCATGACCTCCCTTTCTGTCCTCGGGTCCCATTTTCCTAGAACCTGCTTCCCTTACCTCAGCTTTCTCGAGGTTTTTCCTTCCACGTCCCTCCTTCCAGCGTTGCCTTCTTTCCACCTCAGGCCCTTTCCTTTTTGTTGTTGCAGCCTCTAATCCGCGGCCTTCATCCCGCTTTCCTTCTCTCCCTAATCCGCGGCCTCCTCCCTAAGTTTTCTACCATACCCTCGTCGTCTCTAGTTCCTTGCTCGTTGGTCCGCGGACCTCCCTTACCATCCCTAACCCGTGACCTTTTCTCCACCCTACTCCGCAGGCCCTCCTTTCTCTTCCACGCTGCGCCCTTTTCCTCCACCCAAGCTCCTCGATTCATTTGGGTCAGTCCTTCCTTCCTCCTCTCGCGGCCTCTCCTTCTTTCCATTCCCTATCTCCTACCATCCGCGGCCTTCACCTTCGTCCCTCGCCACGGCCTTCCCCACTTCATTCCCTTCCTTTCCAATCCGCAACTCCCTCTTTGCTGCCCTTACCCAAGTCTGCTCCTTCCTTGCTTCTCCCTTCACTTTTGTTCCGCTCTCCATCTCCCTTTGACCTCGGATCCCCTTTTCTTTCCTCGAGCTGCCCTCTCCAAGCCTTTTCTCCTTACACGGGTCTGCCCTTTGGGCAGCCCTTGTGTGCCATAAGTGTCCTATCCTTCACCTGTACAACACCTAAAACAGAAATTAGAAAACAAGTTAGTCCTGAGCTAATAAAAGATGAAGTATTTTGTATAATTAATTAGCTTGATTGCTCAATGCCAAGGTCTGATTTTATTGCAATTTTATCTCAGAATTTACTTACTGGTTCCAAAGCTAATTGAAAACTGAGGTATCACTTAATGCATACAGAGATTTGGTTAATGGGTGATGTTAAATGCTAACACTGATATGGATGCCAAGGAAATATTGATATTGCCACAGACTTGAAATTTACAAGTGTTTTGTTAATAATAACATTGGGATAATACATGTTGGCACAAGAATATATTGACTTATGATCATATGTTTCATTTTATTTATAACCAGTTACACTTTGTTAATGAGACATTTTTGCATGCCTGATAAATATATCTAATTCATGAATAAAACTGATATACTTCATTGCTATATTACATCCAGTTTCATTCATACATGAAGTGGTTATTAGCTTTTCTACTACTATAAAATTTGACTACTCATAGATCTGAAGATTACATTTGCAAGACTAGTAATTTGGGTCTTTTAAATGCTTGATTGTCTTTTCCAACTAGTTATACTTAAATGTTAAACCTAATTAGCAGTGAATGTGCTGCTAGTTATTCTTTGAATTGCTCAGGTTATTTTATCTTCCTTTGATTAGTTAAATCTTGTCGTATCACATGCACACACCTATTTACTTATATATGTGATTGACATTGGGAAACACAATTTCATGCATATTTGGTTATTGGTTAATTATTGGCAATACAATGTTTTGATCCGGTATTGATTACTTTAATACATGTGTATACGTTCTTATATTTGATTAAAGTTGAATGCACGTGACTCCATTAGGCATTGGTCTAACTACGAATTGCACAGAATATAGTTTGTTGGTTGTTCTAGTGTCTTACAGGGTTCCATAAGGATACTTCTCCTTGGAGGTTTCGACTTCCGAAGAAGTTAGAACGGTGACCGAGGTGACATTGGGTCACTATTCTTATTAGTGCTTACTGGGAATTAATCCTGCTAATTTGCTCGGTAACAGGGAGCAATGAAGCTCCAGTATATTGTGGCGGATGAGCAAACAACGGATGTGTTGACCAAGCCTTTGTCGAGAGAGAAGTTTGAGTACTTCAGGGACAAGCTTAGCGTGATGCAGAGAGATGTCCCTCGTAAGAGGGAGGGATGAGTCACATATGCAATTCAGGGGGTAGTAGATGTATAGTGTTGTAGCAATAGGTGGTCATTTACGGGCATGTATTACTAGACTCTGTGAAAATTGAAGAGTGACCAGCTCATGATGACTGGAGAGCATGACCATACTTTGTATTTGTATCCAGTTAGAGCTAGTATGTATGTGTGGGCTGGAGAGTGTGACCAGTTGAGGAGGATTGGAGAGTGTGAACATACTTGCGAGGGTTGGAGAGCGTGACCATATTTGCGAGGGATGAGCAGATAGTGGATGTGTTGACCAAGCCTCTGTCGAGAGTGAAATTTGAGAACTGGAGAGAACGACCATACTCATGAGGACTGGAGAGAGCGACCATACTCATGAGGACTGGAGAGTGTGACCAGTTGAGGAGGATTGGAGAGTGTGAACATACTTGCGAGGGTTGGAGAGCGTGACCATATTTGCGAGGGATAAGCAGACAATGGATGTGTTGACCAAGCCTCTGTCGAGAGTGAAATTTGAGAACTAGAGAGAGCGACCATACTCACGAGGACTGGAGAGCATGACCATACTTAGTATATATATCCAGTCGAGTATGTGTATCTATCGAGTATGTGTATCCAATCGAGTTGTGTATCCAGTAGGATGTGTGTGTCTAGATTATGTGTGAACTAGACGAAGACCCGTAATGACGTAATGTGCACTCCTAGCTCGCTGATGTGTTGTTACTGTGATGCCCCCGGATGTATGATCGTGATTGATGCATGATTGAGATGACGGCTTGCTCGTACAGAACTTCTAGTGATATATAGATTTGTGAGATGTCAAAGTACAGAGTTGCATCAGCAATGATGAGGATCATGTTAGAAGAATACTTTCCTTGTTAGGAGGGAGTGTTGAAGATTATGTAACTTCGGAAGATATTCTTGTTTTACATAAACCCTAAAAGAATAATACTAAAGACATATCTCAAAGAAACCAAGTGAAAATAGACAAGTCGACCCCACAGAAAACAATGGGCAATCTGTCCCAAACAATGGGTAAAACTGCCCCAGTCACCGAATAAAACTGCCCCAGCATTGGGTAAATCTGCCCCAGTGAAGTCGGCCCAGTTAGTGGAAAAGTCAACCAAAAAATAGTATAAATAAGGAGCACGCACTTCTCATTTGTACACATCAAGCAAGCTCACTCAAGCTAGTGTGACAAGTGCGCAAGAGAGAGAGAGAGAGTAGCAGCAGCTGGAGGAAGACTATTATTCTTGGGGTTATCTTTGCTTCTTTCTGTGTGAGAGCTTTAGCTCGTCATTGTATTGACATTGTACTTTGTTGACGAATCTATACTAAAGAACGTCTGTTGGGTTTTTCCCGTGAGAGGGTTTTCCCAGGATATCTTTGTGTCTTTCTTTTAGTGATCCTTATGCATGCAATTATTGTGATGTGATATGTTACATGAATAAAAGTCTAACATAATTGCTTGTAAGTAAAATTCTAACAGTTGACAAAATCTATATTGAAGAAGTTTTGTTGGGTTTTCTTCCCCAAGAGGGTTTCCCAGGATAAACTCTTGTGTATGTTGTGCTTGTCTATCTTTCAGTGATCCTATTTATTATGTTTATTGTGATATAGTAGAAATCGTTTAAAGATCTAACATAACTACTATTCAAGTGCAAATTCTAACATGGTATCAAAGCCATACTAAAAGAAGTCATTGAACAGTTGAAATCTAGGGATTCCTATTCTGGGCACTTCCATCCATAGATCAACTTGAAAAGGAGGTCAGATCAATTCACCCTAGGAGGGCGCATCTTTCTGTGGAGGCAAAATTCAGATCTGAGAAATTTCATTTTTGACCTAATCGTTGTTGCTCGGGAAAACTAGTGCATCAGTTTTTTGGCAGTTTTGTCCACAGATCCGGAAGAAAAGAACCTTTGCTCAACTCGCCTTACGAAGGCGCATCTTTTCCCAGAATCAAAAGTACAATATTCTCAAGTTGAAAAATTAGGTTTTCTCTTTCAAACCCTAGGTCAGCAAATTTTAGGACCTTAAAGCTAGCACTTGACTTGAGCATCTCAATTGGTAAGTTCTATAATCCTTATTTCTATTTGAGGTTCTCATACTATCAAGATTGTCAAGATGTTGAACAACACCAAGCTTGATAAGAAGCTTGAAGAAGCTAATAACTTCCGAGCATGGACGTATAGAATGCTTCTCATTCTGGAAGTATAGAATCCTTCTCATTCTAGAAGAAAATGATTTGGAGAAATATGTTAAGGAAGAGGTTGTAGAGCCAGAGGGAGAGGAAGATAAAGCAAGACATAAGAAGAACATGATTAGGGCTAAGAGGATCATTGCTAATTCCATCAAAGATCACTTGACCTCTCATGTTTCATCCTTGAAGACTCCCAAGGAAATGCTTGATGCACTAACCAAGTTATATGAAGGGAAGAACATCAACCGGAAGATGACCTTGAGAACTCAACTCAAGAATGTGAAGATGCAGAACTCATAACTAATCCAGTCCTACTTCACAACGGTATCTCAAATCAAAGAACAACTTGAAACCATTGGAGATACTGTTGAAGAAGCTGAAGTAGTAATGACCACATTAAATGGTCTCCCAAGGTCTTGGGAAGCATTCATTTAGGGAATCTGTTCTAGAAGAAAGCTAACCAAGTTCAACAGGTTGTGGGAAATTGCACCCAAGAAAAAGATAAATTGGAAGCAAGAGAAGAAAAGATGGGTGAATATGATAATCAAGCTTTAGCAACACATATGAAGAAAGAGAAGTTCAAGAAGGAAGATCACTCTCACAAGAAACCCAAGATGTATCATAAGTCTCACAAGTCCTAGAAAGATTATTCAACAGTTAGATGCTACTCTTGTCAAAAGATGGGACACACTGCAAGGAATTGTCCCCATGCAAAAGATCAAGTCAAGAAAGGAAAGAATAAGAGGTATCATGCTCATGCTAAAGATGACGATTAACATGTTCAGAAGAAGGCAAGAGAAGATTGTTCAAATAAAGAAGAATATGTTTTGATTTCCACTCTTACAGGTATTGTAAGTGATACTTGACTTGTTGATAGTGGTGCTTCTAAGCACATGACAGGTTTCAAAGACTCTCTCACTAACTTGACAGAGAAGGACTCACCTCATAACGTGAAGCTTGGAGATGATTACCAATATCCCATAAAAGGGGTAGAGGAAGCTTCCTACAAGTTAGACTCCGGAAAAACTATAAAAGATGTTTTGTATGTACCAGGTTTGAAGAAGAATCCCATTTCCATATCAGCATTAGAAGAGAAAGGATCCAGAGTTGCTTTTGTTGATGGCCAAATTCTTATGTGGCCAAGAGGAAAGACTATTAATGATGCAGTTGTAATTGGAGAACAAGATGGATGCTTGTAGAAATTGAAGGGTCAAGCAGAACAAGCCATGATACATAACACAATGAACCCGCGTGAACTTTGGCATAGAAGATTTTCTCATATCCACTACAAGGCTTTGCCAACTATAAGCAAGATGGTGACAAGTCTACCAGAGATCCAGACAAACCACGATGTTATATGCAAAGGATGTGCACAAGGAAAGAGTGAGATCTTAGATCCAGTGCATAAGGACCAAGGATGAAGACTTCAGCAAATTCAGAATTAGACGAAGAAGAAGATCAAGGTCTTCAGAATCAAACAATGGAGCAAAGTACGCTTCCAACATCTCCAGTAACTTCTACAAGGAGGCAGAAATCAAGAGGGATCCTACAAAACACATGACAGATAGGTATCTAAAATGTCATTTGAGTTATTTCTTAAATCTGTAAGTGTTTAAATGATATTGTTAACAATAGTTGTATGCACGGTTGTATTCCTAGAATCAAAAAGTGCATTATGCATAATATAGTGAATGCAATGATATAGCTAGGATTAATGAACAGTATGTGCATGTAATGGGTAAGTAGCCTATGGTGTTGCACAATATTCCATGCGGATGAGTGTTGTGCTGAAGCATTGACTAAGATGGTTACATAACTGTGTAAATTATGCATAAGAATTTGTCATTAAAATGTCAATATAATTTGACGATTATGAAATATTACTAATTATATGATTGAATTTGACTTGAAGGAAAGATCGTGTGCTATATGACCTACAAGAGAAGGATGACGATACTTGTTCCGAAGAACAAGTGATGACTGTTCAGCAGTGACCTTCAAGTAGATTTACAAATTCAAGCATACTATAGAAGTACAAAGCAAGGTTCATGGTTTCTCTCATAAAAAGAGAGTACAAGAAGCTAGGGTGCAGAGGGAGGATAGTGCTCAGTTACAGCGGCAGAAAACTCCACTTCAGAGGGAGTGACTACAACACAGAATTGACAGCTTTCTGATCAGCTTGATCTTTACTAAGAGTAAAGCATATTCCAACCTTTACTATAAGGTTGTGGACAGTAGACCATTGATATTGCTATTATATGTAGATGACCTGTTTCTAACAGGAGACAGGAAGCTTATTGCAGAAACTAAGAAGAAGCTTGTTTCAAAGTTCAAGATGAAAAACCTGGATCTGATGCATTATTTCTTAAGTCTAGAGGTGTAGCAGAGTCTAGATGAGATTTTCCTTAGCCAAGGAAAACATGCTGTGGAGATCCTAAAGAGATTCAGGATGTTGGATTGTAAGGCCATGGCTACATCGATGGCATCAAACTTGAAGTTGTTGCGTGATACTTCTTCAGAGACAGTGGATGCCACATTATACAGACAGATGATTGGTTCATTGATGTACTTGACGAACACTAGACTAGATATATGCTTTGCGGTGCACACATTGAGTCAGTACATGGTTGAGCCGAGGTGTTCACTTGATTGTGGAAAAGCATGTAATGAGGTATCTAAAGGGTACACTTTATTATGGGCCCATGTATGTGTCAGATCAGAAGATTAGCCAGCAAGGCAATGTTGATTCAAATTGGGCCGGTAGTGTCACAAACAGGAAGAGCACTTCAGAATGTTGCTTGAGTTTGGGATCAGGCATGATTTCCTGGTTCAGCAGGAAGCAGATTAGTGTGACACTCAATACAGCCGAGGCAAAGTATATTGCAACATGTTCAGCTAGCAGTGAAGCAGTGTGGCTTCAGAAGTTACTTGCAGGGCTGTTTGATCTCGAGTTAGAGGCGACTTGTATTTTCTCTGACAACCAGAGTTGTGTGAAGTTGTCCGAGAACCAAGTATTTCATGACAAGTCCAAGCATATCGAGATCAGGTACCATTATATCAAAGATATGGTATAAAAGGCAGCAATGAAGCTCCAGTATATTGCGACGAATGAGCAGACAGCAGATGTGTTAACCAAGCCTCTGTCAAGAGTGAAGTTTGAGGACTTCAAGGACAAGCTTGGTGTGATATAGAGAGATGTCCCTTGTAAGAGGGAGGGATGAGTCACATATGTGATTCAAGGGGTAGTAGTTGTATAGCATGGTAGCAGCAGGTGGTCATTTACGAGCATGTATTACTAGACTGTGAGGACTGGAGAGTGTGACCAGCTCTTTATGACTGGAGAGAGTGACCATACTTTGTATGTGTATCCAGTTAGAGCTAGTATGTATGTGAGAATTGGAGAGAGTGACCAGCTCATGATGACTGGAGAGCGTGACCATACTTTGTATGTGTATCCAGCTGAGTTGCGTACCCAGTTAGAGCTAGGATGTATGTGTGGACTGGAGAGTGTGACCAGCTGAGGAGGATTGGAGAGTGTGACCATACTTGCGAGGGTTGGAGAGCGTGACCATACTTGCGAGGACTAGAGAGAATGACCATACTTGCGAGGGCTGGAGAGAGTGACCATAGTTATGAGGACTGGAGAACGTGACCATACTTAGTATGTGTATCCAGTCGAGTATGCATATCCAACCGAGTATGTGTATCCAATCGAGTTGTGTATCCAGTCGGATGTGTGTGACTAGATTTTGTGTGAGCTAGACAAAGTCCCGTAATGACGTAATGTGCACTCCTGGCTCGCTGATGCGCTGCTACTGTGATGCCCATAGATGTATGATCGTGACTGATGCATGATTGAGATGATGACTTGCTCGTACAGAACTTCTAGTGATGTATAGATTCAAGAGATCTCACAAGTTAATGGTCAGAGTACAAAGTTCCAGCAGCAATGTTGATGATCACGTCAAAAGAATACCTTGTTAAGAGGGAGTGTTGAAGATTATGTAACTTCGGAAGATATTCTTATTATTATATTCTTATTGTACTTCCTTCGGAAGATATTCATATTGTAATTGATCATACTCTCAAAGAAACCAAGTGAAAATAGACAAATCGGCCCCATAGAAAACAATGGGAAGTCTACCCCAAACAATGGGCAGTCTGCCCCAAACAATGGGCAGCACTTCCCTAGTGAAGTCGGTCCTATAGTGAAAAAGTCTGCCAGAGAAGAGTATAAATAAGAGGTCGCATTCCTCATTTGCAAGACACTCAAGTTCGCTCAAGCAAGTGAATAAGTGCGCATGGGAGAGTAGCTGCAGCTGGAGGAAGCTTAGGTTTGGGGTTCTATCTTATCTTGTCTTCGTATCTCCTATTCTTGGGGCATCTTTGTATGAGAGAGCTTTAGCTCTTCGTTGTATTGGCATTGTACTTGTTGACAGAATCTATATTGAAGAAGTTCTGCTGGGTTTTCTTCCCCAAGAGGGTTTCCCGGGATAAACTCTTGTGTATGTTGTGCTTGTCTATCTTTCAATGATCCTATTGCTTATGTTTATTGTGAAATAGTAGAAATTGTTTAAAGATCTAACATAACTACTATTCAAGTGCAAATTCTAACACTTAGATCATTAGAAATTATTCTGGAAATTATTTTCTGCATATTTTAAATTCTGGAAACTACTATTTTCAGTGACCTAACATATAAAATTCAGATCTAATACTTCATTATTATTTCTGAAAAAAATTTCAAGTTCAAATCTGCGTTTTAAGAGTTATTTACTTGTTGATTTATGCCTTAAAATGATTGTGACAGCAATATTTTAATTTCCAGAAATTTCTGAGTATTGGAAGAGTGCATGCCTAAGTGATATATCTATCAAATTTCACACAAGACAAATTTCTGGAAATTTTTTATCTACTATCATAAGTAAATAACAAGTAAATCTGAATGGGATGCCTTGCAAATGCTAAATCCGCTGTGAATATTGCTTCAGCACATAATTATTTGATTTTCCAGCTTATTCATGATTACTAAGTGCAATTTTCACCTCATTTAATATTCTGGAAATTATCTTACTGTTTATTAAATTTTATGGGCATTGAATGTGATGGTAACAAATCTAATTAGCAATTCCAAGTTTGTGGAATTTGCAGCAAGCCATTGTAGTTGAAGTGACACTAGTCACTACAATCCAGGTGGACAAAGTAATAAGTTTGAGTGACACCCTTTTGCACAGATTTTTATCTCTCTAGGAGGACCTCATTCAATTAAACAATTTCATAAGCTAATCATGTTTAATTACCACCATTAATATTAATTACTTATGGATGAGTTGGGTGATGAGCCATTTACTTTTAAAGCACTTTTATCATTGACTTGTTATGGTACATTGCTGAATTTTATCTCATATGTTACATTTCTCATCTCCATGAATATTTCATTTTGATCAATGTTTATTGTACCACTTTATCTATGATTATTTTACATTCAATTGCTGAAGTAATTTGTGAGATGCTTAACTTGACTATATAATTTTAGAACTTTAAAGGATAAACATCCTAAGATCCACCTAGACATGATAGGGAAGCCTCCCTTGGCCTTGAAGTGGCCTAAAACGTGGGAAAACTCAAGCTAAGGCGACAGTGGTAGTAGCTTTCTGTAGTTGCATTTCAAAGCACTAGTGGATTGGGACTTTGCTACTAAAGTGCTAAATTGAGCTGTAACAGATGCTAAAGTTTAAGTTTTAAGTAATATAATCAAAACATTAACTCTGGTAGTTAATATTAAAAACACATGCACTGGCAAGTGTGCTCCCTAAATTTTCTAGGGACTACAAAATTGCAGGTCTGGAGCACAGTTTTGAAGCAAGTGCAAGACCCCTGGGAGTGCTCCCCTGCAAAACTGGATTGTACAAATTCCTATCCACTCATGCCTTACAAGCTCTATTTCTATACACCTGATTCATTAAAATGTGGCATTTGAGATATGGGCACCTATGTTATCAAAATATAATTTAACTAAGGAAAATAAACATGGTCAATGGTTTAAAAAACATTTATCAGTTTCTGAGTTAAGAATATGTGTGAGGGATGTATGCTTCATAAACAGCTTAGCCATAAATTTGTAGAAGCGTCAAGGAGAGCTCAGAACATGTTAGAATTGATTCACACTAACATTTGTGTTCCTATAAAAGTTACTTTTATTGGTGAAGAGAACTACTATCTCACCTTCATTGATGAGTTGACAATTAAAACTTGGGACTATTTTCTTAAAAATAAATCAGGTGCCTTTGAAATCTTCAAAACATTTAGACTCTAGAGTCCAAGTGAAAAATGAATATGGAAAGAAAATTAACGTTCTCAAAACTGACAATTTAGGGGAATTCACTTCATATGTGTTTCACAGATATTGCAAGGTTCATAGAATAAAAAGACAACTAACTACTTACACACCTTAGTCAAATGGAGTTTTTAAACAGAAAAATAGAATCATTAATGAAATGGCCAAAACTATGTTAAAGGAGAAAGGAGCATCAAACATCTATTGGACAGTGGGCGTTCAAGACTCAAGTCATTGTGTATCTAATCAACAGAATTCCTACACAGGCAATAGAAAATATAACTCCTCAAGAAGCGTGGACAAGCAGAAAACCAAATGACTACCTCTTGATAGTCTCAGGAGTCAGGAGCACTGTACATGTCAATATCCCTAAGGAAAAATGAACAAAATTAGATGACAAAAGCATTAAATACATCTTTCTAGGTTACAGTGAAAAATCAAAGGCTTACAGATGTATTGAACCAGGAAGCCAAGATGTCATTATCAGTAGAAATGTTTTCGAAGAACATGAGGCATCAGTTGTGACAGATTCCTTCCTCTACATCAAACAAAGAAGAATCCCAAATTGATGCAGAAGACGAGAGATATCCAGTGCTCAAAATCAAGAAGGCAGAATCAACCAAATGACATACAGGAGGAAGACACTGGTAAAAAGTTCCAACAGAGGAATGGAGAAAAGAGTACCAAAATGGAACTTGAGAACTCTTCAAGACTCAGGAATCCAAATTGCAAGTCAATCTGGAGAAGAAGGATTACTAGATCCAAACACAAAGAGACAGAAAGAGTGATTATGCAGCATTAAGCAATGGACTAAAAACAGATGAACCTCAATTTTTTGCATAAGCAAAAGGATTTAACGATTGAGACAAGGCAATGGATGAAGAAATGAGGGCAATTCAGAAAAATAACACCTGGAAATTGACAAAACTTCATAAGGATAAACCAGCAGTGGGGTGCAAATGGATTTTCAAAATCAAAAATAAATTAGATGGGAGAGTGAAAAAGCATAAGGCCAGACTGGTTGCAAGAGGATTTGGTCAGACCGACAGGATTTAAGTGAAGAAGTTTATACAGAACAGCCTCCTGAATACATTTAGAAAGGACAAGAAAATCTAGTTTGCAGATTGAAAAAAGGCTTAATATGACCTAAAGCAAGCTCATAAGAAGAATAGACCAGCACATTCCGAAGAATGGATTCATTAAGAGTGACTCCGACCCGAACTTGCAGATGAAGACTAGAGAGTCAAACCTTACTGCTATCATTGTGGTTTGTGGATGATCTAATTATAACAGGAAGTTATATGGAAAGTATCCATCAAGTAAAGAGAGTTTTGATGCAGACCTTTCAGATAAATGATACGAAACCTCTGCACTACTATCTCAGTTTGAGATAACTCCAGTTGATGGTCAGATTTTCATGGCCCAGGCAAAATGGGCCAAAGACCGTCAAAAATTCAATATGTCAGAATGCAAATCAGCTCCCATGCCTATAAAAACAGGGTGTAAATTCACTCTAGATGACAACAATGAACCAGTTGACAGAACCATATACAGAAGAATGATAGGGAACCTAATCTACCTTACCACGCACAGACTAGACATTATGTTTCCATTCAGCATTTGGTTTCAAGATTCTCGGGGTCACCTATGACAGCACGTTGGAAGGCAGACAAGAATCCTACGATATGTGAAAGGAACTCTGGATTATGGATTGGAATATTCCAAAATGTCTCAATTCAAGCTAGTTGGATATTGTGATTCAGATTAGGCCTGAGAAAATGATGACAGGGATCTGACTTCAGCATATTGCTTCAATCTTGGTTCGATAATTATATCCCAGGGAAACAAAAAGCAGTCAAGGATAGCTCTATTGTCTACTGAAACAGAATACAAGGCAGCAGTTGGGCCCACGTGTGAACTATTATGGTTGGAAAGGATTCCAGATGACCTAAACATAGAGAAAAATTCTCCTATTCCTCTCTACAAAACACATTGACATTCATCATCACTTCATCAGGGAAAAGGTTAAAGACAAGGAAATTGAGTAAATGTATTCTCCAAGTGAGGAGCAACTGGCAAACATTTTATAGGCAACAATAGCTCAATCGTCTACTGAAGCAGAATACAAGGCAGCAGTTTGGAACTTTGGACCACATGTGAACTACTATAGTTGGAAAGGACTCCAGATCAAGATGACCTAAACATAGAAATAAATTCTCCTCCTCTCTACTGTGATAACCAGAGTGATCAAATTAGCCAAAAATCCAGTTTTTTATGCTTGTACAAAACACATTGACATTCATCATCACTTCATCAGAGAAAAGGTTCAAGACAAGGAAATTGAATCGATGCATTGTCCAAGTGAGGAGCAACTGGAAAACATTTTTACCAAATATTTCAGCAGTGTCAAGTGTCAACATTTTAGAGATCAGATAAGAGTTCAAGCTAACAGAAGGAACATTATGCAGGGTGATTATTATAATATTCGTTCTAATGTATTTTATTTGTCGAACTTTTAACGTATATTTATTAGTCACTTTAATAACAAATCATTATCAAGGGACTTGATAATGTAGTATTAGGTAGAGAAGAATCTAGCAGCCTTGCTCTAGAATTTTCCTTCTTGTATGTATGTGTGCATGTGTGTTTGTGTACAGACACACACACACACACTCTCTCCCATCTTAATAATGAGGAATAAGATCACTTTCTCTTGTTCAAGTTGGTTTTCCAGCTTTCTTGATTCTCTTATTTTTCACATCCTAAAGCCCCTTTGTTTTCATTACAAGCACGACTTGCATAACTCGTCATGTCTTCTGTTTTACTTTTGCACCATTCAAGATTACAATCAATGCCCAATTCACTACTTGACAGGCTATCTTCTTCATAAACTGATCTTCACTAATTCAATGTATGATATGACATTGAAGCTAAGTAATCTACTGCCATCAATCCAACATCATGATCCAAATTATCTGATAAACAAATAGAGACTCAAATATTCGTAGTGCAAGAAAGTCTTGAGAGATTGCCATGTCTCGAAAGATTATGAAGGACCAAGGAGACCTAAATTCAAAATACGATACTGGGATAAGATGCTGATGAATAAATCCAGTCTAAAGTTTTTGAAAAGGACCCCATTCCACAATTTGAAGAATAACATGACTTTGACCAGCATTCTCAAAAATCTGAAGATATCGATGACCCTCATTAGCAACACACTCTAAAGACAATGAAGACAAAATCCAACACTCGTATTGAGGCATTTGTAAAACAATACAATATGGCCTTCATCTTCCCTCATTCTTTACACCTCAACATCTTGAGCTTTCATCTCCTAGAGATCTTGATGGTGGGGACTTCCTTGACATTCTCTTTTCTAAAATACTGGCTGATAACTGTGAAGTCAATATACAAATTGTCTCCATTTCACTTCATCACATTGTTCCTGATATTTCTACTAAAGAACTTTGTTGTTATTGAATAATAGTGCCCCCTCACTCTGATATATATCCTGTTTCTTTCTTTTGTAGGGTCACTTGGCCCACCCACTTTCTTCAAGGCATAATTATCCACCTCTTCAACTGAGACACATCCCTCATTTGCGCAAGAGGAAACATCTTCAAGACTGCAACCAAGTCAACTTATCATATTGTATGAGGGTTACACTTGTGATTTTGATCACAAAGATTGAGCATGCTGGAAGGTTCATTGGATGGATTGGGGTACATATGAGCTTTGGCTTAGAGTTGTTGCTCTCCTTTGATTAATTTGATGATGGGTTGCTGCTAGTAGCTGTTGGATGAGATCTCTTAATGGTGTTTCCATGATATATTGATGATGCATTGATGATATGTTCTCCTTCTTGGTGACATTGGCATATATTGGAGGGTTTTTCTTAGCATTGATGCAATTATGCATTTTATGGGTTGGGAATTCATCAACATAGGGTCTCCCTAAGTTTCAAAGTGTTAATAATTGTGTCTGGGTGTGATTAAGGGGTTTTCGATGGTTTATAAGGATTAATTATGATAATGATGGAGCAACCTAAAAATTGATGTCCTTACCTGAAGATCCCCTTACCTATTGGCTCCCTTTTGCATGCTTCCAAGTGGATAATGTATGTACAATTGGGATTTGAAGTCTCCTATCTAGAACTCCCTAGGATAAATGGAGGTGATCCAAACATGTTCCACCTTCTCATGACACATTGATCACCCCTTGATGGAGCGCTAGGCTTGTATACACATGTTGGAAATGATTTGGGGCCTAGAGGATATTTGTCCTTGGTTTAACTCTATTTAAGCAGCCAATTGCTAGAGCGCCCTAGCTCTCTAAAGTTGTTTCACACTTGGAAGATTATAATTGAAAGATAAACTTTGGCTTTCCTTGTAGCACCCTCTCTTTTGGTACATATATTGAGGCATACACACATTCTAATATTCTATTGCTTGAAAGGGTTGACACGTATCTCTAGGACACACTCTTCTTCTACTCATTGCTTGAATGCCCTTGCTTGCTTGTATGGGGACACTTGGCACATGGATGGTATCTTGGCATGGTTGGCTTTCATCTCTAGTAGAGTGCTCCCCTTGAGGGTTGACACGTATCTCTAGGGCACACTCTTCTTCTACTCATTGCTTGAATGCCCTTACTTGTATGGGGACACTTGGCACATGGATGGTATCTTGCCATGGTTGGCTTTCATCTCTAGTAGGGTGCTCCCCTTGATTCTCTCTTCTTGGCACAAATTTTGATGCATGGTGATATTTTATTGCTTGTAGGATATGGTTGTCTCTTTCCTCGTGGAATTAGTTGAGTGTTGTGATGATCTTGCACATAGATCAATGCTTCTTTCTAACATTTTCACATTCTTTGATGAGTTGGCACTTGGGATCTTGAGCCATTTGGAGGTGATGTCCTAGTTTGAAGTACTATGGTACTTTTGGTGATGTGTGCTAGCTTATCAGCAAATATCTTTCGACGGAGTGCTCCAATTGTCATTAGATCAATGCCATTAGATGCAAAATGGCTATGGGATTTCCGAAAAGTGGTTAGAATAAAAAATCCAATAAGTATTGAGGGAGTTGGCAATTTCAAAACTGTCATTTAAAAAATCCATGCCACATTTTGACCACATCTGCCACTTGGAGGCTGATCTTTTCCTAGACAAGCCACACATCCAATTTTTAGAAGGTATATCTTGTTTCATTCCCTTGAAGGAGACACCCACATTGGAGAAGACACTTTGCATAACCACCACATATTTTATTCGTTGTTCACTTCACAACATGAGTTGGTTATGATCTAGCACTATTTTATTGATTACTTGGAGAGAAAAGTGGATCTAAGATTCTAAACCACTTTATGCTATATTTGGAAAGCTTGTTGAGTAGATGTGGATCTAAGAGAGGAAACTATTATTTTATTGTAAAGGAAGTTGAGCTATACTCTATATAAAGAGTAGCCCTTCCTCATTCATTTCCATGGTTGATTTGTGAGGATTTCTCTCTTCTTGGAGCTTCATTGAATATCTAATGGAAGGCTTGTGGAAATTCTTGGGGTCATTTCTTTTGATGTGAAGCTAATGTTTGTCATCTTTAATTCTTGTTAGTGTAATGCTAGAGAAAACTTGCAAAGAACAAGCTTGATAGGCCAAATTTCAGGAATTAATCTACTATCTTGGAAAGGTTTAATGTGAGGGGGTTTCCCCTTTATCCTTGGATGTTGTAATTCTGAATGTGTTGTCTATCATCTATCATCTATTAAGAGTTGTTGTTGGGTTAACACTTCATGGTAAGACACACCATGTCATAGCATTGTTTGAGTGTGGCACCTTTTGGTCCCCTCCAAGTTATTTCTTCATTGTTTAACAACATATTAAGGAATATGGTGGCATATATTTGTGTTTTAAACTTTTAATCATATACAAATTGCTCTCTTGGTGTAGCCCAATGATTTGATTTTCCCTACATTGGATAGGCACTAGTCCCTTATCTTCCATCACCCATTTTTTTATACTGCAAGTCTACAAAAACACAATGTTTTGCTAAGCTATCTCTTCATATCACCTTGAGCCTTCTTGTCATAGTCATATAAATCCTATCTTTAGGGACACCCCCCTAGTGTTGGAGAGGGGGTTACTGAGGTGACAGTGAGTAGCCCCTCTAAGTTACCCTTTGGTTTGCAATTTGTGCTTGGGACTTTTACACATTGAAGTGCGAATAAGGAGGTAACACCTACTTTCATTGAAAGAAGCAATGGTTGATCAAAGAAATCTTTTACTTCCACTTGCAAAGAGTAGGATGCATTGCAGGAAGAATGTTTTTATAGGTGGGAGGAACTGATAACAAAGAAATTCCGTTTGTCCTTGTAAATATTAAGTCATTATTCTAATGATAAAATCACGGTCCTTATTTATTGGATGCCCATTTTGCACAATATTCAACAAGAAGACCCGGACTCATGAAGTACGTTTATCATAGTTAGCATGATCAAACTAAAATATTTTAAATCATGCTATGGCAACCTACTTAGTATCTTGCAAGCAATTTCTAACTCTTATGTTCTATCATGCAAAGCAGCATCTGACTGATGTGGATTGCCAAGAACTTCAATGATAATTCTAGACAATTTATTAAAAAGAGGAAAGAAAACCTCCAATTGCTTGCATTCCCTTGGGTTTCTATCTACCATAAACAATCAAAGAAAAAGAAGAGAAAATTATGCATTATTTCAATTGACAGAACTGAGAAATGAGCACATGTTATAAATTAATTTGACAGAATAACATTGCATAATTCATCATTGACATCATTCTTGATCTTACATACATGAAAGTGAGAAAAAGTGCACTGAATAGAGTAGCATATACTACACATACCTCTTGGGGAAGCTCATGTGCAAGCAAAAATAGTGTCCGTGACCAGCCACCAACTGATCCATGCAGTAGGAATGCACTTCCTAGAGCCATTCCATCGGTAAAATTATGCTGCAAAGGCCCCAGAGCATAAAGTATGGAGCATGATTTAAATGCAAGAAGAAAATTTCCCATACACTAACCCCAAAACAGAATTACATCTGATGTTTTCCGTGGATAAAAGAAAAACAACATTCAAGACTAGTCTCTAGATGAATCTCAATGATCTAAAGCGATTCAGCAAAAAATAGGAATCTCCAAACATGGTCTTTGTTGTCAACTTGTCAGAATATGAGGATTTTATCCCCCTGTTGGGAAAAGATAACTTACCACTCCGTCTGAAAAGAGATTTAAGTAACCAATCACCATATTTGATGTGGGAATAGGCATTGATGGCCCTGCTGCTGTTTCTACTATCTCACTTGAAGCATCAGAAGAATTCGATAATTCTTTCTCAAACCTGTTGGCTTCTGTAGACTTGCTTCGCTACACAAGTATGCAAAACCATAATCCATTAAAGACTGCTAAAGAAACTGAAGCTACTTTTCTTCAAAAGAATATTATTTGTATGCTTTAAATCTTAATTCTTTAGCTGTAGATAACCATCCCCGCAGACATTTGAGAAAGTATTTGAAAAATACAGGAATGTCAAACAAGAAACATGAAATGGAGTTCAGATCAACCAGAATGAGCTCAACTAATCATTCAAAGTCATTTTTATTTTCAAGCTTTCTAAAATGATAGAGATTAAGAAATGCAAGGAAAGTAACTTCTATGTGTTTACCATATCTTGAAAGAGGTTTGCATAACCATTTGAGCGGAATTATATCTCAGTTTACATTCATTGAGTACAAATAAATGTAGTCCACCCTTATTATTTTCATATTTTGATGTTATGGCTATATTTTAGAGGTCCACCTCAAATGCTTTGGAAAAGTCATACAATTTATCTTTAGGCTGCACTCTCATTTGTAAACAGAAATTTAGAATACATGCAGTTAGCTATTATAAAGAGATTCATGTTTCTGCATGACCTTCAGGGGCGCCTTAAGCTAAGGGTAGAGAAAATATTGGATCACAAGATAACGTAACTATTATTTGGGAATTAGGGTACAATTCAAGCTACAACTCTAAATAGAAAACAAACAAAAGCAAAGTTATAACAAAGAGAAACAGTTAAGTTAAACTATAAAAAGTGCCAGTAGGGAAAATAATCAATAATCACTTATCCATGACTGTATCTTTTGCATAGTCTATTAAAAAAAAATCCACTTGACAATGCTCATAAAAGCAAACTCGTAATAAAGAGAAACAGTTAAGTTAAACTGTAAATACTAAATAGTGCCAGTAGGTAAAAATAAAATGGTCAAAAATCACTTATCTATAGACTATCCTTTGCATAGTACAAGGGTCTCCATAGACAATATCTTTTGTACAGACTTCTAACCCCCATAGACAATTGACCTTTAGCTAAGATATTTCAACTCTATCAATGAGAATTAGGTAGCTTTCCATGAAAACAAAAACTCGGGGGGGATGCTTGTGTGGTGCAGTCTATTAGAAACTAGGAAGCATCTGACAAATACTGAATATAACCATGGAAAAGGAAAAGTCATAATACGAGTTTCATAACAGAACAAATGTTGCAGTGGAACATCTTAACTGTCGTTCACTAAAGGATCAAGCTTAAATTCAAGATTCCAACCTCAAATAGGTCGTGCCTCAGGCTATGAGCCCAATTTTCCAAACGAAACCAATGGTGAGAAAATGAGATTATCCCAAAGGGTAAAGCTAAATAGATTCTACCTCACCTTTCGAAGGGTCATTTCCTGTTGGCTTTCATTTTGTTCAGCTGCATCGCCATTAGCATCAGCATCAGCATCAGCATTTGCATCCAGTGACTTTGATTCATGTGCTTTATCAGAATCACTGCTTTCTCTTTGACCAATGTATGTACTGCTAGGACCATGCTGGTCCTCATCTTTCTTTGAAGCTACAATACTCTTATGATGGTGATGATGACCATGATGAAAACCATGTACTCCTTGTGACGAACGCTCCTCAACATACCTTACAACTTTCTCGACAAGGAAAAAGAGTAATATTCCCACTGCAAATGTCAGACATACTTGAATTAGGAACACTACAAACTTGCATTGCAGATTAAGAACTTGTAATAATATATATACTCAATTTCCCAGTGTACATAAGAAATTTTTCCTACCCATAAAGTGAGGAAATATTGCCTTTGATTTCAAAGTGATTTAAGAACAATAACCTGATATTAAGCAGTAAATAGGACATTCCAAAAAGCGTGTTTTTAGTGACAGAGGTTAGTCATCTATCAGACTATCACAAACACAAAATAGAAGATAATACATCTATATATGGAGCAGGAAAGCAGGGTTCTTGTGACCCTCAGAAGGAGATGCAACCCATGTCCCTGGTACAGGACCACAAGCCCAGGAGACAGTCCCACACTCTGTGTGAACGACGTATATCTGGCCCTGTCCACATGCACCCTTTGGTCTCCTGAATTCACCCTCAGGCCACAGAGTGCATCTGACCCTGTACAGACACTGATGCAGGACAGCATCTCCTGGGCATCCCAGTCCCATACCGGGAACTGTTGGATTTTGTGCAACTTCGGAAGATATTCTTATTATATTTTATTGTAATTATTTGTACCTCCTACGGGGGATGATCTTGATGTAACTAATCATGTAAACCCTTGAAAGAACAATGTGAACCTTGGGGAGAAAATTAAGTAAAGAAAAGAATTATTAAATGTATTTTTATATTCCCCCAAGACAAGTGTCCATCCCATTGAATGAAAACCATAAAATCCAGTTTGTAATTTCAATTCTTGTATTTGTACAGAGATTGTATGGCACCTTTATATTCCCTCAACTTGTTGGCCATCAGTGACCATAACAATGAGATCCTTCACAAGGCATACAAAAATATTCAACTGTTTTGGGAGATTGATCTCCACAAAATTGTGAGTAATTCCTAAATCTTTGAGGATAGTGATAATTTTATTTTTTATGCTACCCTTGAGTTTTAATGTCTGCTTCCGATTTTCCTTTAATTGTTGCAAGTGATATCATGGTTTTTAGTCCCGAATGTTCTAGCAATTTCCATCGTTCCTTATGTGAGATAGAGCATGATCTGTAAACTACCGTGGATATTTCACCGAAACAGATCGTCACAGTGGATCTTACAACTCAGATATTTTTAGTAGTTTATTAAATAACTGAAATTTAAAGGAAAATAACTATAGCAAAGAAATACAGAATCTACACACATAAACACAAGATATACCATGAGAAAACCCCAGCTAAAAATGAGGACTAAGCCTTGCTCTTTTCTTCTCCAATATGCAATACAAATACGAAGAAAGCGGTACTCTCTATGGAGTTACCTATGACTCTGCAACCAGAATGGCTACTACAAGATCTCCTACTTCCTCTGTTCTGCTCTACTATCCACTCATGTGTTGTTGCTCAACTATGGAATAATATTGTTATCACACAACTTGTAGTTGCCCCAAATAGTTATCCTATCCGGGATGGTAGAGGGGACATGCAACTAAAGAGGTGACCTAAGAGGATCTTGATCCCCAGATATGGATCGGTTGTCACGCCGATTAGGATTCTCATCACTTTAAGCCAAATGAACCAAATGGCTAAAGGGGAGACCCTAGCCTAACCTTGTGGGAAAGACCGAAATACAAGATACTCAAATACGAGGTGCAATAAAAGATAGAGATATCTTGACTGTGAAACAATAGATCGAATGATTAGCTAAAGAGAGAGAGGCTTAGATGACTGGTAAATGATTACAAAAGTTAAAATACAATCCAAATGATTATTTCTCAATATCTTAGTGAATTACAGTGATCTGGGTTAAGAGTGCTTGGTGAAGGATACCCAAGTCTATACCCTAGGGGAATTGAGCTTAACAAATTGGAAATGCCCAAAGTAAAGGTTGGATTTTACATTATGAATGATTCATAACACTTGATTGTTTGCTTGATTGATAGATGAGACAATGGAGAAAAACCACAAGCAAAAGATGTCCCAACTTCAGACAAAACAGCCTTCAAACCTGGAATGCGACTTGCTTGCTGACTAGTGCCTATGCCACAGGGGTTAATAGGGTCTCAAAGATGACACCCTAGGGGCCTTTCAGCTAAGTTGGCCACTAGGAAAAATACCCAAATCGTGAAATTTGCAAAATGTGAAGGATGTGACATTGTGACGGGAATATTTTTTATATTTTTATTATGAGGGTTTTAGTTGGATTTTTTATTTAGGCGGACATTGGAATAATAGAACTACTAGAAAATGCAATAAGCTAAGTTGCACGAAACGGGGAAACTTCGAAATGGGGGAAAAGCGCCCCCCAAAAATTTTGGAAACATGGAAACGCGATATATATATATATATATATATATATATATATATATGAGCAAGAACATTTAAAAAAAAAGAATGTGAAATATTAATCACAAATCATACATGTTGACGAATCATTGCCTATATTGGGATCCTATTCATCAATAGCACCCTATGCCTCCCTCCTCTAGGCTTTAGCCCTTTCCTTTTCATAGTTGATCCTCCAAGGACATTAGCTAACAGCTCAACACCCTACAATTTTGATGAAATTTCCTAATCCAATCGTTAAAATAAGGTAGAAAAAGATTCCCATGCTTAATAAGTGATTTTGCTTGAGTGAATAGTACATTTTTATTAAAGTCGTGACAAAGGAGTTCAACAATCAACACCACCAACATAGAGGGGCATATACGGGTTGATGTGCTTGATTAAATTGCAATTCCATACCCGCATACATGATAGAATCTGGTGGAAACTTTGCAATCCTGAAATCCTGAAAATTATTAACTCTGCTGAATTCTGAATGGGATCTAGAATTCTACTTTTTGCATATGAAATCCAATGAGGTTGGAACCACTCTTAAACATCCTGAAACAATTAATGGTAATGTTAAAAATTTAAGTAAAAGGATGGAAAATAAAAGATAAGGAGAATGTATTTTTTAACATTACCATTAATATCACCAAATACTACCGATATTTTTCTTGGAAACACGGCCTCTTTGACTGCATCTGTATCGGAAACGCGTTTCCGTACGAATGAAACGTGTTTCCATCTTGAAAACACATTTATTCCATATGGAAACGTGTTTATGGACTGTATGATACGCGTTTCGGGGTTTCGATACGGCGAAACGCTGGAAACAGGGTTGCGGCCCACATTTCTTGCAACATAAGCAATAAGACTTATCCAGATTCAAACGACTGATGTAGATCCTTTCGTCTCACTCAACATAAACCATATAGACCAAGCATCCACTTCTGAAACAATCAATTGAAATCCCTAGGGGCACCCTGCCAAGAACAAGAAGACAACTGTGAGCAAATGCAATTACAATTATCCAAATGAATATGACAGAGCTATTGAATTGACAAGAAGAGAATGATAACAACAGATAAATGGAAAAATGCAATAGATATCCAAGATGTTGATAAACCCCCTTGAGGCAAAGTCGCCCAAGTAAGAGAGAGGGTTCCCCCTCCATTTCGCACTTGTCCAAAATCGCCCTCCTGTCAAGACAAAAACATAGAAAAATATGCTCGAAAAAGGCTAGATCTAGTGGTCACAGAAGCTCGACAAGAAAGAGAAACTCATCACCATAAGAAATCCGAAGAGAAGAGCAAAAAATATTTTCTATTAATTTATCTCAAGAGCCAAAGTCCTATTACAATGAGGGGTCTCATCTCTTAAATAGATTTGAGAGAGACCAAATCCCTAACCAACTTTTAAATCGATGGTTGAGATTAAAATATAATACAATGATAATTAAGGGTGGAGATCTAATCTCACACTCACTACATGGATCACTAGACCAAGGGGGGCGAATTGCCTCATAATGCCCAAATACATATGATAAGATGACATAGCATGATAATATATCACAAAAAGGTCACCTAGGGGGCAAGTGTGCCTCCTAGGGACATAACATCACTTTTCCACAAGGTGTAAGATACAACATAACACATCCTCAACCAAAAGTGCACCCTCCTCTAGGAAGTACGAATTGCATAGGAAAGGCAAAAATATCATGTGAAGCTCGATGATGAAGAACCCATGTGGAAAAGGTGTCTGGAGAACCTCTAGAGCCATAGAAAAATAACCCAAGTCAAATCTTTACCATTCACTTACCCATCGTTCCATCTGCCATGTCATGGTCACTTTAATTTATTAATTAAGCTGGCGATATCCTCTGTAAATACTCAATCTGCTCATAACATCATCTTCCCTTGCCCAAAATATTGAAATGAGTGCACGGAGGAACTCAAAAGCATCAAATCCACCAATGGTGACTACTCATACACCATGGAGGAGCCTGTGAAATAATTTGTAATAAAATCCATCTCCAATAAATAAAATATGGCCTGCTGATAATAATAAATATGAATTGTGGCCCAATGTCCATACACTGAAGCCTAGAATCACCTGAATAGCCTCCAAAGGCATCAAGATACATGAAATGATAACATGTAGTTCTTAGCCTTATGGCTTAACCTAACAATCACATAGTTTATGTCACCTTTATTTATATTTTTTATTTAAGATATTAGACAATTATCCTAAATGATGACTAGGTGATATGGATAAGATTGTGTAGAGCAAATCTCTCCATGAGGTGGCATTCTTCTTTGTACTATATAATGGTACTATTTGTGTAAATACAATTGATCAAGGCTTTTGCCTTTTCCATCGTATTTTTCCCATTCATGTTTTTCATTTGGTATCAGAGCCCCTATAGCTCTTAAGGGCCTGGTAGTTTTAATTCTCCATGGTAGTTTTCCATGAAAGGTTGAGAGGTTTGATGTGAGTAGCCAATGGATCTAAGAACTGGTACGTATGACTGAAAAGGAGAATGAAAAAGAAGCCTACACCCATAGTCCACACGTCCAGTTGGCGAAAGTGAAGCATTTTCTGCAGATATCGGTCCACAAATATATGGTTGTGGTCGAGGAGCAACCTTCTACAGGCAGTTTCTGCGATCTGCTATTGTTATCTTCATCCTGCGTGTGAGGTGGATGGAAGAAAGAATCGCATGGCATTCAAGAAAATTGGCTGAAAATGATTTGTGAGTATTTTTTTTCAATTGGATATTTGCTATATTTGCTCGTGCAAGGAATGGATTAAAAATTGTCGATCATCGTTTCATAGAATATTGTACAGGAAATACAATTAGAACCAAAAACCAGTTTACTGTGAGCAACAATTATAAGTTGAAATGTACTCGTTGTTGTGAATGGTTGTGTAAAGTATTTTAAAATTGATATTCTGAAGGTTATCTCAATGAGAAAGGCCTCTGTGTAAGATCAATTCTGTCTCAATTTACCCCAGCCTATAGTAAATTGTAACCACAACAGATCTGCCCAAATGATCACATTCTCTTGGTCTCAGATCTATCTGTCAGATCTCACTGATTCATGCCTAACACAGCTGATCTGAACCAGTTAGTGTTTTTATCTGAAGCAATCATCCATCAGGTGTGATCTGCATAGTGGTTTCCCATGAACGTCGGGCTGAAACAAGAAGGGAGCCCTTCAATATGTGGGTGTAGTAAGAAGATGCCTAAAGAAAATGCCAGCGCATGACACAACCCAGCAATGTGCACCTCAACTTAAGTTCAGATCTGGTGATCCCTTTAATTGATCTTCATAAACTCTAAGATGTCTGCTCATCGATCTACTATTCATCCACTTCTTCAACGGATCTGTTATCTATGATCTGTCCAATAATCCAATACTGTTTGGCATCAAATTTGTGTTTCCTTTCTTATCTGTGTTTTGGCACATTTAGAATCTGTAATCTGCATTTGACATCAATTTTGGCATAACAAGTGAACGCTCAATGATTCACCTTCAACGTGTTGGCATCTACAAACAAAGAGGCATCTTGTGCCAAGGCAATTTGTACTGAATTCGTGTTATTCATGATCCACACTTAATGCTGTCACCGATTTTCTTTCAAATGTGGATTCTAAAATATCTTAAGTCTGCGATTATGATATAATTTGCACCCAGTACCCAGCGATCTAATTTGCACCCAGTACCCAGCGATCTAATTTGCACCCAGTATCCAGCAATCTTCCTTTAAGAAAATTTAAGAGTGATCAGTGAACCAGCTCTTTATCTAGATCTGTGTGGACCATATCTTGTGTTATTGAGATGGAGTGCCACCTCTCCATATCTTGTGTTATTGAGATGGAGTGAACGCCTCTTCGGTTGGGAGCGGCGGTTTGCAGTGGAATTGTTTGACCTGCCCATGCATGTACGTAGCAAAGCATGAACCATTCGATCCCAGCGTTTTTATGTCTTCAAACATCAGGGATTTCTAGTTTCCAACCACTAGTGATCTGAACACATGATCTGCTCACCTCTTCTTCAAGTGATCTTTCCAGTGATCTGTACCAACAGCCTACAATTGTTCCCATGCACATTTTCTATGGCGATTTACCTCTGAATGCCCTCTGCAAATTTGGAGAGATTCGCAGAGTCCACGATTTGACATGAAGAAATAAGCCGCAGCCTTGAAAACCAAATGAGGAGGTAATTTCATTATTTTTCTAATGGCAAGCTCTTTACTTTAATGCTATAAAACATAACAAGGTTGCAGGTGAAGGTTGGAAAGTGTGCAAGTGGAGACATATTTTTAATGGCATATAATGACATGGTGTTGAATGGAATTTAAAACAAAGAAAGCATATCCAATTATTTAAACTAATATTACTTTTGCCAAAAAGTAATATTCTTTAAAAGGAGGAAAAGACACTTATAAGGTGTTTTTTAATTATTATTGTTTAATGCCATTGAGAATGATGCAATGTAATTTTGAAATGGGATATTTTTATAAAGGTGAAACATCACTTTTTTTAAAAGGCATATTTTTTCATTCGGGAGTTATATCAATATGGGAAATTTGAAAGCCATAAAAAGTTAAATTTGTATTGGAGATGACCTTCTTCAAGAAGAATTTGGAATAATGCTTTGTATGCAAGGAGATGGTGCTAGAAGGAAAATTTGTAAAGATAAGTCTGAACTCTTGAGTATTCAAAGTGATTGTAAAGATAAGTCTCAAATTTTCAGTATTCAATCTTTTAATAAAAAAATGTTTTTTTGGTGGTGGATGTGTCCTTGACCTGTCCTGAAATTCGAATAAGGAGATCTAAGGATTTGCACTTGTATGTGTGTAATTGTGCATGATGTCTTACATGTTTGATGCTTGATGGAGATTCTATGTCTAGTTTTTGACATGCAAAAATTGCACTTGCAATTGATCGTGCAACCATAAACAGTTGGAGTGAAAAGGAAAAACACATTCAAGAATTCAACAACAAATCTTCAAGCACTGGACAACTCAATCAAGTGAGTAATCAAAGACGCATCTCACGTCAAGGGACTTGCACATCAATTCAAATTGAAAATCATTGAAGACATCAAGCTAATCTTCAAGGACTCAAAGCATTGACAAATTGAAAATCATTGAAGACATCAAGCTAATATTCAAGGACTCGAAGCATCGACAAATTTGAAGATCAAATTCAATTTCTGAATCAGTAATAATTGTAACTTACAAATAGTCTTTTTGTAAGTTTTCTTGTCTTTTTGAAATAAAGTAAAGTTGAATTTGTAATCGGGTGCATTCTCAGTTGAACCTGACACCCAGAAACTGATTAAGTCATTGTAATTCCAAGTCTATATTGAAGTTGTTGAGTCTCCTATTGTAAAAGGGCAGAATTGCAAGAAGCCCCTCCTTTCTAAAGTCAAACTAGAATCATTCATCTTTTCAAATGGAGCGAAGCCTTGAATTATTAGAGTTATTGAACACTCTAATAGTCACTGCCGAAGACAACACAGTGGTATTAAACAAAGCAACTCTTCAACATGTTCTAACTTGTTTGCAAGTGACGCAAGCCAAAGTAGAACTACTTCAAACTCATACTCAGCGTCTTCAAAATGAAATTCAACAAAAGAATCTCTAGTGTTCTGAATTAGTCCTTGTCCAGCACAACCCTCTATTCAATGATTATGATGATGATGATGATGATGATGACAAGACAACTCCAGATATAGATGAAGATAAAGTCATCCAAATTCAGCATGAACAAGTTCAACGAACTCTTTCCAAGCCCATCATCAAACCTTGGGAAGAAATCAGCAATAACAAGCACATAAAGGGACTTGGATATGAAAAGGATGTGACTTTTCATATTCCAGACTATTCCAAACCAATTCAGTTTGTGAGTGCAGGATTCATTCATGAAATTTTGAACACTCCAGAAGTTAATGAAGAATGTTATAAAAAACACATGGAAGAAATTCCTAAATGCCAACATTGTCATCGAGTTGGTCATTTGGAGACAAAGTGTTTTTATCTTCATCCCTGTCAGCATTGTGGAAAGTGTAATGATGCATCAGAAAAATGTTCCAAGAGAAACAAGCCTGCAAGATTAAAGATACACTATGGATGGATCAATACTTGGCAATGGACATCAACAGCCAAGAAATTATATCAATCTTACCAAAGAATTCAATCTTGATTAAAGACTCATCTTGTAGCACATAATATTTTTTGTACCTGATAGAATATAACTCCAGTGGTCCCCTTATGGCGTAGCTTTCGAGCATGGCCCTCACAGGATGAGATATCTGATAACATGTGGTTGTTTCCACATGCCCACTTTGAGTTGAAATCTAAATGGTACTCTCTTGCATCTTAAGGGGGGATACATTAGAAAAACACTCTTTCAAGTTAAGGGGGGGAGCACTTAAATCAAATGGACAAAAGTCTGTAGATGGCAGACTCCGAAACAAAACTCTAAATATGGAAAATAGTCTATAGATGGTAGACTCCAATACAAATACTATAAAGATGGACAAAAGTCTATAGATGGTAGACTCCAATACAATACTATGAAGATGGACAAAAGTCTGTAGATGGCAAACTCCAAATTTCGAAATGGGCAACAAAAGTCCGAAGATGACAGACTCAATTACAAGATGCATTGGGATGTTGATCAACACATAACAGTGTTGAAATATTCAGGGAGCATTTCAGTGATTCACTAATTGTAGAAAGGTAATACTACTTGTTCACCAATTAAGCAAAAGAGGCCAACCTCTTCTAGCTAAATCACTTGGCAAGCGATCAAATTGTCAAGTAGACAGGAATGTTCAGACATGGAAGCTGTTCACTCCAGAATTTTCAGCTCTCTTGCAGTTCATTTCAGATGAACCATTCATCATCTACTTTTGACGGTTTTTCAGGCATGTCTTTCATTGAAGCACATATGAAGGCTTATGAAAGATCCATATCAGCTTCAGCATTAATGTTTATTGCTTACCTGATACAGATACATAAACTTGTGATCAAGGGGGGAATGTTAGCCTTATGGCTTAACCTAACAATCACATAGTTTATATGTCATCTTTATTTATATTTTTTATTTAGGATATTAGACAATTATCCTAAATGTCGACTAGGTGATATGGATAAGATTGCGTAGAGCAAATCTCTCCATGGGGTGGCATTCTTCTTTGTACTATATAATGGTACTATTTGTGTAAATACAATTAATCAAGGCTTTTGCCTTTTCCATCATATTTTTCCCATTCATGTTTTTCAGTAACGACATCCATCTGCGGGCCCTGCTTGTTGACCAAGTCAACAAGGTTGAAAAGGTCAAAACTGATCAAAACACTAACTGAGCTGAAAGCTGAGTGCCTCTACATTCAAGTGATGAAAAACAGGCTTAGAACAGCCATTCAACCACTCAGCAAACTCCAGATTTCAGACTTAGGTAGTCACAGTTAAATGACAATTTACAGGCACTTAAGCAATGAATCAACAAGCTGAAATACTCATACTGAGATAATACTCAAGCTGAAAACACTTATAACAGCAGTCTGAAAATTGTATGCACAGTGAAATTTTGGTCAAAGTAGAACCTGGAAAAACCCACAAGGGGAAAACAAGTCCAAGAGCAAATTTTTATTTAGCATTTTCAGGCATAAAAACAGAGTTACAGCAGCAATAACATCATCATTTAATGACTGTACCAGCACCTCGAAATTTGTGCCCACCTCGATTTTTGTGCCCATAACAACTGTACGATCCAGCAGACTGTATGGCCTCAAAATTTGTGCCCAGCAGATCAGTACGGCCCAACAGTATGGCCCCAGCAGTATTGTATGGCCTCACCTCGATTTCTGTGCAGCAGCTCCTCGAAATCTGTGCCCAGCAACTTTCTAGAAAATTTTGCCAACTGAGAAGTATGGCCCAGCAAATAAATGCAGCAGAGCTTCCTTGGGATTCAAGCCACCTTCTATTTGGGACGAATCCCTCTCCTAGGGAATCAAGCCACCCAAAATAAAACTTGCTCTCACTCTCAAAAACTCACAAATTCCAAAATGCTCACTCTCTTGGAAAAATGTGTCTTGCACATTACCCTAGGCTTGCTCTTATAACTTGAAAATGACTTTTCACCTTCTCAATCCCTAAATCCAACGGTCAAGATCTAATCTTATCTTGAAAAGATCAAGGGATGAAAATCATTCCCTCCAAAATAAATCACTTACAATTTTTTAATAAAATAATTTCACTTTATGAAATATGTGCACTTTTATTTCATAAAGTCACTTTATAATAGACTACAAACATTACTTAAAAGTCACTTTATAAAAAGAGCCACTTCATTACAACTTTATAAAAGTCAAGTGCCTAGGTAATGTAAATGCAAGGTCACTTCCGCATACAAGACAAAACTATGCGGAGTGCCTCCTGAGCTAAAAAGCTAATAGCAAGAGGTGTAAGTAATGCATTCTTAATCATGTTAGTAGCAGACTAAAAGCATTAGTAGTATAAAACAATGGTGAACAACACAACAAATGCATAAATTGGACTTTATAATTATAACAGTTGCATGGTCAATAATAATGAAGTCCCTACCATATACTCACTTTCACATTCAATCCAATCTATAAAAGAGATCATTCATCACTGAGTTGGGTGAGATGGGATGCAACAAGGCTAGGCTTAGTCATTGCTCGACTCATTGGACAGACTTAATGGACTCTCAAATATAAGGGAAAAGGGGAGACCAAAGTGACATGTGCTAGATAGAGGAACACTAGGGAATGAAGGTGTCTCACAAATGGGTAGAGTGCTTAGAAGACCTCCTATAGACTCTAACAAGTATCCTTGCTTGCTATTCATTGCAAGACTTTCATTTGACTTGATGCAATGTTATTCCATGGCTTTTATTTTATTTCTTTGTGTACAACCATTTGTAGGTTTTTCATTTCATTCCATGGCCTTTTCATTTTGGTCTGTGTTGAAAAGCACAACCATTTGCGGCTTTATTTTATATGGCCTGACATTTTGGCATACATTCCTTTAGATTTAGCATTTATGCATTATGATGCAATTTTATGAGGAGTACTTGCTTCAAGAAAAAAGGGAGACACCTTTATGCATTCTGATGCAATTTTATGGGGAGTACTTGCTTCGAGAACAAAGGGAGACACTTTTGGTGACCAACTAAAAGTGTAGCCACACACTCCATAGCCAAGGCACAAGAAAACATGGGGTCTATCCAAGCACAGAGGTCACAGTGGAGGAAAGTCTTTAAGCACATCAGTCTTATCCAAGTCAAGGGATTGAAGTTTGCAGTACGGAACAATGGATGAACGAGAGGACAAGTGAAAGTGTTGCTATCCATAATGGAGAATGATCTAGTTTCTATAGAGGGTAACCCTACTAGTGAGCATATACCAAAGTCTTAACACTAATACCGCTTAATCATTCAAATCGCAAGTCCACAAGGAACCAATAAACTATGATCACCAATGCTAACTACATATGCCAAGTCACATCTACTAAGATGACTCAGAATTACAAAGAGCACAAACCTCATGCCATATAACTACTCGATCAATTGGATATGGAATACCTCTGACATTTGGATGGAAAGGAAGGATGAATTAGTTGGTTGCTCTACTGCTCTGGGATCGATGAAGAGGGCATGGAAGTGACAAGGGTACTCTAATACCACTACTCTGAATAGTCTAGTTGCCTCTGAATGTACTCTACCAATGATCATCATGATGCATGAAATCTCATCTCACTTAAAGGACTAGCTCTGGGCTTTGACAACAGCTCTGGAAATGATAGTAGATCCCAGCTACTATAAATGTGATAATAAATACATAACATCAAAAGAATCCAACCCCTCCTCCTAAGGCTCACGACTTTTCCAGAGAGGCACGATTTGGTGCTTAGATTATTATTGTGCCATGGGGACACATTAGGGAGGCAAGTCATGACCCCCTAGACCCACCATGAGATAGATCTTATGTTTTATCATTGACATTTGGTGGGACCCTCTCTCCTAGGGCGATTTGGTCCATTGATGTATTATATTGTTATATTGATCCATGTACTTTTATGTTGAGCTCATCTCAACCATTGATTAGATCACTTTGATCTTTTAATCTTAGCCATCCATTCAAAAGGTGGTTAGGGTTTTGGTGTCTCTCCATCCTATTTAAAGGAAAGAGCTCCTCATTGTAAAGGGACTTTTGGCTCTGGATTATTGAAATAGAAAATTATTATTGCATCTACTTGTCTTGTGGTGGTGAATGCTTTTGGAGTTCGACTGTTTGTTCTTCCTTTGTACTGGGTTATTGGAGATTATCTTGCTATCATTTTTGTTCCACGTTTTCTCATCTACAGGTGGAGGCCGATTTGCTCCAAGGAGGTCGCATTGGTAGGGGAGACTCTCCCTGCCACTGCTTTGGGGTTTCTTCGTCGGTAACAGGGAGTATTACTGTCTTTGTACCTTTCTACTTCATGTTATCATTTGCTTATGCTTGTATTTCATCCATTCTTGATCTTAATGATTGAATCGATTTCCTTGGTTTAACAGAAAGAGGAGAACACACGTGTGGACTAGGGCATCTCATTATGGCAAGTAAAATCAAAGATCTCTCATTTGATCTCTGCGGGAACATTCCTCAACAACATGGCAACCTCATCCATCACTCAGGTATGATCCCAAGGCAAGTTTCTCATTCCATTAATTTATCCATCCGTCATTTAATTCAAAACCCTCATTTAAAATCAACTAAACTTCATAGAAAAATTCTATTGATCAAATCCCTTGGCCATTTGGCAAATCCTTTCTAGGTATTGTAGATCAGGCACATTGTGAAGTGGGTTCTCAAAAATGTCTTGCTTGGGTGACTCCATTGGCCCAAACCTCAAGGCACTGATCTCCTCCTACCCTCACGACTTTCCTGGGTTGTCCAATTTCCCTGTGATTTGATCTCAGTTTGGTTGCTTGCACACTTTGACATTGTCATATCCCTTCATCAAGCATAGCTAGAAAGCCCTAACTGTCAAATCTACGTTTTGGGGTACTTTCCCTGTTTTCAGGGTCACATTTCCCAAGGCAGTTGATTTTGACCATTTTGAACTAGCTCTGAATCCGCGAATCATACCTAATCATAGAATCACTTTGTGTTATCTATCCCCATCATTTCACACCTTTCCTAAGCCTCCACAATGGTCCTAATTCCTTAATTCTAGGGTTCCATACCTGTCACCTTACGTACTTCATCTGATTGATTTGATCTGGTGATTGGGTTGATCTCTCCTATCGTGATTAGATCTGGGTTTCCCCCTTTCTATCTTGGCTTTGATAGGTAAAGCGAAGAGTGCCTTGGTTGGCGTGACAACCATCCTTTTGGGAACTAGGGCTCTCTTGGTTCACCACTTTAGTTGCCTATCCCCTCTACCATCCACCTTGGATCCATCTGTAGGGGCAACTACAAGATCGGTGATAACAGGGCCCACCCTTAAAATTAGGAAAATGACCAAAAAGGGGCCCACGAGGTGAAGATCAAGGTAAAATGGCACTAGGGGGTTTGATATGATGTAGATATGACAATTAAACAAAGAATGAGCAATACCCATGACTTGGATCTAGCAAAAGACCACCTATCCAACAAGTGCAACCTCTCTTGGAGAGGCCCAATGCCTTAGATCGAGGGGGTAAATGGAGTCGGATGTCCACCAAACTTTAGATCGGGAATGTTAAGATGATTATTAAGGTGGGTTTTAATTATTAAGCCCAAATGATCGCTAGATCCAAGTAGATCTGAAAAATAAAAAATACGAGGGTTTTGACTTTGAAGGGTTTTGAGATCTAGAAACAATGGATAAGCTAAGGAAGTAGAATACGTACCTTTCAAGCATACCTGGATAATGAGATGAATGCTGGTTATGACGAGGATTACTTTCCCATAGATCAAATGGAAGATTTTGCAATTTCTCTTGCTAGTGCTATTTGCCCAAGTCCACAAGTGCGCCCCTCTCTTCCTGCAAAACCAAGGAGACAAAGCTCAATTAGCCAACAAAACAAGGGTAGATACAAGCTTGAGACAAAAGATAAAAGAATGATTGGTACAAAGACAAAATCACTCCTTGTTTAAACCACAAATTTAACAGAAGATTGCAGGGCAAGCCTCCCCACCAATGCACAGTCCTCCAAATCGACCTCTTCACCTATAAATCGAAATAGTGGAAAAAGATACGAGATAGCTACAAAATATCCTCCAGTGCAATGGAAAAAGCATTTACAATTACCATAACCAAACACCCATATCAACATCGAAGTGTGCTCAAAAAGTATTTCTTCTATTCTGGTAGCCAAGAGCCAAAAATCTCTAGATGCCTTTACAAGAGGGGGGTCTCTTCCTTAAATAGGAGGAGAGAGACCAAAACCCTAAACCACCTTTGAAATGAGTGGTGGAGATCAAAAGATAAAATAATACAATCAACGACTAAGATGAGCCAATACAATATAACATGGATCACTCACATGAGGGGGGTGCGCACTCACTAAAAGAAGCCTCCAAGGGATGCGCACCACATAAAAGTGACAATAATACAAGTGTGCCTCATAAGGATGACTAGGACAAGACTAGGAGCACATGGTGGGGCTAGGAGGCATTACTTTCCTTCACTAGCATCACCCCATGGCACAATAATATAACATAAGACTCAATGACATGTCCAAGTGAACAAATGATCAAATCCTAGCCCCCTCATCTGGGAGAAAAATACATCAAAAGACATCCTGTAGACTGTGTGGACCCCACTGAATGTTCCAAACTGAACTGGAAGGAGTGGGATACACCATAGATGACCTCTGAGAAGACCATATGCCAAAAACTTGCCTCAATTTCCCAAATCAATTTCTTTAATGACCTTTTTATCCCATTTTTATCCCACCTGAAAATCCATCAAACTGCCTAAAAACAATTGTCTGGTGCCTGGCCACAAAAACTGACTATATTATCATGTCCAGAAGGGGGGTAATATAGTAATAACAAGTGGCTCGACCACCCCCTTCCTTTGTAGCGCCCTAGGCAACGACTTGCCTCCAAACCTCTGCTGGACAGGCCAGGTCAGCATGGCCAAACTGGCCAACTGGTGGAAAAATGCTCATATCATCAGCAAAAATGTCTGAAACTGAAAACAGAGTGTCTCATTGGATCCAGGAGATACAAATTTACTAAGGATGAGTACTCATACACCCTGTGGCATCCTGTAGAATCATCTGTAGCATCCACCATACCCGGATAATAATAATATAATGGTCTGGAGACAATAATAATCAATAAAAAGTACATCAACCATCATCTGAAAACTGTATCCACTGTATGGAACCACAACAAGGTGCATCAAGGACCATAGATTATCATCATATAACATAACTGGCCCAACTCATCATGGATCCCAATGCATGACTTGGTCAAACTAGGTTTGACCAGGTCAAAACTAATCAAAATATAACCCACGGTAGGAGAGCTTGCTGCTGCAAGTGCAAATGGCTAAGACATGCTCTTTTAATCATACTCATAGCAAGACTTAAAGCATAAAGCATCATTTCACTGGCAATTAACATTTAATTATAATAAATTATCAAGTTTAAATAATAGTTTACTTACAAAGAACCTCAAGAATATACTCATTTTGTACACATGATCATTTTGCTAGCATAGGGTGAAGGCTAAGAATCCCACGCTTAGGCTAAAGGGATGACTTGACTGACTCAACACTGTGATACTTTGGATAAGGGAAAGGGTATTACACATTTAAGCATATGTCGGATAAAGAACACATGGAATGGCAGTCTCACAAATGGATAAGTTGTTTAGAAGAGTGTTTATTCAACCTTGGCAAGAATGTCTACTACTAGAATCGCCATAGACTAGGTGTCAGGCCAACCGTAACTTAAGGTTCTAGGGGACACTTAGAATTAGTTGCCCCTTGCTCCATCTCATATCATAACCCGTAGGCTCAATGAGGAAAATTTCACATAAAGCTAGCAGTCTTTAGATTTGGCATATATTTAACCACTGCTTTATTTGAGCCTTTCATTTCATTTCATTGGCTTGGCCAACAATCTTTAGATTTAGCATACATTTATCCGTTGCTTTTTAGGCCATTTAGGACCCCTCTGGGATTTTGCATGTGCTTAGAAGCACAACTAATTGCAGCTTTCATCCGAGGTGCATTTGCATTTCACAGCCCTGTTCACTGGGCTTTAAAAGATATACATCAATAGTTTCCAAAGGTAGTACAATTTGCTTCAAGTTTTAGCCGACACAAATCAAGCAACAAGTTGCCAACTCAGAGCCGAGACAGAAATTTAACATGGATGCGATCCAACACAAAGGCAAAAATGGGGAGGTCCTCCATATCACAGGCTGAGGTGTAAGTCAAGGTAACAACCAAAAATATAGGGAACGTAACAGATGGATGGTGAAAGTGGAGGTGATGCCTAAGCTAGCAAGCCATAACGGTGGGAATGATCATGTCCACACTCATAAGAGGGTCAAACCAACGAGTATAAGTCAAGAGCTTCTTAGTGCAAGTAATACAACCATTTATATAAT
This sequence comes from Larix kaempferi, assembly GCA_027924585.1. Lineage (NCBI taxonomy): Eukaryota > Viridiplantae > Streptophyta > Pinopsida > Pinales > Pinaceae > Larix > Larix kaempferi. Next base: position 3,219,860 of record BSBM01001218.1, read on the forward strand.
CAATAGAAACCATTTTCATTTTGTAAAGATAGACTGCGAGATCATGACTACTATATACCAAGTCAAGCTATCAAAATGACTAAAACAGCAAGATAATCAAACCAATGCACATCATATACCTGCTGGGCCATATACCTGTATCTGCAACCTGGACCAACTATAACCACCAAGAACACTGCTGCTGAAGCTAAAAACACTGAACTGCATCTGTATGGGACAAAAGGTCATCTTAGTCATCAAATTTGAGGTCAAGAGGCTCAGCCACGGCATAAGGTCTATGGCATGTCTGATATAAGGCTGCTCTGATGTGTGAGTGATCATAAATAACAAGGCTCCTCATAGCTGATCTCACTGAAGCTGTGTAAAGGCAAAGCTCAAAAATTTGCAGATGACCGATCTGCAATCATGGTAGCCCAGCTACTATGGTGTGATAACATGTACAAATAATCTTCTCATCCATGTTAGTTTTTCATAAAATTATAGCATTATAATTCAATTGCATAAGATCAATAGGATCACTAGAAGAAAGACAAAGCACAAAAACAAAGAACACGAGAATCCTGGGAAACCCTATAGGGAGAAAACCCAACAACGTTCGTATAGAGATGAACAATTCTGAGAACAGAGTACAATGATGAGAGAGAAAAGCTGGAAGAACTTTCCAAGTAGAAGCCCCAAAATATCTTCTCCAAGCTGCAGATGTGAGTCTCTCTCCAAGTGGTGCGAACTTGCTTGGTTGAGTGAATGTACAAATGGGGTGAACTTTCCTCCTATTTATACAAGTGCCAAACTAGCTTTTTCCTCAACAAGGCCAATTTGTCAAACTGTCTGCACCGACTTGACTTGGGGTATAATAAATAAATTTATTTTAATCTTTTTCTTTCGGTAATTTATCCCCAAGGTTTACATTGATTCTTTCAAGGGTTTACATGATTAATTACAGCAAGATCATCTCCTGTAGGAGGTACAAATGATTACAATAAAATATAATAAGAATATTTTCTTAAGTTGCACAAAATCCAACACTCCCACTCAACAAGGAAGGTATTCTTCGGATATCATCAACATCACGATCATCTGGGTTTCAACTATACATCTATACTGTCTCGATCATCTCTGTACATACTGAAGGTTGTCAACACAGTCTCAGTCCTTCGAGAAGTGTCATCATGCATCAACTCCACCAGTCCTTTGGTGAGTCCAAGAGTAGTCTCCATCCTATCTGGATGTCCAATAGATAGGCATTACCATCTGATTTATCATCTGCTACCTATCCATCTCATCTACCAATGGGATCCTCCCATACCTGGCTGAGAACCTGGACGAGCAGAGGTGCACGACCATCTACTACATGTTCGTCTCATCTGTCGATGGGATACTCCCATACCTGGCTGAGAACCTAAACGAGTAGAGGTACCTGTGCACACGACCATCTACTACATGTTCATCTCCTCTGTCGATGGGATTACTCCCATACCTGGCTGAGAACCTGGACGAGTAGAGGTACCTGTGCAAGCATCACACAACCATCTACTACTTGTTCATCTCACCTACCGATGGGATTACTCCCATACCTGGCTGAGAACTTGAACGAGTAGAGGTACCTGTGTGTAACCCGACCATCTACTACCTGTCCGTCTCATTTGCCGATGGGATTACTCCCATACCTGGATGAGAACCTGGACGAGTAGAGGTACCTGGGTGGAACCCAACCATCTACTACTTGTTTGTTGCATCTGCCGATGGGATTACTCCCATATCTAGCTGAGAACCTGGATGAGTAGAGGTACCTGGGTGTAAGCAAGGTAAACATCTCCATGCCATCTTTCCCTCTCAAGGAGGGACACGTTCTCTTCTACTCCAAGTCTTCCACGAAAGTATTCAAACTTTATCCTGGGAAGAGGCTTGGTGAGAACATCTGCAGTCTGGTCATCTGTCGGAATATATTGTAACTTGACCGCACCTTTCTACACCATATCACGAATGAAGTGATACCGAATCTCTATATGCTTCGACTTATCATGGAATACAAGATTCACTGACATCTGCACACAGCTCTGGTTATCACAGTGAATCACAGTTGGCTCTGCAATCTGGCCAAACCATCCCACAAGGAGTTTCCGAAGCCATATCGCTTCTCGAGTTGTTATACTAGCAGCCATATACTCGACCTCTGCAGTACAGAGTGCTACTGAGGTCTGCTTCTTGCTACCCCAAAAAAACACTGCAAAACCTATACTAAAGCAACATCTGGAAGTACTCTTCCTATCTGCAGCACATCCGGCCCAATCTAAGTCTGAAAACCCCTGCAATCTCAATTCACACTCTGAAGCATATCTCATGCCATATCCCACAGTGTCACGCAAGTATCTGAGCACATGTTTTGCAGCAACCCCATGAATCTGCCTCGGCTCGCACATGAACTGGTTGAGAGCATTCACAGTAAAACATATATCTGGTTTGGTGTTTGTCAAATACATCAAGGACCCAATTAGCTGGCAATACATAGTGGGATCAATTAAATTTGAATCTGAAGCAGAATCCCTCAACTTCTTCAAATATGCATCCATTGGAGTGGCCATGGACTTGCAGTCCAACATTCTGAATCTCTTCAGAATATCTATGGTGTATTTTCCTTGACCTAGGAAAATCTCCTTCTACCTCTGCCATACTTCTAATCCCAAGAAGTAATGCATCAATCCAAGATCCTTCATTTTGAACTCAGAGGCAAGTTTCTTCTTACACCATACGATAAGTTTCTCATTTCCAGTGAGAAACGGGTCATCAACATAAAGTACCAAAATCAGTGACTCATCATCCACAACCATGTAGTAAAGGTTGGGGTCTGCATCACTCTTGGTGAATCCCAGACTCACCAAGAATGCGTCTATCCGTCCATACCAAGCACGGGGTGCTTGCTTGAGTCCATACAGGGCCTTTTTCAGCCTGCATACATGAGACTCCTTTCCATGGACAACAAACCCTTTTAGTTGTTCAATATATCCTTCTTCCACATTAACACCATTGAGAAAGGTTGTCTTGACGTCCATCTAATGCAACTTCAATCCCATAGCTGAAGCAATAGCAATGATCGATCTAATGGAAGTCACTACTGACTTCCCCTCAAGTCTTGGCACAACCTCCCACACATCATTCTTCATGATGGATTGGAATTCTTCCACCATGGCATCCTTCAAAACTTGGTGTATGGATGCTTCCTCATAAGTGGTAGGTTCTGAGTCAATGATGTGACTCATCAATGCTACATAGCTGGAGAACCTCTGAGGTCTTTTACTTTCTCGGAAAGTACCATGTGGAGCTTCATGCCCCTCTGCATCCTGCAAAGTTTGTTGTGCCCATCTAGGCCTCTTCCATCCTACTGCAATATCTCTGGAAACATCAACTAGCTCAACTGGATCAATCGGATCGATGGGTTCATCCTTCTCAGCTAACTCCCTCTGAACTGGAGGGGGAGATGATCTCATCTCCTTTGGGTCTAGCATCTCCTCATCATCGATCTCCATATCAGATCCCCAGCCTTTCCTGATAACCATCTCTTCTTCAAAGGATACATCTTTGCTGGCTTTGATCTGCCTCGATCCTGGAATGTAAGTTTTGTAGGCCTTTGAAGGTTCCCTTCTTGCCTAAAGGTTCTCATTTGTCTTCATCACCATATATCAAGGGTTCACATAAGGACATCTTCAAAGTTCAAAGGGCTTCAACATGTCAACCAATACTTCTTCAAGAAACGTGTGGGCTTAAGGACCATCTCCAAGGGTTCCAAGTCTTCATCAAGTCATCAACGACCACATCATCAAAACCAAGGGTGTAGCAAGCCACAAGGGCTTCATCAAGGACCCCATCACTATGACATGTATGACCAAGGACCCCATTATCAAGGTGCCATGTCATCATCCACAATCAACCAAGTGTGTCAAGTGTCCAAGTGTCCAAGTGCGATCATCCCACCATACAAGTGGGTGCCAAGTCTTTTTCATGCCCTAGGGCCATCTCCAAGAGTTCCATGACTCCATCAAGCCATCAATAATCATGCAAACCACAAATGACCACAAAATGGGTCAGTTGGCCCATTTGGTGTTCCAAAGGCTTCTTTAACATGCCAAGGGGCTTCATGGACTTCTCCATCATGCAAGAGGCATGTTCATGGGTTCCATAACATGTCAAAGACCATATAAGGTCATCATCATCATACAAGAGCTCCATGACCCCAACAAGGGTTGCAAGGTCATCAAACCACCAAGTGTGGGTCCAAGGACTTCTTCAAGGGCTTCTTCAACCACCTTAGCCACGCACGGGGACCTCCAAGGGTCAAGATCCATCATGACATCACTTGTGGGGTTGCTAGGCCTTCTCTTGGGGTACCACGACATCATCAGAGCATGAATGACAACAGAATGGGTCATTAATGCTTCTCCAACCCATCTAGGGCTTCTCCATCATCTGCAAGGGCTTCAGCATCATCTCCAGGGTCTTCAGCATCGTCTACAAGGTGGTGGTTCCAAGATCCAACCTTGTGGGTACAGGGACCTTGTCAACTGGGTACAAGGTGCTTCAAAGCACAAACCAACTTTGGGTGGTCTCCAAGGCACTGGATGTGAGGGTACTGGGATCATCCATACTTGTGCACTGCAAGAGGGACTTGGTGGCATCAATGACAACCTGTGGGGCCATTGCAAGTCCATGTTGGCATCAATGACAATTCAATCAACAATCTCCCCCTTTGTCATTGATGACAACAACTCATGCTCCCCCTATGAGCTCCCCTTTTGTCTTCATCTCTCCCCCTTTGGCATCAATGGAAAAGGGTGTCCACATATCTGTATCTGAAATCACTGATCACTGCTCACTGCTCCCCCTGTCAATATGCACGATCCTAGGACCTGTCTGTATGCTTGGAGTAGCCATCCTTTCTCCCTTTGATTTCATCCTCCAGCCTTATGAACTCAAGGTGTGCTAAGGTCTTTGAGAGACCTTAAGCTTGGCTTGCCATATCGCAGCCATCCTCCCTACTCTGATCAACCTCTCCTATCTGTAACTGCTCGGTCTTCTTCATCCATACATACTTCTTGGCATTTGTCCTTTCAGCATTTGTTCCTTCATTTTCATTGACTTTCCTTGATGAGTTGTATGAGAAACTTCTCATGAGTTGTTTCTGTGTACTCCAACAGTCTTGAGATTTGTGCCCAAAGCCACTGCAACTAAAACATCTCATCGTACAACAATATGCAGCAATGTGACCAACATGGTTGCATGTCCAGTACATGACTGAGCTGTTGGAACTTCCAACACTTCTTTGATCAACTTCATGTCTCCATGCCTAAGAGTGTCCCTAACTATAGGCCTTTGTCTTCCGATATTCAAATCTTCCCATATTGGTCTTCTTCCAAGATTCATTGGTTCTTCTTGCTGATGTGTATGAAGGAATCCTCCTCGGTTGACTTCTTTGACTTGCACATTCTTGGGCTTTGTGACCAAACCCACTACAGGTGTAGCATCTCAATGTGTGACAAGTGGCAGCAATATGTCCAACATCTAACTTTGTCATTGGGACTTCTAGCACTTCTTCTACAATCCATAGCCTTATGACCAAAGTTAGAACAAGAAAAACAATAACCATTAAATCCATTTTCATACCTGGAACTCTGGTTCCATCTTGGAGTTATTTCTTTTCTAAGCTTGCTTTGAGGAATAGGCCTAACTCCTTGATGCATTCTTGACCTTCCAAAGTCTTTGTTGTCATGTGCAGGTGCATGGGGAGCAGCTTTGGACATTGATGGACCTGCTTCTGGAGTCTTGGGAGACCAAGTGCCATCTTCAGATTTTTCTCCTTCCTTCTTGTATCAAAGGCCAAACTTGTCAAATGGAGATCTTTGGCAATCCAAGATCTTATCTAGGACGACTGAACTATCCTTGAACTTGACAAAGGCATCAGTCTTTTCACCTTTCTTCCTGAGACCAACTACCTCCATCTCCAGCTTTTGGATTTTTTGCTCCTTTTCATCCAACTAATTCTTCAAGATTTCTTCTATCCTCTTGGCTTCCTCCCACTGAGTCTTCAAATCAAGATTGGCCTTTCTAGTTTCTTCAAGCTCTTATGAGTCTTCACTAGGCTCTTCTTGTTCTTTCTTTTGAGTGATCAATTCTGTCTTTAGTCGTTCAACTTCAGCATCCTTGTCTTTCAGCTGATCCCACAACACTTCATCCCTATGTTTGAGCTTTACAAGTAATACTCTCATTATTATGGTCTTCTGCTGATATTCATTCAAAGATTCCAAGATTCTCATTTTGAACCTTGTGAATTCACTATGGTTCAAATTTACTGTGTTGAAGACCCAATCTGCTATGAGATCAATATTCAGCAAGGTGAGATGTATCTCCTGTGTAGCTTTTGACAAGTCTTCATCATCTTCTACAAGACCCTTCTCAATTTCATCACACATGCTATCATTACAATCAAAAGAATCCATACATTTGCTGTAGTCCACTTCTTGCTTTTCTTCTTCTTGATTGACCTCTTCTGGGGGCTTGTCTTCTGACTCCTGCTCCGTCTTTTCAGTGTCTGCTCTTCCCTTTTGATACTCGCTTTCCAAGTTGAACCAAAGGTCTTTAGCTGAAGTGTACTCTCCTACACTTTCTTTCACTGAGCTGGGAAGTCCATCCATGAGGAACTTCAAGGCTGTAGGAACTTCAAAGAAATTATGTTTCATCATCTTTTAAACAATCCAAATTTTTCCTCAGTGGCTGGCCCAGTCTCCTTTACTTCTGCGGATCTGCTACTAAATCAAAGCTCACTGTTGTATCTCAGCTAAGCAAAAATCAGAAAGAAAAACAAAACTTTAGCTGCTACCAGCCTCACTTTTTTTACACCAGCGAACTTGCCTCAGAAGGGTCTGAAAATCAGAGAGGGATACTTTTCTTACTGCAGTTGTCACAGTGGTCCAATAAGCCCGAAAATAAGAGCTAAGATCCTCCACAAATGTTGCTTCTTCTGGGCAATTCCACCTCCAACTGTCTTAAAATATTTCACCAAAAAGCTGCCTCAGAGATCACTGAATTTCAGAGTTGTTCAAACTTTAAAATTTCATCTTGACTGTGGCTGCCTCAGTCCACTTTTGACCCAATAAAAAAAAAAAAAATCTCTGCTCCTACGTTACTGCTGCCATTCGAATTTTCTCAATCAACTGCTCCTCCGAAATTCAGAGAGAAAGCCACAAAATCTTCTTTTAAAAATGAATGCGTTTAACTGGTTATTTATACTTATTTTTCATGGATTTTTATGGAGCCGACTTGTCAAAAATTATTTATTTTCGAATTTGAATTTTTTTAAAATAAAAAATTAATTTTAATTTAAAAGCAATTCTCTTTTAGGGTGAGCCGACTCGTCATTTATTTTATTTTTTCTTTTGTCAAAAACTTCATTTGTGGAGCCGACATTGTGTTGACTTGTACGTGGGCTTGTATGTAGGTTCCATCATCAAGTTGCCAAGTGAGTGTGGGTTTAAGACCTAAGGGCACCACGTGCTGGAGTTGCAAGGACTCTTCAAGCCTATCACATTACATTCAAAATCTATAACATCCAATAGTCATCATGCCAAACCCTCTTATACACAATTACCATCTACAAGGCATTGAGGTCTTCATCAAGTGCAAGCAATGGGCTTCATGACCTTTTCAACGAATGACGGAAGAGCATCAAGTTCTTCATCACCATACATCAAGGGTTCACATAAGGACATCTTCAAGGTTCAAAGGGCTTCAACATGTCAACCAATACTTCTTCAAGAAACGTGTGGGCTTAAGGACCATCTCCAAGGGTTCCAAGTCTTCATCAAGTCATCAACGACCACGTCATCAAAACCAAGGGTGAAGCAAGCCATAAGGGCTTCATCAAGGACCCCATCACCATGACATGTATGACCAAGGACCCCATCATCAAGGTGCCATGTCATCATCCACAATCAACCAAGAATGTCAAGTGTCCAAGTGTCCAAGTGCTATGATCCCATGTTAGCATTTTGTAGCTCGGAGGCACTCCTGCATCAGGTGCCTAAGTGCAGGGTCCAAGAACTATGAAGTCTCATTAAATATTCATAAAATGACTTTATGAGCTTTTACTAAAGTTATTTTATGATGTGACTTTATACTTTATGACGTGACTTTTAATTTAAAAGTGCGATGTACTTTTTAATTATAAAGTGACTTTTATGTTATAAAGTTACTTTAAGTTATAAAGTGACTTTTATATTATTTAGGGTTATGTGACTTTTCGAAAAGATAAATTTATTATATAGTTCACTTAGGAGTTTTAAGTGAATGAAAGATTAGATCCTAGCCATAGATCTCTTGGCCAATATCTAATCTCAGCCATAGAATTCGAAAAGTCATGGGAGTTACCCTAATGAGGGAAATAAAAGAAGATTTGAGACTTCATTTTCATATCTCAAGGAAAAGAAAAGGAGAAGAGGCACACATCCCAAGAGGAGAGGAAGAGGCATGGGTTCCAAAGTCGAGAGAGCAATCTCTTGTGGAGCACGAGTTTCAAAGAGAGAGAAGAAAAGTCGAGCTGTGGAGACAAACTTGGAAGGGACAGTCTAGAGTACGCATTTCTAGAAGAAGAGAGGTGTGAGAAGGAACACGCATTCCCAGGTTTACAGTTTCAATAAGGGCGCATTTCCCAAGAGATTTGGGCTGGCTCTTTTCCAGTCTATTTGCAACATCTAGAGAAATGACTGCTGAGTGATAGTGGCTGACCTTACAGCTGAAACTGAAGAGCAATCACTACTGAAAGTGACTGGCCGTACAGCAGAGAGAAGGTTCTGATTTTTTTTACTGAGTTACATGCACAGAAATCGAGGTCACTCTTATATTCAGTGCTTATTCTCTAATTTTGACTGATGTATTAATGACTGTAGCAGTCAATGTGTTTGTACTGACAGTTAATTACAGTCAAGGGAGGTATAGGGGTTTAAAGTACTGTGTGGCACAATTTTTTAAACCCCTATACCTCCCTTGACTGTAATTAACTATCAGTACAAACACATTGACTGCTACAGTCATTAATACATCAATCAAAATTAGAGAATAAGCACTGAATATACCTCAGCAAGAGTGACATCAATTTCGGTGCATGTAACTCAATCAAAAAAATCAGAACCTTCTCTCTGCTCCACGGCCAATCACTTTCAGCAATGATTGTTCTTTAGTTTCAGCAGTAAGGTCAGCCACTATCACTCAGCAATCACTTCTCTAGATGTTGCAAACAAACTAGAAAAGAGCCGGCCCAAATCTCTTGGGAAATGCGCCCTTATTGAAACTGTCAACCTGGGAATGCGTGTTCCTTGTCACAGCTCTCTTCTTCTAGAAATGCATGCTCTAGACTGTCCCTTCCAAGTTTGTCTCCACAGCTCGACTTTTCTTCTCTCTCTCTTTGAAATTCGTGCTCCACAAGAAACTGCTCTCTGCTTTGGAACTCGTGCCTCTTCCTCTCCTCTTGGGATGCGTGCCTCTTCTCCTTTTCTTTTCCTTGAGATATGAAAATGAAGTCTCAAATCTTCTTTTATTTCCCTCATTAGGGTAACTCCCATGACTTTTCGAATTATATGGCTGAGATTAGATCTTGGCCAAGAGATCTATGGCTAGGATCTAATCTTTCATTCACTTAAAACTCCTAAGTGAACTATATAACAAATTTATCTTTTCGAAAAGTCACATAACCCTAAATAATATAGAAGTCACTTTATAACTTAAAGTAACTTTATAACTTAAAAGTCACTTTATAATTAAAAAGTGCATCTCACTTTTAAATTAAAAGTCACATCATAAAGTATAAAGTCACATCATAAAATAACTTTAATAAAAGCTCATAAAGTCATTTTATGAATATTTAATGAGACTTCATAGTTCTTGGACCCCTGTAGCTAGGCACCTGATGTAGGAGTGCCTCCGAGCTATAAAATGCTAACACTCCCTCTTAGCGAGGGAGGTACTACTGGCATCAAATCCACCTAGATCTCTCTCCAGTCCTCTCCCTCCAATAGCTGAAGCTCCCTCTAAATCTGAATGCCCCTCATATACCTACACTAGACCAGCTGCTGAAGGTCTGCGCCTAACCACTCTGAACTAAGAGCACTGCTCACTCTCCTGCTCATCCTGAAGAACCATATCATACCAACTCAGTTTCCTCACAGAGCTGGATGAATCCTCCACACTGACAGCCACCGCTGTTGCCACTAAATTTGATCTCTCACCAGGCTCACCATCTACAGGATGCCCCAATACTCGGTATACCCTGCCATCACGGATGCCAAGCAGACTCGCTGCACCCAAGCCACACAGTACTTTAAACCCCTATACCTCCCTTGACTGTAATTAATTGTTCGTACAAACACATTGACTGCTACAGTCATTAATACATCAGTCAAAATTAGAGAATAAGCACTAAATATACCTCAGCAAGAGTGACCTCAATTTCTGTGCATGTAACTCAGTCAAAAAAATCAGAACCTTCTCTCTGTTGTATGACCAATCACTTTCAGTAGTGATTGCTCTTTAGTTTCAGCAGTAAGGTCAGCCACTATCACTCAGCAGTCACCCCTCTAGATGCTGCAAACAGACTAGAAAAGAGCCAGCCCAAATCTCTTGGGAAATGCGCCCTTATTGAAACTGTCAACCTGGGAATGTGTGTTCCTTCTCACAGCTCTCTTCTTCTAGAAATGCGTGCTCCAAATTGTCCCTTCCAAGTTTGTCTCCACAGCTCGACTTTTCTTCCCTCTCTTTGAAACTCGTGCTCCACAAGAGACTGCTCTCTCTGCTTTGGAACCCGTGCCTCTTCCTCTCCTCTTGGGATGCATGCCTCTTTTCCTTTTATTTACCTTGAGAATACAAAATTAATTTTAATTTAAAAGCAATTCTCTTCTAGGGTGAGCAGACATGTCATTTATTTTATTTTTTCTTTTGTCAAAAACTTCATTTGTGGAGCCGACCTTGTCCACCTTTCTTTATGCTTTTTGGAGTGTTGACTTGTACGTGGGCTTGTATGTAGGTTCCATCATCAAGCTTCCAAGTGAGTGTGGATTTAAGACCTAAGGGCACCACGTGCTGGAGTTGCAAGGACTCTTCAAGCCTATCACATTACATTCAAAATCTATAACGTCCAAGAGTCATCATGCCAAACCCTCTTATACACAATGACCATCTACAAGGCATTGAGGTCTTCATCAAGTGCAAGCAATGGGCTTCATGACCTTTTCAAGGAATGACACGAGAGCATCAAGGTCTTCATCACCATACATCAAGGGTTCCACATAAGGACATCTTCAAGGTTCAAAGGGCTTCAACATGTCAACCAATACTTCTTCAAGAAACTTGTGGGCTTAAGGACCATCTCCAAGGGTTCCAAGTCTTCACCAAGTCATCAACGACCACATCAACAAAACCAAGGGTGTAGCAAGCCACAAGGGCTTTATCAAGGACCCCATCACCATGAGATGTATGACCAAGGACACCATCATCAAGGTGCCATGTCATCATCCACAATCAACCAAGTGTGTCAAGTGTCCAAGTGTTATCATCCCACCATACAAGTGGGTGCCAAGTCTTTTTCATGCCCTAGGGCCATCTCCAAGAGTTCCATGACTCCATCAAGCCATCAACAATCATGCAAACCACAAATTACCACAGAATGGGTCATTTGGCCCATTTGGTGTTCCAAAGGCTTATTTAACATGCCAAGGGGCTTCATGGGCTTCTTCATCATGCAAGAGGCATGTTCATGGGTTCCATAACATGTCAAAGACCATATAACGTCATCATCATCATGCAAGAGCTCCATGACCCCAACAAGGGTTGCAAGGTCATCAAACCACCAAGTGTGGGTCCAAGGACTGCTTCAAGGGCTTCTTCATCAAGCAAGAGACCTCATGGGCTTCTTCAACCACCTTAGCCATGCACGAGGACCTCCAAGGGTCAAAATCCATCATGACATTACTTGTGGGGTTGTTAGGCCTTCTCCTGGGGAACCAGGGCACCATCAGAGCATGAATGACCACAGAATGGGTCATTAATGCTTCTCCAACCCATCCAGGGCTTCAACATCATCTCCAGGGTCTTCAGCATCGTCTACAAGGTGGTGGCTCAAAGATCCAACCTTGTGGGTACAGGGACCTTGTCAACTGGGTACAGGGTGCTTCAAAGCACAAACCAACTTTGTGTGGGCTCCAAGGCACTAGATGTGAGGGTATTGGGATCATCCATACCTGTGCACTACAAGAGGAACTTGGTGGCATCAATGACAACCTGTGGGGCCACTACAAGTCCATGTTAGCATCAACGACAATTCAATCAACAATGGAGTCTCTGCTTTGTTGTTATTCTTGTCTCTTCCTGAGTGCAATATGCCCACAACTTGTCAAATTTGGGTAGCTTGGTTCGACCACTTATGCTTTTGAATGAATGACTCCCAAGATGGTGGGAGACCATTTAAAGTAGTAATGTCAAGCTCTTTATCATCAAAGGGATCTCTACCAGTACTTAGGTTGTCCCTTAGTTCTGTGATCCTCATGAATTATGAGGCAATTGATTCTAACTTAGACATCTTCATATTCGATTGTTGGTTCTTCAATGTGAGTGTCACATAGATACTACTGTGTTCAAATAGCTTCTTTAGGGTTTTGAACATTTTTCTAGCAGTCTTCTTTCCTAATATTTGAGGAACCAAGTGGTCTCTAACTGAGTCCACCAAAATCCTTCTTGCTTTTGCATCATTCTTCCTCCAGCGAGACTTGTCTTCTTCGGCTTCTAGTTCAAGGACCTTCTCATTGACAAACTGCAAGAGATCATTTTCTTCTAGTAAGAGAAGAACCCTAGACTTCCAAGAGACAAAGTTGGAAGACCCTTCCAAACAATCTTCAACCTTCATTCCAATCATCCTCACTGCAGATCTGAAGCAGAAACCCTAGCACGAGTTAGGTCAAAAATGAAAGTTGAATTCTTGAGAAACTGACTTCACAGGAGGATCCGCCCTAGCAAGGCGAGTTGAGGAAAGGTAGGGTCGAACCAAATCTTTGGAGTAGGTCAAAAACTGAAACCCTAATTTCTACAGTAACTGCAGCTGCAAAATTAGGTCAAAAATAAAAATTCTCAGAATTGGATTCTGCCTTCACCAAAAGATGCACAAATGTACAAATGGGGTGAACTTGCTTGGTTGAGTGAATGTACAAATAGGGTGAACTTTCCTTCTATTTATACAAGTGCCAAACTAGCTTTTTCCTCAACAGGGTCGACTTGTCAAACTGTCTGCGCCGACTTGACTTGGGGTACAATAAATAAATTTATTTTAATCTTTTTCTTTGGTTAATTTATCCCCGAGGTTTACATTGATTCTATCAAGGGTTTACATGATTAATAACATCAAGATCATCTCCTGTAGGAGGTACAAATGATTACAATAAAATATAATAAGAATATCTTCTAAAGTTGCACAAAATCCAACAGTCCACATCCAAGTTGCTTTCTAACTCTCTATTTGACTATGTGGCTAGATGGTTCTTCTTCTTGGCATCCTTCTTGCGGTTCTTGGCATTTAGCTCAGGATGTAACTTCCACCACTTTTATTCAATGTGGCCATCAATGTTGCAGTGGTTATAGTGGTTTTGTGGATCCTTATGCTGGTGTGTCATGGCTATAGTCTTCTTCTCCTTTCCCTTCCACTTCTTCTTCCCCTCCTTGGTAGCGTCTTGGTTCTCATTCTGTTTTGAACCACTTGGTTGTCCTTTCTTCTGACCTATGTTTTCCCGGTACTAGGCTTGTACATAGGTTTCATCAATTTATCTGGGCTTGAAGAGCATCACTTGTTTCCGTAAATCACTATATAGACCCCCCGGATAGTTGAGGAGTACTTCTAGGTTCTTGGGTGAGATACCCAGCATGGTCGCCATCTTCTGGAATTCGGTGTACTCTTGCACACTCTGCCCTTTCCTTTTCCTGAAGTAATGCCAATGGATCCATTGGTCCTCTACATATCTGATAGGGTAGAACTCGGACTTGATGAGGATTTTAAAGTCCTTCAACTTAGTTACTAGCGAATCTTCCTCCAACCTAAGTGCCTTCGTGTGGCTTTCCCACCAAGTTAATGCATGGCCCTCTAATTTCAATCGGGAAAATGAAATCTTATGCTCCTCATCTATGTTATGGAAACCAAAATAGACCTCTAATTGCTGCAACCAATATTCAACTTTAAAGCATCAATCTCACCTTGGTACAACTCGATACCGACTTTCGCTTCCATCTTGAAGAGAGACTGGGAAGGAATATTGCTACTAGAACTTGGCTGCTCTTTCTCAGGCTCTTTCATCGGCTCTTTTCTAGATCACTTTTATCTTTCGATTTCCCCTTCGATGCGAACTGTCAATTAGAGCCTCTGAAATCACCGAAAGGTCTAAACTTGCTCTCCAGAGCCGTCATGAGGATTGACATGTTGCGTGAGATATCGATAACTTGTATTTCCAACTTTGTAAATTGATGTTGATAATCAGTCGCCGCTTCTTGAACAGACTCGTTCGCCATGGCTAGGGTTTGAAGCCACTTTTTTACCAACTATTGGATCTTACAATTGCCCACAAAACCCAAAAGAAATCTGCTCTGATACTAATGTGATCAATAAACTACCATGGATATTCCACCGGAGCACTTCATCACAACAAATCATACAACTTAGTTACTGTTATTAGTTTATTAAATAACTAGAACTGAAAGGAAAAAAACTAGAGCAAAGAAATACACAATCCACACATAAACACGAGATATACCATGGGAAAACCCACTATGGGGAAAAACCCAACTAGAAATGAGGACTATGCCTTGCTCTTTTCTTCTCCAATATGTAGTACAAATACAAAGAAAGTGGTACTCTTTATGGAGTTACCTATGACTCTACGGCCAAAATGGCTACTATAGGATCTCCTACTTCCTCTATTCTACTCTACTATCCACTCTCGTGTTGTTGCTCAACTATGGAACACTATATAACATCAAAAGAATGGAACCCCTTCTCCTGACGACCCGATATTTAACATGGCCCAATAGCCATCTAGGGTTAATTTTAGGGTTTCTGCATACCTCAACTCCTATTTAGGGTTAGGTTTTTGGACCTTCTAGAATGTTCTTGAAAGTCCACACATAACTAGCACCACATGTGTGAGAAATGAGAACTGAAGTGGAATCTACTCCATAGCATGGTAGTTAACTGGATAGGTCAACTTGCGAAAGGCATAACTTTTGCATACAGACTCCGTTTGAGGCAATCTTTGGACCGTTGGAAAGGTCTCTGAGTGTAGAATCGTGTCATGGCCCATAGCACTAGCAATGGGTTGTCTTACCCCAAAAAAAGTGTGAATCCGTCCACATTACCTTTTTGTTATAATCTGATGAGTTTTGGGAAAAAGTCATCCTTGGAAATAACTTGGAATCTTTTAAAATTTCATTTTTGAATGCATCCTAGATATATGAAAAGATCCACTACTTCCACTACATGTACCAATTCTAAGTATCACCCTTAAGATAAATGGAAGCGTGCTTGACTTTTTCTTCATCTTTTCCTATGTTGTATATGTCAAAGTACTCCTCTGCCTTGTTAAGCCAGGCCACACGATACTTATCATCCCCATCAAATTTTGATAACTCTAGTTTGGTTCTCCATGCATACCCAAATATTGTTGGATTTCCGTAGGGTGGTTGTTGGGGAATGACCGTAACCCATTTGTGGATCTGCTCGGTAGTGGACTGTTTGTATCTGAATTTGATGGTTTAAATGTTGGCCAATGAATCTCTGAGGAGTTTTTCTAGTGCCTCCCAATTTTGTTTTAAATCTTCCTTCAGTGCACCCTTAAGTTTTTTTCTGGCCTGCTCAATTTGTTTTCGTTAATTCTTGTTTTAATGTATGATGGCTTTGTTTAATTTCCTGTTTCAGACTATCATGGGTCTGTGTTATTTCCACCTTCAATTTTTCTCTCTCCTAACTAATTTGCTTGACCTGGTTTTCTACCTGCTTGTATTGGCCCTCTACCGTTCTGTATTATTTCTCTAACTTGTCCAATTTTGAATTAATTTATGTGTTGCCTGCCATTTTTCTAGTAACTGGAGGAGAAGTCTTATGATCAATTTTGACTGATTACTTTCTGTCGTAAAAATTTATCTAGTCTGGTACAAAAAATTACCAGGTCTGATTAAAAAAATATTTACCAAGTCTAGTTTTTAAAAAATTACTCGGTTCGGTGAAAGAAAATTTATCTTGTCCGGTAAAAGACATTTACCAGGTCTTGGTAAAAAAAATTATTAGGTCTAGTGTGCCAATCATCCAATTTATTACTGTCATCGAGTCACCAAACGCCTAAATTTTTTTATATTCCTTTTTATGCAGCCAATCTTAAGAGGAGTTTTAGAGTGAGTAGTTCTGCAAAATTGTTTGTACCTTCCCCTAGTCCAGACATGAATTTGATTTTATGTGAATAATCAAGGACTATAGTACCACCAGCTCCACTTTTGGGGGGATTACCTTGACTGACACCATCGAAGTACCCCAAAGCCCCAGTTTTGTCAATGGAAGCATGGGTTGGCTGTCTCAGCATAGAGGATTGCAACCCAGATTTAAAATATGAAAAACTGGATTTAGCTTGGGAGGAATACCTTTTCTCAAAAATCCCTGCATTCCAGGCTAACCAAACTGCTCCATGAGGTAATTAAAGGAAGTCCTTTGAATACTTAAGTTCTAGCTTTAAAACAAATTACCAGGTCTGATTAAAAAAATATTTACCAAGTCTAGTTTGAAAAAAATTACTCGGTTCGGTGAAAGAAAATTTATCTTGTCCGGTAAAAGAAATTTACCAGGTCTTGGTAAAAAAATTATTAGGTCTGGTATGCCAATCATCCAATTTATTACTGTCTTCGAGTCACCAAACACCTAAATTTTTTATTTTCCTTTTTATGCGCCAATCTTAAGAGGAGTTTTCGAGTGAGTAATTCTTCAAAATTGTTTGTACCTTCCCCTAGTCCAGACATGAATTTGATTTTATGTGAATCATCAAGGACTATAGTACCACCAGCTCCACTTTTGGGGGAATTACCTTGACTGACACCATCGAAGTACCCCAAAGCCCCAGTTTTGTCAATGGAAGCATGGGTTGGCTGTCTCAGCATAGAGGATTGCAACCCAGATTTAAAATATGAAAAACTGGATTTAGCTTGGGAGGAATACCTGTTCTCAAAAATCCCTGCATTCCAGACTAACCAAACTGCTCCATGAGGTAATTAAAGGAAGTCCTTTGAATACTTAAGTTCTAGCTTTTGCACACAATGCCTAAAGCATTCTTCAATAGAGTTTCCTTGCCAACTGTCCTTCTTCCCTGTTAGAGAGTCCATTGCAATCCATACTTCCTTTATATAAGAACAGAAAATTAGGAAGTGTCCTATGTTTTCCTCCTCTCCTTGACAAAGAACACATCTGCTACGTCCAGATCTGTTCATTTTCGAAAGAACTTCCCAAGAGCTTTATTTCTGATTGCCAACCACATTAAGATTCTAACCCTTTGAGGAGCTCCGAAGATGAAGTGTATTTTGCTGTCCAGACTTGGTTTGTAGATCTGATTTTCAGCTTATGTTCGCATGGTGTTCGAGTAGTTTCTAGTGCTGGTATGCATGCTGATTTAACATAATGAGCAGATTTTATTGAGTGATTTGACAAGTAAATAGAAGCTAAGAGGATGGCTTTGTGGCTGTAACAAATTTGTTGTTTATAAGTTATTTTCAGATTTGTTATATGTTGGGGATTGTGTCCTTACAGCTGGAAATTCTGTTCCCTTGAAGTACATTGGTTCAGTGTTTATTTTCTTGGGCTGCCTTGTGTAATCAATTGGACAGAAGTCAAATATATGCTGCTGTACTTTTTATTTCAGATTCATCCTTAATGCTGAAAGTTGACAGGAAATAGATCCAGGGAACTTCAAGGTTGATGTAAAATTTCTGAATTTGCATTAAGCACAGAATCTCAAAATTTCACAAAACATGCTCCATTTTCACTCATAGTTTATATAGTTAAAGACATTGTCCATTAAGGTGATTGACCCTTTTATTACATGGTGAACCTAGACTTCGCGGTTATTCTCTTCCTAGAGACATGCACACATTAATATTTTGGGTCATAACAAGTGTCTCAATTAAAAGGTAATTTTATCTTGGATTGCCAATTACAAGGCAAACTTGCAAAGTAATCTACATACGATCCTATAAAATATGTGCAAAGCTTCACAACGGACTCATAAAGTTAGATCTTCGACTGCATATATATTATCTTATATCTATCTTATTAAAAACAATCTAGTAAATATAATTATGGAGCTTACTCTTTTTTTCCTTTACAATGTCACTCTTGCCAACAGTTAGCTTTAACACCAAAGGACAATGAATTTTTTTCAATTAAAATTCCTAGCAAAGCCATAAATTCAAATTTACTAAAGAAACTTACTACTTTACTTTCTTAAAATAATATTGTACTGCATTTATTTTATATCTATAATGAATATATAAGATCAATTTGATACTCTTTCATGTCAAAATAGAGATTATTGTAACAAAAAATCATTTAAAACTTACCTAAAGCAGCAAGACCAACTGAAAGTTCCTCCAGAGAATGTGAATGTGAAGGCACATGTGAATCAATGCTAGCTTGGTTGTGGTTGTGAATGTGAATGTGATTATGTCCATCCAAAGAATGAGTATGAGAGTGATTATGAGAGTCTCCTAAAAATCAAAACAATAAATTTATTAATATATAGAAAAAACCAAATCATTGACTAAAATAGAAATGAAGCAACAAGTTATTCATAGTTTAGTTCAATATATTAAGGAACTAGAGTTAGCTGAAGATTTAAAAGCATGGAATCAGATTATCTAAGAGCTAATGATGTAATCAATACATCTAAGTGTTATCATATTAGTATTAAAATTGTACATTCTGAAAAGAAGCTTATTATTAGTAGCATGAGACAAATAAAGCACGAGATCAATAATAATGTCAATGTCAAACTACAAAAACAAATCTCATCGATAAATATTTGAACACTGAGCCTTGTGATATATAGCATC
The DNA here is from genome assembly GCA_027924585.1 of Larix kaempferi. Classification (NCBI taxonomy): domain Eukaryota; kingdom Viridiplantae; phylum Streptophyta; class Pinopsida; order Pinales; family Pinaceae; genus Larix; species Larix kaempferi. The sequence continues at coordinate 3,239,015 of BSBM01001218.1, forward strand.
CTCAACAATCAAAACCCATTTGAATATAAAGTAGTAAGCTACAACCTAAATAAATAATAGAGCTTGGCAAACACCATATGGTTGCATGGTCAATTTTTTTAAATAGTGGAACATTTGAAGACATTCCATTGAGATATTCATGCGTACTAGATAGGCAAAAGGAAAGTGCAATAAACAATATGTCACATGATGCGGGACCTAAAATGGGTTATACTATAAATACCATATTACTTCTCCCTTCACAAGAGCACATTAGAAAGTGCTCGTCTAGTCAATTGGATAAGATGAGCAACATAATTTGTGTATTTATCTACAAAATGTAGTATTCACGGTCTTCAAAACACTATATTACTAACGTGATATAAATGAGTAATCATCAATCAAGAAAATTCATATATTGTGTAGAACTCCTGTTTTGGGCTTAGACAAAAGAGCATGCAATATGTTGAACATGCTAATCAATTATCACATAATATCAATAAAAGAATACGAGGGGCAAATAAAATAATGACTGTATCCACCATTGTAGCAGGTAAATGCCATAAGTACTTGTCAGTTGTCATCACTGAGAAATGCATAATAGAGGCAACAATAGTTTCTTCTTAAAAGCAGCTCTGATCTCCCTAGAGTCCTCTATGTAGCTTTCATCCTTCAGATGTGAGGAGGAAATGAAATCAAAGAATAATAGAGGGTTTATCTTCTTAAAAGCAGCTCTGATCTCCCTAGATTCCTCTATGTAGCTTTCATCCTTCAGATGTGAGGAGGAAATGAAATCAAAGAATAATAGAGGATTTATCTTCTTAAAAGCAGTTCGGATCTCCCTAGAGTCCTCTACGTAGCTTTCATCCTTCAGATGTGAGGAGGAAATGAAATCAAAGAATAATAGAGGATTTATCACTTGATTCTGCCTAGAAATGCCCAACTCTTATTCTTAGACCCTTGGATTTGTACTCTTCCATCTGACGCAAAGTGTTCCTTGGTCACTCTAACTTCTTGCTACACTTTTCAGATGGAAAACAAAATCCCTTGACTCCTTTCATGCCTTTGAAATATTAAAAGCTATTATTTGGGAGTATTTCCCATTTGATAAGGCACTAGTCTCCAATCCCTTCATCACTCTTATCTTTTACTTTCATAAAAACACTTTCCTTTGCTAGAGATACTCTTCAATTTCACATTGTGCTTCCTTGTTAAACTCTAGTAATCCTATTTAGGGACTCCTCCCTTGAGCTAGAGAAGAGCTAGCCTAAAGAGCAAAGGGTTAGGTGTGGTGGCATTGGCCTCCCTCATGGTTGTCCATAAGCTATCATTTGATGTTAAGGCTTTAATCTCAAGATGCTAGTTTGTCTAATAACAATGGACATTAATAAAATTTTCCATTTCAATTTCAATTTTGTGTTTGTTGCAAAAATATATCGATCACCTACTCAGGAGTTTATGTCCTTGTCTATGTTATTTCCTACTTTTTTGCTTTGTATACCTGCAAGCTAAGTTGCAGGAAACGTGGGTTAGGGCCACGTTTCAATAGAGGAAACCAGCTGAAACGCTGAAGCCTGAAACGCATACGAAACGAGGTTGAAACGCATTTCAACCATACGAAACGTCATCCGCGAGGTGGAAACGGGTTTCAGAATTTTGGAAACTCGTTTCAATCTCGTTTCCTTCTCGAAAAATTGCATTTCCTTCTCTAAAGGCGGGTTTTGCTCCTTTAAAACGCGGGTTTCCAAGTTTGGCGGTTTAGGTAAAAAATATTAAAAACCGGAGGTATCTACAGTTAGTTTGGCGGTTTCCAGAAGCATCTACGAGGGTTTCATAATTATAAAAACCGTAGGCTCCTCACTCACCTTCACACAAACGCATTCACCTTACTGCGAGTTCGGTTTCCGGTTCGAGTGTCAACTTGACAACGATTTCGGGCAGGCTCTTCGAGTCTTCACTCACTTCGGGCTCCAAACTGTGATTTCGGGCTCCACGTACTGATTTCGGGCTCCAAACAGTGATTTCGGGTAGTGATTTCCGAACAAGGATTTTCAAACAGCGATTTCGAAACAGTGATTTCAGTGTCCAGAAAATGTTTTCGGGCATCGAATTGTTCATTGGAGGCAGCTGACAGCGGTATTGTCATCAGTGTTTTGGCGGCAGCTTGTTCATTGGACCCTCACTCTCAGCAGTACGTAAACTGAACCAGTTGCTATTTTTATTATTTTTTTAATATTTTACAAAATCGTGTTTTCTTTCTTCACATACAACGTTTTAGTATTTTACTCGTTTCTTTATGAATGTTTATATTTTTAATTTTTTCCTCCCTAAAACCTATGTGTGAGATACATATATGTATACTTATTCCTCTTTTTCTTTCACATATAATCAAATTAATAAAAAGTGAAAATGATATAAAATAATAAAACACATATTTTTCTACAGGCTACCGCTACAACCATTCTTTGCAAGTTTGCTGCTGTTCTGTGGTGAAGTTTAGCCTAAGCCTACAGACTCCAGAGTGGTGAGCACACTGAATTTTTAATTTTTTAGTGTTTTACTTTTACAGTTTACTTCAAGTTCAGTTTTATTTTTCAATTTTTCTGGTGATTGTTTTCTTATTTATTGCAGAACTGTTTTTTAAATTTTTTGCAGCAGCAATCATCAATGTCTTCCAACCGAGCTACTCCTTCAGTCCCTAAGCCCACAAGAGGGGTGACTACTATCCTCTTTGGAGGCACATTCAAAGAATTTCCAGATGTGGAGGTGGTGGTTCATGGGAATGGCAGTGCACTCTTTGTAATGGCAAATATAAGGGATCCTATCCAAGAGTTAAGGCACATTTTTTACATGATTTAGGAAAGGGGGTTGAGCATTGCCCAAAACAAATGACCCTGTTGAGAGGAGGAAGTATCAGACTGAGTAGGATGAGGCTGATAAGACTAAAAGAAAACATGAACATCTTTCTCAAGCTACTCCTCAAGCTCCAAACATGCTCGAGCCAAGAATTGTGCAAGAGGCAAGGAAGAGGAAAGCAAATCAGATACAACAAGCAGCATCAAAAAATCCTAAAGAATCAGCTTCAATTCAAGAGAGCAGGATAGCAAAACTAGTAAATATTCAAGGGAGAGAAGAAGCTGAAACAAGAGTGGCTAGGGCCATCTATGCTTGCGGCATCCCTTTTAATGTGGTTAGGTCTCCTTACTGGCAAGATATGGTGAGGGCAATAAACACAGCTCTTAAAGGGTTCAAGGGACCCAACTATGAAAAAATCCGAACCGGTTTGCTCAAAAAGGAGAAGGAGCTTGTGGAAGATATATTAGCTCCAGTTCGTGCTTCATGGAGTGGCTCTGGGGTTACTTTTGTCTCAGATGGATGGACAAAGACCAGGCGTAGGCCATTGATAAACATCATTTCCACATCACCAAAAGGAGCAATGTTTCTAAAGGTTGAAGATTGCTCGGGGGAGGTGAAAGATGCTCATTTCATTGTATATGTTATAATCAAGTCTATTGAGCAAATAGGGCCTAGTAAGGTGGTGCAAGTTGTCACAGATAATGCACCGGTTTGTAAAGCTGCAGGTTTAATTGTTGAGAGCAGGTATGATCACATTTTCTGGACACCTTGCATTGTCCACAATCTGAATTTGATCTTAGAAGAGATTGACAGTAAAGTTCCATGGATAAAGGAGCTCACAGGAGATGCAAGGAAAATAATAATATTCATCACCAACCACCACCACTCTCGAGCAATATTTCGAGAATACTCGAAATTGGAGTTGTTTAAAGTTGCTGAGACAAGATATGCCTCCAACTTCATCATGTTGTGTCACCTTGTGAGGTAAAGCAAGAATTGGTTTCTATGGTGGTGAGTCAACTTTGGGCTGAGTGGAGACAAGCAGATACAGAGCGGGGAGCTACGGTGCGTAGGTTGTGCCTTGATGAGGAATGGTGGAGCAAGATAGATTTCTTGCTCAAGTTCACAACCCCTGCATTTGAGCTTCTCCGAAGTGCGGACACAGACCAACCTTTCTTGGGAGAGGTTTATGATGGCATGGATACCATGGTTGAGAAAACCATGGAAATCATTTCACAGGAGTCTCCTCAACTTTTATTTGTTGATGTTGTTTTTGCTGATTTAGTGCAAAAAATCATGGTTGACAGGTGGAACAGTTTCAACATTCCATTGCACACTTTAGCACATGCATTGAACCCAAGATTTTATGATGAAGGGCTCATTGCTCAAAGCAATGGGAAGAGGAAGGCACCACATCAGGATAGAGAGGTGGCCAATGGAGTGAAAAAGGCACTTATGAGAATTTTTCCAGTCGATCTTCACAGGGAGGTCAAGGAAGAATTTGCTAGTTTTGTTGCAGGGTTGGATGATTATGCAGACATATTAGCTTTGGATGAGAGAAGCACCATGAACCCAGTTAAGTGGTGGATTTGTCATGGAGCAAATGGTGTACATTTGCAAACCCTTGCCATTCGTATTCTTTCACAGGTGGCAAGTTCTTCATCGGCAGAAAGGAATTGGAGCACATATGGTTTTATTCATTCTGTGAAGCGCAACAGGTTGGGTTCACAGAAGGCTAAGGATCTTGTTTATGTGCATTCCAACCTTCGCCTTGCATCTCGTAAGGGTCCAGAATATAGCAATGGGCCTTGCAAAGATTGGGATGTCAAACCAGAATCTGCTGACTTAGACCTCTCTCTTGCTGCACTGAATATTGAGGAACCTAGAAGTGGAATTGAAAGTTCTTCCGCTTCACATTCCTTTGCTAGGCGTGCTTGCTATTCTATTTTTGAGGAAGATTATGAAGATGAGGATGATCAAGATGACTATTAGTCTGAGCTCTTAGCTCATATTTTGTTTCTAACTTTCTATGCTAGTATGTTCATTGTTCACAATTTGAACTTCGATATGCTGTACTTGTAGCCTCATACATAAAGGCTAATTTTGGATATATGCGATACAGCCTCGTTTATAAAGGTTGTTTTTAGATATTACTACTTGCATTATGTGATCATCTATGATATTAGAAATGAATGAAATACTATACACAGGTTCATGATTAAAATGTGATGTTACATGTATGTTTTAAATTTATATTGCTTGAAGGTGGAGCTTATTGTAATTATGATTTATGTTTTACATATTCTAAATTTGCTCATATATATATATATATATATATATATATATATATATATATATATATATATATATATATCACGTTTCCCCGTTTCCTAAAATGGCGGGGGTCACGTTTCCCCAGTTTCGACGTTTCCCCGTTTCGTCCCCGTTTCATGCAACTTAGCCTGCAAGTATGCCTTGGTGATGTGCATCACACACTACTTGTTCTCTCAAGTGCCTAAACATTGTGCCTACTTAAATTTGTTGTGGACACTTGTGCCTACTCAAATTTCTTGTGAACACGTCTCTATTCTCGACCAATGTTGCAACTACCATTTCAACATACATATCGTTGACAATGTGAAATTTTATGTTTAAATTCTTGATTAACAACTTCTTTAATGTTTTCTTCAGTTACAACTGGCGAATAACTATATTGTAGAACTGAACATTAAAACTGAAAAATACACTGTCTAAACAACCATATAAATGCACAACGGAACCAAATGGCATCCACACAAAATACACCAGGATTTACCCTGGAAACCCCAATCCTTCGGGGAAAACCAGCAAATGTTTGTCTTCTTCTTATTGCATGATTAGTTTACAATAGCACTACAGCAGTCCTCCAGATAAACCCTCCCGATCTAGACCAAAATTCCTCGAAAAGACCTCTAGCCATATCTTATGGCTTTCTAAGACCAAACCACACTGGAAGATGCCCCAAATCCTCTCTACAAACTGGATAGACAAACCCTAGACCCACCCTCCTAAATCCACCCTGGATCCAATAGACAACAAAGAAGTAACTCTCCCCTGGAAAAATTGCGATCTCAAACTTAGATCTGGACTACTCACTACAAGAAGAAACCCTTCTCTTGCAACTGTGATAATGAACTCATACTCGAAGGCTCCTTTTATAATCTCACACTCATGCAAATACCATGTGCCCAATACCATGGGACACATAATACCATGGACCCTCTAATACCATTTACATGAGGTGTTATAAATCCACCTTTACAATATATGTCTAGGAATCACCTCGGCTTCTTCTATGTTGCTAGACACCCCCAAAATAGAAGTACCTGCCAAGCTACAAAAACTAAAACTCCCTCTTAGCGAGGGAGATACTTCTACTAGAGGCACCTCCTTCATGATCCGCATCCTCTACTGTTGCAACTGCTCCCTCTGAGTTGGAACACTCTGCTCCCTCTCTACTGGAACACTCTATTGCAACCTGCACTGCTAAATTCTGCTTTAGATCCTGGTGCTCCTCATCCATCAATGACATCTCAAACTAGGTAGGCCTGCTGAGAACAGCCTCCTGCTCTCTCACTAACACTGCTCCAAGTTTCAAACTTCCTTTGGAACTCAGCTATAAACTCCTTATGATTATTGGTTGGCCTAGCACCCTATATAATGTGCCCTCCCTGATGCCAATCATAAATGCAACCTGGACACATGCTCTCTCAGAGCGAATGAACACTACTCCATCCCGGAACAGCACTGCATAGCCCTCATCCTCTAGGGCTGAAACTAAGAACACACTAACTCTCATCTATGGAACATGCAATACTCTAGCTACCTCCAAAGTATAATCTGACTCCAGTTGGAAGGTGACTGCTCCCACCCTCTTCATTGCTAATCTAATGTGAGCCCCACATCTCAAATAGCAAGTAGAGTCTACCTCTGAAGCATCTTGAAGCACTAAACCCTCTCCAATTATGTGGCATGAAGCTCCATTGTCTATGTACTAGCCACAATTGGCCATACACCCAAACAGAGTAATGAGTGAAAACTCATCCGCAAACTGGGCAATGAACTCATCCACCTCATGTTTTTGTTCTGCTGCTGCTGCCATCTGCTTCTTCTTCCCTTCTTTACCCTTCTTCTTGGTAGGACACTGGCTAGCATAATGGCCAAGCTCTTGACAAGCAGAGCATTGGATCTTACTCATATCCTTCTTTTTGCTGCCACTAGAAGATTCCTTTGCCTTCTTTCCTTTGCCCTTGGATCTGGAGGCCAAGGCAAGATTTTCCTGTTCTTTCTCAACCTCCTATTTCTGAAATCCTCTCTAGATCTCCTCCTAAGGGAAGTCATCCCAGAACTTGCTCCAGTTCGGGAGCTTTTCTCTACCAACCACACATGTGACGAAAACCTCCCAGTCCTTGGTGAAGCCTTTCAAGGCTATGCGTACCATCAATGGGTCTAGGATATTGTCCCCAACTTCATGCAACTCATCCTTCACCTGCTTGAAATAGGTGAGATAGGAGGTCATTGGTCCCCCCTTGACCATCCTAATGCTATGGAGCTTATCTCATAAGGCCATCTTCCTGTTTTCATTCTTAGCCTCAAATATGCCTCTCAATGTATCCCACATCTCCTTGGAAGTATCCTTCTCACCAAGGTGTGAGATCAAGTGGTCTTTACCCCATCAAGGAGTAACCTCTATGCTTCGAACTCATTCAACTCATGAGCTTCATTTTCCTTGGCATCTGTTGGTATTGCCATTGGTTTTGCTGAGTTCACCAGATACCATAACCTGCTCTCCTTGAGGATGGCACCCACCCTTATATTCCACTGTACAAACTTGGAGACCCCCTCCAACCTATCCTCATACCTCAGACTAGAGGCCATCTGTGTTGCACCATTATAACACTACTGAAACTTTGCAAAACTGGTGCTACCTTCTTGGACCTGCAAAAGAAACCATGGTTTACCTGCAATACCTTGAGTCTTCTTAAAGTGGGATACTCAAAGACCCTGCTCTGATACCATGTGAAATTTTATGTTTAAACCCTTGATTAACAACTTTTTTAATGTTTTCTTCAATTACAACTAGCAAATAATTATATTGCAGAACTGAACATTAAAACTGAAAATACACTGTCTTAACAACCATATAAATGCACAGCAGAAACCCATACAAGATACACAAGGATTTACCCTGGAAACCCCAGTCCTTCAGGCAAAACCTGCAAATGTTTGTCTTCTTATTGCAGGAATTAGTTTACAACAGCACTGCAGCTGTTCCTACTTCCCATATTCTGAGTTTGCAAGTTCATATAATTTGAGTAAGCCTCTGTTTTACCCAAGGGCATTTCAGCGCCTCTATTTGTTGTGACGGTGAAGATATTTGGTCTCAGATCTGAGTCTGCACTTAATGACAAAAATGATTTCAGATTGGCTACCATCCTGCCCTCTGGAGGACTGTCCCGATATTTGATTCAGCCCATTGAAATGCTTTGTTGAGTACGGTCCTTTGCCATCTGAGGCATTACCTTCAACACTATTTTGACATCACCTTGAAACTTCTGTTCATTATTGAAGTGGCTTCACTAGAGGTCTGATTTCATTAGCACTTTTGACATCTCTATTGGCTGCCCTTCGTTCACTGTTGATAAGGCAGAACTGACCTTCATTTTGACAGTCTTATATTGGACATTCTTCTCGTCAATTTGGAACTCATATTTTATTTTAAGTTTGAATCGTTGTGTCATAATTCTTGCAATCACTTATCAAGATCACTATCCTATATACTACTATTATGAGGTGTTGACCTAACTAATATTTGGGTGAAGAAAGTATTTTATGAACTTGTGATTGGTCTTCTTAACTGGATGGTATACTGCCTATGTTAATAACAAATTGCCAAGTTCCTTAAATAGTAACTTTGAATGGCATATAATGAGTAGAACTTAATGAATGATTTGAATGTTGAGATCCTATAGTTTAAACTAAGCTTGAACTTACTTACATTTATTCACTTAAATTATTGGTTTATAGTTAAGAGTTGAATGCTAAGAAAGCTTCGTTTTTGCTATCTCAAGTGGATGATATAAGATGGATTTGGTTTTATCAACTTGAGGAATTGATGCTAGGAGCATTGGTTACTTTCTTACCTACAAACTATTGGTTCATGGTGATTAGTATATCATAAGCAGGCTTCTTAAACCATTATAAGTGAATGGTATTGCTAATTATTGGATGAAACTCATTTAGAATCTAGACTCATTTGCTATTGCCATTGTATAAGTTGCTATCATTAAAGTGAATTCTTCTTGGATTTTGCCAATCATTGTTCTTAGAGGTCATTGAAGATATATGATAGATTGATTGCCTCTAAAAGATAGAATCTGTATTTAGCATCATTTGATTTACTGAATACGTGTTAGCATTTTTTATCATTCGAATGCTAAGTGCTTTATATCAATGCTATTGTTGATGAATGTTTAATGACACAATGGGATTTTATAACGAATATTATACATCTGTCCTTTATTGCTCAGATCGACAATTGGGTTTTGGGAGTAGAATACGTGTTCCAACGTCTATAAAGAATTTCAGGAGCTATCGTTATGCAGGTAAAACTGCGGTCCAGGGGACCCCTACTAGTACAATGACCATTGTTGGGGCACGTCTCCTTGCACCCCCATTAGGTGCAAGACATTGGACATCCCCTCTAACTCCGATCTAGTACCCCTAGTCGAGTAGTACTGCATTAGACAACACTGAGCACAGACTTGGACCCCACGTACCCTACGTATATCGTGGACCCTTTAGGAATCCTAGAACCAACCTATTGGCCATCTAATCGCTATAGTGCACCAAAAACAGCATTCGAGAAGGTTACTCTTCACGCATCTGAGGAGTCGGGTGGTGTGGTGAGGGGTACGGTTGAGCCTCCCTAGTTAGTGCTCTGAAATATTGGGCCTAATTCCAATTGACTTATAAAACCTTGGGTTTGAGTGTTCTGCTCTTTAAAGTTCATATTGTCTATATCATTTTACGAGTACTTTATTGTATCATTTATTGTTATAGTATTGATTGTATCATATTGAATTGTGTCTTTTATATTTCACTGAATATCAAGTAGGCACATTAACTCAAAAATATAGCTAGGCCAGTATTTGGGGTTAGATAGCTCTTCTTGAAACCCTTAGAAAAAGCTTGGCTATGGTCTCACCCTTGGTTAGTCTAGGCTCATTTATTGTTGGGCTTGGGAAACCTAAATAGTGGATTCCCTTTCAGTAGTGACACGTTGGATTGAAAATCCATAGTTGTGCCGGTTTAGTAGCCGATTCACTTGCCAATCTTGAGGTTGCTAGGTTATGCATCAACAGGAGCCACAGGTGCCTCAGGGGTAGGTGAAATACATTCCTTCTCCTCATCCACATGGCCCACAACTTCCACAATGCCCTCGACATCCTCATCTTTCTTTGTGCCGAGGTCAACACCTGGGGGGCAACCTTCTATTCGACCATTGATTAAAACAAGAGAGAAGGAGGAGGCCAACAAGCTTGTGGCCAAATGCTTTCTATAGGGTTATGTACCTTTTAACATTACCAAGAACAACCCCTTCTACCATTCCATGTTTGTTGTTGTTGTTGTTATTGTTGGCCCGGGGTATAAGGGCCCTTCCTATAATGATTTGAGAGCTATGTTGCACGAAACTTCTAGAATACCCACGTGCCAGTACCGAAAACTCGCGGAAACTCGGAAACTTCTACGAAACCTCCAAAGGCCCATGGGCGACTTCAGACCCATGGGAAATCTAAAAAACCTTTGTTTATGGAAAATGAAAACAAATTAACCTCTAAATTGTTTTTAAACCTACCTACGAATTAACCTCTTATTCTTATTTTATTGTGAGATAATGTGTTATTAAAAAAACTATATATATAAATATATAGTCAACGTTTCCCCTAACGTACCCATTTTGGGGGGGTCATGTTTCCAAGCATTCCCGTTTCAGAAACTTGTACACGTTTCCACCTTTCGTGCAACTTAGTTTGAGAGGGAAATGCCTTCAAGGGCAGAAGTTTGATTACACCCGGATATTAGATGAGCTCGGAGAATCATGGGAGATCACCGGATGGAGTGTTATGTCAGATGGGTGGACAAACGAAAAGGGCAAATCCTTTCTAAATTTCTTGGTTAATTGTCCTAGGGAACAATGTTTATCAAATCTGTTAATGCATCTACAAATGTTAAAGATACACAATTATTATGTGAGTTGTTGAATAACTTTATCCAAGAGATAGGCCCGCAATATGTTGTTCACGTCATTACGGGAAATGCTGCTAATTATGTTGTTGGGAAGTTGCTTATGCAAAAGTATTCATTCTTGTATTGGACTCCTTGTGTCTCCCATTGCATTGATTTCTTGCGAGAGGACATGGGTAAACATCCTTGGATCAACAAAGTCATTGATTCAGCTTAGATTGCTACAAAATATATATAAATCAAAGATATGTTCCTTCACTCATGAGACAATACACGGGGAACAAGAAGTTGTTGCGTCCAACAATCACGCATTTCGCTACTAGCTTCATTTCTCTTCAATCTCTCCAAAGGGTTATGATGGACTTACATAGGATATTCATTTCTAGTGAGTGGATTGCTTGTATCTATAGCACCAAACCTAATGGGCAAGTCATAGCCCAAGTACTGAAATTTGATCAGAGTTTTTGGGCAGGAGTGCAGGAAGTATGTGCCATTAGTGAACCTTTGGAAAAGGTTCTTCGTTTGGTTGACTGTGTGTTACAAACATAAATATAAATAATTAGAAATAATTAAATAGTTAACAAATTAAGATTAATTAGCATTAAATGGGAAGTCAAGCGACACATATTGGCCTTGTGAATAGTCAATGCTTATAAAAGCACACCATCACGAGGATCATTGTCTCATCTTATCATTCATTCAATAAAAATATATTTCATACATTCAAATTGCAGAATATTTACAGCTTCTGCTACTACACAGTGACAAGCATGCAATGGGTTACTTGTATGAGGCCACGGATAGGACCAAGGAAGTTATCCATCGATACTAAGAGGACAAGGGGCAGGTGGGATTCACCAGACAAGTTGAGTTATGGGGTGTGATTGATGAGAGATGGAATAATACTCCCCATCGCCCCATTCATGCAGTAGGGCTCTACCTCAACCCCTTGTTTTCTTATGCATATGGATTTTGATTTGATGTTGAGGTCATGGATGGATTTCTCTAGTGTGTGGTGGACGCTCATAGATTTCCAAACATATGGAGATCGATAAATCGGTAGCTAGCACTTTTTAGTTATGACATGGTTGTCCAAGATAGAACCACCAAGATGCCAAGTAAGCTTCAAAGTTCAACCTCCAAGTACAATTTGTTTAAAACTTTAAATTGCAATGTCTTTAGTATTTACTCTTTCCCTTCTATCTATTTGTTACTCAGTGGAATTTTAATTCATTGTCTTTCCTTTCCTTCTGTTCATTATTAATGTGTGGTGGACACACTATGGTGGCAAAGTCTCAGAGCTACAAAAACTTGCCATTAGAGTGCTTAGTCAAACTTGCATCTCTTCAGGGTGTGAATGCCACTAGAGTGTCTTTGAAAAGATACACTCCAAGAAGCACAAGAAGTTAGAAATGATCAAGAATCAAGAATTTAAATTTAAATTGTTTATAATTTTATTAATTTTAAATTTTAATTTGTTACAATTTTGAATGTATCATCACCCTCTAACTATGGCCCTCATTGAGGTTAGATACCAAGCGCCTTAATGACATGGTTTATGTCTACTACAATCTAAGGCTACACATGAAGCAGATTGACAAAGTACCCAACACAGATGCTATTTCTTTGGATGATATTGACACTACCAGTAAATGGATGGTGGAGACTAAGGACCCTGTGATGGCGAAGGCACTTGAGTGGCTGGAGGGAGAGGAGGATGTCGATGCAGATGTCTTGGAGGGGGAGGGGGAGGATGAGGAGGAGACTTATATTCCGATGCAACCAATGCCACCACCCCCACAAAGACATGCAACAAGGACTAGGAGGAGACAACTCACATTAGCTTCCACCTTAGCCCCATTACCTTCCAACACAGCCCGAGCAGTTGGAGCTTCCAATTCCAGCCCAAGCTCATCCAGAGCACCTACATGACCACCTATTGTTTCTAGAGGAATCTTGGTGCCCCTTGTCGTAAAAGGGGTGGAGGGAACCGATGATTCCTATTATTTACCATTGTACTATGCAGCAATGTTGCATATATCGTCTCGGGGAAAGTATTGGCGAGGGTACGGAATATAACTTCTCGGCGGGTATCGACGGAAAATATCGGAAAATGTCGCAAGACCTCAAAAAAATACAAAAAATACTCATTTTTTTTCAAATTTTTAAACATCTAAAGCAACAACAACATCAAATAGACACATTGCTACATAAGTATGATGATACAACTAGTAAATAAGATACATAAGATGTCGAGTGATCACATATCGTTACTAAACTGAAAATTCTAAAACATATTCATGATAGGATGATACAAAATCACATCAAACGCTCAAAATAAATGTGTCTCATGAGATGAATCATCATGAGGCATCTAGAAGGAGACCCTTCAACACTATTTTTCTTCACCTTCCCCCTCCTTTCCAAGTGCCAATGCTTCTCAATCTCAACCAACCCACATTCAACCCACCTTAGATGAGCATTGGAAGAAGCAATGCAAAGAAGTTGCTCATGAGTACATAGCTAGATGGTGGTATGATTCAGATATTCCCTTCAATGCTTCCCGCTCAGCTTATTATCAACCCATGTGGGATTATGTTATTGCAGCTGGTAAGGGCTTCAAAGGCCCTAGTATGCATGAGTTGAGGGGATCACTTTTGCATAAGGAAGTTATGTCCATACATGAATACTTGCAGGGTTTTAAAGAGTCATGGGCCACTACAGGATGTACCATCATGTCAGATGGATGGACCGATATAAGGAACCGTACGATCATCAATTTCCTTGTCTCTTGCCCACAAGGAACCATGTTTTTGAAATCGGTTGATGCATCTGATAGGGTGAAAGATGCAAACTTATTATTTGAGCTCTTGGATGAAGTTGTTATGGAGGTGGGGGTGGAAAATGTTGTTCAAATCATTACAGATAATGCATCTAATTATGTTCTTGCTGGTAAGATGTTAGAGAACAAACACAAAACCATATTTTGGACCCCATGTGTTGCACACTACATAAACCTCATGCTTGAGGATATAGGCAAACTGGATTGGGTCAAGAATGTTGTAGAGCATGCCAAGAGCATTACAAAATACATCTACAACCACTCATGGGTCGTGAACCTAATGAGGAAAAACACTGGGAACAGGGAACTTGTTAGGCCTGCCATCACGAGATTTGCAACACACTTCCTCACATTGCAATCTCTCATTTCCCAAGAACAAAACTTGCAAAAGATGTATTCATGCGATGAATGGAATTCATCTAAGTGGGCTCGTAGGCAAGATGCAAAAGACACCCAAAAAAAAGTTAATGATAGTGCATTTTGGAAAAAAGTAGCAAAGGTTGTGAAAATTGCTGAGCCCCTTGTTAAGGTGTTGCGGTTGGTGGATGGGGAAAGATTGGCAATGGGTTACATTTATAAGGCTATGGATTAGGCAAAGGAGCAGATAAAGGCAACATACAAAGATAGAGTAGCCATGTATGGGCATATTTGGGAGATCATTGATAACAGATGGAACAATCAACTCCATCGCCCTATACATGCAATTGGGTTTTTCTTGAACCCAAAGTATCATTATAGAACTCAGCTAGGAGATGATCTAACAGGGGAGGTGAAAGATGGTTTATATGATTGCATAGAGCGCATGATCCCTGATGAGAATCACCAGATGGAAGTACATCGACAGCTTACCTCTTTCAAAAGAGCCACGGGCACCTTTGGCAAAAGCCTAGCAATAAAGGCAAGAGATGAAGACCAACCAGATAAACAATTTCAAATTTCCAAGAATCCAAAGTTTGATTAAGTTCAATTGTTTAAGCTTTAAGTTCAACTTTCAACTTTCAAGTTTTATTGTTTAAGCTTTAGCTTTTAAGTTGTTTATGTTCAATTCACAATCTAATTTGTTAAATTAAATTTGTCAATGCAGCAAATTGGTGGGAATCATTTGGCAGCCATTGTGGTCAATTGCAAAAGTTTGCAATTAGAGTCCTTAGTCAGACTTGCAATGCTTCCGGGTGTGAGCGCAATTGGTCTATCTTTGAGCGGATTCACACGAAGAAAAGAAACCCTTTGGAACAAAATCGGTTGAATGATCTTGTCTTCGTGCAGTACAACCTCCAACTAAGGCGCAACCAATTGCTAAACAAAAGACCTGATACAGATCCCATTGTGTTGGATGATATTGATCCAACCTCAGAATGGGTAGAGGAGAGCCAACAGCCAAAGTTTGGTCCCAATTTTGATATTCATGCAGTCACAGATGACTTGACTTTGGATGCGGATCCATTAGGAGTAGGGGATGCAAGTGCAGAGCCAGATCCAAGCATTGTAGATGTTGATAGTGGCAGTAGACGACCTAGCCGTGCAGCCCGTGCTTCTACTAATGCTACTGCTAGGGTCGTAGATGTCCCCGAGGAGTCTGAGCCATATGTTGATGTTGAGCATTCCATTCCTAGCAGTGGTGCTGAGTTTGATGATTGATTAGTTATGAGTCATGACTCATCTTTGATCATGTTTTTTGGACTGTAGAGGATATAGAGCCTCATTGATATTGTATTTTGTTTCAGAATTTGAGATATATGCTATGAGACTTTACTATGTAGTGCACTTGCTGCCATTTTGTGACCCATACATGGCTTATGGATTTCCGATTTATATATATGAGTAGACTTTACATAGTATGTGTCTAATGGTTTGAAATATACATATTATGTGTCTAATGGTTTGAAATATAGCTTGGAATGTTAAATATAATTTTTATGATTAAAATTGTAATTTTTTTTGTATTTTTTAATAGTCCGGTTCATTGAAATCAAACTGCTCTGGTCCATTACCGGTTCTGGTTCCGGTCCAAGTTGACCCCTGACCAGTTTGATTACCAGTTCCAGATTTTAAAACATTGGTGGTAACCCTTTTAGTGCCATGTTTACTAACTCTGTGTCTTCAATCTTCTCCCCAACTGTAGCAAGTTGGTCACGAATCTGTGTGGCCTTCATCAGGTAACTGGTAACGGTGTCTGATCTCGTCAACTCAATAGATTTGAGCTTGTTATGCAATATCATCTTTCGGTTAATGTTCTCACTTTGGTAAAGGCTAAGCAAGGTATTGTACATCTTTTTCATCGTCGTCTTATCGGATATATGAGGGATCAGCTGATCCTTTATAGCATCCATCATCAATCGCTTGGCTTTCGCTTCTTTCTTCTTGTGAGCTGCCAAAAGTTGTGGATTTGTTAGCAAATCTACGACATCCTTGACGATATCCCACAGGTCATTATCTTCTAATAGAAGAGTTACCCTGACTTTCCATGATAGGAAATTCGAGACACCATCCAATCTGTCCTCAAACCTGAGGCTAGTTGATGCCATCTCTGATCTAATGCACAAACTTCCAATCTGAAAAATAGTCCTTAAAAGAAATAATGAAACCCTCTAACAACTGGTCCTTCTTTCCAATAGTTGATTTACTACTATAAATCCTTGAGAATCTCAATCGGAGAACCAAGCTTTGACACCATGTAAATTTTTAGGCCCTAGGTGATTGATGTCCTATGTTTCTCTTGATTAAATAGATCACACTTGAACTTATTTTAACAGCGGAAATATAAATTTATGAACATGCAACAATCACACATATGGCTAGAAAATAAGCAACGAAAGCATAAACCCGATACACAAGAATTATGTCCTTCAAATCAGCTTATCTTTAATAATCAAACCTTACAAGGACACCTCAACCTGAGGTTTAGAGCCTACTGGAAAGAAACATTACACTTACATAGAAATCTGAGAAACTATTGTACCTTGCACAACATTGTACCTTACTATCCTTGCAATCATCAACCTTGCTAGTTGATCCTCTTCTTGCTATCTGCGTTCTCTCCTCCTTGCCTTGACTTGTGTGTGCACAAAACTTCCTTGGTGCATGCCTTACACAACTTCCTTGGTTTGTACGACTTCTCCTCCCATCTTGTCTTATTTATGCTTTGAGAAAGATAGCAAATCTCCTCAATTCTAGCAACCAACTTCCTTGATTTTAGCAACCAACTCCTTGATTCTAGCAACCAATCTCAACTAATATCCTTAACCCTAGCAACCACCTTATCTCAACAATGAGGTGTACAGCTAAGATTATATCAAATCTAACTTACTAATATTCTAGAATCCCTAGAATATTCCATTTAGATTTCTAAGACTAAATATCAAAGAAAATTAGACTCACTTTCATTTATTAAGTGAAATTACAAGATGGTATTATTTCCCACTTTTACTAAGTGGTCACTAAGAAGTTGTCTTGAACTACCTCTCGTACGTTCACACCTAACCTGTGCAAGAAGCTCCTACTCGAGCTACATTTTTTTCAACATTAATTAGTCTTCAATAATGATAATACACAAGGGGCTCAATCAAGCTCCAACATTTAATCACTTCTCAACTCTCTAACTCCCAACTCCTCAAATGCTAATCACCAATGAAGAGATAACTCCTTTATATAGAGTGAGTTAAATTTCTCTTGCAATAAAATACATTAATTTCTAACTATTTTAATGACAAGTAAAAGAAATAATATAATAATGGAATAGTTAGATCATGCTGACCATGTCAAGTAGATCATGTGGCATCTTATCTCTCCTCCAAAAATAGGATCAACTAGTTTAAAGTAACATTAACTCCCACCAAAATGAAACAAGGTGAGAACAAGTCTTATTCCAAGGTGCATGTGGATTGTTGTTGCCTAATCCGCACCTAGATGAGAAATCTCAAATCACTGGGCACAGCCTTGGGGGCAAGCTTAGGCTAGGTGCAACTATCACCACAACACTCAATCCTTCTATTTAGCAACTCCTAAACAAAGCCTATGAGGTAGACTCTAATAAAATAAACTATAGGAGTTAATGTAAGTACAACAAGCCACTTCGGACATAAGGCATGTAAAGTAGATCTAATCTAAGATATAACAATAATACTAGAATCTAGATCTACAGCATGTAAATTCCCTGCAAGTATGATATTCAAAAGGAACAATGCCTGAAATAAAATAGATCCATGCTACAAGATAATCAAAAGCAATGTTACAAACATCGACGCGGCGAAAAACTCAGCAAGGTCCAGGAAACATCGTCTTGGGATTTCTCGGCAACACATCGGCAAAGCTCGGCAATAACTCGACAAAATAAAAAAATACAAAAATATTAATTTTGTTTCAATTTTTTAAGAATCTAAAGCAGCAATAACATTAAATAAACACATTGCCACATGAATATGGAAAGAAAACTGATATATAAGATATATAAGATGTTTAGAGATACATCACAGTTCACACATCAAAACTAGATCATGTCCTAAAGCCTGAGTCATCAAAAATATAACAAATGTATCTCATGATCCTCATCATGATTCATGAGTCATCAATAATGAAATAAAGTAAATAAACTATCGATTCCCTCTTCCCCTTTTACGGGCAAAGGTAATCGCTATGGAAATGGCCCTTCCTCTAGAACTAGAAGTAGGTGCCCTTGAGGCTTGTGGGCCTCGTACTGGAGTCTGACGTCCTCTAGAAGAAGACCCTGCAAAATAACCTCCTCTAAATAATGGAGAAGGTGGCTGAAACTGATGTCCTGAAGAATAAGTAGGTCGAGGAAGCAGTCCTCCTCCTCTATGAGTACCAGTGCTACCACCGGGTCTATCTCCCTCTATTGCTGACCGTGGCACACTCCCAGACTCGGCCTGAAACTCCTCTAGAATTGGAAAATCCTCATCCAGAGCCTATGTAGCATCATCATCATCATCACTATCATGATCATCCTCTAGCCAATCAGGGGTTGCCTCCATAACAGGCTCCTCACACTCCGCCCTCCATGCAGCAGTGGTGTCAATCCCATCCAATGAGATGGCCTTCGCATCAACTTTTCTATCAAACTACTTCACCCACAACCTGAGATTGATAGAATCCTCCTTGGGCTTAGGTGAAATGATCCCCTGCTCCTTAGCTCCTCTCTCTGTCGCTGCAATGTCAAAATGAGACCAAAAATGGCCAATCCGCGGCCTTAAACCACACATTTTCCCCTTTTTTCTGTGCAGTAGAGTTATTAGGTCGACTAGGAAAAACTCGACAAAACTCGGAAAAACTCGACAAAACTCGGACCCGAGTTTTTGTCCGATTTTTTGAGTAAACCTCGGCGCCCAGAAAAACTCGCGAGTTCTCGGCGACTCGCTAGAACTCGGCCGAGTTTTGTAACACTGATCAAAAGAACTAAATGCTTAGATCTGTAACATCAAGTAAATTGCATATATGAAACTTTGTAACAAGGACTGTTTGCATGCTATACTTGAAATATGTTGAATAAGAATAGTTAGCTTATTTAAATTTATAGATGATTAGAAACCTTGAGTAGATTGTTGGTGTCCACATAAGTAATGGACAAAGAAGAGAAAAAATTAACTAAGAAAAAGTAAATGCAGTTAGTGTCTAATCTAGGAAAGTAAAAGCGATTAATCCTAAGCTAGATTGTGAAAGAACAGTTAGAAAATGTAAGTTAGAACTTCAAACCAAGGTTGCAGGGAAGCGTCCTTCCCCCCCTCGCCCCCGCTCTGAAAGCTCGCTCCTGGCCCGAGCACTGCGGGAGCTAATGCGAAGCGTGCTCCCTTTTTCGCTCCCGGGCCAGAGCGAAATGTAGAGCGTGCTCTGGGGCAAAAAAAAACGCTCCCTGGCTCTGTCCGGGAGAGATGAGAGAGCGATTGGGAGCTATAGCTCTCGATCGCTCCCGGACGCTCTACCAAACGTTCTACCATAAAAAAAAACGCTCCCCCCTTAGCTCCTAGCTCCCAATCGCTCCCGGACGCTCTACCAAATGCTATAACATAAAAAAAACGCTCCCCCCTTAGCTCTACGTAGCTCCCTCGAATGCTCCCGCTGTAGATCAATGCCCACGAAGTTCCCTTGTCAATCAGATCAGAGTTTACCCTTGTAGAATCTGGCACTCTCAGAGGGGAGCACTTGGAAATTTGATGGGGGTCGTATCAATCCAAGATCTCAGTTACAAACTGCCATCTCTCCTAGAAGGGTGAGTTGATCTATAAGTGAAACATTGCTATATTAACTGCTGGTTGAAATATCGTTGAATGAAGACTTCACTGTAGAGGGCGCACTTGCACATATTCCAGATCTGAGAAGACGTGGTTGTTCAGAGGAGTGGGGAACACTTCTTCTCTCAATAGCATCCATACAGAATGTCAAATCTGAAGATTACAACTAATCCCATTCTACTGCTACAAATGGAGAAAATCGTGGCCATCCTCCATTGCTATAGGGGTCCCAAGTGGGTCTTATTTCCTTACTGCTGTTCATAAATGCATAAATCATACTTAAAGAGGTATTGTTCCAGTAGAGGGAAGAACCACTGAAATTTGCTAAGAACTGTGGGTGTTCCAAGCAGTCCATTCGAGGGTCATTTCATTGTGATATTCTGTCAAGTGTAGCTGTTGTGATCAGGTTAGGAAAAGCATTTAAATATCAAACCTTTCCCTTATATTAACTGCTGTTGCAACAACGTTTATATTGTGCCAATATGTGTGTTAATGAGTATGCTATGTGGACCTGTTTGTTGACCAAGCTTTAAATAACTTTTATGTATAAAATATATCTTGCCACATACACAAGTTAAACCAAGCAAACACTCATATCAGTCAGAGAAGTTGAATTGAATATACACTCAAGACATAAACACTATCTCCAAGAGTCTGAGATATTCGACGGTAAGCTACAGCCATCATCACTACAAGCGTTTGACGAATTATCTCAACCAAAATAGAGCTTCTTGGATCTGATTTACTTCACAGTCAATTACAGCAGTGCATATGATAAGTGTTATTAAAGTCCTTAACCAAAATCTTCACCCACATCACTATAGTCTGTTTGAGTTAGAATCATAAAATACAGCAGTTTGTTATTGGTGTTCACAAGGGTCGTGAGAAGTCCTTAGTCAAGTTAATATCCTGTTGGAAAATTTGGTCAAATTTGACAAGGGACATTACATCATTGCCTAAATTGGTATTGTATTTAAACTTTAATTTTGCAATTATCATTACCCATCTTTAGCCTAAAGTGTGTCTTTTCCCCATCTACTTTTCTTGTCTTTTCTTCTTTACAGTACTTTCAAGTTTCTGCACTATTGACTCTTTTATATTTATTATGGTATATTTTGTGAACATTACATGGCAATTCAAGTTTTGAAGTTTGAAGTTGAACATACCTTTGAAGTTCACTATTTGCAACTTTGCATTATTGAGTCATTGACTGCATAAAAGCATATTATGATAAGTTATAACTCTTTGGTAATGAATATGATGCTTTGTGAATTGTTTCAAGTTCAACTTTCATTTCATGGTTAGACTCTAGACTATAGTTTGGTTACAAGTACAACTTTAGTGATCAGAAAATGTTATATATTGAAAATTTGAAGCTGTAAGGTTGATGTTACAGATGCTGGACATATGGTTGACGAATTCACTACTATATGATTGATGATTGATGAATGATGTTATATGGTATTATGGTTTATTTCATGTTTGTATGCTTTCCAATGAGTTTCCATAACTAATTCAACATTCTACAAGCATTTGTTAACATATATGCATCAAAATATATATATTAAATATAAAAAACGCTCCCAAACCAGAAGCTTTTGAAAATTTCACTTTTCGCTCCCGCTCCCAAGTAACCTTGCTTCAAACAAAAGGAGGTATTCCTGCTTCACAAGCAAGTATGAGAACCATCGATGCCTGGCAAGTACCAAGCGAAGGTTCAATTAGACTCAGAAACCTCCAAATCCAAGGTACGCCTCAGCTGCAATGAGGGTGTAGAGTTTGGATCCCTCTGTGAAAAAGTTAATTTATTAGAAACCTTAGCTAGTTTGTTAATTAAATGAAGTGACGTCCTATATGGTTGAGTGATCTAGCTAACCTATGTTACTGAAAGTAAATGCAAAAGTGAAATAAGCAGACAATGCCAGGGCTAGTGGTGAGAACCACTTTGCATGCAAGCTACAATGCCCTTTAGGACTTCTTAAAAGCGAGAAAGGAATCCAGAAGTCAAAAAGAGAGAAGAAAGTTGCCTAGGAGATGGATAGTTTGACCGCCCTTCATCCCAAGATGAGGCTGCCACCTTATGGCTATCCAAACTTGCACCTTGTTAGAAAATATCAGCAAGCATAAATCATAAAAATTGCAAGGAAGGACTTATGGGACAGCTTGCAAGTGTTCTTTGTTGAGATACCCAACTGCCAACCTGCAAATTTGCACTTATACATGATCTTTAGTGGTCTAAAACATGCAGATTTGTATGTAATTTAGGAAAATTCTAAACTATGAATGACTAAATTTGGCATGCAAGTTCAAACCTTCTCTTAAAAATAGATCTAGCTTATGATATTCAAAGGTAAACGAGGAATCTATGGCATGAAATCTATTTGAAATTATATTCTTTTATGTGCAATAGATTTGAAATTATATTCTTTTATGTGCAAAAGTATGGTTTTCCTTGTGGAGGGTTGAGAGAAGAGAAAGTAGTGCCTTGCGCCAAGAAGGTGGGCCAATGGAGTCACCGAAGACTAACTATGAGGGCCTTGCCTTTGTAAATATCACTTAAAGAGAGAAGTTGTTCTAGGCCAACCTCAATCTTCTCAATGAGTGAAGAACCTACAGGGAGATGATTAATTGCAAAGGAGGGTAATCTTCCTTATCCTTTTCGTCTCTGGGTGCAACCTACAAAGAAGGGATTAGCATACAATAATCCAAGAAGGTAAGTATGCTAAAAATAATATCCTTCAATGCAAATAAGCAATAAGACCTATACTCAGCTTAGTATGTTTCTTATCTAAATGGGTAGTAGTACCCATTCAATGACCAATTAGAAAGAAGCAAAAGAACATAGCAAAAATAAATTGATAGAGATTACCTCCACAGAGAAAGAATAAGCAAGAATAAGCCACACAATGACAAGCAAATCCACAGATAGCCTCAAAAGTATTTCCTTCTCATTACCAAAAGTCTCAAATAGAGAAAGAGTACAACAACTCTCAAAGCAAACAACCAACAACAAAGAGAGGTGAGCACACTTGCTTAAATAGCAAGAGGATGAAGGAATGTGCCCCTCCAACTTTCCAAGTGCCTATCCTCATGAGATAGCCATGCGCCACCTCTAGAACTAACTAGAGGTACATGCACCACCTCTAGAGTGAATTAGGACCTCAAATGCCACCTCTAGAGTGAACTGGGAGAGAGTAGGACACCACTGCAATGAACTAGAGCTGAGTAGGTGCCCATGCACCACCTCTGGAGTGAGCTAGGGGAAAAAAGAGTGAACTGGAGCGAACTCCACTCACATGCAACACCTCTTTAGTTGACAAAGAGAGAAGAGAGTGTGCCCCCTCAAAAAGAATATTCCTTTTCACCTAACTCTTAAAATCTAGGAATTGATCTCCAAGATGCATAAATTATGGGATTTTGTCCCAAAGATGTGTTAGGCTCCATGAAGGGGAATAAAGGGGTCTATTAAGTATTTAACACCCCCTTTAATCATTTTAATACAATTTTACAACATTTACCCCGCCCCCCAAGCGACCTAAACTGACAACCAAAACCAGAAAACCATGGTGACATAAGCAATGCATGACAAAGAACCTAAGGGCTAAGAACATCGACTTATGGCAGATGCAGTAAGGATGCTCTTGTCTTTGGAGGCATGATTGAGTGAAAAAACTTCGACAATATAGATCACAAGGATCTATATTTATCTAAGTAAAAAAACACTCTAGAGTACCTTTTACTATAACTTTCATAATTGGGGTAGATGTTTTACACAAAATATAGGATTCTTGTTACTTTACAATCATCATCATTTGACCATGGGCAGAAGAGATGCAGAAGAGAAGAAGAAGAAGAAGAAGAGTGCTTAAGATAAGCTTTGGAAATGCAAGTCTCCTCATCCTTTGTCATCTTTTGTCTTTGCAATCATCCATGTGCAAACTGAGTGGTAACATGGACCATTTAATGGATCACACTATCTAGATAAGATAAGATAATTTTATTAATGTCCAACTAATGACCACGAGAGTGCTTAAGATAAGCTTTGGAAATGCAAGTCTCCTCGTCCTTTGTCATCTTCTGTCTTTGCAATCATCCATGTGCAAATTGAGTGGTAACATGGACCATTTAGTGGATCGCACCATCTAGATAAGATAAGATCATTTTATTAATGTCCAACTAATGACCACAAAAGTAGGTCAATGGGACTACCAAGTACAATGATGTCGTTATAAAGCAGGAGTACCAAAAGGTCTCCCATAAAAGGCAATACGCAAAAAAGAAAGTATCCTAGAGAAGAGATGAGAGGAGAAATCTATGTCGAGGCATGAAAATCCCTTGGCCCTAAATACGGGACATTGTACAAGGGTGGAGAAATACAAGGGGAAGGATCAAGGGGCAAAGAAATCCAGAAGAAATGAGGTAGGTCTATCAATGGATAGACCCATCTCTCCTAACATCCAAGGTCGAGTAAAGGAAACTAAGAATAGTATGTTGTCCCGAGGAAGAGCTAGTGGAAGGTCTAGGCCGCCCTTTGTGTTGTTGTCTGGAGAAGGTAGCCCACCACTCAGGTTTGGGGGATCACGTCTTCCTCCTGAGGAGAGGTCTAGTATGGTCATGTTGCTAAGATCTCAAGGGACGAGGAAAGGCCCCACAAGTCCACACTGATCTGGAGTCTGAAGTTGCGCTGATGTCAGTCTATCTCTTAGTGCCCCTCTATGAGGGCAGCACCGTGAAAAAGGAAGTTATCCACTAGGTAGAATCCGGTCTGGTAGGAGGCTAAAGAATATGGGATTGGAACTTGAGGGTCTCATGCATGTATAAGGCCACGCATCTCTAATCAAGGTATCTGAAGAAGTCGGTGAGGGTCTAGGACCCTCTTAATAGGCAATGGAACCTCCCTGTGATCTCGTAGTAGATGGGGCAACATAAGATGAAGTGCTCCTCAATATCGACCTCCTAGAGATGGCATAATTGCCAGGTCCTATCAAATCGACCAACCTGGTGGCCCATCTCTACCGAAAGTCTATGATAGACCACTCTAAAGTGCCTTAAGGGAATGTGAAGAGCATGCATCCAGTAGTGAAGGGTATACTAAGGCCGAACAACGAGTCCATCACTCAACTCTAAGAAGTGCTCAGCATAGAAGGCCATCTTTGGGCGTAACCCACCCTGAGGGTTAACCCAAGTGATCTGGATAAACTGTCTGTAGATGTCATCCTTAATGATCTTGTTCAACTCTGGTCTGATAGGTAGGAGGTGGCTAGGTGTGTCTAAGGACTATTTGAATGGAGGGGTTCGGTCCATCTGAATTCCCACTGGCTCCAAAAGATCCAAGACCCCCACAAACCATCCTCGAGCCCGACCGAAGGAGTTGGATGAGGCTAAAGTCTCTTAAGAACAATATGCCAAGTATGGGTATTGGTCCTGCCCTTTTGTTGAGTTGACAAAGCTCCAAATGCGATGCAGATATGAGATCAGACTGAACACAGCCCCAAGTCGGAAGGCCCAAGCTCCACACTCTGCATAGATGATGTGATGAGGGACTGTCTGCTTGCATTTGATGATGCGATGCAGGAGAAGGATCTGAACTCTCTCGGCTAAGGCCCAGTCAGACTCAAGTAATCCAGGTCCGCAAACCTCAAAGCCATAAAGAACAGTGGGTCGGATAAGGGATTCCATGAGGAACGGCTTGGACAAGATGCCCTGAAAATGGTGTCTAAAGCACTCTCTCGAGGAGGGCTAAGGATCTGTATCCCTTGTTGACCCAAGGCTGAAGGGCATGTTGTAGACTAAAGCGGGTTCCTGAGAATTGCACCCCCAAGTATGTGTAGGTGCTAGTGATCTCAATATGCTCCCCTTTAAAGAAGAAATGAAGGTCTGAGGAAGTCTTCTTCATCCCATTGAAAATCATAACCTTCGTTTTACCCAAGTTGACTGTTCAACTATCAAAGATCGCAAAAAAGAGCTAAGGCCTCCAACTGTCTTTGTAATCCCTCTAGAGATGAGGATAGTGTTGCCGCATAAAACACACTTGCACACAAGCAAGTCTCCCAACCAATGTGTGTGTTCCAAAGGGAAACTACGAGTTATGAACCCAATGTCACCTCGGTCCTAAACTCCTCTATTGAGACCACAACTCCTAAAGGTCAAGGGGGGTAGTCCCTACTTACTAAGTTCTTTTTAATGAGTGTTTTTGGGAGTTGTAAATTACTAAAAACTAATATGACAGCCAAACGTGCAGAGATGCAATAATTCAATGACAAGCAAATCCTTTTAAACAATAAGCCAAATATGATGCAAGAGATAAATAAACAAAACCAGTGTTGTCTCTACTCGGGCCATGGAATCACAATAATCAACTAAACAAGTATCTTTTCCAAAAGTATCAATTCATTTACTTACAACATCTAACAAGAAATTACGATTTCCAGTAAATGAAAAGATAAATGTAATGCTTGCAACAACATAATCAATATATCACATAAGCATTTAAAATGAGAACATGAACCATTTAATTGAACCAAAGATATGTGTAACAATATTAAGTTGAAAAACAAAGTACTTGAAGCAAATGTTGTGAACAAGATAGCAACGTGAAATGCTTGCGAAATAGAAAAAGAGATTGTAACAATGTTGTGCAAGTGGTCCTGTAAATTTTAGTAAATTTTATGTCTCTCTTTGACTTAGGAGATTAAGGTGTTTGTTGCAAAGAAATGAACTAATCTAGATGTCTATCCCAAGAGACTATCTCCTTCGATTAGAGAGAGAATGTGAGGTGCTCAACTTGAGAACACAAGGTTCCCAACTAGCTCCACGGGTCAATCTCGAAACTTGTTGGGTGCTCAACTGGAGGACACAAAGTGCCACAAGACGCCCCACAGTATCTACCCCACTAGCTCCACAGGTCAAGCCTCATTTTCTCCATTCTAATGAAGATATATATCTGGGTGCCTATTAAACTAGCCAACACAAATCTTTTCCCTTTCTCATCACCCAAGTTTGGTTGAACCGGCGAGGGGAGAGGATACGGGGCAAAAATGGGGCTTAAGTTAAAATTTATTCTTTAATCAAAACTAAACTAAAACAATGTAAGCCAAGCGCGATATCACAAGAGTGGCAGAGCCACTCACGTATGAGGTGCGAGCGAAATGAAATTACTTGAAATAAAAATTACAGAAGTAAAATGTAATCCAAGCGCGATATCGCAGGAGTGGCAAAGCCACTTCACTAGTGAGATGCGGGCAAAATAAAATACTTAAAGCAAATTACTGAAAGATAAAAATGCAAGCCAAGCGCGATATCACTGGAGTGGCAGAGCCACTTCACTGGTGAAGTGCGGGCAAAAATAAAAATGCTTGAAGTAAAAACAACTAGTAAGCAAAACTACTTAACAAAACCATGCAAAGATGGGCAGAGCCTCTTCCTTTGCATGCAACTAAGAGTAAACTAATCTAGGAAGTAAATGCTTGAAACAAAACACAAATAAACTCAAGCCCAAGAGACTCTCTTGGGCTTGTTACAATGATTTAGATTTCAGCTCTTATTATTATGAAGGAAAGAGAGAGAGAAATAGCGATTTTTACCGTTTTTGGGTGAAGAACTTGAAGTAGACCTTCTTGGGTGTTGTTGGTGCTTGCTAGTGGCTAAATTTGGGCATTCCCTCTCCTTGTAAGATCAAAAACCTGCACAAAACAGCAAGCTATTATAGTACAAATGTGGTGAAAATAAGATTTAAGTGAACTTGTAACTTTGCATATAAAAACCAAAAAAATTTCTAAGGCAAACTAGCATGTAAAAACTTGAAAAATGATGATGTAGAGTGCAAAAGAAAGGCTTGTAAAAAATCT
This sequence comes from Larix kaempferi, assembly GCA_027924585.1. Classification (NCBI taxonomy): domain Eukaryota; kingdom Viridiplantae; phylum Streptophyta; class Pinopsida; order Pinales; family Pinaceae; genus Larix; species Larix kaempferi. The sequence goes on from BSBM01001218.1 coordinate 3,267,067, forward strand.
GCAATAAGAAAGAAGTTAGTATTGAGATGCCAAGTCCTTTGAAGATTGTTGAACAGTGGGGTATTCCACCTGGAAATCCCACTCTTCAAACTTGGGCAACCTGTGAACACACTAGCTCAACAATGCAAAATGGGGTGAGAAACCTACAAAGATTTGAGAAACAAAATATTTAAATAAAAATACATTAGCTTCTCAAATACTAAGCAAACAACCCACATAGCATGCAACAAAACTATTACAATACTACTCTCAAGCAAAAAACTTTGCATGAGATCTAAAATACAAAATGGAACAAAGAGTGGAACAAGATCACCTCAAACACAAAGCATGGACAGTACTTCCTCCAAAGGTTTCTTCATTAACATCAAAACTTGAAAGTACAATGGCTTCTCTTGGACAAGAATGGAGCAAGAGATCAAGAATGGAGCAAGAGAGCAAGAATGAAGCAAGAGCATAAGTGAATCTTAACCCAAATGAGAAGGAAAGCCCTCCTTAAATAGGAAAAATGAAAGAGGTGAGCTTTATGCATGCTTTCCATTTGTCAAGAGGGAGAGAGGGGGGCGAATTTGCACAAGGAGGGCAAAACCAAGGTTTGCGATCTCAAATATGGGGAGGGTAACCCCCATTTTAATGCTCTTAACCTTATTGCTATGTCAAATGGGGGAGAAACCACCCAAGTGGGGCCCCTCCCATTGCCCTTTACTCACCCAACCAATCAAAGAGAGAGTGCACCCCCTAGAGTGGGCACTTCACCACACTCAAAATACTTGCTTGGGGGGGTTGCTTTAACCTTTAATTTTGTCTTATGATCATATTATGACCTTAGGAAACCTTATTTCCCCTCCAAAAGTGACTATAGTCACTTTACAAAAATGTGCCTTACTAATTAAATGCCCAATTTCTTGATTTCCATGACTGACCCGGGAAAAAGTGTCCAAAACCATAGTAAGACTTGTCCAAATGACTTCAAACTTGGCCCAAGGGTGTAGGGGGTCTCATGCCATTTAATTTGAGTACCCATACCCCTATACAACATCAAAATGGACCAAGTAACCCTTTTTTACATTACAACAAATTGTCCTGAGTGACAATTTTTAATGACCAAAAATTAAAAAATCCTAAGTAAAACTTGATGAAATTCTGCAAGACTCTGGATAATGTCTAGCATGGTAATATAAAACATTTCTAAGCCCCAATCACCCTATGGACTCAATCACTAAAACGCCTTTCACCACTTTGGAGGTATTTTTGAGTGAAAAACTCAAATAATTAAAATCACTAAAAAGGAATTTTAATTATCCAAGTGAAAAAACACTCGATGAAAGGACTTCCCTAATGACAAAGTCTTAGGTGATTAAGTTACACAAAACTAGACCCTCATGCTGACATATCCTTACAAAATCCCCCGCAGGAATGCGGAAATTCCATGGGAAGAAGAAAAGAAGAAGAGCTGGCTCGCTTGAAATAATCACTTAGTACTTCCTTCTCATCTTCAAGGCACATGTAATATGTGCATGGTACATCGTCGTCCACCAAGTCGGTTTTGGTGGTCAACAGCTAGGAGGACCACATCGTCGACAAAGAGTAGGATAGATATGAGAACCTGGTGGAGGACCACATCATCGTCTTGGATATGCTCGTGAAGGAAGGCCTCCAACTCATCAATATAGATCCCAAACAAGGTGGGGAATACGGGGAACCCCTGTTTAACCCCAATGGTACTCTTGATGAAATCTGACATCCCATGAGCTGTGCAAAGCCAGACAAGGACCGACTCTTATAGACGCATGATGGAAATCAGTAGGATCTTGGAGATGCCATTGTCTCTAAGCCTTTGGAATAGGGCCTCTCTAGGGACAGAGTCAAAAGCATTTCGAAAATCTACAAAGCAGTAGTAGACTTTCGAAGAGTCATGTTGCACCTCCTGAATGATGGCTCACAGGGTGAAGATGTGATCAATGCTCTGATGAGCGAGTCGGAATCTAGCATGCTCTCTAGCTCTTAGGTGTCTCCTCTCAGGTTCACTCGAAAGATTCATATGGAGGTTTGTAGCATAGAAATTCGAGAACGTGTGTGCCACCATGATCGTCATATAGTTGTTGGGATATGAACTGGGACCCGATTTGTGTATCGAGTGAATGGTGTGAAGTGACCAAGTCTTTGGAAAACCTGTACAGACCACATGGTTGAAGAGATCAGCCAAGTGATTATCCAGAGCGTGAAGACCGTACTTGAAGAACTCTGTTGGAAACCTTCCTCGTCCGCTGCTTTACTAGTGTTCATCACCCAAACGACCTCCATAATGTCCTGGTGGGAGAAAAAGTAGCATGAAGGTGACGGAGACATGATATGGATATGTGGCTACCAAGGACATCATAGAGAGTGAAGGTATGAGAGAACATGGATCTGAGGTTAAGATCAGATGGGATTCGGGGGTGGGGGAAGATGGTGCACCAGATTCCATAAGTTTTTGGGAGAGTTGGTGAGGGAGGCACACAAGTCCCCTCTCCTTGAAGAGATGAAGAGGCATTTTTTGCGGAGGAGGAGTAGGCAAAGTATGAGGGGTGAGCATGGGTAAATGCGTGCCAAAGTTGGTGGTGGAGGGCTCTGCACTCCTCGTAGTACCATTGGTTCATGGGGCAAGACCCCGATTTAGGGGTCGAGAGAGTGGATCAGGTGTAGTGGGGATAGGACTTAAAGGTTGCTTTCCAAATAGTGGAGGATAGGCAAGCGTACTTGGTAAAGACCAACTCGAGTGAGGAGAATTGGGACTTGAAAGGGAGCATCTGGCAAAGGTGGGAAGTGAATGTGTCTGGATCTCCCTCATCGAAATAGGATAGTAGTGCAAGATGGGCCCAAGGGCAAGGGTGTAGTTGAGGGGGCTTGTCAGTCCAAGGAGATAAGGAGAGAAAAGCATGGTCAGCCATGGGAATGGGAGAAATGGAGAGGTAATGAATAAAGGGGAGTAAGTTTCGACTAGAGAGGACATAATCAACTACACCCATGCCTCCGACATGAGACCGACAAGTGAAGAAACAAGAATCTGGGAAACATGGGAGCCCATTCAGGATTAGAAGCTCCTAGGATTCTCCCAGCTGCAATAAGTGTCGACCATAGGCTGTAATAGGCCCTAAAGTGTAGCCTGACATCCAATGAAGTCCCACTGACTCTAGATCAATTCCCCGAGTGCAAAACATGTCCTCTAAACAGTCTTGGAGAGGAGTCTGGAGAGATCTAGTACATGCGTTGAAGTCACCCAAGAGGATGACCTCCCCAATCGTTGAGCACTGGGTGATGCCAGTATACAAATCCATGAAGGGGTCCCCATCGAGGCCATTATGGTCCCCATCGAGGTCATTATGGAGCGAACAATGAAGAGGTTGGGGGAAAGTAACAAACTGCAATGTAAATGTCCCTGGGGAGGGGGATCTGCCTTTAATATAAATCCACAAAAACCTGGCACACTCATCTATGGCCACCATAGAGACCTTGCTATGGAGAGAGTCCCTAATCAAACAAGCAACTCCACTTGAGCCTCTAACACAACCCAAGATCCTCGTCTCCTGCCTGCAAGTTGAAAACCAATGATCACCTACAATGTCCGGGAGAGGCCAAACAAGGCTCGCATGAGTCTCGATAGCAAAGACGATGTCTAATGACCCAAGAGCGTCGTACATGAGGCCAGGCGATGACCAAAAAGATCCAATGTCATTCCAATAGCTAATAAAGATGCCTGCGCCCTACTGCCTCCAGAAGTAGACTCGTCATTTGGAAGCCCCGGATCGGGATTCCCAACTGTGTGGGGGGGAGTCCTGAATGACTTCTATGAGGTGCCTAATCACTACCCATTTCCCTGCCTATCGTGCCAAGAAGATAGGGTCAAAAGGTAAGTAGACACATGGATCAGGTCACTCTTCAATCTACAAATTCAGTCCTCTATAAATGAAGCACAATCTTAAGCCTCAAATAAATTATAATACTAAAGAACTCCTTAGGAAAAATCTACACCATTCAATGCCATAGAATCTCTACTCACCTTTCCCTACTGCCAATCCCATAACCACCACATAATGGATAGATGAATTTAATGAGCATTGATTAATCAATGTAGTTTATAATAATGAATTGACAATTATGAGAAAACCCCGAGGGGAAACCCAAGGGATGCTTCCCTACATTCACAGATGGCATCCCTAGTAAGCCTGTCAACGTAGACTAGTGTGCCTAACCCAGGGGGATTTAAATTGGGCAACTGCGACCACAGAGCTCTTCTATATCTATATTTATATATATACATATCTAGATAGATAGATAGATACTGATTCTTGAAAATATGTATACTACCATACCCATGCTACATGAATTTGGGTCCCTTTTCACACTCTAGTAATGTTGTAATTATTGATCAATGCAGCTACCATTTAATGGGCAATAAATGCTATTCCTACCTTTAGATTGATTCTTATGCATAATCGTAATAAAGACGAACTCGTCCTTGAAAATCATAATCATATGTTGTAGAGTGACTTATGCCATGTCTGTATGCATCTAATGATTATTTTAACTGAGGCCCTCGTGTAGCCTCTTCAAAATCATCATCCTCCTACAATCTAATTAGACACTAAGAATAAATCACATACTTAAATCTACCTCAAGGTTGTTACTAAATTTGTATATCAATGACCTCTAACTTAACATAACCATGGGGGGGCGTATGATAATTTGATATTAAAGGATTGATAAGCACCACTTGGGGCATATGACAATTTGATATTAAAGGATTAATAAGCACCACTCGATGAATATAGAAAATAGAACTAAAAATGTTATTTAATCCCGTGTGTATGTCGGTTGCTAGTACTTCAAAAAGATAGACCTAGACTAAAGGTAAATTGATACACAGTTGATGAGTTCGCAAATTAAACCTAAGTATGGCCATTCATGATAGCATTTACATGGAATGTGATAGTTTCTAGAATAAAAGTAGTCGAACTTTTGCTCAAATGTTCTCATGAGTAGATTGCCAAGTATTACATGAAATGATGTGGTATTTGAGAAGAAAATTGGTTGGGGTATAGCATGGACATGAGCTCTTAATAACTACAAATCACTAGTTTATTTAGTGGATAATGTCTTTCCAATGTACAAATGCAATACTTGTAATCTCTTTTGGCACACATAATGATTAGTCTTTCTATATCATTTTTCTACTTGTTTATCTAGACATACAGAGATTTTAAGGGGTTTGATTTTTACATTAGAGGGAAACTTTAGTGTTTAGCCATAAATCCTAAATCAAAGTAAAGTCCAAAATTATAAAAAGACATTAACATTTATTCATCAGCAGCATACCTTTATGGTTTATCTAGTCCCTGACTTCTTTAAGTGGACTAGTTTTGATAAGAAATTGCAATGTTTACCACCATAAAAAGCAATGACAGAGCAATTCTAAAACGTTCTGATAAATAGTTAGAAGATCATACCAAGAGCATGTGGTAGTTGGTGAAGGAAGGAATCCCCTAACATGGCTCCTGCCTATAAAAACAAATCCGTAGGCAAGCTTTAGTGTTCTTTTGAAATATGCATTTCCATTCAAACAGCAATAACTTATAACTATTCACCAAAAAATTACTTCCCCAAGAACAACACAAAAACATATTTTGATTCTTAGATAGAAGGATATACCCACAGCTCTTCATTTGAGCTTTCCCAATAATAGAAAATATCCAAGTGACCTACAAAAAATATTTTTTTGCTAAAATTGAGCACAATTCTAATAGTTAAAATATATAGCTTTCAAGCAATTCAGTTGATCGTTAATTATGTTAGGTTGGCATAGAAAATTTTATTCTTCATGCATAAGGTTTCTAGTCAACATCCTTTAATGGGGATGACAAGTACCTTCTCGTAATGGATGTAGCTATGGACAAATTTGCATTTCTGCTCCCTCGAGAATCACTTTCATTTACATGTTCCTCTCACCCCCCATAAAGTAGGCATTCAAAGATATTAGTAGATTAGAAAGTGAAAGAACCATTCAAGATAAGAAAGCATTAAGGCTATATTTTCTAGCAGTGCTCATAGAAATGCACACTAAATATTCAAACCCAAGGATATAATCTCCCAAAATCCTTATAAAAAATACTTTATGTAAACAAAAGCATCTAACACACTTTAATGGATCTTGCTCAATGTCAAGAGAGTATTGCAACCTAAAGATTGAGTCCACAACTAGATGTATGTAAGACTGGAGGAAACTATCTACCCAAAGCTTGAAAAGTATTAGAACATAAATCTCAATCACATACGTCATAAACCTTTTATGTATCATGGGAAAATGTTGCAATCAACATTCTTTGGACAACACCACTTTTTAGGTGATGACACACTCCAAATAATGGCGCTTACTCTTAATGTAACAAAACCCTTCTCGTGATAGTACTTTCATATATATAATATATATATGGATGAATGTATCCACACACTAAATTGTTTGATGTGCATACACTATATATATATATATATATATATATATATATATATATATATATATACTGCTATCAACATTCTTTCAATTGCAACAGCAACACTTAATCTCTAGGGAATGGCACCCTCCAAACAATGAAACTTATTCTCAAAGTAATGAAACCCTTCTCTTGACAGCTATTCCATACATATAGATATGTATGTATGTATACCAATGTTATTGGAACCGGAACCAAAACCACCTACTGACCCCAAAATCATGAAGTGGACTACAACCAGCAGAGATCCATCTTAAAAGGGGATCTACCAAGCGCCGAGAGGTATCAAATCTCTCCAGGTGCAAACCTCTTTTTAGAGTGCAAATGTTGAGGAAGGGTTTTAATTTATCTAAATTATGTAGTTTTAAACTTTTATATATGTCCTAAAATGTTTTAAATCTAATTTGAGCCGACATGTTATTTTTTATAATATTTTATTATTTTTTAGAACTGACACATGTCAGCTCCAAGATGAGCAGGGAAGGAGTTACACATCCCCTACTGGGCTGTAGAATGCGCCTCTTTGGCGCAACCAGGAAAAAAAGGGGAAAAATGGTTGACCAAAACATACATAACATAAAATGGTTGACCAAAACTCTGAAAATAAATAAATATATATGTGTATATATATATGTTAATCAATGTAAATCCAAACGATTATACATAAAATATGCAAAGTCTTCTCGTGTATGTAGCATGTAAGGGTGAATATGGACAAATGGCATTGAATACAATACATATTTGATCCAAGATCCATAAACATTGAGGCTCTAAATGGCCTCAAGAGTCCAAAAATAATCATACTACACTTTACAATCAAATAATTTGAATCTAGATCATGTACATTCTCTGCATGGGTATGCTCAGGAAGCTCTCCAAATCAGCCCAAGAAGCACTCTGAATCAGCACAAGAATAGCGTCAAATCAAAAGTCAAAGTCTCCACAAGCTCACAAACAAAGAATGGAAAGTGTGTGAGGCAAATATAAGGACGGTATCATTAAATAGATGAAAATTAGGTTTTGGCTTAGATTTAGGGTTTTCTCCTTGGTGGGGTCATGCTGCTAGGGAACCATCAAACAGTCAGTTCAGGTCCTGAACAAGCCAATTCGGGTCAAAACTGATCAAAACCAATCTGAACAAATACTTCCAACCGCAAAATCCACAAACCGGTCTAAACCAGCCAATACCGGTCTGATCAACCGGTTCTAATAGCATTGATGTATAAACACTAACTGTTTCATGTGCATACAAAATACACACGCATACACTAAATTGTTTGATGTAATTAAGTGGGTATTTCCATCTATGCACTATGTTAGCCACCAAAAAAGAAGTTATTAGGATTGATGTGAATTCAATATGTAGAGTTAAATTGATCATGGTATATCTCACATACTTGAATGGCAATTCATCCATATGCCCATAAGATAAATCCTAAAAATCCACTTCCCATTCAAATTCAACAACCTTCCTTGATGAAACCAATTTCTTTGCAGTTTTATGGAGATATTAAGGAGGTTGTTCAAATCTGGTGTGTAGAAATTCAGCACTATTCAATATTCACATTGTTATAGCCTATAATAAATTCGATCGATGACACTAAACATCAACCTCCATCAAGAAACAAAGATATTTGTAATTAAGGGATGTCAACACCCTCTTACAACTATGGTGTCCACGTAAACTATCCACCAACCCATCCATCATACTCCTTCAAGTAACTCAATATGATGCTTTCCCATTGTTCTTCGTGCATACCAAATTCTCAAGACCTTTAATGGCATTAGTCTATCAAGGATGCTAACAAAATGGCATTTTATCCGAAGAAGACAAATATAGATGTTGAAATTTAGCCATAGAAATCAAGAAATAACCACAGAATCTATTAATTTCATATTAAATCTGCTAAAATCCATTTTAATCAGCAGCCCGATTCTTTGTAACTTCCTGTATAGAGATTGTACGGCAACAAAATACTAAATAGCTATGCAGCTAACTAAATTCTTTGTAACTTCTTGTATGGCAATTGTACAGCAGTGAAATAGTTGTATGGTTGGCTATACAGTAATGAAAGAGCTATACAGCGGCTGAATTGCATCATATGGCAACTGGATTAAGTCATACAGTTGATTTATTTGAATTGAACAACGGCTAAAAATCATACTGCAACTCGATTAGAGTGTACGTGCAGCTGAAAAATTGTATGATGGCTTGATTAAAGTGTACGGCAGTTGGATCATATGGAAGCAGATTAATCATACAGCAAAACACTCATATGGCAGCTAGCAGCTGTACAGAGCTAGCTGGTCAATTTCTAAGATGGCAGATTGACCTAGATATGTTGGTGACTTGTTCCTCCATTAGACGGATCCTTCACATTCTTCACGGCCATATCTTAGCACTGGTGATGGACAGAAACTAACTTCTTCAACCCCACAACCTCATCTAATCACGCATTTATAATTCTTCAGATTATGATGTGATGCAAGAGAAGAGCATACTTAGCAGACTAGCCCTAGGCACTCTCCCACTCTGATACCACATTTGAAAAAACCTACAAAACCTAATACATGCAAGAGATACACAAAATAACACAATATGATATTATAAGTAACTATTGCACGTATTACAATGGAATTCACCTCCTTATATACCAATGTTCACTAAGAAAATCATTTCCACTTGTGAATGTGGGATAAACCGCTTTACACATAAAGTGAACATTAGCCCAACCTAAATTCATAAAGCGACTTTATTACATAATAAGCCTTATATTTTAAAACTTACAACCCATTAAACTACCAACACTACCTCATGAGCTCATATCTTAGTCAAACCAAGCCCTCCAACCTCCTTTAGCACTGTGAGGATGTGCCATAATACTACTGGGAGAAATCTTTTACCTGTGTATTTCCCCCCAAAAAAAAATGCCTAACGAGCATCTGCTATTTCCTACATTGTCTAGAAGGAAAGAGACTGGAAAAATAAAAATAATTCTTTATTGCCAAGATTCTATCTACCATGGTGGTTCTCCCTGCAAACAATATATCTTGATTTTTGACTGAACGATCCTTGAATCTTGTTCTCAAACTTTCTTAACAACCATTACCACAGGGCTGCTAAAGATGCAAGAATTCCAAAGCAAATGCCCAGGTACTGCATAATTTGTCTTACTTGAATAACTTTTCATTATTTTACAAGCCAATTAGGAATATCATCTTGCCTATAATAAGAGCCTCTAGATTTTCCTCACAAAGTGCTCCTCCTGCTGGTCTAGAAAAGATGTCCAGACACTACAGTGTTCTCTCTAAAGAACTTTAGGCGAGCTATAGGGTGAAAGAAGAAACATCTGCAGAATGTACATAAAGTAACTAATCTCCATCACAAAGGAAAATGACTCATCTGCCCTTGCAATCAAGCATCTTCAGGGAGATATCCTAAAGCCTTCTCCACAATAGCATACAATGATACAAATAAGAGGGCTAAGGGACACCCTTACCAAATAGATCTTTGGAACGGAATGGCCTCTGACAAGTTCCCACTAACACAAGCTCTAATTGAGCCATTGGTAAAAAGTGTACCCATGGCCCAAGTAAAAAAATATTCACAGATCCCAGCCAATATAAAATATATAAAATGAATTCCCACTCATTCCTATCATTAACTTTGTCAATCTTCAAGAAAAGTGCACTTTGTCCAATTTCTCTTTCCCATTCAAAGATTTCCTATGTCTTAATAAAGTTGTCTAGTATAAATTGGCCCTTAATGAACCTCGTTTGTTCATATCATACAATTCTTGCGATATTAGACTCAATCCTTTTGGCCAGTGATTTAGTTAACAGTTTGTATAAGACATTACACAAGGTGATTGGTCTCCACCCTCCCACCATGTCTCTGATTGGCTCCTTAGGAATAAGCTTGATCAAACCTATATGTTCTCTTCCCAATGATTCTTGACGCAGTAGATGAATATTATCAAATTTTGAGGAAACAGAAAACTGAGCTAGAAAACTTCTTGTCAATTTTGAGGTCATTTTCTCGAAGAAAGGCCAGTTTAAACTTTGTTTGCATTCATGTCTTGCTGTTCATTTTTTGTTCTTTTGTAAATTAATTTACATTGCTTTGATATGGTTCTAAACTTCTAAGGCTGGGGTGTATATAAGTCTGTCAGGGAAACAGTGTTAAAGTTATATGATTCTTTAGTTGTACCTAACGGATTTTCAACTTCCATGCCAAGTTCATTTTTAAGCAGAGTCGGATATATTCTATATAACTGTTCCAGCATTCTAAGCTCAGCAGCCATATCATCCAGAATATGGTATTCCTTGGATTTGATTTTTCAATACAATGCTCTTTCACTTACTGACCTTCTAATTGGGAATTTGTATACAGTCCAACCACAGTTATAGACTTTATAGGAAGAAGCTCACCCCAAATGCCGCCAGCAAGTCAACCACTGTCTTAGAAGGCTTTCCTTGCACTGCAATCATGCCCAGATAGACAGAACACACATAAGGAAAGCTTGGAATAAGACAAATTCTAGTCTGCCCAAATTATTACAACATTCAGCTAGTATGATATTGGAAACATTAGAAGGGTGGATTAGTTGGGCATGTGTAATATGCTATTTGAGACATGAAGTAACGATATCAGCAACAATTCATAATATAATGTTAAATGATTAAAAAAATCATTACAGATTGCAAGAAGATATTTATTAAAAAAAAAAGAGAGAGGTTCTGAAAACTTCACTTACAGAGAATTAGAGGAAGAATCATAAGGCAGATAAGTGAAGCCATGCTCACTAGCAATGAGCTCCCCATGGCATGCAGCCAAATACCTTTAATAATTGGACATAAACTACCAGATCAGTAAGTATTATAAAGTCCAAAGACTCCAAACACAAGAAATGCTTTGCAATAAGTATTATAAAGTCCAAACAAGGTAATTAGTTAAACGATTATATTACAAAAATGTTGAAACATCCAGAAAGAACCTGACAAACTTCATCTTTGAAAATATTGGCCAGATACAGACAACCTTCCTGAACAGCATAAGATTGTTTAGGAAGATGCATTTTTAGCCTTCAATAGCATTCACTTCTCCTGTGTAGATGATCAGCATTTATTTTTTCGATACTGCCAATGAAATGAACACACAGAATACTTGACTGGTAACCTAACTTCTCCAAGCAATGATGTAAATTTAAAATGATGTGCTACAAAAAGCTTTTAAAACCATCAAAGGTTTCTAGAAGTTTGGATGTTAGTTTCTGCTTGCTCCAAGTTGTTCTCCTAGGAGAAGGACACATGAGTGTTGGAAGGGAATACTTGCAGAATGTGTACCACGTGAGAGAGATTACCTTACACCTATGACAGATAGCTTACGCTTATGATGCTTGGCATCTTCTATTTTTTTTATCACTGTAAAGTTATGAAATATTTTATAAAAGTTATGACAGAGTCCTCTTATACAGTGATCACAGATTTATAACAGATTTCTTACACAGTTACGACAGATTCTTTTCATGGAAGAATGTGTAGAGCTATCCCGGGCATAGGTAGGGCAAAATATGCTTGGAAGAGATTCCTCTGTATGTGAAGCAATTTATTTGAGGTTTATTATTAATATTTAAGTTTTGGAACCATGTTTCCCTTTTGTCAGGTGTGACTAGATGAGGGAGGGTGCACTAGTTAAGGTTATATATTCATACATGTGAGGTGTGCAAACACATAGTGAGAGTGTGAAGGCTTGAGAGAAGCCATTGTAGTCGCTTGAGGACAGTACTAAATTTTTCTTGTGTTAATGAGAAGATAGGGATTTCATCTTTTTTCTGTCTACTACATTCATGCTGCTGTTCGTATAGATCAAATTTCATTTTTTGCAGGCCTGAATTCATCTCTTGATATGTGGTGTTTGCACTTCTGCATTTTTCATTAAGCGCTTTTGTTTATGCAGATCTGAAGCTTTGATTGGTGCTCTAGTTGTAGGGAAAATTCTTTGACTGCAGATCTGTGTATAATGTGGATGTAAAATTGTGACATGTTCTTAGAACTGTGCATCTGAGATTCTCCAGATCCATGTATGGAATGGACTGCTCCCTGTGAGAGGATATTGTCAGAGGATCTCAGTGGGTATGATGCTTAGAAGGCTCCAGGGATTTGAGCAATCCATGGATATGAGGGGCACCATGACTTGAGAGAGGTTGGAGGGGAGATGCCCATGTAGCTCCAGTGATTAGAATGCATCTGTTGCCTGTGATAGACATAGTGCTCCTGTAATACTTCCATTCATTGATCTGTTTGCTGAAGCATGTTCTAGGTTTGCAAGATGACTACTCTCGATCTTAGAGAGTGTGACCGTCTAGAGGGTGCTTCCAACTTTGCATCTTGGAATGCAAATTGTAGATGTTGTTGGAAAAGATGAATCTTTGGTAGATTGCAGAAGGGACTGTTATTACTCCAACTGATGCTACTTTGTTGGCTGCACATAAGAAGAGCATTGCCAAAGCAAAGAGAATCCTTATGGATTCGGCAAACGACCCTTTGATCCCTCACATCACAGGAAAGTCAACTGATGAGATGTAAGGAGTGTTGATCACTCTGTATCAAAGTGCAAATGCATCCCGGAAATTGCTTCTGAAGAATGAACTCACTCATAGACACAAGTGACATGGACACAGTAACTAGTTACTTCATGAAGATTACCCAAATCAAAGATCAGCTCGTGGTCATAGTGATAAAGGTCGGCAAGGAGGAGCTGGTATCTATCGTAATAAATGAATTCTCAAAGGCATGTGAATCCTTTGTGCAGAGTGTGTGGGGGGGCATGAGCATATTAAACCTTTGAGCAGCTATGGGATCCCTTCCTCCAAGACTCCGGAGACAAGGAGGGTAGCAATCGCAGCCAAAAATAATGACATCCCAAACCAAGCCCACATCTGTAAGGTGAGCGAAGAAGGAAAGGGAGGACCCAAGAAGGGTCACAAGAAACATTTACATTCATCAAAGCATGGGAAGAAAGAATTGAGTCATGTGAAAATTGAAATGTTTCAAGTAGCACATGATGGGCCACTATGTGTCTCAATGTCCTGAGAAGAAGAAGGCAAAAAACAAACAGCAAAAGCAATTTTCAAGGAGTGTAGAAGCTTCCAAAGTGAATGAGTTAGCATCCAGGTTTGAGACTGTCTTATCCATAGTATTATGCCTTTCTACCAACACCCTCTCTAATGTAGGGTAATATGTGGACGGTTGAGCATCCAAAGTTCCAACACATGACATTCAACAAGAAGGGTTTCAACAGACTTCAAGAGCAAGAGGTCAGCATACAACTGGAATTGGGCACAATGATGCCACATATCTAGTTACTGGAATAGGATTTGTCTCTTCCTCATGACATCAAGTGATGTTCTTCAATGGAATGATTTTTTTATGTCCCTAGTTTATGTCAAAATCAAACCATTGTGAGCAAATTTTGTACTCTAAAACTAATCTACAATCGATAGCTCATTAATGCAGAAAACACCAACCAAAATTTTTACTAGGGAGTGCTCTAACCTAGAAACACATGCCACTGTAAAAATAAAACAGTAAATAAAACTTTCTGAACACTCAAAACAGCATCTGATTTTCTCTATTAATTCTGAAAACAGAAGATGAAAACTACAGCTCAAAACTCAAACCATCAAATGGTGCTATTTTCTTCTCCTTGGTAGACTAGGAAAGGAGAATACAATAAATCTGGACGAATTCACAACATCTAGAGTCATAGTAAGAAACCCTGGTGCGCCTGGCTACATAGATAACATGCCAACAGAGAAGTATGCTCTCCTGGAGCTCTGCACCCTTCACTAATCTGAGAAACCTCATGCATGAGCATCCCTACTCTCTCTTAGGGATCTGTGCGCTCTACTTGTGCATGCAAAACTAATTAAAGAAAAAACTCGAATTAGAACTGAACTGCTGAATTTAGAAAAGCATCTAAAACAGGAAATAAACTGAAGATGGGTGCATGCATGTGCCTCATGCCTCTCTATCCTCCATAAATACTAGTGTGCCCCTCATCGATGCTTGTACAGCTTCTGAAGAAAGGTCGCACTCCTGCTGTAGAAACTCTACTGTATGGACTGCTGTACAGCCTGCTCTGCTGAAAGAGAAAGTGTTTGTAGTTGGACACAGTCCAAGCTACACAGATAAACTAACTCTCCTTAGTGAGGAAAGTGTTCTCCACAACACCAAACCGCTCCCTTAACATTTCAAACTTCCCCTTTGACAGGGGCTTAGTCAAAATGCATTAGAGTTGGGGTCTAAAATGGGCCTCTTAAGGAAAATAGTAAAATACTAATTGCACATGACATGTCACACAGCATATGCCATGACACAATAAATTAGAGTCGTTATCTAGTGAAGGTTAATCTATATTGTCTCATTAATAACAGCTTCCAAGTAAGTTGGGTTAGTGTAGAGTTAAGAGGTGAGGATTAAAAATAAAAAATGAAAGGTTTAGATTCTCATACACACATTAAGTCACCTGGTTCAAGTTCGTGTTCGAATTCGACATGAATGAAATTCGGAAAAAAATCGTCAAGCAAATTTGTTTTGATAAAATTCGTCATTAAATTCAAATATATATATATATAAAACTTACCCAAGGTTTATTTTCAAAATTATAACTTTTTAATTATATAATATAGCTTCTATAAAATAATAAAAATATTAACTACATATTATAAAATTTTATAATATCTAAATTTATATTAATATTTTCATAACTTAACTTTACAAAGTTAGATTACAATTTATTAATATCATGTATTATATTATTATACTTTAAATATCCATAGCAAAAACTCAAAAAATGTGCGGCAGCGTCGGCCTCGAGAAACTGGTCAATGGAGTCACGAGTAGGGACTCCACTGAAGACCGCCTGCGTCTGCGTCTCTGCACCCTCTACAACTGCAGCCTATGTGCCCGTGTCTGCGACTCTGCGACCTGGACAACTGCAACCTCAACCCTCTGCACAGTAAGACTGATGGATTCACAATGGTGACCTCCACAGTTTATTCAACGATTCGCGACGACGGCTTCACTTGCACAATAAGCGTGATAGTAGTTTTGGACTAGGGTTTACTCGCGGGCGGCCAAAAATCGTCGATTTTGAACGTTTAATTCACCTGCTGCACAAAAATGACGAATTTTGAATTTTAGGGCGAAAAATCACCGAATCTGGTGACACTGTACACACAATAAATGTAGTGCGAAAACAATTATATTATATTATATTTTATTTAGAGTAATTAATAATTGATTAAATATACGGTAAACCACTACTTTTTTACATTTAATAATAAATCTAAATCTCACAAAATAACTAAATTATTATTAAATATTAGAATTGTAACAATGCTAAAACAAACCGATTTTAAAAAATATTATACTAGCATGTCTCTTCTAAAACCCTAGCATGTCCAAGCTTGGCATCCATGGATCTAGATCCAGGGGGGGAGGTTGCTCTCCACCTCCAGCTATTTAGGAAGCGGCCCTTCAAGCCCTCATTGCGTCCATAAGGAAATCAATTCAGAAGGCAAAAAGCACAGCCTTCTTGCTTTGTGAAGAAATTAGAAAATATTCCATAGGTGAATTTCCATGTTTCTACCTCTCGACACATGGCTCTGGTGCTAGCTGAAAGAGGACTTAGTGGTCAATTCACAGGCATCTAGCCTTCATCCAGATTGATGGATACATGGGTTTAGAAGAACTAGCACATTTTAACCAAAGGAAAAAGCTAACCCATTACTTCTATGGCGGATGGTTTTACGCTTTCTTGTTTGAGACCAAAGAAGACATAGATCTAATATTCACAAATGGGATGTATTTCTTCGGAACCAAGGGGAATAGGTGGACTTCGTACTTTGACCAAGAACTTGATGTGCCCTCTATTGTCACAAAAACTAGCACCCTAAATGCAAAAAGAACAACAAAATCTTAAATGTTAAAATCGTAGCCCCAGTAAGACATTGTCCATTGGTGGCTAAGCTGGTGTTGACTTTAGGAATGGGGAAATTTGCCTATGTGTTGACTTTAGTTATTTGAACCAACTCTCCTTAAAGGATGATTACCCTTTACCTAACATGGAAAAATTATTGCAAAGCTAAGTCACCTAACACGAGGACACGAGACACGGAAATACGAGTATTTGACACGGACACGGCGACCCCCGGAATTAGGACAAGGAGGACATGTTATATATATATATATATATATATATATATATATTAAAAATGTAGACATATAGATCCAATTTTTTTTAGAAACTAGAACATTTACAAATATTCAATAGAAATTAGAATCAATACACATTACACATTCACAAATCACAATGAGACACATAGATGATAGTCATAAACTCACAGATCAAGATGTCGGAACCATATTTCTCATTAAGTCATCAAAATCAAAATGTATTACATAGATGTCGGAATGCCACTGGCAAATAGTAAATACAAAAAGGGGTAGATCAAGATGGAAGAATCTCATCTGTCAAGACTCAATAGTCTTCCTCCATGCCTGAATCAACAAACTCATCGTTGCTCTCTTCTCCGTCCTCCTCCTCCTCTCTGCCCATCTCAGAATATGCACCTGTTGGTGTGTAGGATGACCCCTCCAAAGGATCACTATCATCAAAAGTCACCAGCTCTAGTACTATGTTATCTACTAAGTTGCACTTAGGTGGATTTCCAGTGAGCCGCCGAAGTTGCGAACAAATCAATTGTTCATTATCAGTGCTCAAAAGTTCAGAAGTCTCCTCTAGGCCAATTTTTGGCCCCCTTTTTAAATTTTTACATGTTCATACCCCTCGGAGATATTGTAATAAAATGTTGTAGCATGATGAAAGTATGTAACAGACTTGGCTTTCATAGGACCTAAATATTGAGTCAGCTATTCCATGGTGTTTTTTCCCTTGTTAATTATAAGTACTTTTAGGTATTGTATAATTTTCGAGTTTTTCACCCACTCCTCCAAAGTTGGAATGGTCGCCTGGGTGTTCGAGCCTTAGGAGGTTATTAAAGTCTAGGTGTCAATGTATATTACCATGCTAGACATTATTTTGAGACATTATGAACATGTACTAGGTCCCCCCAGGATCTTTTCTAAGTTTTGCAAATAAAAAAAATTCTCATAAAGTGGGTCAATTTTTTAATAAGTTAATTATAAAAATTCAAAGTGTCATAAAAGTGTGGTCTAGAAGAGGAATTTTCCATGGGGGTGCTCGTTTTCTAACTCAGATCACTCACATTACCCCAAAACCCACTTTCCTAAGTGTTTGAGTGATTATTTATCACTTGAATAACATTCTCTCCAAAAAAGCAAAAAGTGTAAAAAATAATAAAAAATAAAGATATGAGAAAAAATCAAATTCCAAAATCAAAGGAATTTTGTCCCAATGATGATCCAGTTCAACTAATGATCAAATCAGAGGGCCAAATCAATCAAGATCGGGTGATTTCAATCAAGTCTTGAGTTAAGGCAAGTTAGTCTCTAGTTAGAGATGCGCCCTCCCTCATGAGAGGGGTGCAATTGCTTATATGGCGTCTTCTGTGTGGTTGGGTGGAAGATCCAAGGAGAGGGGCGCACCTCTTGTTGAGGTGGCACCTACCTCTCAAGTCCAAACTCCAATCAAGATCCAATCAAGGCAATCAACTCCCTAACTTATCTCATGCACCCTCAACCTCTTGAACTCTCTGATGCGCCCAACCCCCCCCCCGAATATCTATTTAAGCAAGGCTTTGCTCATCCATTTGGATGGAAGCATTGAACCTCTACTCTTGTAACTCTTGTAGTTTTTGTTGAATAATATTTATTGAAAGGATTTGGAGGTCTACATGTTGTGCAATTTGTCCATCCTGATGCATGCTTTCTTTGGTTGAGGTAATATCTAGCTTAGTTTCTTTTCGCTCTTGTATTTAATTGTGGATTGGTCTAGCTTAGAAGACCTTTGAGCCCATAGAGTAAGCATTCATAGTCTTTGATTTGCTTATGGATATTTGGTTAGTTGGAGATTTAGAAGCAGCATGCGTATTCAGTTGTACTAATGCCCTTCTAGTTTTTTCTAATGGCATATACTAGATTTGATCCCTCTTTTGCAAGTGTTTCTTGAGACTGTGCAGGATAGGAAGCTAAAGGAGGGGGTCAAGCTAAGTTGCATCCTCTTCTGACTTCGGTGTTTGGTTTATTTGTTATTCTCACCCTCGTTGTGTTGCAGGCATTCTTGATCCCCCAACCCTTCAAGCTGAGGCTTGGTTCTACTTCTTTCCATCCTTTAAAAAACAAATTTTTTTATGGTTACCTTATTCTAAAGCAAGTAGATCAGATCTGTAGAGTCATTAAACATCTCTTGCTGCATAGTTAGATAGATCTAAAAGAGTCCTTTCCAAAAGCTTTATCATAAGCCTAGATCTATCTTAATCATTGTACTTGTAGTAGTAGTTTTTCTAGAATATTTTCCAAGTACTATGTTGTATACTTTTTATGTAAATTTTTTACTAATCTACTAATCTTGTAAATCTTAGTTTGCTGGTTTTTAGATCTGATGGAAGAGGAAGGAGAAACTTTGGCAAAATTTATGCAAATCTAGCCATCCAAGGCTCTGAAGATCGCCTCTTTTTTGTCTTCTTTTTTCTTGTAATTTATTGTAAGCCTCCTTGATCCAAATCTATAAGGATCAAAGGCATTTTATTTAATCACTTTGTAAACTGTAATAAAAAATAAGCGAATGGGCTACACAACGCCCACAACCCCCTTCCCTGTCGCAAAGTTACCTAGGAGATGTTGTTCACCTTGTGGTGCCTTGGGGTGGACATAAAAACATTAAATGAGGTCCCTAGTACTTTATAAAGTGAGATGTACTTTATTTTTATAAAGTCACTTTATAAAGTGAGTTTGAGATTATAATTTTGATTTGACTTTATGAGACTTAAGTGAACATTTAATTAAAAGGGGTCACTTACATAAAGTGAATGGAAAAAGTGTTTTTCATTTATTTAATAAGACATTAATGAGCAATTAATGCTCCCTAGATCTCATCAAGTCAAGATTAAATCCTAGCCATGGATTTGGTGGGTGTTGGTTACCTCATATAAAACTAGGGAAAAGGCACAAAACCTAATTCATTGTTACCCAAGAGATTTGGAGAGCAACAGAAGAAGAGAAAAGGAGAAGAGAGAAAGAAGAGAAAATTAGCTAGGGTTTTGAAGAGAATTCGACCTAGGGAGGAAGAAGATTAAATCTGGCATGATTCCCAAGGAATTTGTGAGAGACAATTCACAAGACAGTGGAACAATTTTCGAGGCACTTTCAGCAGCATTTATTTTGGCACAGAAATCGAGGAGCATGCCATACAGTGCAGCATTTAATTCAGACCGTACTGGCACAGAAATCGAGGCAAATTTCCAACAGGTCCGTACAGCCATTAATGAGACCATAGAGCAATTAATTCAGCCCTGACAGACAGTTTTCGAGGCAGAAATTTCCTATAGCAGCTGGCACAAATTTCGAGGTTCGTACAACATTTAATGAGGTCGTATAGCCACACATGTGAGACCGTACAGCTCTGAATTTATTGCAGTCCGTACAGCAGGCATTTAATGTGATCCTGGCATGTTTTTCGAGATGAAATAAGGAGATAAGTACTGCTGTAATTTTTTCTCTGTGATTTCTCTGAAAGAATAAAATTTCTCTCTCCTATCAGGTTTTTCCTGAGCCAATTTGGCTAAAATTTTCTGAGTTAAATTTATGGTTTGGCTGTCATAATTTTCTGAGTTTGAAAAGAAAGAAAAAATTTCCATGTGTTTCAAGAAAAATCTATTTTTCATGCATGTAATGTGATTTTACATTGATGGGGTTTGGGCATTAAACTTCATATGAAAAACCAAACTTGAAACCGGGTTGGGAATGCAAAATTTTCATTCCCCCATCCGGGGGAAACCTCGTGTGTTTGCTTTTTGCTTTAGTTTAGTTTGCTTATTAGATTAGAATAATTTTAGTCTTGATAAAGTAGATTTGGTTTGCTTTATTGTTTTCCATTTTTTGCAAACTAATACTCACCCCTATGCTCTCCCGAAGTACCAAAAGGGAAAAGAGACTCACAGTGTAGTAATTAGAAAACCTCTTTTATTTCTGCAATTTTCCTTTTACAATATTGTACAACAATCTTACAATTTACTTTTTGCATACATAAATTTGGTATTTGATTTCCCAAAGTACTACGTTGTGTAAGGGCTTGCCCGACAAAGTAGTTTGTGGAAAAGAGACTCTTGCCATTAATAATTTACAACAGTTGTTCTTGCACTTACAATCTCAATTGGAACAATCATTTGGCATAGACCGCGTAGCTCTTTCCCTTTGCAGGCTTTGCCTGAGCGCTGGGAAATCAGAAACGGATTTATTGCACTGTCTAAATTTCAACATTTAATTGAGCAACTCACATTTAATAAAATCAATTCCCTTTAAACCGACGAAATTTTGGCGTCTCGAAACTTGGCTTGTGTGGGCAAATTCTTCAAAAAAAGCGGAAAGTACTAGACAGTGACCTCAGGGCCCTGTCAGGCTGCACCCTCGTTTGGTGTAGTGTTGGACATCCCCCCGAGACTCCATCTAGCCCACATTTTCCGGAGCCACCCTTGTCAAAATCCGAACATATTCCCAATATCTCATGGTATATTGGGAATTCCCCTTCCCTTTAATTTACTCATCATAATAATTCTAAAACTAACCAAGATACAATTGCAAAACCTTTTCATTTTCAGCAGCATTTATTTTGACTCCATTTGGCACTGATCGACTTTACAACAATATTGTTTTTGCTTAATATCTTTTATTTGTTGTTTATGTCATATCTTTATATGCTATGTCATTGATCTAATTTACATCTTTTGGCACTTGCCTTGATTCGGTATTATATATCAAAAAATCCTAAAAAACTTCCATTTTAACATCTAAGAACTAAAAGCCTTAGTAACATTTCTTAGGGTCTACCCCCCTTGGCTTCGTTAAGAGTTTGCCTAAACGGAGGAGTCAAGATCAGGTGACAACACTTGACTCGAGACTTGCCCCCAAGGACACGCCCAGTGGCTTGAAGATTTCTGCCATGTTAACCCGAGGTGTGCTTCCAGCGGCAACACAGTGAATCATTAAGATCCAGTTTGGCTAATGCCAACTCAGTACTATTGTCCAAACCCATATCATCAGGAAAGACATTCCACATCTTTGTCTTTCCCTTCACCAACTCCTCCCTCTTCTTGTAAATAAGACGAAGGTTGGTGTGCACATACCCCATCGTCTTTGCCCTAGACTGCTCGAGACTGCTCTTCTTCAAACTGTACAAGTTTCCATATATGCTCCAATTACTCTCACAACTAGAGGATGATGTAACTTGAGAGATGATCCTCAAGGGGTAACTTCTATAGAATAGGGCATGTTGCCCCATGAGTTGCCCACCAAACATAGGGTTTCTTAAGCCCCCTATCTCCGACCACATCATCGCCTCCAAATCTCCCACTGGCAGTGGAAACCTCTACAAAGCCCTCCTCCACCTCATCAAGTAAGTCTCTATCCTAAAATAGCCAACTAAATGCTATCTTCCTCCCTTGTGAAATCTCTCCATCCATGTGGGCAGGGACTCTATGTGAGGGCCCCGACCCACCATTGAGCCATTCCTGACTGTAGAACTTGGGGTTCAAGGAGTGGGTCGAGCAATGCAGAGCTGTGCAATTCTTATCCCACCTGGAGATAAGAATATCTTGAATGGTGGACCATAAGTTCTCTGTCGATGTCTCATACTCAGGACACTCATTCTCCATAGCAATGGTCCTCATGGACTCAATCATGGAATCCCACCCCTCATAAAAACCTGCTAGGAAGGGTTGGTCCGTGTCTGCAAACCGCAACAAAGAAATGGTTGGCTCCATGATCTTAATGGTAAGATCTACCCTCACCCACCAACCATCATCTAACACTGTGTCCTTTACCTTTTTTGAAGCAATATAATATGTCTTTCTCCAAAAAGACCAAAACTCTGAAATCACCATGGAGCCAAGAGCGGTTTTGACCTACCTCAACCTTTTGAGCACGATGAATGAGGAAGCAAACCAAGTATCTACAATCTTCAGCAATGAAAGATGCGTGTACTCTTTGTAGATTGTGAGGGCATTGGTGTGGTTTTGTACAAAGTTACAAATATGGTGTGCATCATCAATAGGTTGCCAATACATGTCACATCTAAAGCAATAGATTTCAGTGCTAAATTCAAAGAATGGGCAATGTAAGGTGTCCAAAATACGGAATACCTATAAGAGCATTAAAAGCAAGTATAAATGACTCTACAACTAACAACTCAAATCTATAAAATGACCTTTCCCCTAAATGAATCTTATGCTAAATTCAAATAATGAGCAAATTAGCAAATGCAAGGTGTCCAAAATGAAAATACCTATGGATATTTAGCTTCCACAATCATGCCAGCAGCCTTGCAAACAAGTGCATTGTCTGTGATGATTTGTAAACAAGAATCAACACCTACTTCTTCAATGACTTTGATGAACAACTAACCCATATACTGTGCATCCTTGTATTCCCCATGAGCATCCACCGCTTTCAAGAACACCAATCCATTTTGGGAAGACACCGTGAAATTGATGAGTGGATGGCATGTTGCATCTGTCCATCCATAAGAAACAATATTGACACCGGATAAGGGCCATATTGATCTAACTGGCTCAAGAATTTTATCCACCTCCTTCTTTTCCTTAACCAACAATGTGGTTCTAAGCTTCTCTAAACCAGAAGGCACATAACCATTTGGAGCTCGTTCAATGAGACTTCAACACATCTCAATAAACAATGGTGACCGTGCAACATTGAATGAAATGAAGTTGAGGTAGAAAAAGAATGCAATGGTAAGGTCCACCTCTTCTCGCGCCCCTTGTTGGGAAATCCTGTCCATTGGACCACTTGGAGTTGGCCTCTTTCTTGTTGGATGAGTATCAACCTCACTCCCATATCTGCTAGGTGGAGGCCTAATGTTAGAGGGTTTCCTCAAGAATTGAAGAGGATCCTCATTCTTTTGTTTCTTGCTTGTTACTGCCACCTTCCCTAAGCCAACATGATCCTCTCTTTCGATCTCCCTTCTCTGCGTAACACTCACTACTTTACATGAAGCAAGCCCACAAGGAAGGGCCAACAAATGGCCCTTAACCCGGTAATATGTGCTCTTGAACTCATTCTTGAAGAAATTGTAACTCCAACTCACATTACCTCCCCCACCAAGCTTTGCCCCAGGCCCTTCTTTCCTTGTCATATACTTCCACAAAGGGTATTTTTTCACTTGGGCTTGTTGTCTTACTAAAGCAGGGTTAAATGGAGCATGAACTCCACTAGCGACAGATGGAGCACTAGCAGGAGTAGATTAACTTAGGCTTGGAGGAGGAAGAGGAGGGGAGAGACTAGATGGGGCATTTCTCCCTTTCCTTTGCCCTTTAGCAGCTGCCCTAGCTGATTGAGACATTTTTCTTGTTGTTTGATGGTGAGCTTATAATCCTCCCAACGAAATCCACCCTCAAAGGCACTTGGAAACCCTTGCAAATCCTTCTCTTGCTCTTAACCTACAAAAAAATCACTCTCACACCTCTCTCCACACTTGCAAATGACCAAATGAAAGTGAAAAATTTGGTTTTAACCCCCACGGGCCCTCTTTTCTACCTTTTTCGTGTCCTGGAATCGAGACATGGTTTTGACAGTGAGGGACACGATGCAAACACGTGCTCGATACCTATTTTGGTAGTGTCCTAAATTAGGACACGAACAAAACACATGTCAGGCATGTGTCTACATTGTGTCTGTGTCCGACACGATGACATGGGACACAGAGGGCAGAATGGACATGTCCGGTATCTTAGTTGCAAAGGGTAACTAGGGCTGGAATGATGTCTACGTTGGATTGTTTTTCAAACTACAATCAAGTTTTGGTCAAAGAAGATGACCAACTTAAAACCACTTTCACCACCCCATGGGAAACTTTCAAATATCTAAGAATCCCCTTTGGACTTTTAAATGCTAGATCTACTTTTCAAAGGGCTATGGATTTTTCCTTTAGGGATTTAATCAGGAAAAGATTTGAAATTTATCAAGACGATTTAACAGTGGTTTCGAAAAATAGGAGCATGTTGCTCACTTAAGGAAGGTATTTGAAAGATGTCGAAAATATGGAATCTCCTTGAATCCGAAAAAGTCTATCTTTGGTATGGATCAAGGAAAATTATTGGGTCATATTGTGTCTAACGATGGCATTTTTATTGACCCAACTAGATTTGATGGACCATAAAGAAGATTCCATTCTCGAGAATCAAAAAGCCTTACAATCATTCTTTAGTAAAATTAACTTTGTAAGAAGGTTTATCCCTAACTTTGCTGAGATAGTCAAACCAATGGCCAAACTTGTTGAAAAATGATTGCTTGTTCACATGGAACAATGACAGCAAGAAGGCATTAAAGAATATCAAACAAGCCATAGCAACAACCCCTATTTTGGTTAGTCCGGATTATAGCAAAGACTTCATCATCTTTTCCTTTTCCTTTGAGAATACAATTGTCGTTGTACTCTTGCAAAAAAACAAAGATAACAAGGAGCAACCCATTATGAATAAAACCCTTAGGGATGTTGAATTAAAGCACAGAAAACATGTCACAGTCACATGCATATTTCAGATTTCTTCATAAATTATGAATCACGATTAATAATTCAATGATTCATTGAACAATGAACATTCACATTGAAAATTTTAAAACATAAAAATTTTAATTTGATAAATCATAGTAGATATCAAGTGGAAGACTGGAAGTTATATAATTAATAATATTATATGTCCATGACTCCATGAGTCCATTGTCATAATACATTCAAACTTTACGTAATGGCATTTCTAGACATGAAATAAAAAGTTCAAAACAATAAACAATGAACAAGATAGTTGATTTGGCTTCCTTAATCCATGTCATCGACATCCTCAAGATCAATGTCATCAACATCACTAAGGTCCTCTATCAGCAAGCTCTCTAGATAGGCATCACTCTCAAGTTGAGGCTCCTGCTCGTCAATAGTAACTGGAGGTAGCATTTTAACTTTTTTTATTAAATTATTTCATTAAACAGGCAATTTTTCTCCCTTCACACCGACGGATTTGACTTTTGATGAGTCGGTCGTACCACGGAGCACTCAAACATAAGGTACGCTATACCATTCAGCATGTAGGAACCTCTTTTTTTATGATGGCGTGTCAGGTAAGTGGAGCCAGTATGGGGTACAACAAGGTACATACCTTACTCGTACCCAAGTACCCAATATGGGCGCGTGTACCCTACCACCGAGTACGAGTGCCCCTGCTACACAACTTAAGACTGCTAAATATTGCTTAGTCCAAGGGGATCTTGGTTGGGGGAATCATGATGGGATTATTCTTAAATGTGTAAGCAAAGAAGAATCTAATGAACTCTTCAAAGAATTCCATCTTGGATTTTGTGGGGGGCACTTTGCGGCTTGCACCACTAATCATAAGATTTTAAGAGCAGGATACTATTGGCCTACATTATTTCACGATGCCCATCTTTTTGTTAGGTCTTGTAAGCCATGCCAATTGTCTTTAGTGAAATAACATTTGCCAACTCTACCTTTGAAACCATTTATAATAGAGGCACCTTTTCAACAATGGGGTTTAGATTTTATAAGAGAGTTTAAAAATAATTCTAGTAATGGATACCGATGGATCTTAACTGCTACAGACTACTTTACTAGGTGGGTAGAAGCCATTCCAACAAAGAAGACAACTAAAGAAGTTGTTATGGGTTTCCTTGAAGACAAGATCATTACTCGATTTGGGCTCCCATCAAAAATCACCACAAATAATGCCTAAACGTTTAGCTCACTTGCTCTATCTAATTTTTGCTTTGACTATGGTATTGTGTTATCTTATTCATCAAATTTCTACCCCCAAGGGAATGGGCTAGCCGAGTCAAGTAATAAAAATTTTATGAGTATCATAAAGAAAACCATAGGTGATAACAAGAAGTGTTGGGATAATAAAATCAAGTATGGTTTATGGGTAGATAAAATCACAACCAAAAGAACCACAACTAAAAGTCCTTTTGAATTAGTGTATGGGATGAATGTTAAATTGCCTATCATTATCGACTTAAAGATTTCATTTTATCAATGCTTACAACCATTCACCACTAATCTGGAGACAATGCAAGCAAGAGTTAATCAACGTGTTGAGTTGGATGAATCTAGGTGAAAGACTTTTGATCAAATGATGAAGAACCAAGGTAAAATCAATGGAACATTTGATCAAAAGGCCATGCAAAGATCATTTGAGGAAGGAGACCTTGTCCTCCTTTCAAATAAGAGAAAGCAAAATCCCAGCATGCATAAAAAGTTTGAAAGTCTATGGCTAGGTCCTCATCAAAATGAAAGGAAGGCTAGCATTAACTCATTTTACCTTATTAGTCTTGATGGTGAGAAGTTGTCTCTTCTGGTCAATAAGCAACATCTCAAGCTTTACTTCCATTGACCACCCTTTAGTATCAGAGTTAGAGTTAGAGAGAATAAACTCTTTAGCATGAGCATTAGTTTGAATTTTCACGTGCATTTTAATTATGTGCATTGCATTAGACAAGTTTACGCCTTTACTCGCTTTATAAATAAATAAATAGTTTTTATTTATTTGGTTTTATTTTTCTTATACCTAGGGGATCATATTGCCCCATCTTGCAAGTTCTAATATTTTGGTTTGAGTATGAGTAGGTCAAGGTGATTGGTGAGCTCTAGTATTGTTCATGTTTCCTGTAGAGTGGAGTATGATGTACCAAAGATTTATGAGGTTCTCATGCACTCTACCCTTGAGTAAATGTCCCACAGTTGGATACAGATGTTACCCCCTGACATGTAGGGGTGACTTGATGGTCAATGTGTTCGTGATTTTGATCACATCTATCAGTTCTACAGAAGAGATCTATGGTTTCCCCATGGATATTTGACAAAGACACTTCCAATTTGCTCATATCACCATGTTATGTGCCAGAGATCCAATGTTATGACATATGCTATACATGTTGACACATGGGGATTTCCTTCTTCTATGTGGAATATGACCATGAGGGGTCTCTAGAGTTACTCTATAGTGGCGCATATGCTTTAAATTGTTGTTTCATAGCTAAATATCTATCATGGTGTGGTCATAATTCCTTTTTAGATAAGTGTGTAGCCTTGTGAGTTAGGTGTATCCCTTGGGATATAGGTACGTGTATCACACATTTCATGTCATTTCACACTTTACATAGCCATTTTTTATGCCATGTCATTTCACTAGCCCTTTCACCCATTTCCATCATGTCCCCCTTTCGTAATTGATTTATCAGATGTTCCAACTTCCAAGGTCTCTGTACTATTCCTATATATGAATGCCTACACCAGGTTAAAAGAGTCAAAGTACTCTAAGGTTGATGTAGCTAAATTTTAAATGTAATATATGTGAGCAATTCCCCCTTGCAAAAAATCCAAGTTCCCTATGTCCTAGGTTATCAAAGCCAAATATAAAGCAAAGGGACTAAGCCAAAAATGTTAATGATAAAAAATAAAAATAAAGAAATAAAGGGATCGCAAAAAGGAGGCGCGAGGAAAGGGTAACTAAAGAAAAAACGCTCCCTTCAAAGGCACACATATAGAAGAAAAATTAACCCCTAGCTCTTGAAAGCTAAGAGGTAGACCTGACACTCATTCACATTTCTATGATGGTCAATTCGCAAACACTTTCTTCCCAATCACATTCACTTCATCACCCTCACCTCACTTAAAAACTAGGAAACACACTGTCTTAAGGGTCAAGCATGTAATAAGGGGTTAATTATGGCCACATAATGGTTAATCTAAGGTTAATGGGATAATTAATTAAAACTTAAAAGTTATTGAGTTATTAGAAAGGTGGACTTGCAAAACTTTTTTATGTGTGGTTTTTGCACATTAGAAGGTATTTTTCCTAAGTCATACATTATATTGTCTAACATTTGGTTGATTCTCTATAGTTGAACTGATGGTCTCCTCCTAGATGATGCGCCCCCCTTCTTCATGCACATGTGGGAGGCTTGAGGCACACTTTTCTTCATGTTGTCGACATGTGTGAAAGGGCCAAGCATTTTTCACGATATATTGATGGCAAGGATGAGTTGGCATGATCTTTGACCACTTGTCGAGGAGTTCATTGTACACTTGGACCATGCTTCTTCACTCTTGATGGGACATTCCACACGTGACACGGTTTTTGAGGATTTTGTTGCATCTTCTAGGGGAGCATTCTATGATTTTTGACTAGTCATTGACCCTTGAGACACTTGGCATCTTCATCTATTGGGGCGTTCTATGGTTGGGAAATTGGTGTCTCTAAGCCCAAGCCTAGGCAAAAGCACAATTAGTGGGGAGGCACATAGAAGAATAAGGATAATTCTCTCTCCTCAACCCTAATCCATGTTGCAATTAATCTTTCTTAATGTTTTTCATGATCTAGCAACCTTTATGGCATATTAATTTTGGATTTTAAAGATAGCCAAGTGACAATATTTGTACTTAGTTGATCTAGGACAATTTTGCAAATTTTAATGGCATCCAATGCCTTTTGCTAGTGCTTGTGCATGGGGCTGACTTTTTGTAAAAATGCCCTATTTGTACATAGTTAATTTATTAATAGTAAGAATAAAGCATTTTTTGCAAAAAAGAAAAATGTAAAAGATGATTGTTATTATAAGAAGAAAAGTGTAAGTTTATATGAGTGAAAATATAATCATTTAGGTTGGCCTACCTTATTGTGGGTTTCCATTTTGCAACAAATGTAACATTGATCTCTATGCATTTCTTTGAGACCAACCTACACGTGACTAAGCCCTCATATATGAGGGGCATGAACTAGTAATAAGCTAAGCCACCTTAATTGCATCTTTTTCAGTCCCAATAATAAACTTTGTAACTATATTGGAAATGCCAAGATAGTTAACATCTTTACACACATAAGGGTATCTCACACATCTTCTACACACGTTTTAGGACAGCAACTTGATGGTAAAGACACCATGTTGTGTCATCACCCCTGTAGAGTATTTTATCCTCGTTTCTTGGACTATAGCATAATGTAATGAGGTTGCTAGACAGCAAATACAACAAATTGTAGTTATACATAAGTTATACTTATCGAATTCACTATATTCTTGTTTATATCAATATGCATCATTATAAGCCTTAAATTTGGATGTAGAAACTAGTGAGTATAGGTGTGGCTGTGTATTGGCTCTACCCCTATTTCGATATTAATTTCATGTTATAGATTATGCTACACTAGGGTACAATACCTTTCAATTAGTTACCAATTGGAGTCACGGCATTATTAAATATATATAGGTTGTACTAGGTTAAAATACCTCTATGCACATTAGCCCCCTTTGAGGGCCTTGATCTTCATCATTATTCCAATGTTTTTCAGTTTTATAAATAAAAGTGATGAAGAACATACCAAGTTGTATGGAGCCACAAATTAGTGATTTGGGACCATATATCACTTTTATTGTTTGGATAATGACGACGATCATCAAGTGGTGCTAACCATGTATGTCTTTGATCACATGGGAGGTTTGGTGTTGGGCATGCTTCATCCCCTTACTCTAGGTTCCCTGGTACAATCTCTCTCTCTCTCTCTCTCTCTCTCTTTCTCTGTGTATATATGTGTGTGTGTGTAAGTTTAAATCCAAGGGGTTATCCCAACTGGTTGTTGCCAATCTTGTTGGGCATTTAGCTAGTTTCGTGCCAATAGGTGCCTGATTGAAATCCCCCAAAGTGAGGTACACTAGTCTACACATATAGGCTTACTAGGGATGTTGTCCATTAATGTGGGGAAGCATCCCTTGGGTTTCCCAACAAGGTTTTTGTTGGGGAAAAAATATAAATATGAAGTTGTTATTGCAAGCAAAAGAGAAATTGATCTATAATTAATTCGAAATGGATCCGAACACAAGCAAATGTTTATAAGACTCGGTACTTACAAGTGCAATTCGACAACTAATGAAGGTTAGATAAAACATAAAAGACAATGCAAGCAATAAAAGACAAATGAAATAAATAAATAAAAGAATTAAATGAAGAAGACAAATTAAAATAGCAGAGAAAAGAGAGAGGAATGGGAAATGAAAGGTCAAACTCTTGGCTTTCCCATTACCCCCCATCTCTCCTATATCTTCTTGTAATTTGACTCTCAAAGGGCCTTTTGCTTTTTGGCCAAAGACGGAACTATGCACAGAAGCCATGAGTTGCATTGTAACCAGAGATAGCTGAAATAAGACTGAGCATCCATTCAAACGTTGGTTTTCCAATTTGGGTTTCTAGGGTAAACATAGTGTCAATTATTTCTTGAATGGTTTGAATATTTCTCTATGTTGTGTAAATGTTATGCCAATTTTTGTAAAATAGTTTTGGAGTTGCTCGGTATTTAATTGTTGTCCGGTTATTTTAATGGTGGGAACATTCATTCCCAGTTGTATATGAGGTTTTCTTTCATAGTTCCACTCTCCCTTGGCAATTAAAGAATACCTACAGCAGTCTATTCTCCACAGTTCATTTATTTCGAGATTAGAAATCTATGGCAACCATTAGTAAGTTGTTGCATTATTCCAGCTAGTTTCCAAATCTATTAATACTTATGCTGTTGAATACATAGACTCATCACCCCCATGATCATGTGCATTGTTGGGATAGAGAGAGAGAGAGAGGTGGTGCACAGGCTTGTTGCACCCTAAGCAGTTGCACGCAGTCTTTGGCAGCTGGTTGAGCCCACACATAGGCCACAGGCCATACTAGCGTAGCTTTGGGTTGTCTTGTGTTCCCTAAGGTTACACAACTCAAGGTTGCGCATGTGAGCATCTTGGAAAGTTGGCATAATAGTTTGGAGTGAGTGGAGTGGCAATTTGTTCTGCCAAACCTAAATCTGATTTATTAGATTATTCCTCTCTCATGCTTTGGTCTCTAAATTTCATTCGAGCATAGCATGCCACAGTTTAATTGCATGGCATTGGGTGATGGTCATATGAATGATCTCCTTCTCATAGTGCTGCCTGGTACATGTCTCTTACAAATGGTTATTTCCCGTGTCATTTAAAAAGAAATCACAAGACTTTAAAAAATTGCCTACACTTGAATTTTGGTGAATGGTGTTTGCATAAAAGCATACGGCATTGTGTGAGTTCTTTTTCTATTATGGCCACCTTTTCATGAAGCCATCTCTCACATGGTTCAATCAAATACCATCTTATAAATGTATTCATTTATTGCCATTTCATATAGATGGTTTGAATAACGGCCAGCCCATATATGTTTTAATGAAAGGTGCTCAAGGCTTGAAATGGAGCTTGTTCTTTTAATGAGTAAGCTTTAAAGTCCAGATATCACGAGTAGACCCAATTTGGCATTTAAACTTGCAAGCACCCAACTTTAGGTTGGATAGTATTGCCTTGAAGGAGTAGTGACATTCTAAATTTCTAACAAGAGGAGTATAAAACCATAATTATTTTTTGAGATGATTAATAAGAAGCTTGAGTATTGGGTTCAAGCACCACTTATAATTGCTTCTTCTTGTATTTGCATTGGCATGGAAACAGAGCACTACAATCAAAACTGAACACACTCGAAACCATGGCGATGTCTCAGCCTTGTGCACCTTGAGAGATCTAGTTCAGTGGGATATCAGCGTGCAAAGGAGTTGCACTAAAGAGTAAAGACAGAGTTCTCAGTGACAGAGTATTTGCAGAGCCTTGGATTTTATTGGCATGTCAACTGGTTGCTTGTGTGCAGATTACACCGCAGAACAGGCCATATCACCAATCCTGAATAGTGTTGCGAAGTAGTTGCACTCAGAACTGAACTGAGAACAGAGACCTTGTAGCCATTTTGAAGATTGATATCTCTGCATAAGTTGGAGAACAAGGAACAGAAATTTAATTCCGCAGAGGATCTGTATTGTTGAAGCAAGTAGGTTATAAGTCCTCATTTACAGATCAATAACACTTGAATCACAAATTACTTATCTGTGATTCTTTACCTACCTTTGACAATCTACAACTCTATCAAGGGCATATGGTGAAGAATTATTATCAACTCGAGTTATCAAGTTTTTACTGTAAGTCTTTAATGTATTTCATGCATTCTTTATATGCAGAATCGCTTCATCTAAAATTGGCATCCCAACTTTTATCAAAGGCTTCTCGTTCCCTCTCTTACATGGAGCTTACTTCTTTTCCATTAACAATACCCCAGAGTTCCCTAACCACTAGAACAATCTTGATTTTAGATTTCCAGAATATAATTTTTACAATCAAGCTTGTGTATGTCTAGAAAAAATAATTTGAATGCTTCCAAACATAATAAAGATTTTTACTTTCATAATAATATGGGATAAAAAAACTTAACACCCCAAAAACTTCACTTTATAAAAAATGCCTTTGGAAACCCTTTTAAAAAATGCCTCCATAAAGATGCCTCCTCGGAGAAATAAGTTGTCCAATTGGGGCTATCATGTAACTTTAAAGTAACCCTCTTAAAACATCCACTTAGGCCACTTAGGCAATAAAAACTCCCCCCTTTGAAACAAAAAACACCTCTAAACTTTATAGAGAAGGGTACCAAATCAAAAAAGGAATATTCATGAAATATGTTGTTTTTAACAAATTTTCAAACCTTAAAATATTTCTTTCTTACACTTTGAACCCAGTTGCAAGTTTGCAACTGCATTTCTCTCCTTTGAACAACATCGGGAGCAAGAATTTGTTGTCTTTCTCTTACCAAACCAACGTTGGTTTCATCAAACCAGTAGAACTAACTTGTGTCTTATCTTCATGTTTTTGAAATTTTACACAAGGAATAGGGGCATCAAACTCTTCTCTCTGCTCGGCATTTTTCTGACCCAAACCTTTGGGTCGGTGATTGTGCTTTCTTTTAAAAGCATGGTGACCTTCACTGCATTTCGATGTTTTCTCCAAACTCTCCTTCCATAGCAATTTCAGTCTTCTCTACTGAACTTCTCAACCACAAACTGTGCAGAATCGGTGTTTATTTTCTTTGTCGGAAAACCTATTCATTCAGTGTATTTTCCTTCTGTTGTTTTACGAATTACACAGATATTTCCAACAGATGACATTTATTTCCTTCTGAACTGCCGCTTCCACAAACTAAAACTAGCTCTCTTGTTGCAACAAATCATCTTTTTGGAATTTAGGTATAACGACTCTCTCTGCAACGATGTTTAGTAAAGATGAACTTATGCTGCATTTTGTTGACATACATCCATGAACTCCTGCAGATAAGCTCTATCTAAAATCAATGTATATTATTATTTGTCTGAATAAATAAACTAACACGTTAACACCACAAGAGGGAAACTTCAACTCACAACACAGTTAAATCAGTACTCGCAGGGGCTTGAACATTTAAAAGCGCTCTGTATTTTACTCACAATATTCTTCATGACATCCATCTCTTGTTCCCTGTCTTCAAAGTACATCACATCATCTTTAAATAGAGTTCCCAGTCACTATTATCCACTATTAAGATAATTATTAGTAACTTACCTATAACTTATCATTAACTACAAAAGCCCTTATCCAAAATAGTTCACAGTTATCTTCATGCAGAACGCATATTATCTTCTTTAGTTCATTAGTATCTTCGTGCAGAACTCAGATTATCTTTTCTTCTAGTTCTTATCTGTGGGTTTGGGTCTTCGTGTACTTCTCTAGATGCACTAATTGTTGTTCTGTATGTATCCATGCATCAGTTTGCCTTATCTTCATGCAGACTTATTCTCCCGTGCACATGCATTGTATTGTGCCTTATCTCCCAATTTCATGCACCTAGCATTCATTACCTGTTCTCTCCAAAAGAAATAGGATTCTAGGACAATGTTGACTGTCCCCACTCTATGCCTGAATCAAAATGACTAACTTTTCTTTAGATACATTTCCCACGTGTTGGGTTCAATGCTCTCCACAAGTAATCTGCACCCATCCACCCTCAGACTTTATCTTTTCGAGCTCGTAAAATCATTTCAGCTGTAATACCATGTTGGTTTTTCAAAGCACACATGCACAAGATAAAAGGGATAACTTTCACACTCAACTCGCTTAATTTTGTACTGCATAGGTACATGGATTTATAGTACAACATTTGTTTCAAGTTTGGCTGCTGAGAATAAGAATTGAACTGCAGCCAAAAATAGCTCACCCTAGAATAGACAAATCTTATCTCAAAACTATCTATCGTATTTTATCCTAACTCTGCTCCTATTTTTTGCAGAAGAGTGCACCCGTCTAGAATGGTTAATACATATTTTAACATTTTTTTCCAATAAGGGAATTGATAATGATGTTACTATCCTTCTTGATATGCACATATCACTGCTAGACCAAGTTCTTATGCAAATATGTGCCAGTACTCTCCCCTTCTACTGTGCACATATCCCTGCTAGATCGATTTCTTATGAAAATGTGTGCCAGTACTCTCCCATTCTGCTGTGCTGATAATCATTTACTAACATTGCTCGCCTAAAATGTCTACATCCTTTACTGCTTGGAATAGAATGCCTGCACCTTTGTGCTTAGGCACAATTACTGCAACATGATCACAACCATGTATAGGGTACTTTTGATAATGGTAGCTGTGCGCAAGGGATCTCTAGAGTATAAATACCTCGACAAGTAGTCAACGATATGTCTGCTACTTCTTATACTGCTCCTAATAAGGAGGATTATTTTGCATTAGCTCAGCCAGTCCTTGTTGTCATAACCTAATCATTATGTCTTTTCGGTATTGTTTAACTATAGTCTTCTGCATATTAGTCTTCCTTTCTGTGGTTTACTTCATCACATTGTTATATCCTCTGAGGAACCCCTTGACTATTGAGATTCCAACTAACTTTCCTATTCCATTAGTAGCAGATGAAGGATTTTACCTAAACCGTTGACAGAAAATAACAGTAACCAAAGTTAGTTGAATTATGGGGATTTACAAAAAGTGGGGGAAGAGCTGCGACTTGAGAATGTAGGACGCTATCCCCAAATTCTTTCAGTTTGGAATGAGCACAAATCGTGTGAGGAAAATACTGAGATTAACCTTTTTTCTGTAATTTTGATATCGGGCATGTAAGTAGTCCGAATTGCCCAAAAATATAGACAGAATTCGCCGAATCGAACAAAAATCAAACAACGCACAATCCAAAAATTAAACCTTGGGTAATAAACAGAAACCACGAAGGGAACCGTAAAAATTTTAAACCATTATCAGAAAACATTTTCAACAGAATAATGAAAAAACTGTTTACAAACTCAGGACTACTAATTGACATAACTGCTGGGGACAATTTGCTGAAAACTCAAGGGACCATGTGCTGGAACAAAAGAGTTCAATTCAAAACACATGTGTGATGTTTGCACCTGTTGTAGATAGATGTTCGTGCTCATGGTCTTCATGGTCATGATAGTGAGAACCAAATCCATGCAGTCTCAGATCCTCCTCCTCTTCCAATTCTTCTGGAAGCCTTAATGATTTGGGAATATGTTCATGTTCGTGGTGGTGGTCGTGGTGGTCACTGGCATGATCATGAAAATGGGAATGTCCACATCCGTGATGATCTGAATGGTCCTCCTCGTCACCTACAAATCCAGTCATTTCCTCGTGACTGTGACCTCCATGGTGATGGTGATGGTGATGATCATCTACAGAAGAAACCTCGTTGCTGAAAGGGCAGGAACCAGAACCTAATGCTCTGCATACGATAATCAACTCCAATAACACAACAGATATTGCCCAGTGAATGAATTTATCCTTTTGGCTTCCACTGTGTGCACCCATTTTCAACTCAAAAAACTGCTTTCCAATGAAGGCTGAAATCAACCCACAAATTTTCTCAGCAGATCTCAAATACCCTAGAAGCTAAAACCAATCGGATGAGTACTCCTGGGACCCGAGAGCTTTGAGGACCAGGAAACCCATTTGAGATTTCAGACTGTCGCCTAGATGGTTATTTTGATTTGCAGGTGCCCTCTATGGTAATTATCACTGCCAATATAAAGAAGATTACTATTATTGCTATTATAATTGAGAATAGAATCACGTCCATTATTTTCTCAAGATGTCCCTGGTTTCTCGCTTTCTGCCTTTAATATTTTACATTTTCTATATGATACACTAGGCCCTCTTGAATCAGGGAACGGAGTGCGGAGTCCGATTCGGGAATCTTTGATTTGTTTCTAAAGCTCGTAAAAGGGCCAATATACTTTTACCCAGGTCTTGGCTTTGTTAAAAGTGTTTTCTTGTGATTTTATATCAACCCCTTTCACATTGAAATATGATCACCATAGCAATCTCATCGACAAGTGCTCATAAAGATGGTCACATGTGAGTGCTACGGAGCTATTTAATTTTGTAATAAACCTTGAGTGCTAGGGAGCCATTTTATTTTTGTAATAACCTTTTTTTGCAGTGTAGAATTCGATGATACAGAAATTTAGAATTCTCATCAATTCAAAAATTTGAACTAATTTTTTTATGATTTAGATCAATTTGAACTAATTTTTTTATGATTGAGATCAATTTAGAATTGGGCAAAATTCTTAGGGCATTGTTCCACCATGCATAAGCCTTGAGCGTGATGGCATTGTTCCACCATGCACAAGCCTTAGATCATGATAGAACTCTACTCATGCATGAAATTTTTTATGAATTCTTGTCATATTTGTGGTTGGAAAAATGATCATTTTGCTACAGGATTATCCTATTCTCGAGTGCCAATGCTATGGCGAACCTCAAGCACCATACAGACTTGCCATAAATGAATGTTTTGGAACCTTTATGTAACATGTTTCTTACATGGAACTTTACAAAACTTTAAAGTTCCACCAACGATAGTGGCAAGTATGTATGGCGCTTAAGGTTTGCCCCAGTGTTATTAGTAGTGTAACGATTTATTCAGCTTGTCTCGACCATTGTCCCATTTTTCACCTATCTTTAACTTTTCTTGGGTGTCTTGATTCCATGTAGATCCAAAGATTAGCACTGTATTTTGGTACAAAGAATTAAAGCTCGTACTATGCAGTAAATATTGCAAATGAGTTTACTAATGCCATGCCTTTCTAATGTATGTAAGAGAGTGTTTTTTGAATTCTTTGTGATTTTCTTGTATACAACAAAGGTATATCTAAAAAAGACACAACTAACACTACAATAAAACATCTCGAATTTGAGAAGTTTCAACTCAGTGCATGAAGCCATTTACACTAACTTACAGTTCTTATCGATTCCAAAATCTAATCTAATTTTTATGATATAGGTCAATTTAGTATTGGGCGAAACTCTTAAAGGCATTGTTCCACAATGCATAAGCCTTGTATCATGGTAGAAATCTGCTCTTGCATGAATTTTTTTATTAATCCTTATCATATTTGTGGTTGAAAAAAGGGTCATTTTGCTACAATATTAACCTATTCCCAAGTCCCAGTGCTATGGCAAACCTTAAGCACTAGATGGACTTGCCAGAAATGCATGTTTGTGGAACCTTGATGTAACATGTTTCTTACATGGAACTTTATTAAACTTCAAGTTTCCACCAACAATGATGGCAAGTATGTCCAATGCTTAAGGTTTTCCCTAGTGTTATTACTAGTATAAGGATTTATGTCAACTTGTCTCGATTGTTGTCCCATTGTTCACATGTCTTTAACTTTTCTTGGGCATCATGATTCCACATAGATCCAAAGATTAGGAACGCTTTTTGGTATAAAGAATTAAAGCTCATAATATGAAGTAAATATTGCAAGGGAGTTTACTTATGCCATGCCTTTCTAACTGGTAAGATTGTGTGTTTTGAATTCCTTGTGATTTTATTGTATACAACGAAGGTTTATCTAAACAAGACACGTCTAGCACTACATGAAAACATCTCAATTTGTAGAAGGTTCAGCTTATTGCATGAAGTCATTTACACTAAGCTATAGTTCTCATTGATTTGAAAATATGATCTATTTTTTACGATCTAGGTCTACTTTGAAAATATGATCTATTTTTTACGATCTAGGTCTACTTTGAATTGGGCAAAACCCCTAAGGGCATTTTTCCACCATGAACAAGCCTTAAATCATGGTAGAACTTTGCTCATGCATTAAATTTCTAATGAATTCTTATCATATTTGTGGTTGGAAAAAGGGTCATTTTTCTACAAGATTAGCCTATTCCCAAGTTCTAGTGCTTTGTGAACCTTAAGCACCAGACAGACTTGCCATAAATGCATGTTTGTGGAACCTTGATGTAACGTCTTCTTTACATGGAACTTTACAAAACTTCAAAGTTCCACCAATGATAATGGAAACTATGTATGGTGCTTAAGGTTTGCCCCGATGTTATTTCTAGTGTAACAATTTATGTCAACTTGTCTTGATCATTGTCTCCTTGTTCAACTATCTTCAACTTTTCATGGGCGTTGTGATTCCATGTGGATCCAAAGATTAGCAACGCATGTTGGGATGAATAATTAAAGCTCGTATTATGAAGTAAACTATTACAAGGGAATTTACTTATGTCATGCCTTTCTAACATATGTAAGAGAGTGTGTTTTGAATTCGTTATGATTTTCGCGTATACAACAAAGCAAAAAAGGTCTATCTAAACAAGACACAGTTAACACTACATGAAAACATCTCAAATTGGAGAAGTTCCAACTCAATGAATGAAGCCATTTATACTAAGTTACAATTCTCATCGATTATACAATCTAATCTAATTTTTTATTATCTAGGTCAATTTAGAATTTGACAAACCCCCTAAGGGCATTGTTTCACTGTGTAAAATCCTTGGATCACGGTAGAACTATGCTCATGCATGAAATTTCTAATGAATCCTTATTGTATTTATGGTCAGAAAAAGGGTCATTTTTCTACAAGATTAGCCTATTCCTGAGTGCTAATGCTATGGCAAACCTTAAGCACCAAACATACTTGCCATAAATGTATGTTTGTGGAACCTTGATGTAATGTGTTTCTTGCATGGAACTTTACAAAACTTCAAAGTTCGACCAGTGATAATGGCAAGTATGTCTGGTGCTTAAGGTTTTCCCCAGTGTTATTACTAGTGTAATAGTTTATGTCAACTTGACTTTATCATTGTCCCATTGTTCACGTGTCTTTAAATTTTCTTGGGCCTCATGATTCCATGTAGATACAAAGATTAGCAATGCATTTTGGTAAAAATAATTAAAGCTTGTACTATGAAGTAAATTATTGCAAGGGAGTTTACTTATGTCATGCCTTTCTAACATATGTAAGAGAGTGTGTTTGAATTCCTTATGATTTTCTTGTATACAACAAAGGTCTATTTAAACAAGGCACAACTAACACTACATGAAAACATCTCAAATTGGAGAATTTCAACTTAATGCATGAAGCCTTTTACAAAGTCGTTTGCAAAAACCATTTGCAAAATCCATTTAGGTAATTTTGTGTTACCCTAGTTTAGTGGCCAATTATAGAAGCCTTAGAACATAATGCATATAAGAGAACGTGGCAAGAGTTACCCAAATTACGACCAAGAGTTACCCAAATTACGACCTTTGCAATTAGGAAGATGATGCCACGAGAACTCCACAAGGCTCTATTTCAAATGTGTTCATGAATTTAGAAAAGAAGAATTGAGTTGCCCTAATTTTGAAGTGAACCTTTTTATGCAATCAAGGAAACCATCAAGCCTTGTATATGTAGCTAGGATTGATCTAATCTGGGGGATGCACAACGCTTGTACTACTTACACGTATTCACTTAAATGTGCTCCTATATCATTAATTTTAGATGAGAATTCATTGGGACCCAACCTAGTATTTTTATTTTTAAGGAAATGACGTTCTTATGGACCTTGGGATAACATCATCGATATTAAAGACTTGTGAAAAAAAATGACCAACTAACAAAGGAGGAAGGGAGGATGGAAAATCCACTACATCATTCACACAATAAAGGAGCTATCACAATGGGCACTCATCACTGACATCTAGTCTTGACATCCATACATAAATGGTTTTCCATAGCACAATCTAGTGGATCCTACATGAGAACAACAATAATAACATCACTACATACACTTATAATAAAATATAAGACATTAAGTAAGCTCTCTACCTTTTGCCGATGATTTGTAATGGAGATACATGGTAAGCATATTCAAATGCTCATTGGATAACAAATTGATGATACTCTAATTATAACATGAAGGGATGCATTCCTCACAAAAGAGACATCCACAACTATAAAAAAAATGATAGCTCGTGGTATTAGATTCACGAGAATGACTCCCTTGGCGTACAACCTTAAATCCCCTACTTTGTCAATGTACAAGGCCATAAGGCCCATTAGATAGTTAGTAAGTAGTGACTTAATGTAAAAGGGCCCTCTTTATTAAATAAAGGCCCCTAGGTGGTTGAGCCCCATTAATAATGGTACCACAAGTAATTAGGAGTTTTGCTATTGAAGCACTATATATAGAGTAGTAAGCTATGTAATGTTTAATCAAGAATTGTCATTGTGTTTGGAGCTTTGCTCTCAAAGGTTTTGCTTGAAGAGGCAAGTGAGCATCCCTCTTTATTTTGAATATCTTTCACACAAGAGATATTTTTATGGTTTGATCTAGTATCCCTTGTGTTTTCTTTCTTTGCTCTAATTTTTTGGGTTTAAGTATATTACAACTAGTATAAGCTCTTTCTTGGGACAAAAAAGTGGAAGAATTTTTAATCCTAGGGCTTGGCTCCTTCAAACGTGTCACCTTGGCATTTTCACTCCAACTTTTTTCATGCGACATTTCTTAGTCTAAAATTTCCAGGTTACAATGAAAACATGCGAAAGTAATATGTGTCCAATTTCAACTTATGGGTCTCTATATTTAAGAGATACACTTTGTGTAAGTTAGGTGTTTTGGCTAGCCCAAACAACTAATCTTAAATATGTTTTATGGGTAAAATTTTTATATCTACAGTTCAAAATATCCAAATTGAGTGCCACCAGTTATATAGAAAGTTAATGAACCACATTGATTCCAGTAAAAATTTCATATTCAAATCTGAAAAAATTGGACTTGTGTAAAGTTGTACAAGTTCGCTCTTTTAAGAAAGACAAAATCAACAAGTTTAGGGAAAATTGCCCTATTTTTTTCTTGGCACATCAGGATTCAGTAAGACCCATGGCATTGCATAGTAGACATATAATACTACTACAAAACAAAATTTTAGACTCAGAGGTGTAGAAATTTCATAGTTATAGAAGCCTCAAAACAGTCTCCAAATCAAGGTTTTATAAGGAGTTGTGTTTATTTCAAAATTTTGGCCTCAAACCCTACCTTGAAAAGTAAGTTATTTTCCAATAACAGTAGAGCTCTTTTTGGGGTTAACAAGGTCAAATTTTTATATTGTTTTTAAAGACATGTTTCGACGTCTTTAAATATCACGTAGATCTGTTGTTCATTGGGTAAACTTACGGTTAGGGAAGCATACACACAGAAAAATACAAGCTAAGTCACATTGTTAGACACCCTTGTAACCTCAGTTGGTACCCCTTAAAGTAGTATTGCATCAAACAACACATGTATATGGAATTTCACTTCCACATACCCTTGGGTACTGTTGGAGCATAGGCCGCAGCTATAGTAAAGCTGCAAATTTTGGGGAAAAAGCACAAGTGTTGAGAGGAAAGTGCTAATTTTGAATAAGCACCAATTTTTGAGCAGGAGTAAACAAGTGCGCAGTACGGTGCCAGATGGACGAGCTCAGCGCAGATCACGGACCGGAAATCGCAGAGCTCGCGTGCACACGTCAAAGGAGAATGAATGTGGCCGAGTAGAAAGCTCAGCTACCGTAATAAATGTAGCGACGAAATAGAGGGCTCAGCTACCCTCATTAAGGCTAAGTACATGAAGTTATGGTTGCTCTGATCAAGGAAGAGCAACGGACTAAAGAATTGAAGGCGAAGGACAAAGAGCAGTGAATAATGAAGCGGCACCCATACCCGCAATCTGCACCGAAAATCGCGGAGCCTGCAGGAAGCGGCGACGTGACTGCAAGCGGCGCCTACAGTACACCTAGCCATGTACGCGGTTAGGGTTTTGGGGAATACTGCTAGGAAAGGCCCACAGTTTTGTAAAGGTGTGACCGTCATGGCCACCTACATATATGTGTAATTGTAAGGGAAGAGGGTTAGACGTAAGATAGCTGTTTGAGATAAGCTAGCCAGCTAGTTAAGTCTTCTACTGTGTGTTAGAAGGGTTGATTGTTGATAGTTTTCTGTTGTGTGTTAGAAGACAAGTTAGAACTGGATAGCTGTGAAGCTAATCCCCGAGTTGCAGACAGTCTGAGTCGACATCTGAACTATTGTAACCTCTGTAGAGGAAGAGACTAGATCGAGAGAAGGGCTCCCAACTGTGTGCGTGGAGTTTCCTGGAAAGATCTAAGGCTGCAGCTGTGTGCGCAGTGCTATTATGTAATTTCCATTTGAGTAATATAAGGTATACTTCCCGTGGACGTGGTTTCCCATGGACGTGAAGTCCATAAGTTTTCTCGTTGTGATAACATCTTGCATGAATGCATATCTGTGTGTTGTTATCTGTGCTTTCATGAACATTGTGTTATCTTTATGAATATGTTAAGTACGTTCTCGAATCTTCCTTAGACGTTATAATCAGTAAGTATTGAAGGAATCTG
Source organism: Larix kaempferi (assembly GCA_027924585.1). NCBI lineage: Eukaryota > Viridiplantae > Streptophyta > Pinopsida > Pinales > Pinaceae > Larix > Larix kaempferi. The sequence goes on from BSBM01001218.1 coordinate 3,310,448, forward strand.
TAGAACGTCGTCACTGCAGCGCTTGAGGAATGTGTTGCTGCGCCGGGGCGCAGGGTTGGAAACATTACAGTATCAGACACCGAAGGAAATCGCCTCGCGCGTCGGAGTGGAAATACCGCGCAGTTGGGCTGGTATGAGGTTCAGCGCTGTCGCGCTGAGAGATCTACGGAAGAGTAAGGCATTCCGCTCCAAGGACTCTCGGAAGAGGGGAGAAGATTGCAGTTTCCGCGTCGCCAAGGTTGAGGAAGCCTGATTCCTTAGCCCCCCATAGCCACTTCGGGTGAGACTTCGGGCTGCTGCGCAACTCGTTGCCGAGAGGGCCAGTGCGCCAAGGGGTGTTTGTTGCTGCGCTCCATTAAAACCCGGGTCTGTCCAAAAAGCAGCCAACAAATGGTTCTGTTACCGGGACACTTATTATTTCGGCGACGCGCGAGATTGATCCGCAACCTAGAGAAAAAGGGAGCCAACAAATGGTTATGTTGCCTTGAGACTTATTATTTCGGCGACGCACGAGATTGATCCACAACCTAGAGAAAAAGGGAGCCAACAAATGGTTCCGTTGCCTTGAGACTTATTATTTCGGCGACGCGCGAGATTGATCCTCAACCTAGAGAAAAAGGGAGCCAACAAATGGTTCCTTGAGACTTGTTATTTCCGCGACGTGTGAGATAAGCCAACAAATGATTCCGTTGCCTTGAGACTTGCTCAGCCAACAAATGGTCCCGCCGACGGCTTCAACCTTATTATTCTGAAGGCAATGTGATATTGGAATCCTACAACTAAAGAAATTCAAGACTGGGTTGATTCAAAGGCTAGAGAGTTCGCTGAATGAGAAAATAGAAGCTCTAGGCTTCAGACAGAAGATTGGTTGCAAAAGTATATTTATAGTGACCTTCACAAAATTTTCTTTGTCACATTTGCACTTGAGTTGCATGCGTGGGTAGAAAAGCTAGCACATAATAGACCCACTGTGCATGTTGCTCAAGCCGTCGTTTAGACGCCTGAGCTAGTTAGCATTTTGAAGCGGGTAGATAATTCTATGTCCCGCGCAGTAGACTTTTGGTTGAACAGTCTCTTGGAAGGCTTCATCACCGAGTTTGCAGTAGATACGAGAAAGAGCTTCAGCGAAGCTGAGAGGAACTTCTTCCAAGCACACAGGGGTAAGTTCTTAAATTCTCTGAACTTATGGATTAAAATGCTTCTGTATGAAAAAGGAAAACTATGCCTAGCTTCCGATGAATAGCATAGACAAGTAATTTCTGCAGATTCTAATAGTGATTTTGAACTTATTGGTTGCACACGTAGTGGAAAACGGTATAAAGTAGGCCTTGACCAACATTATTGTGAATCTAGCCCAAAAGATAGTCAAGCTCCTAGAGCGAGCCATATAGAGAGGCAAGGGAGTGCTCATATCCCTTATCACCCTTTTACACCGCAAAAGCCGGACGGGGCTCAGTATAACCCTGCAGTAACACCTTCTAGTAGCTCGCACGGTACTTCTAGTACCTCAGCATCACCTTTGTTTAACCATCCTAGAGGCAGTGCTACAGCACCTCCACATCAACCTCACGCAAGAAGGATGGGTGATGACATGAAGCTACCAACTTTTAGGGGAACAGGGCTAGAAGACCCTGAGCAGCACTGGTTCCTGTGTGAAGCCATTTGGACAATTAAGCAAATTAATGATGATGCTGTTAAGCTGGTTCAGTTAGCAACCACACTAAGAGAAAGAGCCTTAATCTGGTTTATGAAATACTCAGCAACACAGAATAGGACGCTTGTTGATGTAAGAAGTGCTATGATTAAGGAATTCAAGAAACCTAAATCAGAATCACAGTGTATAACAAAACTCAAAGACATAAAACAGTTACCTACAGAGTCAGTATGGGATTTTGACCAGAAGTTTAAAGCCCTGATAGATCAAGTAAGCTTTGAGTTTGCACCGCAGCAGCATAAGGAATGGTTCATTGCTGCGCTGCTTCCTCATATTAGACTAGCTCTGATGCAACAGAATCTCACTACTTAGGAACAAGCTCTAGAAATGGCCATCAGACTAGAAGCTTTACCAATTGTTGGAACAAGCAACGATGTTGCGCAGTTGCAGAACCAATTAGCAAACCTAACCTTGCAAGTCCATGATATTAAGAAGGGGAAGGATACTAAAGAAGAAATTTGGTGTACAAAGTGTAAAGCGCAAGGTCACTCGAAGGACCATTGTCCCGTTTTCATAGAGTATATTGCAACTGGAGCACCTAACCCTTTACCACAGGCCCAAGGGCCTTGGTGTGAAATCTGTAGAACTAGAGGTCACAGACCACAAGAATGTCACTTGCTACAAAAATACGTACAAACTCCAAAAAATTTATATTGCAATTTCTGTAAATCAATAGGACATGATGAGAGCAATTGCAGAGCATATGACCTTATGATGGAAAGAAAACATGATGTTTATAGACTACAATCAGAAGCACAAGGACCCACAGCAGGTCCACAGTATGACCAAACTCGCGAAGGCCGAGCAGGAAATTATAGGGGCCATGGACGCACAGTAGGATTTGCTCGTGGACGAGGACAAATCACTTGTTACAACTGCGGAGCTCAAGGACATTATGCAAGGGATTGCCAAAATCCTACAACCATTTGCAGATATTGTAAATCTTATGATCATGTCATTGAAGAATGCCCTCAGTTGATGGCTAAACTGCAAGCAAAGACGCCACAGGTTAACCAGAATATCCAGTTGATTGGAGCAGAAAAAAGAGAACCAGATCCTACAGTTAATATAGTTACACGCAGTGGAGCAACCACTGGTATGCAAGAGTCGGGAACTGGAAAGCAAGCGACGCAATGGGTGCGCCACGCTAATATTAAACCACCTCCGTTCAACCTGCAGAAGCAAAAAGAAGCATTTAAGCAAGCTCAAGAGTATTTATCAGACCCGCGAACTTCAAGTTCTGTCGCAATTCCGCATAATGATATCAGATCGCAAGTGCTAAGACAAGAGAACCTGGTACAAGAACAGGCCACTACATCTGGAAAGCCGGATGATGATGAGGATGCACTAGGCAGTGTCCATGCTTTCCTGAGAAACTGCTTAAATTTGTTGCGCAATGAAAAAGCAACTATGGAACTTCAACACCTATTGGATAAGTGTCAACAATCTGCTTCCATTAATACACCGCAGCGTGCTATTCACCAGATTGGGACTCATACTAGAACTGGAAAAGAGATGAGGCTCACAGCGCAGATTAGAGCATTTGAAATGGACGAAGTCATTTTAGATTTAGGCTCAGAAGTTAATGTTCTCACCATGCAGACATGGGAACAGATGGGTAGCCCTCAGCTTACAAGATCTCCTATCCAGCTAAGACTTGCGAATCAGCAACGAGTTTCTCCATTGGGCAGATTACCCAATGTACCTATTGATATTGAGGGAGTAAGAAGTTCTGCAGACTTCGAAGTAATCACAATTCTGGATGATACTAGACCTTATCCAGCACTCTTAGGCATAGATTGGGCATTTGATAATTTGGCTGTCATTAATCTAAAGAAAAGACAGATGACCTTTGAAGATGAGCAGATCAGGGTCATCGCACCTCTTGATCCACTTCAAGGACCACGGTATATTGAACCCATTCGGGCAGAAGAAGAAGCGCGCCACATGGAAAGTTTATATCAGATGACTGCTAGTCATAGTGACTATGTCAATCCCACAACAGACGGCCATATCAGCTGGCGATGCGATAGTTCGTGCACATTAGATTCAGAAGCAGGATTGGAAAACTGGCAGAATCGCTTACATGAGGTTTCTGCAAGGCGTTGTGCCATGATGACTAAATCAATTCGATGGATTGGCACATAATTGAATAACACTCCAATCTTTGATGGTTTAACTGAAGTAACTGAATTCATACATACATATGAACACCAGATCCTAGATGAGCAGTGCATACAAGCATTGGATGTCGCACTGCGCGCCACACCCGCAAGATGGTGGAGTGCGCATAAAGAGAATATTGACACATGGCAAGACTGTCGCAGATTGATACTGCGCAGATTTCGGGGAACTAAAGCAGAAGTAACAAATACGATGGACAGAGTGACCCCAGGTCACATGTCGAAGCATGTATTCAGCAATGGTCAGATATTCCAGAAGATGAGTGGGTTCACCTATTCATCCACACGTTGGATACAGTTCCAAGGAACTGGTACACTGAAACAGAATTGCGCAAAGGCACTATCACTTGGCCTCTTATGATAGAAAGTTTTCAACTTACCTTCAGCTTTGAGTCAAAACATCCAAGTATCGACCATGCTCTAAAGTGCATTAAAAAGAAGGTAATTCAACAATATCCATTACCAGAATATTCTCAACCAGATTGGGCTATCCAGATGGAACATGCCCTGGAATGCTACAATTTCACCACTAATGAAGAGGAAGATGATCCTCGCAACATCAATATTCTAGAATCAGAAGGGATGCGCGCTGTCGAAGGTCCTCAGCTTGATATCCCTGCCATTACAGAACACGTCAAGCTCAAAAAGATTAACATTGGTACAGAAGTCGAGCCCAAGTTTGCTTCTATAGGGGATTATTGGGATGATGAAACTGTTGCCCATATCGCAGATTTATTACGGGACTACCAGGATATCTTCCCTACCAAGTTCACAGAAATGAAAGGCATAGTAGGAGACTTAGGAGTCATGCGCATACCTTTGAAAGCAGATGCCAAGCCAGTAAAACAGCGCCCGTACAGGTTGAACCCGCGGTATAAAGAAAAGGTTAAAGAAGAAATTGATAAGATGCTCGCAGCAGGTATTATCGAGCCAGTAGAGGAAAGTGATTGGATTAGTCCTATGGTGGTACAAGAGAAGAAGACAAAAGGTGAAATAAGAATCGGCGTGGACTTGCGCACGCTGAAGGATGCATCAGCGCATGATCCATTTCCTACTCCCTTTATAGACGAAGTGCTTGATAATGTTGGAGGACAAGAGGCTTACTCCTTCACTGATGGCTTTTCGGGATACCATCAGATCAGAATCCATCCAGAAGACCGCCATAAAACCACTTTTGCGACTGAATGGGGCTCATTCCAGTATACGGCAATGCCCTTTGGTCTCAAAAACGCACCTGCTATCTTCTCTAGAGTTGTTGTTGCTGTTTTTAAGGAATTCATTCATAAGTTTCTAGAAGTCTATTTTGATGACTGGACTGTGTTCGGTCTACTAAAGAACCATATAGGAAACTTGCGCATGATGCTAGAAAAATGTAGACAGTATCAGATTTCCCTTAACTTGAAAAAATGTATCTTTTGTGCTCCTTTTGGTATTCTTTTGGGTCATATTGTATGCAGACAAGGACTTTTGATGGATCTTGCGAAGGTTGCCATCATTGCTAACTTGCCTGCACCCAACTCAGTTAAGCAATTGCGCACTACATTGGGACATACAAGGTACTACAGAAAATTCATCAAGGGTTATGCAAAGATAACTGCGCCTATGGAAAGATTGCTGAAAAAGGATTTGAAATTCCAATGGACAGACGAATGCCAACAGAGCTTGGATACACTAAAAGAAAAGATGATCACTGCGCCTATTCTAGTTTTCCCAGACTGGAGAAAACCCTTTCATGTGCATGTCAATGCTTCTTCCATAGCATTGGGGGTTGTGCTGACACAACCAGGAGAAGGAGGTATTGACCACCCCATTGCTTACTCTAGCAGAAAATTTTCAACAGCTGAGAAGAACTACACCACTATTGAAAGAGAGGGACTAGCTATGGTGTATGCCCTACAGAAGTTTAGGCACTACCTATTGGGAGCACATTTTAAAATGTACACTGACCATTCTGCTTTGAAATACTTGGTCAAGAATTTGCAGATGGCTACTACTCTTCCAGGAGTATGATTTTGAGGTTATTGTGAAGCCAGGAAGATTGAATGCAGGACCTGACCATTTATCTAGGATAGAGTCAGGAGAGGAACCTACAAATCTGGAGGACAATCTGCCTGATGCGCAGTTGTTTTCTGTTCAAGCAGCTGATGAATATTATTCCGATATTCTTGAGTTTCTCACTACCGGACAAGCGCCAGTTGAGTTTACAATCCAGGAGAAGAAGCAACTTGTTGTCAAAGCCGCAGACTTCACTTTGATAGCGAGCCAGCTCTATAAGCTGGGTCATGATGAAGTCTTGCGCAGATGTATCTTACCACATGAGAAGAACTCCATCATCGCAGAAGCACACTCAGGTACTGCAGGAGGCCATTTCGCAGGAAAGCCGACTACGCAGAGGATCTTAGCCGCAGGTCTTTGGTGGCCAACATTGCACAAGGATACTAAGGAATTCTGCAAATGTTGCGATATATGCCAGCGGACAGGAAAACCCTCAAGAAGAGATGAAATGCCGCTAAGACCCCAGATAACATTGCGTGCTTTTGATAAGTGGGCTATTGATTTTGTAGGACCTATCAACCCACCAAGAAAGAGAACTGAATACCTCACCAGATGGGCTGAGGCGAAGCCAGTTAAGAATTGCGATGCTGTCACTGCCGCGCAGTTCATTTTTGAGAATATTATTACCAGATTTGAATGTCCACTAATTCTCATGAGTGATCAAGGTACACATTTCCTGAATGAGACTATAGAGGCCCTTACTGAGGAATTCCACATTAGTCACCATAAGAGTACACCATACCACTCTCAAGCTAATGGTACGGTGGAGGCATTCAATAAGATTCTCGAGAATGCCCTGACAAAGATCTGTAACCAACAAAGAGATGATTGGGACCTTAGAGTCACAGCTGTGTTATGGGCTTACAGAACCACATGCAAGAAATTAACAGGTCACACACCTTTCAGTTTGGTGTATGGACAAGAAGCAGTTATGCCCATGGAATACATTGTTCCTAGCTTCAGAATCGCGCAAATTATAGAAATGGCAGATACTGATACTATGAGTGAAAGACTCTCACAATTGCTTGCCTTAGAAGAAGACAGACTTTTAGCCGGATTCCATTAGCAAGTACAGAAGGCAAGACAAAAAGCTTGGCATGACAGGCATATTAAGAATAAAGTCTTTCAACAAGGAGACTTGGTACTCCTCTATGATAGTAAATTCATCAAGTTCCCAGGCAAGTTTCGTGTACATTGGTTAGGCCCTTTTCGGGTGATAAAGATAACAGAAGGAGGAGCAGTTCAGCTTGCGAAGCTTAATGGAGAATTGCTGCCTACAATGATCAACGGGAGTCAGCTCAAGCTTTATCGCGACGGCCACTCCGCCCCATCTACTTAATTAGATGCTAAAGAAGTGCAGATGCCCAGTGTAGTTGAAAGAGGCATCGCATTATCATAGTCTACATGTAAGTCATGAGACACTTTCAGTCTCTGGCTTCCCGCGCAGCCCCTTGAAGCATCCGCGCATGTTAATAAAGTTTGTTTTGAGCGACCTTATTTGCGCTCTTGCGAAGTTTTTTCCGCGTTGTCAAAACCGTTGCTCTTGCGGATTTCCCTGTTGTCAATTTGCCGCTTGAGGAGTTCTCGTTGTGGACCCCTCTATATGCACAGTTACCAATGTAGAAGTGACCCACCGAAAAAATTGAATTACAGCAGTTATGTAGCCACGTCTGAATATTAATGAAGGATAAGCTCGCCCATTAATTGTAGCCGCTCTGACAGATTCGACTTGATCTCCCTAAGATTTGCATTTATGTCATGCGCCGAAAGCTGTAAGCTTCTCTTGGAAGGCTATCAGAACCCGTCCATCGCAATTAATGCACCGCAGAGGCGCGGGGGTAGGGGGGTTGTCAACTCATGCATAGGCACCTACGGCTATTACCCCACTTGTCCACATTTACTATCGCCTTTTGCTATAAATACCCCGCACTTGTATATTTTCGGGTTACTTTTCTCGAGTTGCATAGTCTTGTTTGAGAATCTAAGTTATTGTTTTCAGAGCTGAGTCGTGCAGCCTGCTTCTTTTGTTTTCAGCGTTCGTATCCTACGCTGTTCCGCCATTTGTCTGTTCAAGTCCTCGTTGTCTATACCGGTTCACGACGGAGAACCTGTCGACTGAAGAAATTATTCGCCAATTTAAGCGCAGAGGCTTAGATTTCGACATGACTACTCCGGTGACGGCCTCGACTTACACGCACCCTGGTTGGACTGATCCCAGACAATCTCCGGGCACAAGGGCGTCCCAGCCACAGCAGCCGGACGAACCCGTTCCAGAGCCCTTGGCCACTATGGTGAATTACATTCCGCCGCGCCCAGATGATGCACCCAAGGTGCATATTCCGAAGAATGCAAAGTATCTGATTCCGTTGCCTCCAATGGCAGAAGTCGTGTAGCAGGAAGGGTCCCTACTTGGACACCTTCCACTGGTTAAGTTTTCTGATTTCAACCTGGGAGACTACAGGACGTATCCTCAGTTCGCGCCAGATCGCTATCTGACGGTGGTCTATAATCCTGCCAGAAAGGTTGATGAATTCGTCCCGAAGGAATTTGCCGCAAATCTTGAGCGGCCTTGACTGTTGAACCTGCTGAAGCTACCGCACTTCGGGCGTAGCAATGAAGTCAATGCAGTTGTTAAGGCACTGCTATCCTGCGTTCATGGAGGTTACCTTTGGCTGGGGAGGCCAGTCGATTTAAATGTCGACTTGATTCATCGTATTACCGACCTATCTAAGGTTGGTAAGGACCCAAATATTCATTTTGTTGGAAAAGATAAAGATAGAAAATTGGCTGCACAGCTGGTGCAGAAATACAAATTGACAAGAGGAGGTCGGGCCTATGACCTCACTATAGTCGAGGACGAAGCACTAAGATTTACAAGCAGTCTGCTTGCAGGCAGACTTCTCACTAAGTGCAGACCTAAAGAAGTTACTGGAGCTGTCGTGGAGCTCGCTATCGCAGCTGCGGAGGGAGAGCAGTACAATTGGTCTCTCTTCCTCCTCAATTCTTTCTTGGAAGACTGCCGGAACGTCCAAGACACCGCCGGTCAGTTGTTCCATTTTTCTTGGCTTTTAATTTTATGCGCCTTTGTTGGGTGGAAGGAGCCCCCCAACACTCAGTTCCTTCTGCGCCGCACAGGAGAGGCTGCCGGAATGCACTATGTAAACCTCTGGGATTCTAGTAATCCCGCGAAGCGCAAGATGAATCGCGTTGTTTTTTGTGAATACTACCATCTCCTTAAAGATACCATTCAGGGAATGTCGAGGCTGAGTGAGGAGACAGCACAAGTATATGGAACCAAGTTGGCCTTCTCTGCCAACTTGCACGAAATTTACCTCTGCCCTGGCGGCATTCAACAAGAATGGGCCGTAGGCCCTTACAGGATGACTACTGAAGATGTTGAAGAACTTGTAAAGTCCTGGTTAGATGAATGGAGGGAGGCCGTTGAAGTCGCATCTGCGATGCCACCCCCTTCTGCGCAAGAAAAAGATAGAGGAAAGGAAAAGGCTACGCAGGAGACTGATGAAGGTCCCGCGGGACCACCCCCAAAGAAGCAGAAGCTATCGCACCCCGCAGAAGCGACAGAAGACCCCGCTGAGACCCTTGCCTCGGGCATCAGCCAATTTTTGAAGGAGCAATTTCGCGAGCTGCGGACGTTGCACGCTCACATCAGAAGTGCCCTGGACCTGCAGTTCGTGGAAATAAAAGGTCTCGCAGGAAGAATTGCGCAGACCCATGCGCCAACATCCAGTTCGCAGGCACCAACACTCACTGAGCGAGTTGAAGCACTTGCCGAGAGGCATACTGTCGTGCACATCCCGCCTACAAGCATGACGCTTCCCGACCCTTTGGCCGCACTGCAGGTAAGCGCAGTTGGCCCCATTGAAATAAATTTGTCTTCCATTCCGATAGAAACCTTGCAGTTAGTGCAAGAGAAGGTTTCTACTGAGCTGAGAGCTAGAGAGCTCTCCACATTCCATGCAAACCAAAGACTGCAATCGCAGGAAATAGAGTTGAAGACAGGCTATAAGAACATCTCTGAGAAGCTTGCACTCTATGAAGCACAAGACACTGGGATAAGAAATATAGTTTATAAAATCACCCAAGAGATCCCGGCCTGCGAAATTCAACCAGACCTTCCTCTGGTTGAGAAAGTTCAAATCATTGGCGGAAGGGTGAAAGCCCTAGAGCAGGAAATAGTTGCTATGGCTAAAGACCATAGAACGCAGATCGCCGAGTTGGAAGCTCGTGTTGCGCCGCATCCTGAAGATGATAGCCAGGAACAATTTGAAGCACTGCGCAGAGCTTCCACACAAATGAAGAGCAGAGCAAATGAAGCCGAGAGCTTCATGACACAAGCTATGGAGGCTTAGACTGAGCTTGAAACGCTCCCTTTCAAAGTCGGCCTTTTGGAACAGGTACAAGCAGCAGAACAGTCCCTAACTGTTCTGAGCGAAGAAGCTAAGACCTTGGAAGGCTTAGCAAAGATGAGGAAAATGAGCGAAGTGCACAGAATACAACAACAACAGCACAAGCTTAGAAATGAAGATGCCAAACTCACCAACAGCATTCAGCCATTCATGGATGAGTATGCTGAACTTGCTGCCCAAGCCGAGGCAAAGATTAAAGAAATTGCAGAATCTCAATAGATGGTTGATGGCATCACTAAAGAAGAAGCCAGTTCAGACATGGTCCACACAGCTGTGGAGTGCCTAGAAGAAATGGACACCGCTATTGTGCAGTGGAAGAAAGCATTTGCTGAGACCCAAGCAAAGGCAGATGCGCAGCTGAAACGACCACACGCTAGTGCGAGTGGCTCGGGGACGAGCCACAAGTAAGTGTTAGGGGCCTGTTGGAGCATAGGCCGCAGCTATAGTAAAGCTGCAAATTTTGGGGAAAAAGCACAAGTGTTGAGAGGAAAGTGCTAATTTTGAATAAGCACCAATTTTTTAGCAGGAGTAAACAAGTGCGCGGTACGGTGCCAGATGGACGAGCTCAGCGCAGATCACGGACCAGAAATCGTGGAGCTCGCACACACACGTCAAAGGAGAATGAATGTGGCCGAGTAGAAAGATTAGCTACCATAATAAATGTAGCGACGGAATAGAGGGCTCAGCTACCCTCATTAAGGCTAAGTACATGAAGTTATGGTTGCTCTGATCAAGGAAGAGCAACGGACTAAAGCATTGAAGGTGAAGGACAAAGAGCAGTGAATAATGAAGCGACGCCCATACTCGCAATCTGCGCCAGAAATCGCGGATCCTGCAGGAAGCGGCGACATGACTGCAAGCGGCGCATACAGTACACCTAGCCATGTACGCGGTTAGGGTTTTGGGGAATACTGCTGTGAAAGGCCCACAGTTTTGTAAAGGTGCGACCATCATGGCCACCTACATATATGTGTAATTGTAAGGGAAGAGGGTTAGACGTAAGATAGCTGTTTGAGATAAGCTAGCCAGCTGGTTAAGTCTTCTACTGTGTGTTAGAAGGGTTGATTGTTGATAGTTTTCTGTTGTGTGTTAGAAGACAAGTTAGAACTGGATATCTGTGAAGCTAATCCCCGAGTTGCAGACAGTCTGAGTCGACGTCTGAACTATTGTAACCCCTGTAGAGGAAGAGACTAGATCGAGAGAAGGGCTCCCAGCTGTGTGCATGGAGTTTCCTGGAAAGATCTAAGGCTGCAGCTGTGTGCGCAGTGCTATTGTGTAATTTCCATTTGAGTAATATAAGGTATACTTCCCGTGGACGTGGTTTCCCGTGGAGGTGAAGTCCATAAGTTTTCTCGTTGTGATAACATCCTGCATGAATGCATATCTGTGTGTTGTTATCTGTGCTTTCATGAACATTGTGTTATCTTTATGAATATGTTAAGTACGTTCTCGAAGCTTCCTTAGACGTTATAATCGGTAAGTATTGAAGGAATCTGTAGAACGCCGTCGCTGTGGCGCTTGAGGAGTGTGTTGCTACGTCGGGGCGCGGGGTTGGAAACATTACGGTATCGGACACCGAAGGAAATCGCCTCACGCGTCGGAGTGGAAATACCGCGCAGTTTGGCTGGTACGAGGTTCAGCGCTGTCGCACTGAGAGATCTACGGAAGAGTAAGGCATTCCGCTCCAAGGACTCTCGGAAGAGGGGAGAAGATTACAGTTTTCGCGTCGCCAAAGTTCAGGAAGCCTGATTCCTTAGCCCCCCCATAGCCACTTCGGGTGAGACTTCGGGCTGCTGCGCAGCTCGTTGCCGAGAGGGCCAGTGCGCCAAGGGGTGTTTGTTGCTGCGCTCCATTAAAACCCGGGTCTGTCCAAAAAGCAGCCAACAGGTACATCAGAAGTCCCCTAGGTGTACTTGGAACCAACCTTAAATAAATTGATTAATCATCTTGTTGCTATTGTACATCAAGAACATGCCCTCCTTAGACGATGAATGGGTGTATTGTTAAGACACTCCTTGTGATAGGTCACCGGTTCAAAACTCTGTGGGTACTAGCTTATAAAAAAAAATATTATACATCGAGAACATACTCAGGGAGGTCACTCTCTAGTACCTAGGTAGTAGAGCAGTATGGATAGTTTCATGATAAAGCCTTCTTAGTTAATACCATGAGATATTGGGCCAAGTAATATTGTTGGACCTCACATATATATCAAGGAGCTACAACACCTTATACTCCTTCGTCTTCAAGACCCTATAACCAACCACCCCATGGTGGGCATTCCTCCTCCTTATAAGCCACCTGGAAAGACCCTAGACAACATCAACAACCACTCTAATGCAGCAAATATTGACACACTAGATGAACAATACAAGACTTCATGCCAAAATTTGGGAAAATGATGATCAACATACAAGAGAGATTCAACAATTTTGGGAGAAAATAAACAACCTAGACCAAAAATTGGATAAGAAGATGGTAGGTATATATGAAGCACTAAATCGACAATCACCTTATGAAGAAATACTTTGGAATGCATAGCAAAGTGAGCCTCACAAGGAAAAAAACAATTGGGACTATTTAGCCATCAACAAACCCCTCTGGATCCTCACAACCATAAGCCATCCTTCATGGATATTAACACCTGGAACGAGTTTCCTGAAGTGAACTTGAACAAATTTAATGGTTCTAACCCAGCGGGATGGGTCACCCAAATGGAACATTACTTCTCCCTTCATAGCATTATTGATGACATGATGAGACTTACTGTGGGGGTCATGTATCAAGATTCGGGAATAGTGGCAATGGAAGGAGTGGCATAAAAAAGCCTATGGGAAATAAATTGCCTAGAGTATATTTGTTAAATCTCGCCATGCTAATTATGAGTGACATATTCACTATTTGAGGCGGCTTACCAAGTTACACCAAACAAGTTTAGTCACAAACTTTATATCAACTTTTGAGTAATTAGTCATATGTACAGAGAACTTAACATATTCTTTCTATAAAGAATGTTTCATCAGTGACTTCAAGGAGGTGATTAAAGCATAAGTCAGAAAAAATGAAACATCCTACTACCTTGTTGGAGGTATCTCAGAGGGATTTATAAGTAGATATGGTGATCAATTCACAAACCAACAACCCATCTTTCATCCCTCGCTCATGCCCTACACAGGTTAATTCCTCAAGCACAATTATTTATCCTCCCTTGAAAGTACTGAGGTTGTCTCCATAAAAAATGGCAGACCGACAAATCTGACTCTACTATAATTGTGATGAAACGTATGCTTTGGGACATAAATGTAAAGAACATAAGTTATTTCAAATTGATACAACTGCTCCAACCCATTATGATACATCATTATGGAAGATATCCATGAGTTTGAGGCTATGGACTTCAAGGAATTATACTTTATTTTTACTCATGACTCTCATACTCACACCCACAAAGGGCTTTAGGCATGATCCCCATAAATCATAAGTTCTCATTGGATGGAAAAACAATTGAAGAAAGCAAACTATGGAATTACTGCTCACTTCCATGCCATCCAAGATCTAGATAGCACCACACCTAAAACCCATTCTAACTTGTAGAGGGTTTTGGATAAACATTAACATATTTTTGAGACATCAAAGGGTTTACCCCCATTCAGAGGAGAATGCGATCATGTTATTCCCTTGATTCTGGGCATCAACCACCAAATGTACAATCATATAGCCACCCATTTGCACAAAAGAATGAAATTGAAAAGATCATCCAGGAGCTACTATAAGCAGGAGTCATTCGTCCCAGCACTAGCTTGTATTTATCCCTAGTGGTCATGGTTTTAAAGAAAAAAGGAACTTAGCACATGTATCCTTATTTTTGTGTCTTGAATAAGCTGACCAACAATGATAAATTTTCCCATCCCAGTCATTGATGATCTTTTGGCACTACAACAAAACAAGAAATTAACACCTAATTTAGCATCCTTTTTTAGAATATTTTTTTTTCCAATTGACATAGAAAATCCGGCGTTAAACTTGGCATGAAGTTGCAATTTTTTTTAAGTGCCTAAATTAGCACCATGTTTAGTGCCAGTTTTGGTTCCATGATTAGCGCAATATTTAGCACAAGGATTAGCACCGATTGTTTGTAAATTAAATTTACAGAAATAGAAATGGAAAATGGTAAAAATCGCAACAAAAAAAAAATTAAAAAATGGTAAGTAAATGTTGGGATTTGAACTTAGATCACTTGTCAAGAGGCAAGAGCTCTACTTGAGCTACATTCCCATAGAAAACTACGATTAAAAGTGCAAATCCAAACTAAAACTAAACTAACTTAGTGCAAATTAGAACTTACAAAAACATAAATGAAAAATGGTAAAAAAATGGAAATAGAAATGGAAAATGTTAAGGGAATGTTGGGATTTGAACCAAGATTACTTGCCAAAAGGAAAGATCTCTTCTTGAGCTACATTCCCACATAAATATACCTTTAAAAGTGTATATTTGAATTGAAATTAACCTAACCCATGCATGCAAACAACATAATGCAAATGGAAAAGTGATAAGAAATATATGGGTGCCATGATTTGAATATGGATCTTTGTACATTAATGCAAGGGTATTCCTTAAGCCACACCCATGAATTAGATTTGTGCATTAAACAAAACCCCCAAAATGTCATTTTTTCTTCTTTCTCCATTAAATCCACAACAACAAAACAACAATATACATTATAAAATCAATAAAGAAAAAGGAAAGGAAAAGAGAAAGGAAAACTGTAAAGGGAAGGGAGAATCCATTACCTTCCTTATGGAGGTTCCACCATGAAACCCTGACCTCCATGGATGAAACCCTAAACCTGCAACAACAAAATAACAATAAACATTAGAAAACAAATAAATGAAAATAAAAATAAATTCGGAAGGAGGAGAAGGGAAGGGAAAAGTCATTACCTTCATTATGGAGGTTCTTTGATGAAACATTTTCCTCCATACATGAAAACCTAAACTGACAACAACAAAACAACAATAAAAATTAGTAAACCAATAAAGGAAAAGTAAACTAAAAGAGGAAGGAAGGAGGAAAAGGGAAGGAAAATCCATTATCTTCCTCATGGAGATTCCTCCATGAAACCAAAACCCTATTCTCCATTAGGATGAATTTAAACCTAAGAGAGAAAATTGTTAGGGAGAAGGAAGAAGGGTGGAGAAGTGAAGAGAGAAAGAGAGGAAATGAGAAAAGAATGAAAGAGTAGATTTTGAGGGGCTTTTATGAGGGAAAATTAGGGATTTTAATTAAAAATTTGAAATTTGTCCAACTCATGAGGATTGATACAAGTGGTTTGTTTTTAACCTTTGATATTACTTGGTTTTCTTTTTGAAAAGTTTCCCTTGCTTTTATTTAGTCACTAAGGAAACCCAACTCTAAATATGGCACTAAACCTGGTGTTAAATTTGGGGCTAAGATAAACCTTCTGCTAAGATAAACCTGTCACTAAAGCTAGCTCTAAATCTGGTGCTAAAGTCAACACTGGAAATAACATCACCTTGAGCGCCATCCGTGAAATAGCGTTGACTTTTCATAAAAATACTACAAAAAATGCCCTCAAAATATGACTACCCACATCATCGATCATGTCCATGAGTGGGATAGAATAAGAAGCCTATGTAAGATAAATCTAGATGAATGATTGTTTTTTATTGGTTCTTAAAATCACTCCTACCCATGATAGCCAAGGACATCACATTAGAGCAATATAAAACTGAATAGGAAGCTATCATGAAGGCTCAACAATTTGATCTGATTTATGCTAAGTTGGGGTATTTTTACTCCATTATCCTAGATGCCCTTGAAGTAACTCCTCTTGAAGAGATCAACCAGGGTCATCCCATTTTGTAGATGGTGTTATTGGTGTCATGGCATCTACCTCCCATCCATACAACCGAATTCCACCTCCCAATGGCACTAAATATGTATGCAAATACCTATGGTGGTGAGCGCTCAAATCCTTGGCAAGCATCTATGCCTTAATTTTCCTATAACCCCTCACACCCATCTTTGAATGTAGGAACAAGTACCTCCTATTAAATTCTTCATAATTCATCCTGTGTTCATGGCACCTCATGTAGTGGAATTACGTGCAACAATGCTTCTATTGCATATGTGGCTCCACCAACCAATCACCCACACTATCATTTACTTGGTCCTCCTCTAGCTCCAATAGCACAACAACAACCCATGCCCCAACCTCAACCTTCCTCTTTTCAGAGTGTTAGTTTTATGCTGAACAAAATATACCCAACCATAAGAATATGCCAAAAAATCAAAATAGACAGCCCAACCCTAACAAAAGAAAAATAAGGAAAAGAACAAAGTGAACAACCAAAACCTTGATGCTAGGGGAAACCCTCCAATCCCCCTGCCGGTACTAGTAGTAATTATAGCCCCCCAAATTAGGATACTAATAAACACCCCAAGTAGGGTAACGATCCTCAAATACAAACTAATCATCAATGTTCTTTTTGTGGAATTTATGGGGATTACACCCATCATTTCCCACACCTTACTCAAGCTTGTTAGCTATGAGATGAGTCTAAATAAGCATGAGGTTGATAACACCCCTCAAGGTCAATTGAGTACTCATCCAACCCCTCCTACCACCACCCAACCTATGATGTTGCAAAAAAATATTTTCCTTGTAAGGATTAGTAGCAACTGAAATGATTATCCCTCAATCGAATCAACCCTCTATGTCATCCAATACTGGTGATCCTTCTTTCTAGAAAATATTCATGATCTTTGTCATTGTCAATATCCAAACCCAACGTAATCAATATGGTATGACAACAAAACCTATCATTTTAGAAAAGGACAAGGATCCAACCTTACCAGAAGGACCTTTACATATCTTGTGACCCAACATTGACCCTACCTCGCAGGTACCCAATATTATTTTATGTCGCACAACACAGAAACCCAACTCTAGAGCTTCTCACAACTATAGTGTTGTGGATGACTTGGGAACAATCACCTACCACCATGTATACATTGGAAGATCTACAAAATTGTCCTCTGCAACGCAAGTCCCTTATGTCCACTTTAGGTGTGGTGGATTCTTCTAATGCTATTCTTATCACTTTTGACCTAGATAAAATGTAACCTTGCCTTCCTTCTTTGATAGACTTTAAGGTTCATGTCACCGTAAAAAACTAGATTATACATTGGTGTATCATTGACAAAGGGGCCTCCACATGTGTTATGTAGACACATATATGGAAGAAACTAGGATCCCATTTATTAATCATGTCTCTCATGACTTTACATGTGTATGATGGTAATCCTTCACATTTATAAGGCCTACCACAAGATGTTCCCATATAACTTGTAGGTAAAACTATATTGGTTGATATTGAGGTTGTAGTTTCCTAATTGGACTACAACATCCTGCTTAGTCATAGCTATATGTATGTTCTAAAATTGATCACTTCTACCATTTTTCATTTGAATATGTTACCTCACAAGGATAATATTTCCATGCTTGATTATATCACTTACCATAATCCCAAGTTTGTTGCCAACATGGAAAATGTTTTACCTGATATCAAAGGTAGCATATCGATTCTCTCATTTAGTAAAGTGGGCCTAGGAATGTTCCTGAAGTCCTCATTGTCTAGGACTTTTCACTTTGAGTAAGATACTCTTAGGTCACTTCCTTGGATACCCGTCCCCTTTACCATCCTGGACAAGATTCCATATCGGGGTAGCTACAGACGAGGTGATAACACCCCCTCTTACCTCTCAAGAGGGTAGTTCACAAATGTGCACAATCACATATGAAAACTCTTCTTCCCAATAAAAGAATCCACCTGATCCTACACCAATTGTAGGATACTCATGGGTAGGAGCACCTATTCATCAAGTCCCATTTATCTTTCTTACAATAATTGTAGGAACTGATAATATTTAAGTAGTTTGCTAGTAGGGAGTTAGATCTGCATATTATCAATCTATTTTACTAAGAAGTGGTGATCTTCTATGTCAGCAAATGAACATGATTATCACAAGTTCTTCATAAGATCTACATTCATTCATCAAACAAGCTAAGCAACGCTAAGATCTAATGCCATTTGAAAAGTTAAATCATACAAGATAAGCAACATTCAACATTCAAATGGAACAAACTTGAATCATTTCATATTAAAACAATGAAGAGGTACATCCTTACCATGGATCTTGGTGTGAATCCCTCCTCCATTGCCATGAGCTTTCCTTCCTTCACCCTTGCTTTTGAAGAAATTGAGCTTTTCCTCCTCCTTCAGAATCTCTCCAGCATGCCTTTGCTCTTCCTTTCTCCTCTTACAATGCCCCAAATGCCTTTATTATATAGCATTGGGAAGTGTGCTCTCAAGTTTCTCTTTTCAATATGGGATTGCTTCTTTTCATTATTTTAGATCATTTTCACTCAAAAAATCACTTTTCCATAGTTTTTAGGCTTTTTTGCACAACTTAGCATACTTTAAGTACAATTAATGCATTTTAATGCATTTCTCTTCACTTTTTGATTGGTGTAGCTTAGTTTTGGACCTTTGTGAGCGGTTAAATCACTGAACTTGATCTCTTTTGGGTTCTTACTTTCTTCACCTATTCCTTCCATTTATGGGAGAAGTGATTAGATCAAAGAGGATTTGTCTCAGAATGTACTTGTGTTCTATCTTCATGTTGCAGGCGCATAGTAAAAATGTGCTTCTTCTGTCGCATGACTAAGGGTGTTAATTTGATTGTTAACAGATGCCCCCTAATGTGAGAGGTCTGAAGTAGAGCTAAGGGCCGAAATATATTACTGAAATTTATACTCTGTATACTGATACTCTTTATCGTTCAAAGTAAGGATGAGGAAAGGAAAAACTCACGGGCGCAGGATTGAGGATCACACCTGCAAAACATAGCAATTTCTCAAATATATAATATCTTCCTGAGGCGGGCATACCCATGCTCAGCAGTAAACAAGCATGGCCACGAATAATTCACAATGGATCCATGTCAAAAGTAAATTTTTCAGAAGTGTAAACATGCACTTTGATGAGTGCTAGAACAAGGTCTTTATCGAACTTCTGACATGGAATTTTAATATTGCACAGCTCGGGCAGTGCATCGATGAGTGATACAATTGTTTTTCCCAAGGTCTTAAATACAAACTGACGATAGTACGAGTTTATATCATGCGAATAAGTGATTTGATGTCGAGCATAATAAAACACCATCTGATTACCGGTCATTGATGTATACCGTTAATAGATGCGAAGAGACCCACCGATAATGATGATGGACTCTAAGGTACTAAGTACAAACTAGAAAGTGTGAATAGATGTTCTGAAGTCGAACACTTGTATAATCAAATAATCAGGGGTCATTGATGTATACCCACTGTCATTTGCGAGGAAACCTGCCACTAACGACTGCAAGATCCAAGGTACTCTTGGGTTTCTAGATCCATGTCCTAGATGATGTTTTGATGTCGATAGAAATAAATCCATCGGAAGGAGGGAATTAATGCATCCCACGTCAACCGATACGAAACAAAGATCAATAGTCTGATATAATTTGGTAGAAATGCAAGATCCAACACTGTATACTGACACAAGGAAGGCCAACATGATTGGTCAGGAATATTTGAGGAATGGCCAACTCGGTTTGAACTTCCCTTGAACACATAACACGATGCAGAATGGACACTTGGCAACATAGGACTTTGAGTAACCGACCTTAATGAAATCCGCTAATGCCAGATGCATTAACAAAAGCTCCATTGGTGATGGGAAGGATAACCCATCGGTGGAGATCTGTTCAAAATACTGGTACAATTTCCTAAGGCAAATGCAAATGGTGTACTAACAACAGATACAATATTATGTGCTGTGTTCAAGGGCGACAAGGACTGACTGTTGTCATTTTCTTCAAAGTTTATTATATGAAGTGATTCAAGTCTCTCCCTTTTTGGATTTTTGTGTTTTCCAATTTATTTTTTACCTTTTTTCATTTATTAGCTTGAAGAAAGAATAAAGCATGGTATGATACATTAGAGGAAACGAGTGTCTCAAGGGCGTGCGCCTAAATATCAAGGGCATGGGTCAGGCCAAGGCAAAGATCCATATTGCAAACAAAGGCTGAGCTAGTTATGTACACTCTTACAGATGTTTCCTCCATGGGTATGGGTCAAATATACAAAAGCAATGGTTTATAGGCATCTTGTAACAGAAAGTGACTGCATAGGCAAATAATCAACATAAGCAATAAGCAAAGAAGCAGTTTGCACGGATGTTCAAGTGGATATTTTAACACAAGCTTATGTAAAATGACAAAAAATTGGGAGCCCATCAGGATATGGTCAGAAATGAATGAAAGAGAAATATGTGGTCTCAAACGCCAAGTCATGATGGGACTAATAGGGCTCCCGGGCCTATGAGAATAACTCAACATGGGCACCAAAATGGCAATGGGGTGCTGACTAGGGTGTCCCATGTTTGGTAGGCTCTTCTATTGGAATGGTGGAAAATACAGATATGAAGGGATAACCCACCAATTTCCAACAAGTTCGACCCTATGGCAAGTTTGGGTTGCAAAAGGTTCAAATGCATCTTCATAAAGGGATGGCCTAAACCTATACGCAAGCTTCCAAATATACTAGATCAGATCGAGGAACATGCAGATCATGCTCCTATACTTGGGTAGATTTAATCCAATTATGCTCCCAGTGGCCCCACAAAAGATGTCCTTAGGTGGGTGCAACCAAATGTTTACAACTTCATGGGTATCTTCATTTGATGATAAAATGTAATCCAAGAAGTCATGTGAGCTGGGAGATCTCACAGCCCAAATGGGCCAGGTAACCGAATCATATTCCTCCATCAAGGGAATATTTTGATCTGAATATGTCGAAGCTATTTGAGTAGCTTGGTATGAAACTTCTACGACAGATAGGGGTGATCCAAATGCTTGCCAACATTTAAATGACATTACACAAGCTGAGGTCCCTCCATCCATTATGGTTAGACAGATGTTCTTACCATGAGTCGTTACTTTAATCTGAAAAGCAACTTCGGAAAGGATCCTACATATTGAATGGTCTATGGATGATGTGATCAAAGTCTCATTGGATGGATCAACAGCAGCAATGGTAGACAATAGTTCCTTTCTTTGCGCAGGATGACATTGCAATACCTCCAAGGCCGACATGGCACATGGTACTTGAGCTAGGTCCTCAAGAAGATTACTGTTCTGAGTAGCTCGAATGTTAGGATTATGCATTGTTCTACGTAGAACACCTTTGGGGGGGTATGGTAATAAACCTATGGCTGGTTTCTCAATGTAGAGATAACCACTTGGCTGTGATTCCCATTGATCCGATGTACTAGGAGAGACATCATAAGAATAAAGTCTTGTTTGAATGTTCATCTCATGATCACACATGAAGACATTGGCATAAGGACCATTGCCCCCTTGCGGGGGTGTTGGCTGGTTACCCCCTGGCGGGGGGTACCGGTGTCAAAATAGTGGGTTGTTGTTTCCCACCGCATTGAAGCATAGTTGGTGCATCTTTGTTCCCAGAGTTAGCATTTTGCTTACTCTTGTATTTCTTCTTCTTTTCCCTAAGGTCCTTGGACTCGAATATAAGGATTTCAAAATTCTGGGAAGGATTATCACTTTGCTTACCCTTGTACTTCTTCTTCTTTCCTCTCAGGTCTATGGATGAGACTATGAGGATGTTAGAATTGTTGGAAGGATTAGCAGGTTCCTGCATTTCCTGGCCAGCTGTGGGTTGCAAATTATGAATAGAAACTTGTCCCAAATGTGGGGTAATATGTTCAAGATGGTTGACAGAATCCGTCATACCATTGACATGAGGTCCATGTGGCAGCCTAGTTGGATCAAATGCAAGTCTCGCAGGTTGGTTCCAAAAAGATTGGTTACTTTCTAGAACTTGGCCACTCCATTGATGTGGTCCTTGGGCTTGAAAAGCATTCCAAGAGGGGTTACCTCCTTGCGGAGGTTGCATCCAAAAGGATTGGTTACTTCCTAAATGTTGTCCATTCCATGGTGGAACAGGATGGATGGATAGATTGCCCCCTTGCGGAGGTAGGCCCCAAAAATATTGGTTACTTTCTGGAATCTGACCAAACCATTGATTGTTTCCTTGGCTTAGATAAGCGTTCCAAGGTTGATTTCCTCCTTGCGAAGGTGGTGCCCAAAAAGATTGGTTACTTCTTGGAACCTCACCACTCCATTGTGGGATGGCGTTGATAGGTGGATTTCCCCTAGGCATTGTGCTAGGATAAGTCGGAGGATAACCCACCGAGGCATTTCCACCAATCTGAGGAGCATAACCCCAATTGGCATAAATGTTCCATGGTTCATTGCTTATGCCAGGAATATTACCATTCCATGGTGAAGGGTTGCCCCCATAAGTAGAATTTGGACAAGTGTTAGGCATACCAAGAGGATTATGGTTTACTCCTTGTGTGTGTTGACCTTGATTAAACAAACCATATGGAAAACCAATGTTTGGTAAGGCACACCCTTCAGTAGGGATTCCTGTAGATGAAGTGGATGTACTTCTGGGATTGGAACCCGAAATTGTACCAACTGGCACTGAAGTGTTGGTTGAACTTGTGCTACTAACAGGTATACTAACTGTTGGGATTGATGTAGAGGCCAAATTGGAAGTATTTCTACCTCAAGCAACTGTTTGATATTGCAATGATGTAGTCCTTTGTGCTCCTGATGAAGCCATAGGGTCACTTGTTGAATTTTGCATGTCATTCAAACTTTCAAAAAGAGGTTTGATGTCACCCAGTGACTCACGGATAGTAAGTACAACTAGTTCTAAAAGACTCATCAAAGGTAGAATTACATGAGCATTTGTATGATTTTTCAATGTTTCAATTTCAATTAGAGTAAGATCATCAACAATGTTTGTATTCAGTTCGTGATGTGATAATGAATGTTTAGGGTTTGTTTGATGTTTTTCTTCTCGAGTAATACTAATTGTATTTAAAATCAGTTATGTTTCCAAGTCATTAGGATGTGGTTTTTGTATCTGTCTCTACAATGTAGCAAGGCCTTCAATTTCTGGTGATCACCTCGCTGCCATTGTGACTGGTGGATCGGGAGAGTAGCCACTTCTAAGAAGTTGATAAAAGGATGTGTTTAAAATGATATTCTGAATCAAGCAATCCTAAGGCAAACTAGACTCAACAAAAATAAAAAGTGACCACACAGTAAAAATGTCCTTTAGATCCAAGCAAGCAAACTACTTTTCCAAAGAACTAAAGTTTAGTGAAAAGCTAGATTAGAGGGCCTTCTGAAACTAGTAGTTGTTGAGGGATATGAAGCCTCAAACAATTGCTAGCAGCGAAGGTATGAGAAACAATTACAATAAAATTTAATCGCCAGGGGTGCAAGTGTTGGTTCCTGACCAATCACTCTCCCAAGGAGTAAAAGTTCCAAAGTCTGTCTCAGGTATTGCAAGTGTCTCCCACTCACAATAGCCTACGTGATATCCTAGGAATAGCCACTAAAGTTACCACTTCACAATCGACGATCGAGCATAACATTTGTAAGTCGAGGACAACTCTCATGACCAGGAACTCTAGAAATAGTGATGTCACCACAAGGACTTGTCATTGAACATAGAATCCCCCCGATAAGCTCATGTCCCACTAAATAAGCAAGAGGGGGGAACCACCCTTACTTATCCAGATTGACATCGTGCTTGACTCATGTTTCAGAAGCGCTTCCCGACAAGCATTTTTTGCTACTAATGGATTTACTCTCTTTAATCAATGTTAGTTTCAAATTTTTGCAGCCTAGGAGTGTTAACTCTCCAAACCTAATCCAGGGCACTAACCTAAACTTGTTGGTGATATGAAAATCAAAAGTTTGTCAATTTTAGATTAAGCGTCAATTTTAAGGGTAGTTTTCTTAGTCTAAGAAGTGGAAGTGAAACTGGTGGTGTTTTGACTCGAAAACAGGAAAATGAACCAACAATGAACAATGCTCACTACTCTACCTTTCAATTCGATGAATGCTATAAATTAAGGAAGAGTTAGAGGTTCATGAGTTTCTTTCAGACATGCAAAATTTCTTGTAGATTTTATATGTTCATGCACAGTTTTTCTGAAATATGGATAAGAATTGATGTTAAAGACCATTGTAACACAAACAGATATCTCAAGTGAACATGAATCTAATTCTATTACACGGGGGATCCCTGTTTCTCATTCACAAGATCGCCCTAGGGCCCAAGTGAAGAGGATATGCAGAGCCCTTTGGAATGCTTATGAATTAAATTCTAAATTTTTACAAGTGAGCTCCACTTTCTCATTCACAAGATCGCCATAAGGCCCAAGTGAAGAGGATACGGTGGCTTGAAAAACTATATGCAAAAATTAAATCTACTCTGTTACAAGTGAGATCCACTTTCTCATTCACAAGGTCGTCATAAGGTCCGAGTGAAGAGGATATAGTGGCTTGATATAATATGCTTTGAAAAAATCAACCCCTAAACTATTACAAGCGAGATACGCTTTCTCATTCACAAGAT
The DNA here is from genome assembly GCA_027924585.1 of Larix kaempferi. Taxonomy (NCBI): domain Eukaryota; kingdom Viridiplantae; phylum Streptophyta; class Pinopsida; order Pinales; family Pinaceae; genus Larix; species Larix kaempferi. Next base: position 3,335,417 of record BSBM01001218.1, read on the forward strand.
CACCATAAGGTGCGAGTGAAGAGGATACAGTGCCTCATACACAATATATCCAAGAAAACTGAACTCTAAAGGTGCAACTCTCTCTAGTTGTGCATGAAAATCATGAAGATATTCTAACTCTAAAACAAAATGTAACTAATTAAAGTTTATTTCTGTTTTTTGGAAAGAAATTACTCTCAAATTATCTCAACATGTGATGTTCAAAGTGTGTTTTTCAAATGCAAATATGTGTGGAAGGTTCTTCCAAATGTGTATGGTTATTCTTTGGTTTAAAGTTTCCAATCAGCATGTGTAGGATATCTCAACATTTAAATGTCTTTAAGTGGTTTTGAAATGATTCTTTTAATGTGCTTGGAAGACTTGCAACCATGTAAAAGAGACACTAATGCAAGTTAAGATCAGTCCCTAAATATGTAAAAACAGGGATCCATCATCAAATGTGGTTGTAAGCAAGAAGATCTACTACCAATTGAAAGAAAGATTGAAAATAGATGACAATTTAGAGCAAATTTTAAAGGTGTTTGGAAGTGAGTTCCAATTGTAAATATCTTGGTCCAAATGGTACAAAACTTTCCTAACTTGTCAAGAGGAGTAGAGCACTGATCTCAAGCTGCAAATAAAGCCTTAAACAAGTGTGCAAACGTGGTAAAAATCATGTCTCAAAACATATCTTAAGCTAAAGAGATCTCCACAAACTAGTGTATGATTACAAAATTGAATTAATATGTTTGGAAGGTAGGTGACTTGCAAACATGTAAAGGAGACACTAATGCAAGTAAAGATCGGTCCTAGATGTCTAAAGACAGGCATCTATCTTCGAATATATCTTTAATTAAGTAGATCCAGTACAAGCTTGAAGGAGATTTGAAAAGAGATAACAATTTGCAACATTTTAAAACTGTTTTGGAAGTGGATTCCAATTGAAAAGATGTTGATCCAAATTGTGTAAGTCTTTTCTACACTCTTCAAACAAGTAACCTACTGATCTTTAGGAAGCAATAGAAGCTTTAATGAAGTATGCAAATGCATAAACAAAGCCTCCAAAACAGATCCAAAACAGGGATCTCACAAACTAGTTAATGAGCTGCAAATTCAAAACCAAAAGATGCAGATCTTTAAACCAAGAAACATAAGGAAATGTAGGATTAAAAATGGGTAAAGAAGGTTGTATCTTCACCCTAAGAGGTCCCTAATCCAAGCCATACAATCATACCACATGAAAGGAGCAAAGGTGAGGGGGATTGAGGTCTCCAAAACAAAAATTTAAGCCTCGTCGCAACCTGTTAGTATGTACAGTGCGACGACCCTCCAATAGGGAAAAATCGAGATCTACAATGAAATTTTGAAGCATTTGCTGAATGGAGGGTGTGAGGAGGCCGGTTTGGAGATTCTCTTGCTGGATCTAAGGATCTTTTAGTGATCTTTAAGGTGAAAATTAGTAGATCTAAAAGATGGAAATCACCAAAATATGAAGAAAAATAATGAAATATCAAGAAATTTCAAGCCACGGAGTCGCCAATTTGATAATAGATGAAGTAGTTTGCTAGTAGGGAGTTAGATCTGCATATTATCAATCTATTTTACTAAGAAGTGGTGATCTTCTATGTCAGCAAATGAACATGATTATCACAAGTTCTTCATAAGATCTACATTCATTCATCAAACAAGAGAAGCAAAGCTAAGATCTAATGCCATTTGAAAAGTTAAATCATACAAGATAAGCAACATTCAAACATTCAAATGGAACAATCTTGAATCATTTCATATTAAAACAATGAAGAGGTACATCCTTACCATGGATCTTGGTGTGAATCCCTCCTCCATTGCCATGAACTTTATTTCCTTCACCCTTGATTTTGAAGAAATTGAGCTTTTCCTCCTCCTTCAGAATCTCTCCAGCATGCCTTTGCTCTTCCTTTCTCCTCTTATAATGCCCCAAATGCCTTTCTTATATAGCATTGGGAAGTGTGCTCTCAAGTTTCTCTTTTCAATATGGGATTGCTCCTTTTCATTATTTTAGATCATTTTCACTCAAAAACCCATTTTTCCATAGTTTTTAGGTTTTTTTTGCACAACTTAGCATACTTTAAGTATAATTAATGCATTTTAATGCATTTCTCTTCACTTTTTGATTGGTGCAGCTTAGTTTTGGACCTTTGTGAGCGGTTCAATCACTGAACTTAATCTTTTTTGGGTTCTTACTTTCTTCACCTAATCCTTCCATTTTATGGGAGAAGTGATTAGATCAGAGAGGATTTGTCTCTGAATGTACTTGTGTTCTGTCTTCATGTTGCGGGCGCATAGTAAAAATGTGCTTCTCTAGTCGCATGACCAAGGGTGTTAATTTGATTGTTAACAGGAACCCCTGCGTGTACTCTTAAACTTATTGGGCTTACTTTAGAACTTTTGGTTTGGGACCTTACACCACCAAACCCCCCTCTTATACCCCATGTGGTTTTAATGTATGTCCAACTCGCCAGTACTTCCAATGCCCCACCTCCCATGGTTAACCAAGCCCCTGCTTATGCCCAAGAAGAAGCTTGGAATAATGGAAATAAAAGTAGAGACACTCCTCCCTCGTATATGGTCATCATTATTACCATCATCGCACTGAAGAAGGCTCCAACGCCTTGTGCCACATGTAATATCCTTGGTCATTGCACCCATTAGTGTTTGAAACTTCCTCTCTTGCATATTTATATCCATATTCAAGAGGAAAGTAAAAATCCAACCCTTCTTGTAGTCCAAATTAATCTCCTCAATACTACCAAGTAGCATAATAAGACATTGCATACCAACCACTGTTGTGCATTATATGACATATACGACCATTATTCACATCATTGTATGGACCTTCAAAAGTTTCATGCAACCTTAGCAAAAATTTTCTTGTGATCCTCAAAATCATAGGTTACAATCATTGAAGAGATAGTTATGTCTGATCAACTAAGTAAAGGATTTGTATCCATGTACTATATTTCTACCTCAGGTGAATCATCTTCTTCAACACCATCCTCATTCTCACATCCCCTATAGTAATGATGGACCTTCTAAATCTCTCAAACCCTATTTTTGGAAATAATGAAGAGATTCTTGAATCTCTAACCAACCTCAATTACCCTTAAGATGATATTCACCATTTCATGTACTTCCTCCCTTGAGATGCTCATACATTCATAGAGCCTTAAGAGCATTTCTACATCACATCGAAAGACTTTTTTCCCCCGGGTCATGTTGATTGGTGTAAAAACTTGATTCCCACTATAGGTACCTTTGAGGAGGGGAATATGGAAAACATATCATCCACTATTCAAGTGGACATGTCAGTTAAGGTTGGTGTATCTGAAAACATTTTAATTAGAGCTTCTTGTACTTTCGGAGAGGTCAACGCCTATAAATATTGTTAATTTTTGAGCAAGTATGATGAGCTTTGAACTTTAAAACTTTAAGCACGGAAATACTGAATACTTGATTCAATGAACCATTCAATCACATGAGACATTCAACCATAACACAAGATGTACCCTGGGGAAAATCCTCAAAACAATGAGGATGAAAAACCCCAGCAAATCTTCAGAGTATAATTATGATAGATAGTAGAGAATGTATTTTACAAAATAATAGATTGCTTTTCAGCACCCTTGGTGCTAGATAAGAGAGAATACTGAGCAATAGAGAATAGAGATCCATTGTATCAACTTTCCATGTGCCCAACACATTAATAACATGCAAGAATAATATCCCGCACAAAGAGAAGCACCTTTCCTTCAAGGGAGAAGAGAATTCACTTCACACTGAATTCAATAATCATGTATAACTTATTTATATATTCTTCACATGCATCAACTTCTATTTTTATCTTCTGACTTCATGATGAACTTGACCTCCATCTGAATGTATCAATATTGCATGAAGAAGAGCGCCCCACTTCTCATGCATTGCATTAACTCACTAAATTGATTCTTAGGAGGAACTCGCCCCTTAACTCAAAGCTTGCCCACTTAGTTAGGTGGCTAACTTAAGTGTCGCAACTCAAGTGTCTTCTTTTTAGTTTAATATAAGTGTCGTCTTTTAGTTTAACATAAGTGTCATCATGTAATAACACTTAGTTAACTGGATCTTCTTTGTTATCACTTAGTTAACTCTCTTAACTGAAATCATGTTGATTGATTTACTTGCAGTGACCACCGTGAGTTCTTTAATTAACTGACGCATACATTGTAGTTTTAACTGAAGCTTAACCATTCCAGTTCACTTAGTCATATCATGAGCAATTCAAATTCTTCTTTTTCTCTATACATTTATCTTTATCTCTTATCTTTATAGCATGGTCAATATGTGTTAACTTTAATTATCTATCATATCAGATTATACTCATAAGATTTGTCAGATGTTGTGATCATATTAGATTACTCTTGGACCAAATGATCATATGCTAAAGTAATTCACTCTAGAGGTGGCTAGTCTCTAAAGGAGACTTAATAGCAATCAATGACCATGGTCAGTAATACATCACATAACATTAATGCTTCAACATGCAACATCTACCTCTATAACTGGAGGTCCACTCGATGGGTACCTACTATAACTGGAGGTCCACCCCATGGGTACCTACTATAACTGGAGGTCCACATGGGAATCTGACTTGACACACAAATCATGAGCCTTGTCCAACAAGACTTTACAACATCATCACTTTGATACATCAATGCATTCACCTCAACATACGGGGAATAACCTTTTACAACTAAAGGCTTAGTCATGCTTGAGTCCAACTCAAGAATCTACTCCAAGTTCCTGAGTCCAACTTAGGCTCCCTACCTCAACACATGAGGCTCAATCCTGGCTGCACAAGATTGGCTTGGATAATGATTCGTGATGATGTACATTTAACAAATATATCTTCCGAGAATTTTGTGACATCTTCACTTGGTCTTACATTGAAATGTTAGGTCTCAACCCTGCCATTGCGGAACATCGCATTGACACATGGCCATACATAGATTCCATGTCCCAAAAATAATGACCTATTAACCCTTCCAAGGTTCCAACCATAGAACTTGGAATTGCCAAGCTTCAAAAAACAAGGATCATCTATATGATTGCTTATACCACATGGGTATCCAATCTAGTTCTTGTCAACAAGAAGTAAGGCACAATTCGATTCTATATTGATATTAGATATCTTAATGGAGATTCTCCTGAGAAAACTACTCAACACCCTTTATTAATAATATCATAGATGCTTGGGAGAACAAAAATTCCTCGATCTCCTTCATGGATTCCTTTTTGGGATATAATAAAATCCAAATACATCTTCAAGGCTAGTATAATATCACCTTCAACACACCTCGAGGAACCTTTGCTTACCAAGCCCACGCCTTTCGGTCTCAAAAACACCGAAGCCACTTTGCATTGTACCATTTCATATTGCTTCCATGAAATTATTTATAATATCCTTGCATATTCGGATGATATCATTTATCATTCAAATAAATGGTCATAGCTCCTAGAACACCTTCGTAAAGTGTTTCTTTGATGTTGCAGATATAACATTTTATTAAACCCACTTAATTTTGAGTTATCTATCGATGATTGCCTCTTGCTAGAATTTATCATTTCCAAACAAGGGATCACTGTCGATCCTTTAAAGGTTAAATCCATCCTTGAATTATCCCTACCTAAGACTCTGCATCAATTACAAATCGTTTCGAGGCAAGGTGAACTTCTTGTGACATTTTATTCTAGAGTATGCTACATGTCTTCATGGATTTTTGCAATTGTTGTGTTCTAATATACCATTTTTTTGGGATGAATAGGCTCATAGCTCCTTTGAAACTCTCGAAATTTCTCTTACTTTGGCACCTTTGATTATTCATTTGGATTTGAAAAGGATTTCATCCTTTACATCTCGCCATCCCCTTTTACCTTTGCTTAAGTATTGGTCCAAGAAGGTGACGACCATATGTAACATGTCATCTATTATGTGAGTAAGAACTTGTGTGAACCCTCATTATCTAATAATCACGAGGAGGAGTTTTCCTTAGCCATCATTTTTTAATCCAAAATTTGTGCCATTATATCTTTACTAGCAAATCCAAGGTCATAGAAAAAATAGAATCCTATGTTATATCTTTTGAGTAAGTGTGTCATGAATGGAAAAGTAACCCAATGGATCATTATCCTCCAAAAGTATGATCTCAAATTCACTACTCCCGAGAGAAAAAATGATTTGGCGTTGGCTGAGTTTATTTTAGACCTCCCAATTGGTGTAGTTGATCCCCCTATCAATGTTGATTTTCCAGATGAATATGTTTTCACCATATCCTATGATAATCCTTGGTATGGGGACATCCTTATTTATATACACACTCAGAAGTTTGATCCTCATCTATCATGATGGTTGATGACATATTCATTACCAAGCTCATCCTTACCTTCTTATTGGTGATGTTTTATATCAACGAGGGTTTGACACTGTCCTTTCTTGATGCCTAAAATTCCAAGAGGTTGAATGGGTATTAAATGACTGTCACTGTGGGGTGTGTGGAGTCCACCTATTTGATATGGAAATTACCAAAAAAATAATTTGCGATGGTTATTTTTGGCCCACCTTATTTTCTAATTGGATCCATGTAGTAAAGCCTTAATGAAACTGCCAACTATTTGCCCCAAAGGCAAGGGCACCTGCTACCCATTGCAATTTGTCATCTTAGACAATCCATTCCAAAAATGGGCCATAGACTTCAAAAAGTGTAATCCCACATTAGTCGGTGGCCATAAATACATTGTTATGTCTATTGACTATTTCACTAAATTGTCTAAGGCAATGTTGAAAGATAATAACACTACCACCATAGTAACACGTCTTTTCTTCAACCATGTTATAACTCAATTTGGTGTCCTAAAACAACTAACCTTTGATAATAGAACCCACTTCGAAGATGTCATTTGGGAAGAAATCACCTACATCTATTTGAAGTTTGAGGATCAATCTTCATCTTAATATTACCCATAAGGCAATGGGCAATTTGAAGTTGTTATTAAAGTTCTTAAACCATGCTCTAGTGGACAACTAATAAGCACAAATCAAATTAGCATCTCATGCTTTTCCCCACCATATGGGCCTATTAGACATAAATTAAAATTACCAGTGGGTTTACCCCATTCCATCTTGAGCATGGCATGGAGTCAATTTTACCAATTGAATATCAAATCCCCTCCCTACATTTAGCAATTGAAGTTTTCTAGACACCTCTACTTTATTAAAAAGACTTATTGCTTTGTATCAAGTTGACGAGGATCACCATGCCACTTTACAGAATATGCAAATGACCAACAAATTCTCTATATGCAATTATGATCTTCACATCCACCCTCACTCGTTCCATGATGGTGACCTAGTCCTTGTCGATGATCAATCTCATTACAAACTTGATCGAGGAAAGTTTGAGTATTTGTGGCAGGGCCCTATATCATAAAAAAATGTTTGGGATACGGGGCATATTTACTTTCTAGTCTGAATGGTTGACTCCCTGAGAACCCCTACAATGGTTTATACTTGAGGAAATTATATCTATAGGAATAACATTTTTTCTCGATTCGTACTATAGTTGTTTTAAATATCCTTGCATTTGTATGAGAGATATAATTTGTTTTATTACCCTTGTTAGATGGATCATGACCCCTTATGTCATGTTGGTTATATTGATGTCACAAGTTAGTACATTCATATTCTCTCCTCAGTATCTTGGGCCATATATTGCCCTTCACATCCCCTCCTCCATGTTAGTGGTGTTTGTCTCAGTGCTACCACCAATAATCAAGCAAAATACAATGTTGCGGTTGGCCTTATTTTCGATGCTATCTAATTGCACATTCATCCCCTTCATGTTCATATTGATTCTTAGCTTCATTTTGCATAGTTTAAATGATGTTATCAGGTACATGATCTTTGCCTCTTTAGAAAATATCTGCAATCTAGACAATTTGAATTCATTGCATTCATTCATATACTGAAGAATCTCAATAGTTTCATAAATAATACTACAAATCAGATTCAATATTGGCATATCATTCATTATTAATAAGAAAGGAAATCCTAGATGTATATAACCATAATCATCTGCATATCCATGTGTACATGAACAACCATAACACATATCTCATTGCATTACACATAAGGGCCATATGTACACACACACACACACACACACATAAGGAGTGTTTACAAAAAGAGTCTAAGGTTTGACAAAATATTTGATACACTCGAAAAAATATCCCATGCCTAACATGGGGATAGTTCATCTGACTGCCTAGTCATTATCATCATTGTTGTCCTCAATACCATTGTCATCATGATCATTGTTGCTGTTAGGACTAAAAATTCATGGTGATTTCTTCTCATCATGTCCTAAATGGTTTAGGATATAACACTCCTATGCATAATAGGTCTCCACTCCATCGAAGCTTGAAAGCATATCTCAATTAACTCATGATCTAGGTGTTTCCTTCCATCATTTGTCATGCTAGCCAAGAACTGGTCAATATCTTGACAGAGTCCTACTAGGACTGCACCCAATCGTCATCGATGACTCTGAGTTTTGGGTGCCATATCTACCTCACCGACCCACCCACATCGTTGCTAGTTCCCCGTAGGATGGATTGGTCCCAAATATGCACACATATGAGAAGAGAGTCATTAGTAACATGTATCATATAAGAAATCTAGCTACCATCTATGCTAGTATGTAAACACAACTTAACAAATTGTTCAAGTCATACTCACCCTTAGGTCCCCATGCTTGGCATGGAGGTTGTGGGAGCACTAGATCTCCCCAGTAATCCATACCTGCAAATGGATAGTCCTCTATGATGATAGGAATTTGATGCCATTACACAAAGAAATCGAGACATAATGTGTTTCTCATGACATTGCATCCTCCCCTTAGCATCAAGTCTCCCCATGGTTGTATGTAGGGCTCCATTGGTCCTACATCCCTGGTAGCATCATGGCGCTATAATGTTGACGCCCTCTAGAAGAAGTAGGCACATATGAATGTGTTGAAGCTAAATTCCCCTTCATCAACCTTGCTACACTAGGACAATTGTCATCGAACTACATCCAAAAAATATCTTGGCTCATTCATAGTAGTTTCCCATGATCATCATCCAATGTGCATCCAACTGCTAGTAATTTGATGGGGTCCCCCATACCCCATCACCAATACTACTCTTCCCACCACTTCTTAAGTCTCTAGACATTCTATATCCTCCATGCGAATAAAGAAATCATGTAGCACTACACCCTCAATGAAGTGGGCCTTCAAAAAGTCCTCAATGGGCCAATCATATGGTTAGGATCACTACAAATCACCTACCACTCCATACATGGACATGCCATCATGAAGTGCACATTAGGCTAGGTGAGCTCTATACGCTCACCCTATATAATGAATGCTCTTGTGTTTGCATCCCAGTACTCAATGATCTTCATCAACATAAGACCATTTGCTCACATAAATGGGTTTTCAAGGAAATTAAGAAGCTCATATTGTGCAAGTATCGTTGACATAGTTAGAATCCATTTGATATAATCCCAAAGAGTAGGGAAGTCTCTCTCTCTCTCTCCATTTCACCCTTATGGCTACATTTTTTTTAGAAAAGTCAATTGGTCAATGTGCTCTTTTTTCACCATAAAGTGTGACCCAAATTTACAGTTTTTGAGAGAAAAAATGCGACAGTGGTGCACTCATGGTTATTGAAAAATTGCTAAGAATTCACACTTTTTCACCTAATATGTGTGACATTGGGTTGCATCATTTCTTCCTATAAGTGCGATCATGTCACACTTGTCGGAAATTTTTCTATGAGTGTGTAGTAGAAAAGCACTTGAAAACCACGATGACTAGTGGAAAATTTCATAAGTGTCCTACAAGCCCAAGAAGCCCTAAAATAAAAATTGAAATTAAAATAATGAAAGAGCAACGAGAGATCACCAACCTAGAACTTGTGCAATAAAAAATAGACTATCGAAATGCAAGGTATGAGCATTTAAAATCCTGAGCCCCATAAGCTCCTTGAATTATGAACAATGACAATGATTCCTAATTTCGGGAGTACAACCCTACTTATAGGATTTTCTTGGTTTTTCTTTTGCATTATATGACCTCATATGAACTTCGTTTGATTCACCATTCATACAATTGGATTCCATGTTTTGTATTATACCCAATCACATCATCATTTTTCTTATGATTGAGAACTTTTTCTTGAAGCCCTTGTTTTCTGGTTATCATTTCAATGCATGTAATTTAGCCCATATTTTTATTTTATATGTTACTTGCACTATTTGTTTTCTTTCCAAATGTAGCTTTATGCTCTAGTATTGTTTCTATGCATATAGGATTAGGTTTCAATGAGATCACATTATTTATCCACACACGAGAATTCCTATAGGTATAATTCTTCAAACCAACATATAAGTGATATTTCCTTGCAAGAACATATGCTTAGAACTTTATTGTTGACCCCATTTATGCCTATAGGACTTCCCCCTTGTCTTGGCAAGTGGCCCTGACCAACCACCTTTGCAGTTACTCTTGTCCGATAGTAGAGCCTTACCTTCACGGGTCATAATTTATCAGTTTCATTGTGCATTTTGGTACCATTGTCATTGTTCCCCATAGGAATGGGAATCTTGTAGTCCATGACATTGGATTTATCTTCATTTATTTTTTTACATCACTTATTGGCTTATTCCCAAACTTCCACATTTTCGCATAATTTGTTTTGTTTTACATTGCGCAAGCCCACCATTTCATCCATATAGTAAAAGTTACATCCTATTGCTACCATTCATTTAACGCCAAGGATATTACCACTGGTTCCCTATCCATGGTCTCTGCCACTTGCTATCACACATATAGTTGATTCCTTTGGTCACTTTTTGGACACTTATATCCTTGAATTTATTCTTTCTTGACTATCTTTGTTATTCAAGAAACCATTCAAAGTGCCCCATAGCACAACTACAAATTGCATATTATCTCTTATGGCAACATCCGTAATCACCTTTGTTCAAAGAATTTTGTGATGAGTCACCCATGGAATCCTCTTGATGTTAGCCTTTAGATATCCCTTTGACCTCAGCATAACCCCCCTTCCATGAGTATCATCCATCTCAATTATTTTATCTGGTTACCCCGTTGTATCCCTCCTTTGAAATTATTCCCCATACCTTGGGTTATTTCAAGACAAGTCATACATATTCTGCTAGGTCAACCATGCCTCCATACTCTTAGGAAAGGAAGTATTGGGTTCATCGCTCTTTAACCTTCCACCCCCATTGTGTCTCAATCACAACTTAATCCCATAGCCCTGTATTGTTCCTCATGCTAATAGACAAAAACCTCCTCATTACTTTGTTTTCAACGAACCTCCCTCTATCAAGTTCAACACATTCAATCTAGAGGATAGGTCTAAACGCATTCTATACCCCGGCCCATTACCATCACCGATGGGATGCCTTGGACTGACCAAGGAGAGACCTCATTGCCCCTTGGCTTGGATGATTCTCACATGCTTAATTCAAATGCCTATCTTGCCATTGGCAATCATACAATATGGTTGGTTTATTATTCTAGTTTGGTCGACGACCCTAGACATTCATGACTCCCTCTAGCTCTTGAGTCTCTTATGGAATCCTTTTAATTGCAGCTTCCTTTGATGTCTGAGTTGTGTTGGTGACAATGATCTTGTTTCATTTGCAATTCCTTGTATCTATTTGGCTCTATCTTATAGTCACTAAGCCAACTATGAAGAGTCTTTCATACTATGCCTCCTTACAAATCTTTGGCCCCTCCAACATTAACCTATGTTTAAATGATTTGTCATCCTACTAGATGCCATTGTTTCTTCTCATATATTTTAGATTAAAGGTGATATGGACCACAATTATATACTTGGATTGGGCCCCTTTAGGTCCTCATTTTCACGATATATTCTCCCACAGTAGATATTTATGCATTATGATCAAACCTTAGAGATCTTCATCCCATATTGTATTAAGACACTATTACAAGCATGGTAATGTCTGTCTCATTTGTATTTGAGATTATATACACTTTGATGTTGACTCAAAATCTGCTTTGGGATCAACATGATGTTTCACAAATTTATCTTTCCAAATCAGGACAAGAGGTGCTCCTAGGAACTCTCCAGTCCTAGTCAAAGAAAGATGTAAGAGTCATAGTCATTGTGAATCTTGGGTTCATTGAAGAGTATCATAGACTTGCATGCATTGATAATCTTAGCTATGTAGTGACTTATCAAGCACTTAAAGAGTACCAGTCACTAGTTTAAGTTACCTGGTTATTAGTCCAACTCAATGATAGGGTTGCAATTTTAGTTTGGTCAAGGTCACAATTGTAAAATTAGGGATAGTAGGGCTAAATGGAGTTCAAAGTTGTAGTTTTTTTAGTCTAATATCACCCATGGTACACTTATTTAAAAACCATTCAAACCTCAACACCCAACAATGTCTTATTGGCATTCAATCAGGCTCAAATCAACCTCGTTAGACTTGATTAGGGACCTCAATCTTTTTCCCTTAGGAAGATCCTTCTTGGCATTATTTCCAATGTCAAGGCTAATGAGTTCATATTTCGTGAGAAGTGGGCATAGCTTACAAAAAATCATTGTTGCACTCTTTCACTAGTCACCGCGCTAATCCTACATTAATAAGTTCTTTCGTAGTGAAATAAAACAATTTCTATTCATAGTTTAGAAAATTTCATGGTTGTAGCTTGTAGGGATGTGGATAATCTTTCAAATAAGCCATTGTTTTCCCAATTATGAATTTGTATGCCTAGTTTATGAAGGGCACAAATTGCGAGATGGCCAAATTTCAGTGACATGACTTCCTTGTCTAATTCGATTCTAAATCTGGTACCAAGGAAAAAATCAAGCCCAAAGGTGATGTGGGAAGTTTAATACCTTTTTGATAGTATATCATATCCAGGTTTTGACCCCCAGTTTTTGGGAACAATCCTTCACATTTTCAAGACTCTTTCCAGGTATGAGTTCCGTGTTAGAGGATCAAGGATTAAAAATTATGATGACAGATTCCTAAATCATAAAATTGAGACTTCCATGTTGTTGTTGACCTTGAGATATTTATGAAGGTATCTTGTTTTTCCCATTTCGACATCATATGAATGAGTGATAACTCTCTGAAGGCTCTATATGGTTACAAGGGCACGGTCTAGCCAACTTGCATAATATAGTTTCAAGTTAGTCAAAGTAACACATGCAAACCTCAAAACAGTTTGGCAATTACATCTCATTGAATTAATCATCAAGACCTTTTCAACGATGCTTCATTGGCCTCAAATGGATGTTGTATGATGATATGACAACCTTCACAAATTTGAGCAACTTGTAGGCCCCACTAGGCCCCACCGGCCAATCAGTGTTAAAGACATATCTTCCTTAGGAAAATTGAGAGCATATACAACATAGGTTTAGTTAGTTAATTGATGGCATTTCCATGACATGGGGTGTCAAAACCTTTCCAATGGTGTGCCCATGCACCTTTCCAACTACGTGTCATTTAACCCCCTCCTCGACCTTCTCCAACCAAAGTCAATGTCAAATTCAAATTAGCCCTCCTCTAAGCCACCAAAGCCACCAATAATAGCTGGATCTTAGCCTTCTAGATAATGAAAACCCCAAGTCGTCACTCGTCCCCGTCATGCCTCTCCAAAAACGGTGGCTTCAGAATTGCCACCCGTGAACATTACAGGAATTGAATTTGATATGGTTTAAGATGGATACAAAAATATTTTTACCTTAAGTTTCATTGTTTTTTTTGGAAGCCGTTGTGGCTTCACGTGTTAAGTTTTATATTTGGCAAAGTATTACTTATGGGCGTAGGGTCATATGCTATGGTATATGGGCGTTTGGTATGGTGGTTATGCCATTAAACCAAAGTTGTTATATTACCAACGTCTAGACAATGGCATGGTATTATGTGGATGTTAAATGATTATTTTAAAACAAAGTTTGTTAAACGATGGGATCAAACTTGGAAATTTTAATGTTTGGTAGTGAAATGGGAGGGGTTTTTTGTTTTGTCTTTCTTATTTTACAGTTTATATATGTGGGTTTTTCTTATTGTATAGTTTATATATGTGGGTTTAATAGTAAAGAGTATATATTTTTTCTTAAGAGGTTATATGTTCAAATTCGGAAGCGGTAGTGTATATATACTTTTGTAGATTTTAGTAGTCAAATTGCTACACAAAGGGGGTCCTTTGTCCCACAAACAAAGAGGTCCCATACAACAATTTTATGTCTAACTTAGCCATGACCTTGAATTTATATTATTATTATCATATTTAAATTTTATTCTCATTTTTATAGTTAAATTCTAATTTGTAATTAAATTCTAATTTGTATATAAAATATAATTTATATTTATATTTACATTTTTAAAATTTTAATTTATATTTATTTAAAGGAAAAATATGAATTATATATATATGAACTTTATATAAAATAATAACATATCTTCCTCATTCAGAGGTAGAATTTCATCTCGAAGAAACTCAGATGGCCAGGAGACAAAGTTAGAAATTCAATCCATATTTTTAGTCAAACCTTCAAGAGTAAAAATGACCACATGTTTTCCCTTGGGATTAGTTAATGAAGGAAGCATAATTGAAGGCCTTTTGGGTTAAATTCCTTGGAAGGAAGGACATCTCATTTAGATCAATCATTTTAGTTATGGTCTTGAATGCTAATTTTGGCTTTTAGCCTAGAATTTCTATTTTATAAATCACATCTTCAACAAATTAGCCTACATACCAACACTTCCCAAGGCCTTGTTGAGACCATGTCTTGCTCATTTTGAGTCAATTGGTGCCAAATGAACGACATTCAAAAGTTGGTAGACAACATATTACTATGGAGGTATAATATTTCAATTTTGGGGTTGTTAAGTTAGGTGGGTCAGCCAATCAATTTTCAAGCCCATTGCCTCTCACTTGAATTGGTTTTGGATCGAAGCCAAATTGTCCATGGTTGGGGAAACCATATAGGTAGCTACGGGGGATCAAAATCAATTTTGAAAAGTGCTCAAATAGTGGGAATTTCTTCTTTCTGGATATCAATGCCAAGGCCCCCCTTCCCTCCAAAGCAAACCAAAACCCTCCCCAACCATGAGCCCTCATTCTCAGTATAGCCAACAATGATTGATGTCCTTTTGACATAATTTTTTAGACTTGTATGTAGAAAAAGACAAGTGACCAGTCAACATCAATGCCACTTGGAATCTCTAATTCCAACACAAAGAGGACGAGGTGACATTTTTTTATCATCTTTCTCTATTGACTTTGCTCAAAATTACTTTTTCATTCCGATAATTTATTTTCCTTTATTTAATTAAATATCATACTTCACTTTTTGAAAAAGCATTTTGATTTAAAACATATTTACCCAAAAAGACAAAAGGATTTTAGGGTGGTCCACTTGTCACCTTTTCAAAAGTGACAAGTGTCTTCTAAACTAACCTTAGTGTTCCTCCTCTCTTATAAAAAAGAGGAGTGTGTTTCTAATAAGGAAGATTAGTTGAATAAAGACAACAAGCTCTAGTGGTTTATCTCTAGGGTTCTTAGTGTTTGTATCTACTTGTATTCATTCAATTATTAAGATCTGATCATTAACTAGTTAGGCGTTCAAGGATAGTGTAGTAGTTGTTATGTTAGTTATCCCTATGGAGGAATTGGTTAGCTAGGAAACTTTGTTTTCTCCTTGGGTTTAATGTGTTGGATTTCTTGTTAACATGCTTATGTTTATCTTTTGTATGGTCCTTGCACAATTTTCTCAAAGGAACATACATATTGGCCTTAACTAGCAACCAGGAAGGCTAAGGGTCCTTTTAGGACAACCATGAATGCCCTTTTTCCCTTGCTGGTTGGAACTTCCTTGCTTCTCTTTTCTCTATTTCCCTTTGATTTATGTTTTCACTTTCTTTTTCATACCCATCTATTGTTGTCCAGAATAGGCAAATCAACCATTTTTTGTTAGTTTACCCTTCCAAGACAACCTATTTGGTGGTTGTTGTGACATGTAAATTAACATTTTTGCATCATTTTTGTTCAGATTTTTAGATATATATGGACTACATTTTTTCCTAACATGTTAGGGAAGTACCTTGTTTCCCCCGCTACTTCCCTTGAGCAGTAAGGAACCACCTAAAGACCTGTTTGAGGCAAAGGTGCCTACAAACCAATAATAATAATAAAAACATATGATAACCATGTAAAAACCTTCCTCTTGCCCAAAATTTCAGCTTGTTTTATGTTTAATTAAGTTTGAAAATCACTCACATTTTACAGTAATGTTAGATTTTAAATGAAAAATACAATACTTGTGTTATGCTTGCAATTCAACTCATTAATTTAGGATTATTTCCAATGCGATATATTGTTTAAGTTTCTTTTCTTTTCCTTTGCAAATAGATTAAATTTCTAGCTCACTAATCTAGGAACTAATTGAAACCTCATTTTGCACATGCTGACCATGCCAGCCCACAATGAACTTCGACCCCATTCCTTGGGTTGCTGTGAATAGTTTAATTTCAATTGATTTTATTTGTTGCGTTTTACAAGTGGTGTAACTCTTGAGTTGAAGGCTAAAAGCGCATAACCAAGAGATTAGGTGATGGTTGGATTTCCCTTTGATCATAGTTACCGAGGTTAAAGTCGGTATAGTAGGGAGGGTGAACCAACGCTATTTAATTGTAGATTTTACATTATTCTTTCATTTTTAGGTCACTGTTCCTAAAAGGGCCTACACAAAAGTCACAAAAAATATTCTATCAACAGGAAAAAAAAGGATCCATCCCACCTAAACAAAACTATCACTACATTAGGAAAAACCAAACACACACACATATATACAATTTTGTTGACCAAGATACACACTTGTGAAAAAAGTTGTGATCTTGCCATGTGAATGGTTGGATCTTTGATTTAAAGTTTTTCATCGCCAAATTCTAGAACAATAAGGGTCAAAGCTAGGGAATACCCCTCAGGGACCCTCATAAGATTTTTCTTCTTATTATCTATCAAGTGCGTCTTTTGCCGATGGGCATTTTATTTGAATTTGACCGTTCAAACCTTGATTAGCAAGGTATGCTTGGAATACTAATGTGCTTGGGCAAGCTCATCTATACTCTCTCGGGAGGGTTGTAAGTCTCTTCCTTTTCATAGGTATCCTTCTTCCATATAGGATACTTTAGAGGCCCGGAAGCATTAGTAGCAAGATTGGGATAACACCTCTTTCCCTAATTAGCACATGGCCCTACTGGTTTTGACATTGTGATGAATGATGGCTCACCATATTGATACCAAGTAGAATATACTGCGTGACAATGAGGTTGAATGTGATGACCTTTAGAATGGTATGGTAGCCTTAATTATTGATTAACAAAGTTAAAATCTTTGTAATTTACACAATTAAGGGTTCATACTTTTGTTAATCTATCTAACATAAATTAGACCATTTAAAAGAAACGAAACAAAGGGTTGTTTCAAGCCTATCCTTTTTAGATTTTCAATTTTTAGCCCTTGGTTTGATATGACATTCTTACCAAAATCATTGAGAAAGTGAAAAATTTCAGTTCTGGTTTTATTTTCAGCATTATTAACCTATTTAGTTAGACTATAGTATCTCATTAGTTGGCCAGTTTCATCCCCAAATGTTAGTAAAATCATTTGGCCTTCTTTATAACTTTCTTGGTGCACTTTCTATGGAAGTATGGGTTGTTTTTATAGTTTGATTTTGGTCCAGACAACTTGTTGTTCGTATATAAAATGTCTAAATTTTTCAAGCATATTAAAAATTTGGTTGTAGCTATTACAAGTCCCTCTGACTCAATTTTGATAAGGTAATTGCATAACAAGTTTTGAAGTAAGTTGTCTTAGGTCTTGGTGGAACTCGAGAACCAATTTAGTACAATTTAAATGCTTAAAAGGGTCATATCATATACATTTAACCCTATACATGCCCTCATTAGGTCACAACATTATAGTTCAATCCCCATTTTAATTGCAATTGGATTATGGAGCCATAAATACCATTGGAATATTTTCTTATACTTTGTCGTTTTCTATTTCTACTTTTCAACCTTGATTTAAGAAATCATTACATTGTCATACTTTACTCTTCACTTGGAAGAAAAGCCTAAAACAAGGTTCTTCTTTAGTTGGGTTCCTATCACACATCGTTTGAAAGAATAGGATTTAGTGACAACTTTCTTATAATCAATATTACATTACCTGATCACCTTGCATGATGGTGTGACAGAAACATCCCAAGACAAGGGAAATTGTTTCCTCCGGGATTACAAGGCAAGAAGTCACAGTTCATGAAAAATGTCAAATATTCACTTATATTGTTAAATGATGTGGGGACACAAATTCATTACACTAGAATCTGTAAAAAAATTAGGGCACCTATGTACAAGTTGATATTCTGTGCACCTGCGTAAAGTATGTTAGAAAATTCCATGTAAGCAATCAATGTCATCAGTGAAGGGTATGTGAAATAAAATAACATTTGCATAAGAATATTTGGGGTTACAAAGAGCTCATATATTCCAAATTTCATACTGGATAAGATTTTGCTTATCAAACTTACGTGAGTGGAGTAGGAGTAGTACTCTCTCGAGAAAAGAAAGGAATATGGCCTCATTTGCCAATGTTTGTGGGAGCATATGAAATATCTAACATCGAATATGCAAAAGAAGAAGTAGAGGCTCTTGAAGTATTTCATTTTGGTGAGGAAAGATTCAGGGGAAGTGATCCACTGAACGTGATCTACCAACATTGCCAAGCCTACAAGTTCATATGCCCTTATCATAACAAAGTTTGGTAAGAACAAGATATTTATTGGAGAGCTACTTCACTAGAAGAAGTTGAAAATCCTTGGATAACTCCAAATTTAAATGAAATGTATTAATGAGAAAAACACATAAATACATTTAGATTTGACCTTGGGTTTCATATTCCAAGAGGTATTTTGGTCTTCATGATGACTCTTCTTATTACTTCTAAATAATTAATAATATTAATCTATGCAATGCACCATAATCCCTAAGGATTGGGTATCTAATGTCCTCCCCCCTTAATTCAAAGGGGTGTTTGTGACTCCAAGTGTCTTTTTGAATATCTCAAGTTTTTTGCTTCCAAGTACCTTGGTGAAGATGTCTGCAATTTGCTCACTTGTGGAACAATGAATCAAATGAATGCCCTTGCCCTCTACATGATGTCAAATCAGATGGTACTTTGTGTTGAGGTGTTTTATTCAATCATGGAATATGGTATTCTTGGTCAGCATGAATGCAAGTGTTGTTAATTAAAAGGGAAGTAGCATTCATTTGTTTCTCCTGCAAATCCTTGAGTATCTTCCTAAACGACACAATCTCCTTTGTTGCTTATGCAACATCCACATACTCTACCTCTATAGAGGAATTTGTTGGAATGGATTGTTTGTGTGATTTGCAAGAGATAGACACTAATCCAAGACTCACTAGGTATGATAAAATAGATGCTTCGTTCTTGTTATATCCATCAAAGTCTGAATTGGAATATCTAACATGTTTGAAGTCTTCCAACTTAGAGTATTTGAGCCCAAAGTCTTGAATTCCCTTCAAGTACCTTAGAACTCTCTTTGTAATGCACCAATGTCCTTAACAAGGTTTTTGCATAAAACTAGAAAGGATCCCAACTACACATGAAATATTTTTCCTATACATGGTAAGGTAGATAAGAATCCCCACAAGCTATCTATATTTAGTTGCATCCTCAAGTGCATTCCCTTCATTTTATGTTAACTTCAAATTTTGTTCCACTGGAGTAGAAAAAGGATTACAATCATCCGTGTCGAATTTACTTAACAACTACTTTTGGGAAATGAATATATACCTTATATTTTAAGTCACTTCTATGCCCAAGTAGTAGTGAATATGTCCCATATCTATCATCTCAAAGCATTTCTTCAACACTTTCTTTACGGATGCAATGTAGCTTTCATTAATCTTTATCATCAAAATATCATCTACATACACCCGAAGATATACAACGATTTTGCCAATTTTTTGACAAACAAAGTTGCATCATCAAAATTAAATTGCTTGAAATTGATCTTCAAAATATGCTTAGTTAGCTTTTAGCATGTGCGAGGTGCTTGTTTTAGGCAATACAAAGACATTATGAGTTTACATACCTTATGTTCTTGACCCTTCACAACAAATCCTTCTAGTTGATACATGTAGACATTCTCTTTCAAATCGCCATTCAAGAAGGTTGTAGTCAAATCCATGTGATGGATCTTCCACCCATTTCGTGTTTCCAAAGAAAACAAAGCATGAATGGTAGCCCATTTTTCCATGGTGAAAAAGTCTCCTCATAGTCTATACCTTCTTTCTGTGCAAATCCTCTTACCACAAGCCTCACTTTATAGTTGGAAAATGAGCCATCTAATTTGTAATTTGCTTTGTAGACCCACTTGCATCCCATTGATTTTGTTCCAAATGGAGGATCCACCAACTTGCATGTCCCATTCTCATGAGAGCATCATATTCCTTTTGCATAAATTCTTTCTGCTCATCATGAGAAACAACTTTCTCCGAAGAAATTTGGTTCATAGTTAGTAGAAAAAATCAATTCCAATCAAATGAAGCTTCCATATTATCTATATCACTTGAATGTGAATCATTTATGTCACCTCCATTTTCTTGTTTTATTGATCTTCTAGTTATGTCTTTCCAACCTCATCATGAAATTTTTGTGATGGTCTAGGTTTCTCAATTGGTTGATTTGGTGTTTCTTGCAATGGTGTTGCATTCCCATGAAGATTCAAACTAATTCCAATCTTCTCAATTACATAATCCAAGTGAACCTCCTCTTCTAATGAAGTGGATGGATCTTCTTCATGAGGGGGAGATGGCGCTAGAAAAGGAGATTCCAAAGATTGATCCAAGATAGCCCCACCCCCTTCAATATGCAGAATCTCATTATCAAACTCATGATATGTCTTTCTATGGGAAAATCTATCAAGATGATCAAGCTGCAACTCAACAATCTTGTCATTTTTAGTGGATTCAAGAAACAATGCATCTCTGGAAAGAATGAACAATTTATTTTCCTCATCGTAAAGATGATATGCCTTGGTGGTATTTGAGTACCTTGAGAAGATGCACTTATGACTCATTGCACCTAGTTTGTTTCTTTGCTCCTTAGGAATTAAGGCATAACAAGTGGAACCAAAAACCATGAGATGCCTCATAAAAAGAATGCATCCATGCCACATCCCATAAGGAGTCTCATTGCGAAGAGCATGATATGGACTTCTATTTTCAAATACACTGCACAAATAACTGCATCACACCAAAACATCAACATTACATTCTTGATGTTGGTTGTGGAGCCTGATTTTCCTGATTCAGAGATCTTGTTGTTAAACTGTGTTTGTACCCCAGTTTTATATATTGTGTAGGTGAACTATACACTCATCCCAACAGGGGGCAGGGGTCCCGGGGGGCCCATCCCCCCCCAACTGGGGTGTCCAAGGGCCAGCGAGCCCCCGAAAGAAATTTTCTATTGCCTCATAAAATGTTGAAATTTCATAGTCAATCTAACCATTAATTTGATCTCAGATCTGATGGTATAAGTTATGTTAGGGATTTTAGCCTTAGAAGGAAACCCTCTTTATGTATGAGAGAAATGTATTGTGGCTGTATAGTATTATGAAAGAGGTTCTTTGTTACTGCGTGAGAGATACTGTGAGAGAGTGAAGAGGAAGTTGAAGCTGATGTGTTGCGGGTTGTATCCCTTCATTTGTTGGACGGTATAAAAAAGGACCGGCAATTTCTCCATGGACGTAGCGCCTATTGGGTGAACAACGTATATTGGTGTCTCTCTTGTATTGTGTTTATATTTTTGCATCTTATTTTATGCTATTGTTTTGGGATCCTGTTTCTCTAACAACTAGTATCAGATCCAAAGGCCTATTTGGCGCATAAACTCACAGGAAATAAGGGTTCTTGGTTCGAGTGGGAGAAATAATGGTAGAAGGAAAGTTTAGGGTTGAGAAATTTAATGGTCAAAACTACCAGTTATGGAAGATGCATATGAAGGACAATCTATATCGGAAGGATCGATTCCTAACATTGGGGGAGGAAATGAAGTAAGCCAGTGTCTATGAAGGACGAAGAATGAGAGGTTCTTGATAGAAAGGCACTAGGAGAAATACGACTGTTCCTGTATTCATTGGCGGCATTCAATATTTCGAAAGAAAATATAATAGAGGATATGATGAACGCATTGGCTAAATTGTATGAAAAACCCTCAACTTCCAACAAGGTATTTCTAATGAAGCATTTATTTAATATGGAGATGTCAGAAGAAGAGTTTGTTGTTGACCATTTAAATGAATTTAATACGGTTACTAATCAACTAATTTTTGTAGGAGTGAACTTCGATGATGAGGTTAGGGCTCTTCTAATCTTGTGCTCATTTCCAAAAAGCTGGAACGGCTTGGTCATGGCTGTAAGTAAATTTGTCTCTAGTTTAAACACTTTGAAATTGATGATGTTGTTGGTGTTATTCTTAGCAAGGAGAGTAGGGGAAGACAGAGGGAAAGATGAAAGAGCCTAGGTAATCATGGTAAGTCTAGGAAGGGAAAATTCAAATCCAAACTAGGAAAGATATAGTGCTGGAATTGTGGCAAGAAAAGACATCTAAAGAAATATTGCAAATCTACAAAGAAGAAAGGAGATGGACAACAGGAGACTACCCAATAAGCAAATGTAGTAGGTGATGTGTTACAAGATGCTTTGATTCTTTCGTTAGATAATACTAGTGATTACTGGGTAGTATATTCAGGGGCTTCATGTCATACTACACCCCATAGGGAATATCTTTATGATTATGTTCAAGGTGATTTTGGACATGTTTTATTGGGTGATGATGAACCATGTAAAATTATTGGAATGAGTACGATACTGTTAAAGTTAAAGAATGGAAACCAATGGTTGTTGAAAGATGTAAGACATATTTCTACTGTGAAAAGAAATCTAATCTCAACAGGGAAGTTGGGAGATGCCGGCTGTTTATCTACGTTTGGAGAAATGTGGTGGAAGATCACTAAAGGATCGCTAGTGATAGAAAAAGGAGACAAGGTAGGTATGTTGTATTTATGTCCTCACAATACTGACTATTCTATCTCTTTATCTTCCACAGGAACAAATACAATATTGTGGCATCATAGGCTTGGCCACACGAGTGAGAAGGGGATGCAGATTCTCCATTCAAGGAAGTTGCTGCTAGATTTGAAGCAAGTTAGTTTGGAATTCCATGAGAACTGTGTTTATCTAAAACAAAAGAGTGTTAGATTTCTCAGGTTTGGGAAGCAAAAGAAGAGTGAAAAGTCAGAGCTTGTGCATACAGATGTATGAGGACTGGATCAGGTACAAACTCTTGGTGGCTATAGTTATTATGTTACTTTCATTGATGATGCAACTAGAAAAACTTGGGTTTATTGCATTTGATAGATATCTGATGTTTTTGCCACTTTTAAGAAATGGAAAGCTTTGGTTGAGAATGAGACAGAAAAATATTGAAGTGTCTTAGATCTGATAATGGAGGTGAATACCACGACAGGGATTTTGATAGTTATTGTTCATACCATGGGATTCCTAAATAGAATACAGTTCCATGAACACCACAAGCAAATGGTGTGTCAGAAAGGTTGAATAGGACAATCATGGAGCGTGCAATGTGTATGATATTGCATGCAGGGTTTCCCTTACAGTTTTGAGCAGATGCTATAGATACTGATGTTTACTTAATAAACATAGGGCCTTCAAGATCTTTGCAGGTGGCATTCCTACGACATTCCAAAGGAGGCATAGACATGTAAAAAGGAAAATTGTTCATTTATGAGAAATTTTGGTTGTGAAGCATTTGTCCATATTGATAAAGAAAATAGAACAAAGCTTGAGGCTAAATCCAAGAAGTGTACCTTTATTGGATACATGGTTGATAATTTTGGCTATCGCTTATGGGATTATGAAAATCACAAAATCATTAGGAGTAGAGATGTGGTATTCAATGAAAAGGTCAAGTGTAAATATCAGTTGCAGAGAAAGAAACGAGAAACAAAAAACACAGAATACACAGTGCTTGATAAAATCAAATAAGATGAAACTTCAAAGCTGAAAATGAAGAACAACAACAGGTACCTCAAAATCCTGCAAGTGTTAGAAGATCTACTAGGTTAAGTAGACCCCCTAAACGATACTCTCCTTCACTGTATTGTTTATTGATGACTGGTTTTGGTGAACCAGAATGTTATGAGGAAGCAATGTAGGTGGAAACTAGAAAGAAGCGGGAGCAAGTCATGAATGAGGATATGGACTCCTTGTCAAGAAACCATACATGGGATTTGGTTCTGTTTTCTGTAGGTAAAAGAGAATTGCAGAATAAATGGGTTTATAGGTTGAAGGAAGAAGATGGAGGCAAGAAGCGGTACAAGGCTAGACTTGTCATAAAGGGGTTTGCACAAAAGAAAGGTATATAGTTTGATGGAATATTTTTCTCCTATTGTTAAAATGACTTCAATTAGAACTATTTTAAGTCTAGTGGCGGTAGAATATTTGCAACTTGAACAATTAGATGTAAAAAAAACCTTTCTCCATGGGGATTTGGAGGAAGAGATGTATAAGTAGAAGCCATAGGGTTATGAGGTCAAAGGGAAGGAGAATTTAGTATGCAGGTTGAGGAAGAGCTTGTATGGCTTGAAGCAAGCTCCAAGGAAGTGGTATTCAAAATTTGATAAGTTTATGATAGAACAAGGTTATAATAGATGCCATTCTGACCACTGTGTTTATTTCAAGAAGCAAGATAATGGAAGATATATTATCTTGTTATTGTATGTGGATGGCATGCTTGTTTTAGGGTCTAACATGAAGGATATGAATTCACTCAAGAGGAAGTTAGCTAATTCATTTGCAATGAAGGATTTGGGTGCTGCAAAACAAATCCTTGGTATGAGAATAACAAGAGATGGGAAAAACCTCAAATTGACATTGTCTTAGAGTGAGTACATAGAAAAGGTGTTGGAGAGGTTTAGACTGCAGGATGCAAAACCAATCATTACACCTTTGGCTATCCATTTCAAACTAAGTAAGGAGATGTGTCCCAAGACATAGGAAGAGATAAAATACATGTCCAAGGTTCTCTATTCATCGACAATTGGTAGCTTGATGTATGCCATGGTTTGCACAAGACCAGATATTCCGCATGCAGTGGGATTTGTGAGCATGTATATGAACAATCTAGGTAAATAAGACTGGAAGGTAGTAAAGTGCATTCTCAGGTATTTGAGAGGTACTGCTACTCATGCATTATGTTTTGGAGGTTTAGACATTGTTCTATAGGGATATGTTAGTGCATATATGGTAGGTGATAAAGATAACAGGAGGATAACCATAGGGTATGTTTTTATTGTAGGTGGAACAACATCAAGTTGGATTTCAAAGCTTCAAAAGGTTGTTTCACATTCGACAATGGAAGCATAGTATGTTGTTGCTACAGACGCTAGTAAGGAGATGATTTGGCTAAAGAGGTTCATGGAGGAATCAAGTAAGAAGCAAGATAATAACAGGTTGTATAGTGACAACCATAGTGCTATTCATCTTGCAAAGAATCAACTTTACATTATGAGACTAAACATATATAGCTCAAGTACCATTTCATACAATCTGTTTTGAAATATGAACTATTGAAGTTGGTAAAGATACATATTAGCCAGAATCCTGTAGACATGTTGACAAAAGTAGTAACCAGAGAGAAACTAAGTTCTTGCTCAGTTTCAGTTGGCCTTCAATCATGAAGGTGAAGATGAGAATTTTTCTAGGTACAAGGTTTGGAGAATAATCTAACAGATGCAGTAGCAGTGGAGTTGTTGTGATCAGTCTCCAAGTGGGAGATTGTTGGTTGTGGAGCCCGATTTTCCTAATTTAGAGATCTTGTTGTTCAACCGTCTTTGTACCCCAGTTTTATATGCTGTGTAGGTGGATTGTACACTCGTACCAGCGGGGGCGGGAGGGGGGGGGTGTTGGGGCTAGTGGACCTTCGGAGCGAACCCCCCGAAAGAAATTTTCTATTGCCTTATAAAATGTTGCAATTTCGTAGTCAATCTGAACCATTCATTTGATTTCAAATATGATGGTAGAAGTTATGTTAGGTATTTTATCCCTAGAAGGCAACCTTCTTTATGTATGAGAGAAATGTATTGCAGTTGTAGAGTATTGTGAAAGATGATCTCTGTGATTTTGTGAGAGAGAATGTGAGAGAGTGAAGATGAAGTTGCAACAGATGTGTTGTGGGTTGTATCCCTTCATTTGATGGACGATATAATAAATGGACTGGAAATTTCTCCGTGGAAGTAGCCCATATTGGGTGAACCACGTATATTGGTGTATCTCTTGTATTGTGTTTATGTGTTTTATTTTTGCATCTTATTTTATGCTATTGCCTTACAATCTTGTTTTTGTAAAACTTGAAAATAACATGGAATGTACCATATTAAAGAGTGTCCTGTTCATTCTTTCTGCTACACCATTTTCTTGAGGATTGTATAGAATAGTGCTTTGATGATTGATCCCATGCTAAAAATATATAGATTTTAAATTAATTAGAAGTACACCCCCCTCCATTATCGATACGAAGAGTGCCAATACGAGATTGTGTTTCATTTTCAACCCATACATGAAAATTTTAAAATGTTTCAATTGCTTGATATTTATGTTTCAACAAATAAACCCTACACATTTTAGTGTAGTTATCAATAAAAGTTGTGATATATTTATTATCATAGGCAGACGCAGCATGCATGGGGCCATAAAAATCATAGTGTACTAACTCTAGATTTCTACATGTTCTTGAAGTGGAATCATGAAAAGGTTGCTTGCTATGTTTACCAAGGATTCATGCATCACATTTGCTTCAAATTCCTTGGAGTGGTAGGAAAATCAGAAACACCATTTTTCTCCAACATACGAAGACTATCATAATTGATGTGCCCAAATCTAGCATGACATAAGAGACTAGATTACAATGTACCTTCAACATTATGTCAATTTTATGCAAAATTATGTGCCCTTGTAGATGTCTCTTTCAACTTCAACAATATCTCATCCTCCCTTCCTGTCATGATGACCATGTTGTCAAAAGACCTCATTATCTCAAATTTTCCATTAAAAATGTGAATAGAATGGGATTACTGTCGAATGTGCATAAGAGACAAAATGTTTCTCCACAACTCAGGAAGATACGAGAACATCATGCAAAAGAAAATATGGGAATTTAGGCAATTTGAGAATGATGATGTTGTTGCAACTGCAACCATCTTCCCCATTATTCCTTTTGGAAATGATGGGGCCCCTCCTTGAATTTCCACACCTTGAGCAAGTTTTGGTTTCCCCTTAGACATAACCAAGTATTATATCAAAACTCAATTCCACTAAGAGAGACAAACCCTTAAACTTTTTTCAAGTTTTTGCGTTTTGGCGTTTTTCCTTGAGTTTTGATGTTTCAACGAGTTTTTCTTAGTCTGTCGGCACATTGGTGAACTTCTCTTACTTCGCCATTGTTTCGGTGAATTGTATCCAAAGCGTCGCAATGTCACTCAACTTAGAAAAGTTTGTTGCTTTGTCAGGTCACTCACTCAATGATGCGAAAATGACGAAGTACTTACTTAACTTTCCGATAAATTGGTGGATTCTAGATACCTATCCGTCGATGTTTTGAATCAAGTTCTCCGAATGTTTTGGTGTATCTCACTTAGTTTCGCTGCAACAATAAATTGTTTCCAATCGAAGGATTTTGCATAACTATGTCAATATGTTTCAACAAGATTGGCCTAAATACACTGAAACGTGCCAACAAAATTCAATGTAAATCACCGATCCAATTGGTTTCCAATCACCGAAGCACCCCGAGAGTTGGATTATCGATAATTTTTGGTGAAACTCATCCATTTTTCCTAAAACATGCAGCGTGACTGGACAAAAAACGACGCAATGCTTTGGCGCAACTCATTCTAAATCGTCGAAATTTTCCGTTTAACTCCATTTGATCCCTGCGTTCATGAAATCATTTAAGGTGGCGAAGTATTAGGTCTATAAATAGTCACTTGGTCTTCCCGTTCCATACTCTGTAGCACCAACTCTGTTGCAAGCCTGCATAGCCACCTGTATGAAGCAGAGTGAGGTCAATGCCTAGATCGTAGTTGCTTAACCCCTTCCACCTTTCATTGGTCCACTAGGTAAGTACCTTTCAGACTTGAGTCTACCCTTTAACTCCTGAGTAGGTAGTCTAGGGACTTTAAACCCTGATCAGTGCCCTAGGGATTAGTCTTCGGGCAAGTGGAGCTACTATATTCCTCCCTTTTAACCATAGGTTGCAGGAAGAAGTCATACAACCTTTAAAATGTGCCCTTTTGTAGTATTTGGATAACCCTTTCCAAAGAGGGATAAAACCTATTTCTAAGCCACATTTGTCCCCTCTTTTGAGCAGGGTTAATCCTTGCTAGTTTCATGATTTTACATTGGATACGATTTTCTCTTCTTACTCAAATAGGTTGCCCCAGCTCTAGGTTTCGCACAATACTGTTGCAATGATTGATACGGCCCTAACAAAGGAATGTGGTTAATGTTTGACCTTCGCCATAGAAGACCGAAAATTGTTCCACCTACCTCAAACATTTTTGCATAGGATTTATTACTCTTCGATGGCCAAGAATATTGGTGGATTTCTTTTCTTCTTTGATATGTGGTTGCATGGTGGGAATCTATTGGTTTTGGGCTTTAAAGTACTTGTTTAGCTAAGTTTTGAATATTTGACTACCTACAGTTGGCTAGACCTATTTTTGGTCCTGAGATACCTGGGAATGATCATCATGTGGACCTCAAACATGAAGGGATAGTTTGAGACTATTGTTGTTTTCATTTTGCTTGCATTAAGTGATCATAATCTGGTTCATATGCATATGTCGTTGGTTTGTATCCCATGAAAATTGATACTGTGGTCGATGGCTTGTAGGATTTCACCATGCCACAGCGAACCACGAGGCAACACCCTAAAGTTGTGTAGGAGATTCTATCAGATGATGAGAAAAATGAAGAGGTTCCTCTTCAAATCCAATATGATGATACTCAAAGCACTAATGGGTATATGCCAGAGTATAAATGGGGAGAGATATATCAACTTTTCAAAAATGAATGATATCAGAATGCCAACATAGAAGAATCCCTAATATACCATAACATCGAGAGATCAAGAATCCATAAAGTAGTAGTAAGAGCCGAGATGTTCCCTTGGGCATAAGTAATAAGTTGGCTCATACCACATATCAATGCCATGACCCATATCATAAAGGACACTTTGGGAAAAGGTATCACCTCATTTCAACCGACCCATCTAGAGAAGGCTACAAAATTCTAGGGGCAGAAATCTACATGACTCTTGAATGGGTTGAAGGCTTGCAACTTAATTACATTGGTTTCATCAAGCAAGTGTGGTTTCCCGAGAAATAGTTTCGCCAGAGGGAGAGTGGGGAGTATGAAACCAAATTATTAAAAACGCCTTATCAAGTAGCCACGACTCTCTTATGCAGAATATACAGGATGGATATTACATCACACTTCAAGCTTCATTGGACCCGATACTACATTATGTCATAGGGCACGCCACAAGGTTCAACTGAACATATATCATTTATGCCAATATGGAAGATGTTATTAAAAGAGCACAAAATGGTATTCTTGCAAACAAATCGGAGTTTCATATAGGCTTTGTATCATTCTCCATCACTTCACAAGCATGGGATGGAAATGGAACCCTAATGAAGTACCCATACATGTTTGCTACTAGACATTTTGGGCACAAAAGCACACTAACTACTACAAACAAATTTGAGAGGAGCTCATCATCCCTTTGCGAAAAATCATCTATGGTAAGACACCCAATTGCATGACTAATAATGCTATTAAAACATTGACCTAGCTAGGGGATTGGCACATGACATATGAAGGTACCTATTTATGCATATATGGAGGATATAAAGCCCCATATGTTTACCCCAAGTACATCACAAATTACATGGTTCTCAAATAGACTATGAAGAAAACTTTCATAGATGGTATTGGACATTACTTGAATAACAATAAAAAGGATTCATGGCCTCCCCTACGTATAATAGTTGGAGCATACGATATGTCTAAGGTGAAGGAGGCAATGTATTTGACCCAAATATTTGAATCCTTTCACTTTGGGTAAAAGACCTTCTATAGGAATGGAAACCATGGGAAGGTGCCCAATCATTATGTAACAATCAAGATTCATTATGGCTATGACGATCAATTTTGTGCAGAGAAGGAAGTATATCGAAGGGCACACAATTTTGAATAACTAGACAAGAGGAGAAAGCGTGGTAAATCACTAAAGAACCTGGCCCCAGCAAACATGCTGAAGAAATAACTGAAGAAATACAACATAGATTATTGAGAAAATCCACCCTAAAAAAAGGCTCAGCTAGAGGCTTTATTGGCAGAAACAAACAACAAGCTACAAGAGGAAGAATAGGAAAAGAAAGATGAAGAAGAAATAAGCAAGAAGAATTGATCAGAGAACAAGAATAAGCTTGAAAAAGAGAAGAACATGCTCTGCAAGGAGAACTTCAGAAGAATAAGGAAGAGGAATCTCAAAAGGGAGCTACAAAGCAAGAATAAAGACAAGCCGAGGAATCCCAAGGTAGCATACCTTAATACATGGACATTGAGTATACCTCTACTAGCATTGATATCCCACTCACTAGAGGCCACTTTTACTTCAGATAATTGGGCATCACTCCATACAAGCCATCCAAATAAATTGTTGTAGTTAGACTAGAAACCATGGTTTTTGACCCTAAAAGGAAGAATATTATCAAAAATATGGAGAAGAGACTCAATATTTCATTGCAATCCAAGATAGTTACCACTTAGGAGGTTCCAGTATTTGAGAAAAGTGATAAGGCACCAACATTTATTGCATTTGTGAATTTGGCTGCTGCCATGGCTAGCCAAGATAATATCCAAAAGTTGTTGCATGACATTGAGAAAGGTAAGAGGAAGATTAGCACATGGAAGACCTCCTCTTACAAGCAATAAGTAAAAGGGTTGATTTAAGACACCAACTTGATGCTCCATAAGTTGAGAAGAGGAATGAAAATGTCCTAGCTCAAAATCTACAATCAAATAAGGATGCACTAGTCACTGAGGTTGAAGTTCTCGAGGTGGAAAGTAGCCATGAACATACAGATAGGGGAGATTCATACCAAAGGGGATGAGATGATGGAGCGGGTTGAGAGCCTAACGATAGGAAATACAATTCTAGAATCCCAAGTAGAAACTCTTCGTTGGGAAAAGGACTCATTGATAGCAAAACTGGACGTGCTTCTAGAGAAGAAGATGGATCCTAGCTCATTTCCATACTTGCGCAATTGCGCAATAACATGTATTTCATTCACGAGAATTGATTATAGAACAATTGTTTGAGATTCAAAAGATAGTCACCAAGCTCAGGGAGGTATCAGAGGCATCCCAGAGAAGTGGTCTCAGATTGCCGATATAAAGGGAAAATTGAAAAGAGTGGTAGCATGGCATAAGCAGTGCACTGAAATCCCACCATATTTTCCCAAAAGGATGATAAAAGAAATGCAACTCGATTATGTTACTTTGTATAAATGCTAGAAACCAGGGGAAAAGTTACAAAATGAGGACTAAGCTTCACTTGAGAAATGTAAAAATGTGCACCAAAATATAGTGAAAGTATTCGAGAAGTGCCATTTGCCTCCACCAGGGACATTTGAAGAGCCCGTACCAAAAGAACAACGTTTGGTAGAGCTAAAAACAATTAGAGATGAATACTTGGGTGTTATCCAGAGAACAACCCAAGTTATTTCACAGGTCTTACAGGAACAGGTTAGGAAATCCACATTAAAGATTCTGTTCATGACTACAGATCACTGCTCAACAACTAAAGGATTGACCACCTTATCTAGAGAATTTGTCCTTCACGAAGTGGCATTGCGTTTATTAGAGCCCAATAGTTAAATGTCATATCTTATGATTGTGAAATTTGGGATGAGTTTATTAAAGACCAAGGAAACACCCCTGCTTAATTATGCAACTTTAGTTTTTTTATTATCATATTTTATGTTGGAGAAAATGTAAATGTAAGTGACATGTGTATGGGAATCCCAAGTGAGTTGTAACTGCTTTAGGGGAAGTCAAATAGTCATATAGGGTTTGGGTAAATTATAAAAGAAAGATAAGAAAGAAGAGAAGGGACTTTTGGGTGGGAAGTTTTGGCAACTCACTCTGTGTATGGATTATTTCTAAAGATGAATAGACAACTTATGGACTCAAGTTTGGCATTGGAAGGTGTGTTTGTTATGTGGATGAATGCCATGTAATTGATTTCCTATTCTCCTGTGAATCATATGTAGTAATATTGTTCTGTTTACCTATCATATTACTCTAATGGTTCATTGTTGCTTATCATGTATGTGTTTCCTACAGTCTTCTTTTGCTTTCTACGAGCTGTAAATGCAAACGGTGTTTATGCTGTAATTATTTTGGTATTTAATCTCATTTTGTAGTTGTGATATATTTAAATTTAAGTGGTTATCTGCTTTTGGAATGTATCGCAACATCATTTACTGCTTGTTCTATTTAACTTGACTCCTTGCAAGGATAGGTTAGATTAGTTTAGGATTGCATCGTAGAATAGGACACTTGGCATTTTCATTTATTAATAAAATCCTAAACGGTGGACTAGATCACAACTGGTAAAATCCCCAACTAGTGAACGGTAGTCGGGCTAGAATCTAGATGGGTTCCCCATTCTAAATGATAATAAGTCTAATTGGGATTTCTCACTAGGGAGAAACCCTATTGTCAACGCTAGGAATTTTTCAAGCGTCAACATGTGCCAATTCTTGAAGGTTTAAGACTAGATTTATCTTCAAAGTATACTATACCCTCTACATTATCATTCAATTCTTAAAGGAAGTCTATGGAAATTCATGTGGCAAGCAGCACCTGTCTCAACCAACCATGCATCTCTCCAAGAAGAAAATGAAGTATTGAACAAATATTCATTTAAGCCAATATTACAGTGATCAATAACATAATGAGCAGAATCAAGAGCTTTACCTTTTTCTTCTTTATGTTCTTACTTTTCTTTGATCTTATCCCATGGGATTCTACATGTCTTTTCCTTATGTCCATTCCTTTTCCCAACAAACATGGTGAATATTTGATCTCCCAACTTGATTATGCCTACCCATCTACCCATGAAATTAGTATTTTCATGTCTTCTCTTACTAGATTATCGTCTAGAAGGATCATGTGATTGATTCTTTCCTTTTTGAGAAAGGCACACACTCTCTTTGGTGGGTTGAACTATCTTCTTCCTGAAATCTTTATCATGTTCTACAATTTTTTCCACCAAAAAGTCAAAATTGAGGGTCTTCAATTGGCCAATAACTTGAAGTGATTAGAGATGGTGAGAATATGTGGGGTAGAATACTTTGATGAAGGCCATGAGAGGTATGCCTAACTTCACACAAGTAGCTTCAATGTCATGCATGATGGCTTTAATTCAAATGCTATAGCCATGGGATCATTATCCATCAACTCTAGGTTGAAGAGCTTCAATAACAATTGAATTATATCTAATTCTAAATGTGAACCATACAAATTTTTCATTTTCTTCAAATTCTTCAAAGCACCTATAGAATCTTTAATAGATATGATGAACCAACTCACCTCTTCACTCACATAAGCAAAAATCAAGGCATATGATTTCGTATATGTATGCTTCCAAATAGCAAGTTCCTTGTCTTCCATAGGTTTGGTAGATGCAATATCCCCATCTCCTTCACAAATGTGATCCGGAAATTGAAACAAAAGAATGTATTTTTTTTACACTTACTATTGATTCTCTAGTTACTGAGATTAAATAAATTGTTTGGTATTGGAAAATTTCAAGTTTACACATCTTCAATATTATATATGATTGTATCATCACAATGGCAGTCTAAATTATGTAAGACTAGTACATAATTTTCTAAATCATTGGAGGTCTATCTAAATCGTCTATGCTTGGCCTGTAACAACCCTAGAACTGAAAAAAAATTTATTTTGAGAAAAACATTGATCTGGTTTTATTATAAAGTTTTTATGACCAAGGTGGTCAAGGATGGCTATAATTAACTATTTTTATTTTTAATAAATTTAAACGTGGAGACACTCATCCATAGGGGACTGTTGAAGAGTGTTCATTGACCCACTAGGAGAAATGAAACTTGTTATAGGTCAAATCTGCACTTCTTCGTTCGTGATCACATTACGCTGTCGATCACACAAAAGGACAACATGGATTGAAGAGCTAGATTGTCCTGGATGATGTATGGATTGAACCTACTCTCTTCAGCTGAGAATTTCCCTGATTTACCTAATCTTTTGACATGTGCACTACTATGTGGGCATTAGACTAGCGCACATATGCTAGTATGCCCTACTTTGCTCAAGTGAAACTAGCGCACACCTTGGAAAAGATGCAGGTGCTTGTTGCAAAACACAAAAGTTGTGTCCTGTGCGCTACTATGCCTTGAGGAAACTCACACACATCTTAAGATGAAATAAAAAATATATTAAATTGACGAATTGGGATTAGTTGAAGTTGGTTCTGCAACTTCCCCAACATCCCAATCCAACCACCTCTCGATTACAACTGCCTACCTTGTCCCATAAATACAAGGAGGATCCATGAGAGGGGTTAGAGAGTGATAGAAACCTAGAAAGAATGCATTAAGGGTTGTTACACTGGAGGAAAGTCCCAAGTCATTGTGAAGAGCAGGAGCCTAGGACTCAGTTGCAGAAACATCTCGACATGTCAGGTATATTGTATTGATTCATGTTTCTTTGACAATAAAAAGGTCAAAATACCCTTCCTGTCCCAAATCATATGTCCATTGGATTGTATGTCTATATGGCTTAATATCTGATTATATTTGATGTTAAATTAATTTCTGATTTCATCATATTTTAATATAGTCAAGATACGCCGAGGAAGGTATCCTTTGTATTGCAGGTTCATCAAGCGGGAGATCAAGTGAAAGCTAGGACCAGCCGTCGGTTAACGGTATGTATTTCGATATCCTGATCTCTTTCCTTTGTAAGAACTAGTTGCAATGCAATTAATGTATTTACCTGTCAACCTCGCCCAGTTGGTAGTGTCCATCTCCTCACTATAAGGTAGAAATCCTGAACATCAAACTAGCGACTCCGCTAGGGAGTAACCAGTAGTTATTTTGCTCTAGGAGACTTAGTTTTGGTTTTCTTCCAGCCCTTTTTTCAGTTTTTGATTCTGTGAGAGGTCTTTTAGGTCTGTGTTTACTATTCCTTGCTTCTTGATTCATCTTAGTTGTTGCTGCAAAGCCTATTCTTTGTCCTTTTGTGACATGTGCGCTGGTCTTCCCTAGTAACAGTAGCACATACCACCTGATGAGCACTACTCTTTACACTACACAGTAGCGCATATATCCTAATGTGCACTGGTTTTTGCACTGCACAGTAGTACATTTTCCTGTAGTGTCCAGTTTTTGGTTAGGGTTTGATTTCTAGTTGTTTGGTTCCACTTCCAGACTGTTGCTTTTCCTTCTTGACTGACCCCTGAGACTTCCATGTCTCTTTTGAGTCTTGTCG
Source organism: Larix kaempferi (assembly GCA_027924585.1). Taxonomy (NCBI): domain Eukaryota; kingdom Viridiplantae; phylum Streptophyta; class Pinopsida; order Pinales; family Pinaceae; genus Larix; species Larix kaempferi. The sequence continues at coordinate 3,371,304 of BSBM01001218.1, forward strand.
TCCTCTCTTGAGTCTTTTTAGTTGGTTTGCTTGCTTGAGTACTTGTTTAAGTGTCTTTCCTGCTTACTAGCCCTTTTTGAACTTCGTGTACTATTCTCTTTTGGACATAACTGCATTCTTTTATCCTAGTTGTTGTTGCAGTCATACAGACCTGCATTCTTAATGTTTGTTTCCTATTGCAACGTTTAGCACGCTTTCACTTTTGTCTTATCCTTTCGATTAGGGTTTGGCTTCAAGTTTGAGTCCTTAGGATTGATTTTGAAAGGTTGCTTGGTTTAGATACTTACTGATTGTCTTACCAGTTCAATCCAAGTTAGTCAAATCTTTCTAGTCTTCTTTCTGTTTAGTTCGTGTGTTGTTAAAGTCATTCTTGGTTCGCTTGCTTACTTTTTGCTTGGCTTAGTGTTTTCTTAGGGTTTTGATGCTTAGGAACAACCTGTTTAGGTTTTCCTTTCCGTTACGAGTGTCTCTTTTCCCTACTTCTTTTTCACTTTGTTTCCAAGCCTCAAGTTTTTCTTTTGCAAAAACTTGGTAAGTCAAGTCTTCATTGAGTCTCTTGATTCGTTTGCTTTGAGCCATTTAGATGTTTGCCTTATGCATGCTTTATTCTTATATCTTGCTTGCTTTTGTACAAGTTCTTTTTCTTTTACATATATCAGAAAAGACAAAAAATTGTTCAATTAGCTTAGTAGTAAGGTCTTTCATTATTTTAAGGTAGCATAGTTTGCTTTGAAATATCAAAAGAAAAATACAAAAAGATTTTGATTTAGGTTTGCTTAGGTTTCAAGTTTTTGAAAGAATCATAAACGAAAATAATTTTTTTGTTGTTGTGAATTTGAAAGCATTTGCACTTTACTTTCATAACAAACCATTCCACACACCGCACTACAACCCTTGAGTAACAAGTAGCCCTTAAAAAGAACCATTAATAAAATTTATTAGCAACATTTTTCTTTTTAGGTAAACACGACATCAACTAGCTTAGGCTAGAGTTTCGAGCTTAAATCACCTTAAACTGCTCGGAACTGGTTTCATTACTCAAGAATCGTAGTACGACTTTCATTTAGGTAAATCCATCTCTATCAAATAGTCTTGGGATGCTCTACTCAAACCAGAGTTAAGCACGAGGCCGTGTGATATTGGAATTGTTGAGGATAGCCCCTTACTTTCCTCTCAACCATAAACCAGAGTTGACTCGCGTACGGGGGTCCTTTCGGACTTTGGGCTTTGCTACCCTGCCCATGGGTTTTGACTAGGCTATTGACTGTCCCCCCAGGTTATTTCGTATTGATGGTAGCCTTAGTATCAGACCTCTAGGATTCTACATAGGTAGAGTGGGCGGTTATTCCCATTTCACCTCGGACAGACATGGAAGGTAACCCTCTAGCAGTAATCGCGGGAAAACAGTTTGGTGATTCAAGTGCTTGCACCCAGTGGACCTCCGGAGGACGCCATGTAACTGACCGTCGATACTCTATTAGTCTGTTCTGGGCCCTAATCATCCCAGACTTGCTTCCGAGAGTATTTTCCATCTGTTTTCTTGGTTTGTTTACTTAGGAATTTTTTAGTGGTATGCTGTTTGCTCCTTAGTTGTAGTGTCCACTAGGTTTTTACTTAGTTTTATTTTGTTATAGTTGTGGAGGACCAACATCTTCGTCGGTCTCGGAGGTTGCAAAACCTTCCCCCACTCATAGTGGAGCCTCCACCGCCATCGCGACGTAGGAGAACTAATTCTCATGGTTCTTTTGAACTTACGGGTGACACAGAGGTTCTTGGAGAACCACAGCCTAGAACACCAGATCGACAAGTCTTTGATACTATCGAGGTTGAGGATCTAACTGCTACAGAGTTTAATACTCTTTTTAACCCTCCTCTTACAGGACCCAACGATCCACTTCTGGTACCTGTTGGCTTCCAACAACCTGAGTATAGTGCTCACCTTTTTACATCGGGTTATACCATGGTTAACCCAGGAGACGATCAGGGAGTCCCAAAAACTCCCACAACTTCTATGGAGGCAAGGATTCTTAATCCTTCTTTCTCAAACACTGCCCAATCGAGTTCATCGCAGAATGCTTCGGCCTTGACCCCCTCCTTTAGTTTCAATGTTGGCACTTTAGGCATGCCGAGCTCATTAGGCTCGACAGCTGCCTCAGCCTCCACACCTAATTTTGGACCCAACAATGTCCCTTTATCAGGGATACCCGCAGTGAGTTTCACTCAGTCTTTTGCCACACAACCATTACAAGGTGTAACTCAGAATATTGCTTCTTCATCCGTGGTCGGATCTATCCCTTCTGCATCCATGCCCATTATGGGTACAATGACGGCACCATCCACTACTACCACGCCGGGTTTCAACCCCTATGCAGGTTATAACGTTAATCCGTCGAATATACCTGTAGGGAGTATCCCCTTCTCTCTGTTTGTTGGAGGAGGGGGTAATATCATTAACCTGCAGTTTGGTGGGGTTAACCCCCAGTCACAATGGATTGCTGCCCAAGGATACAATCCGCTTACTTTCAGATGGAACAGTTTCAATCCTTTCGTTTCACAACCGAAGGCTGGGGGAAACCCCAACCAATAGTACACAAACCAGGCGATGGGTGGTTCCCAATACCAGGTTCCTGTTTACCAGATGCCATTAGCTCAACCACGTTTATTGTTTTTGGCAAATTTAAACTTGCCATATCTTTCAAAGATTAAAAACGCCCCTGTGCGCCATGATGCTGCATGGCCACTCGTTCCCACTAAGTTTCCCTTAGACATACCAAAGTTTGAAGGTAAGACTAGTGAGGACCCTGGTGACCATGTTACAAAATTTCATCTCTGGTGCTCCTCCAATTCGCTGAATGACGATTCCATAAGGTTAAGGCTCTTTCAAAGAACCTTGACAAGTAACGCAGCCTAGTGATATATCGAATTTCCTGCTGCTGCCTATGGCACCTTTAGGGATCTTGCCATTGTTTTCTTGAACCACTTTCAACTTCCAGTCCGGTACGATGCCGACACTGACCTTCTGTCGACCTTTCGATAGAACAAGGCCACCCACCTGTCTGATCATATTCAGGAGTGGCAAAGGCGAAAGAGGCTCATCAAAGCTGACATCCCCCCATCATTCTTGTTAGAATGGTACCTTAAGTCTCTTCTTCCTTATATTTCTAAGGAAGTTGCCACTTCAGGGGTGTCCTTCGAAGAGGAATCCATTTTGAGAGCCCAGTAGCTAGACTTGGTCTATGCTCAGTTTAAGATTTTATATGAAATCATTCCTGATGCGCCGAGGTCTAATATAGACTTAGGTAAACCTAAACCTAGACCACATGCTGATGGCATTGTGGGTTCAGTCAATTCCACAGTGTTTGATGCCTTAACAAAGCAGGTGCACGCCTTGTTTGTCAAACAGTCTGCTGCAGAAGCAAATTCTGTTGCATCCTCCCCTTCTACTACAGAATCTGTACAGCAGGTGTAGACAAACCAAAAGGGCTCTCAGCAACCAAAGAGAAAGGGCAAGAAAGGGGAGGGAAACCAACAAAATCCCAGGAACACACAAAATGCCGAGGAGGGCAAAAAAGAGAAAAGGAAGGCCAAGTTCCCTTGCAAACTATGTCAAGAGTACCACCTTACCCATCAGTGCCCCCTAATGGAAGAAGCCCAGTAGCTAATCCGTGAAAAGAAACCAGCTGTCTTAAAAGACCCTTTCCCTCACGGACAGATTTCAGCTTCTGGCAGCTCTAGTGATGGGAGCACCACTCGTGCCACCTCTGCTAATCAGTCTTTCGTTAACTTGGTTAACTCATATGCTCTACTGCAAACTCGAGCAAAGAATTATACCCCATATCCGCAGCCGAAAGATGCTCCTGAATCCTCTACTCCTCTTCACATTCTAGTGGACACGCTGCCGAAGATACCGAAAGGTGTCTACAAAAGGGCTGTGCACAACCCCAATGCGCGGGTTGCCCCCAACTACAATGTTGTGGAGGACTTAGCCCAAGCACCCTGTGCCATGTCTACTTTGGAGGTACTGCAAAGTTTCCCATTGCAACGCAGTGCACTGCTCACAGTGATTGGGAGTGTTGATTCATCCACCATGCTTGCGCATTTTGATATGATAGATATCAAGTACCGGTTTCTGTATCATGTCGCTCTCCAGATAGAGGTCGTCCATGGTTCTATGACCATTCGACGATCTGTTGTAGATGAGGGCGCATCAACGTGCGTAATGTCTATCTCTTGCTGGAAAACTTTGGGCAAACCCGAGTTAGCTTCCTCTAATATGGTACTCACTACCTTCGATGGAAGATCTTTCCATCCACACGGAGTCTTACCATCATTTGATGTTGAACTTGCGGGCAAGCTAGTATCGGTAGAGGTTGAAGTTCTGGATGCTCCACTCGATTATAACTTGTTGCTGGGTAGGAGTAGGACATATGCCATGCAAGCAGTGCCGTGAGCTGTTTTTCGGGTCATAATGTTCCCCCACGAAGGAAAGGTCATCACAGTCGATCAACTTTCGTTTTCCCGGAAGACCAACCAGACTTCATCGGGTTCAATTATCTCGTTGATTGATTAATCCAACCCAGTCACCGAGAGTTTGGGAGTAGGTCTCTATGGGTCATTAATAGGCACTTTTGACCTACCTTCTCTCGTTAATTTTATTGGTTATGAGGAATGTTCCTTGCCTGAAAGTTCCACAGTCAATTCAACGACAGATCCGTGGATTCTCCCTACTGAATCAAAACCATTTGTGCATGTACCTGTTGCAGAGGTAACCTACTTGGATTCACAACAAACTGCAACATAACATATCATGACTTCATTAGTCTCTGCTGAGTCAGATATGGACTGTGCTCCTGCATGGTCAGTGGACTCTACCCACTCTCCTGATTGTTTAGAGATGGTTTTGCTTTCTGACGAAACATTTTTGGAAACTATGATAGGCCTGGACCACCCTCGGCCAAGTCCTATTTACTTCCCGTTCTAAACTTGATAGAGAGAGGTGAGTTTTTTTCGAGACCCAGTGAGAATGTTGAGTGGTCCTCTGTCCCTTCCACTTCACAAGCTATTTTTGGCAAAGGGAATAGGGCGAGTACATCGAGAACCATCCCGATCAACATTTCCATTGAATCTGTAGTTACAGAAAACATTTTATTGGAGAGGACTGTTATCTTGATGAGATAATTCCGTATACTAATATTTTTAACGATTTCCTTGACATTTTTTCCCGGTCTCATGATGAGATCCCAGGCACTGACCCTACTTGAAGAAGTGCTAAGCATCTGTGTTTTTTCATGTATTTTTAGCTGTACATTTTTGTAGAGTTAATTTTGTTTACAGTTGTAGTTACGTCTTATGCATTCATTGTTTTGTGTTTCAGATGTCGACTGAACACTTCATAGGGTTTGCTGATGGCGCTAGCCGCCACACTTGTCAGTTGGCCTCAGCTACTTGGGTTATTTACTCACCAACTAGCCAACTAGTGTCTTCGGGAGGGGCTTGTCTAGGTTCCACAACGAATAATGTGGCTGAATATAGTGCAGTCATAGAGCTACTCCGAGATGCTATGTTCCATGGCATTTCTCATTTGGAGGTACGGCTCGACTCACAGTTAGTTGTTTTTCAGTTACTGGGTATTTATCAGGTTAGAGATCCTACTTTGCTACATCAGTTTATGCGTGTTAGGTTACTTGAGAGACAGTTTGATTATATCACATATCAACATATTCCAAGGAACTTGAATGCATTAGTTGATTCATTTGCAAACTACGTTTTAGATTGGCATTTGCATCATTCACAAACATAATAATTCATGCATAAAACACAATAACACACATGTAGATAACTGATACTGTATACATATCCGACATTGTATCAAAAACTAATATGAGTTTGGATCATAAGTCTATCACAGAGTCATGTCATAAGATACAAAATTGGGCTTGATGGCCTCAAAAATATACATAGAATATCCTTCTCCTATGGAGAAGGTGGGACCTCATCTACCTCTGCTGCCTCTCGATAGCATATGACCAACCTAGCTACTTTCCGTAGTAACCTAATCCAGGTTGGGGGCACACCAACTACATCCTCCTGCATATCAATCGGCATCCGCTCAATCTGATATGTAGGAATGTCATGAGTCAATCGACTCATCTTCCTCTCTATGGCTCCGAGCGTGGCATCAGCTGCACCCACTTCCATTGGTCTCATGAAAGTATATGGGTTTCCCTCGGGGCACACTGGTCCAACATCTGCATTTGACACTTTGTTTTAGTATTTCAAACTCATCATAAAAATCATATATACAAAAAATTGAAAAAATTAAATAATTTTTCAAAAAGCATAAACATACCTATCTCTCCCCAGGATGCACTTGGAGGAAGGATCAGCTCACGATCACCTCAGAAGTCCATACCAACATATGGAAACTACTCAAATGCCGGCACTTGTCTTTCCCACCAGCCCCAGAAATCATCCTTGTGGTAACAAAAGTTGCTCTCACCACCACCTTGGCGGAGAAATATTTCACCCCAACGAGCTAGCCTTGGCTCACGAGGGTTGACTGGGGGAAAAGGAATGCCCAAACTAATAGCAGGCACTCTCTCAAAGAAGAAAGTGCAAAGTATTCTCCCATATCCAAAATTCTTCATCCTCCCGGTCTTACACCCCGAGAGTTGAAGTTTCATGTTTTCCAAAAGACTAGTACACCAGTCATATACATGCCCCTGCAAGCATTCAATACCAATATGCATATAGTGTCTCGAGGCTAAATGTTGTGTAACACTCCCTCCCATCTGATTCGGTATACTCACAATAACTTTGAGAGGAAGTCTGACAATGGTCAAGATAAGAACTTGACTACCGGATTTCTCTGTCCCCGGTACGCAGTAAGTATTCACATATTCTTGCATAGATAAGGCACCCACATTCCGTGAGGACCCTTTTAGGTTCACTTCGTCTCCCCTCCGTGAGACGCCGTGATAAAGTAAATGTCATCCTTAGTGAGTTCTAATTTTTCTCCCCAGATATCAAATACCATGGCATCTGCATCCCAATACTGAACAAGCCTCTGAAGCAAGCGGTTTTGTGCCCTCATGTTAACGGTTCTATAGAATTTCAATAACCCACACCTTCGGAGCGTATGAAGAGTCCCTGGATCTTGCAAAGCTATCTGATCCATCTCCTCATGCTCTCTTTCTCTCCAAACAAGAACCATCTTGCCAAGAAAAGGTCAATTTTTTAGTCTTCGTCAGTTTTTACCCAACTTTAGGAGATGTGCGCTACTGTTTAAGCTAGACAGGCACGTTTGAGCGCTATTGTCCTTGAAGAAAACTAGTGCACACTACCAGTATGCCCTACTTTTCTTCATACATAGTAGCGCACACGCAAACCATGAGTTGTATATTGCTAGAAAATGATTTTTAACCATAAAAATTGACAAAAAATGCATTAAATTGCAAGTATTGGTAGAAATAACTTACTTGGTGGAGGTAGAAGGTCGATTGATGCTCCGGTTTGATCGCAATGAGTGGAAGAAGATCAAGGGTTTGCTCCAAATTTTCCCTACAATTTCCAAATGTGATATTTAAGTTTTCAATTTGAAATTAGTTATATAAAATTGATTTTAATTTTTACCCACTTTTTTCAAAAGTGTATAGTTTCAAGTTGTACAAAAATGTTCTATTTAATCACTCATACTTCGACACTTTGGTGAGGTAAATTTAACCTAAATATCTCTAATTTTCACTAGTATTAAACTGGATATGGCTTAGTTTCTTATTGATAGACCAATATAGATACCATATTGTCATTGTTATATCATTGAGAAGCTTTGTCGATCATTACTAATGCGATTACTAAGATCCTTTTCTTTGGCAGGTCATGAACATATGATCCTAGAAGCTGTCTTTTAAGTTGTTTTAAGCTCTTGTTTTGACTATTGAAAAACTAAACAAGATTGCCGAGCAGACTTGCTCTCTTCAAGCTCGTTAAAGGAATTGAAGGTCCATTCACTTAAGTATAAGTTTAACCCTTTTCTGGACTTTTGCGGATTACTTATGAAAAAGGAATACTCTAGTCATGCATGGCTAGAAGAGTTCTTCTCTCATTGTTTTAAACTTTTTCGGGGGAGGAGACTAACTGTACGAAAAATGACCTTTTGGAGCCTTCTTTAGGGTTTTCAGGCTCTCGAAATATGAAAACACCAAGCGAGCACTCACCTACTTAGGCTCGATGTGAAATCCATGAGAGGGTAAATAGAGGATTGTTTAAGTTTTTCAGACTCTATAAACAACAAAACACCGACGAGCATTAACCTACTTGGGCTCGATATTAAAATCCACGAGTAGGTGTATGGAGTTATTGTTTAAGTTTTTCAGACTCCTTAAAATTGAAAATACCGGCTAGTAAGAACAGATCTCGGCTCGATACTAAAATCCAGAGATCAGTATATAGAGTATACTTCTATCTCTTTTTAGAACTTTGTAAACAATGAAGAAGGTCCTGAGTCTTCCTCCCATGGGCTCGTTAAACTTTTACATGGTTGGGCTTATTGTGTTTTCTATCTTTCTTGGACTCATTAAAACAAAAAGAAGGACATTCTTTTACCAAAAAGAATAAGGGATAAGAAGGGTATATCACATCTTTTTCAATTTCAAAGGAAGTTGAGTCAGTCATGTCCTTGAACACAGCACCTACTTGAGTCTTTCATGTCAGTTGGGTTTTAGTTTTTGACCTAAGGGTGAACATGATATCCGAGTTTTTACTCCCCCGGTTGGTTATTATTCCAACCATATGGAGGGTCTGTCAATGTCTTCTCTGTTGCAGGCTTATATCACTTCCTCCTCATGTTGAAAACTGCCTAAGTCACTTTGTGTCATGCTCACTGTTCAAGGATACAGCCTGTGTCGTCCATTCTGCAGTTTACCCTGACTTCATGTGTCGGCCATCCTGGTGTCAGTTTGTTTCATCTTGTTACTTGTCCTACTCCACATCAGCTCATACCCGTGAGTGTTCCTCATGTTGAATGATGGAGGATGCATTAAGGCCTCCCTTCCAGCAGACTTCTTCCCATCGACATCAGCTCATTCTTCTCTGGGAATGAAGTTTATAGTTTTGGTTAGTACCTTGGGGATTGCAGTCATCAGTGGCAGTTTCCCTCGCTGTGGAATAAACGAGAATACATCAATGTCTCTTATTCGACAGGTTCCTCAAGTGTTCGACTTCAATTCCTCTTATTCACACTTGTTGGATCGTACTAGGTACCTTGGACCCCATTATCATTATCGATGGAAGTCCTCGCATTTGTTAACGGTATACATCAATGACCGGTAATCAAAAGATACCCCCCATGTTCGACTTCAGCTCATTTATTTGCATGGTTAAGGTTTGTACCTTGGGTTGTTTGGATGAAGACGTTGGGATTATGATAGCATCACCTTGTTTATGTTATCACCCAAGCTGCACAAGACTGAGCCTCACTCATTTTTTGGCTCTTCATGAGACATAGATCCAGTTTGTTGTTATGGCTATGATCTCTCATTTTGACATGGATCCATGCTTGTATTTCAGAGGCCATGCTCTGTATATACATCTCCTAGTTATGTATCGGAGATCATACTATACATCTATATGATGTCAAGATTGTAATTGCTCGCTGACCTTGATCGTTGTTTTAGGTGTTTTTGTGACTTGGTTCTGCGGTTTCTTGCTCCTCCTTTGACTTGGACTTATAATGTATTTCGGCCATCGTTTCCCTCTGACCTCAAACATTAGGGGGCATCTTTTATAGGTCAAATCTGCACTTCTCCGTCCGTGATCACATTACGCTGTCGATCACACAAAAGGACAACATGGATTGAAGAGCTAGATTGCCCTGGATGATGTATGGACTGAACCTAGTATCTTCAATTGAGAATTTCCCTGATTTACCTGATCTTTTGACATGTACGCTACTATGTGGGCAGTAGACTAGCGCACATCTGCTAGTATGCCCTACTTTGCTCAAGTGAAACTAGTGTACACCTTGGAAAAGCTGCAGGCGCTTGTTGCAAAACACAAAAGTTGCGTCCTGTGCGCTACTATGCCTTGAGGAAACTCGCGCACATCTTAATAAAAAATATATTAAATTGACGAATTGGGATTAGTTGAATTTGGTTCTGCAACTTCCCCAACCTCCCAATCCAACCACCTCTCGATTACAACTGCCTACCTTGTCCCATAAATACAAGGAGGATCCATGAGGGGGTTTAGAGAGTGATAGAAACCTAGAAAGAATGCATTAAGGTTTGTTACGCTGAAGGAAAGTCCCAAGTCATTGTGAAGAGTAGGATCCCAGGACTCGATTGCAGAAACATCTCGACACGTCAGGTATATTGTACTGATTCATGTTTCTTTGACAATAAAAAGGTCGAAATACCCTTCCTGTCCCAAATCATATGTCCATTGGATTGTATGTCTATTTGGCTTAATATCTGATTATATTTGATGTTAAATTACTTTCTGATTTCATCATATTTATATATAGTCAAGATACGTTGAGGAAGGTATCCTTTGTATTGCAGGTTCATCAAGCGGGAGATCAAGTGAAAGCTAGGACCAGCCGTCGGTTAAAGGTATGTCTTTCGATATCCCAATCTCTTTCCTTTGTAAGAACTAGTTGTAATGCAATTAATGTATTTACCTATCAACCCCGCCCAGTTGGTAGTGTCCATATCCTCACTGTAAGGTAGAAATCCTAAACAACAAAACTGTTTAGGAGACAAGGAGACAAGTGGCAGCATCTGGAATCACTTACTAGATATTGTAGGAGGCAACTACCCTATATTTATGGTCATAACTCTCCAAAGGTGGAGGAGATGAGCAAGTGGCTCAATAAATGACATAACTGACCAAAGACCTAGGAAAGCTATGAAAATCCATCGAATTGAGCAGGAGGCTCACAATATATATTTTTTTCCTTTTCTTCTTGGGCGGGCTGGAAAAAATATGATAGTTTTGAGCACCCAAGGAAAATTCGATGAGGGGTAGCTAACTAATGATTTCCAGAGTGAGTCTGTCCATCAATTGAGTACAAAGTAAGGAAGGATGGCAGGTCTTAAGGACTGCCGAGTCTTTGAAAAGGGAGAGGTCTCCTACTCCTATTCGGTGTCTTCTTCTTGGTGGTTCAATGAACGGGCTCGGGGGTCCCAAGAATTCAACTGAGTGTTTGAGGAATTAGGTTGGGAGGAACTGTCGCTTGTGGATGTTTTCCCAGCTTTGAAGTTCATGTTCTTCTATTTCCTACCTTATTTTTTATTATTTTTGATAAAATGATTTATATTTAAACTAATCTTTGAATTAAGATTGACTGGTTAGAATGAAAATAATTACCTCTGTATTTTTCCTTCCACTCGAAGGTGTGTACTCTAGTACAGGGCATAATTTAAGAATAGATGAAATAAATTACAGATGCTTAGATAAGCCTTGGTATTATTTCATTTACAGAATTTATATCAAACATTCTTTTCAAAACAGTTGATTTTACTTGAAAAACTGATAAATATGGAGGAAATGAAATATACAGTTCAGGGTTTAATAACCAGTTATATTTCAGTTTTCTTTTATTGCCCTAATCCCTATGATAGACATTCAAGAGGACCTTTCGATGCTCTAAAATAGGTCGGATCTACCTTAAACATTAAAAGGTTAAACAATTTTATGTTTTCGGTACCATAATTATATTGATTGCTTTAAACACAACCACAATCCTTTAAAAGACAAGCATATTTCGGACAACAACAAACAAGAATAGCCATCACATGCAACTCACGACAGGAAGCTTACATACTGTTGCAAACAGTAGATCCACATTTAAGTTTTCGTAAGGTCCCTGTGCAGGTGGATACCCTTACTATTCAAACATAAAACAAAGAACATGGCATTCTATCTTTTTTTTAACCCTAGAAATTAATAATATCAACGTAGAACTATCGAGAGCCCCTTTTTCCCATAAACAAGTTTACAAATCACAGTTTTTATTTATAAATACCAAAAAGGGGAGTTTCGAACCTGGATAGTTAAACATCAAAATAACCTAGCTTTCATCATTTTTAGAGTAATGCTACATATCAGGCTCAGGATCGAGTCCCCACAAAATTCACATCAAACAAGCTACATTCCAAACGCCGACCTCTCTACTGAGAGCTTGACCATTCGAAAACGGAAGTTCTAACTTCTCTACCAAATCTTACGACAAACTTAGCAATTGTACATTTCATCCTTACAAACTTTTTAACACAGTCCATAATATACAGTTTAACCATCTTACAGGAAACTAGAATGTTCAACTACCATGCACGAAGGGCGGGCAATAGAAACTCTCCCACGACCAACATTACACAGTTAAACCAACAAGCAAGCACTGTACGATCTTGGCAGTTCGCCTTTTACATTTTCCAAACAAGCCGAAGAGACCATCAACAAATTTTAAACCAACCATCGAAACATGGCATTTAAATGTCCATCATAAACAATCCACGGTCCATCCCAAAATGGTACAAGTGTATCCCACAATGAAACTAATTCATTTAAAGACTAAGATCAAAATGTAATAATCAGCCGAGTTCGGATGAACAACCCCAACCCTAAATGCATGATAAATTTTTTACAAAGACTTAGACTCCAACATAACTGCCAAAGGTAGTGAATTTTTCACCCCTGAACGGTCGACAAGTAAACCACAAGGAAACCAAGAATCTGGTCAATAAGGAAACCGAGAATCCGGTCAACAACTAGTCTTAAGATGCATGCAAACGATAACACAAAATAAAAACCAAAGTGTGGACAGGATTCAAACACATTACCTGGTAGGAGTCTTCCCCAGCTTTCATGAACATGTCAAGGCCAAGGCTGAAGGCCGAAGCCGAGGCCGAGGGCCGAGCCCACCAAGAACCAGAGAGCCGGAGGAGACAAAATTCCACCATCCAAACAGTAAAAATGACGAAGAAACACATCGATAAGGGAGTTAGGGTTCAGAGAGGCCATGTGGTCGAGATCATCATTGCGATTTAGACAGTCCAGGACAAATGCAATAAAGACCTCGATATTTTAATCACACAAAAACCAATTCGAATCCACTTGGAAGATCACCACAATCAATTGTTCCAGTCAACTTAAATGCCAAGACCCGTGTTTTGAATTGATAATACCTTGTCCATCATTCCCCCTCGAGAGCTTTGTTGGGATTTGCAAAACCTTAGCTAGGGCCTGATACATACCTTAGAATGATGCAAACATCATTTAAGTGTTAGACCATGGGATAGGTCTATATTACAAAGCCATTATAGTTTTCCCATCGACATTTAAAAATCTAGGATAGTGAACTCATAAGAAGATTAAATAGTGTTTCGACCTATACACTATTGAATAGAACACACTTCAAACATACATTTAGTATCACATTCATGTTTTCAAAGATGCTTAATGTATCTCATAGGACCTTTAGATTTTAATAGGGTTTGGTACCCTTAAGATGCCTAGACTGAGACTTGGCTGTCATAGTATCTTCTTTGCATAGGTAACTAAACCATGAAGGTCGACAAGTGATCATACCATTGTTTACGAAAGCCCTGACCCCGACGACGGATCTGTCAAGATACCAAGTGCAGCATTAGCTTTGCAAGCTAAGTAAGCCCCGGGATCTCTTCACATAGAACCCCCATATCAAAAGAAACATAAGTAAAAATGTTGACATCCAAATACTTTAGCATGTGCATCTAAGTCATTCAAGATATATTTTAACCGTCAGAGATGCATCCCAAATAAATAAATAATTTTTTTATTTTATTTTATGAATTTTCTTGTTGTTATTTTTGGAGATGTTACATGGCCTCAACACCCTATCTTCGTTCTCCAAAGAATCTGTTTCCCTTCTTCCTTATCTCCTCCCTGTCTACGTGCAGATGCTCTCTTGCTGATTTTCCTTCACAGTCTTGAGCTTCTTAAATTTGAGAAGGTTGTTGACACAGATGGTAAGGCTATTAAACACCTCTATGGAAATCTCCCATGATGAGTTTCGATAATGCTTGACTATGTGATGAGATATTGTCGATTGCTTCATTTTTTGATAGGCTGTCACAAATTTCAAGAAAGGATCGCTTGCCAATTAGCAGGTGCATGGAGAATAATGGAGTTAGAACGATATGTTGGATTTACACATTGGTTCCACTAAGCATGCTAATGAGGAGATAGAATGGGTTTAGGGTTTTTGTGAAGTGTTGCATAATTGATAACTGAACAAAAAATTAGGGTTACGATGCTAGAACATTGAAACAACTAGCAGAATGATGTAATAGTACGTAAGAATGTGAGGAAAAATATATATTAAAATGACGTATTGTATCTCCACTACAAGTTTCATAGATGTTTCGTAGTGTAAGTTCCATGTGAAGAGGATCATGAGGTAGGTGTTGAGAATCAAATTCAACTTGCCAACAATCTACCAACCAAATTGCAATGTGGAAGAGTGGTGTAGCGAGCAAGTAAGATCATGGAGTTAAAATACACCAAAGCTTTGATACAATTGTTAGGCCTTGGATAACTCCAAGCTTGAATGGATTGTATTTTGAACTTCAAGAGGATTATGCATATTACTTATAAATAACTAATAATACCAATATGTACAATGCACCATAATCCCCAAGGATTAGGTATCTAAAAAAAGTAACACTAAGAATGGGTAGTAAAAGAAAAGGCTATGCCAACACAAGGAAGGAATAGATGGAGAAAGAGAGATATTAAAGAGAAGCGAAATCAATAACAACAAGGGAAGAAGCAAGAGTAAAGGTAGAATTGGATACCTTGGAAAAATATTGACTTGAGGCTAGGTTGCTAAAACCAAGCAAGAAGTGGATTCCAAAGCTAAATGAGAGACATAAGTAGTATCTAAATCACAATAGGAAGTTGAAGCCAGATCCAAGGAAGAATAAGAGAAAAATAAAAATGAGGAAACTCAACAAATGGACATTGGAACATCGCATCCCGATGTATATCCCATCCATCAGAGGGGATCACACTTCTTCATGCCATTAAAAACATAGGCCATCCCGTCATTGGTGTCTTTTGTATTTTATGGGAAGAGAGGAGGGGTTGGGAAACAAATGTAGAAGAGGCTCAAATTACCTCGAGTCCCATACTTAACTATGGCCACAAGACACCAGTGATCACAGATGTGCATGCTAATCCAATCGCTACAGCTTTTGTTAAAGTTTCATTCCCATAAGAAAAATGGTTTAGTGTCCAAAACATGATGGATCAAATGAAGAGATACACAGAGAAGATAATCGCATTGGAAGGATAGCAACTCATTTTAGAGTAGATATTGATAGTCTAATGGAGTTTCAAGATTAAGATTTTGAACTCGAGGGTGAATTGTGAAATTTTCCCAAATATCCATGTACAAACACTTTTAGGAGCTCCAGGGCTATGTATTTCAATTCTTGATGTTCCTCAAACATATCTATGATAAGAGGTCAATCCTGCAAGGAGTTTAAATGGGCATGGATGATTTGAATAAATAGAAAGAATCAGAAAAGGAAGCCCTTAAGAAATTGTTGAGGATGAGTGAGAGGGACAACAAATGGAATTACGAAACTCCAAATAATTATTAGAGATCCAGGGTTGAATTAGAGAGGGATATCACCAACTAAGTAAACATTTGCAAACACTTACACTTATCCATTGATAAAGTGATAAAATGATGTAATCTCCATCCTATAGGAGAAATGAGTGTACCATGGACCTCAAAAGGCATTTAGTAGGACCTTGAGGAGGTCATTAGGAGAAAGAGAATTTCCATTAAGATCACACCAAAGGTGACCAAGGACGCACTGAAGGATTACATTGTTACCCCCTCCAGAGACATTAATTTAATAAACTCTTATCTCAACACACTTAGGAGGGGCATGGGTCACATGTCAAAAGAATCAACCAACTATGATGTCACTTTAGAGAAGCTAATATTTAGATGTATCATGGGTATTTCCTCCCAGCATGAAGTGTGGTATGCCTACTTAGGTGACAAAAACCATGGTTGAATAGGTCCTAAATAGGCTTATTTTAGAATATTCTTGTAAGAAAAGTACAAAATAATATGATTGAACAATTATAATTGCCAAGAAAGAAACTCAAATGACTTAAATCAATTATATCTCAATTGTATAAAAGAGAGTAAATGAGAGGAATGGGGGGGATTTTTTAACCTTGAATTTTTGTAAACTATTTTGAAAAGTTTAATGAGAAGAATCATTCAAGGCCACATTGTAGAGGAATTTAAACTTTGCGACTTGTGAGCATTTGACTATTTCTATTGTTTATTTTCCTCTAGGGTCTTTGTAAGATTGTGTAGACTATTCTATGTTGCAACATACCTTCTTACTGTATTTTCCTTTTTTTTCCTCATAAAAAGCATAATTTTATTACGTCCACGGAGAACAAAATTACATTCTGCATATACATGTATTCCTGTGGTAATATAGAAACTGGCTTGGAGCAGCAAAAATAGATCCATTTGTGAGAAAATATCAGAGTTTACAACTTTCTTAATGCCGATGCTCTCCATAAATTTGAAAGCATAATCATCAGCGAGAAACATATTTTATAAGACCGAGACTTGACATAACCTGGGGATAAAGTTTGAGAATATAACTGTTGAGAGATGTATAGAAAAGGCTATATTTATAAGAGCAAAAAATGAACCATTTTGGCACTATTCTGATCTTGAAAGAGAAGAAGATGGATGTGTTCAGTCTTCAATAAAAAGGCATATGGTAGTATTCAAAAACTTGCCATGTTGATACTAAGATATCAACCATTTTCCATAATCCAATTGAATGCCTTCCTTGGAAAGTCTATTGACCTTTGTAATATGCTTAAACCAATAAATTCGTAGGAAAGATAGAAAATAAAAGAAGAATAGATGAATAGATAACAATTTTCACTTGCCTCTTCAAGGGGGAAACCTCCAAGAGCACTAGCTCTAAATACAATGACAATTCATGACTTCACATTACATATCTTACTACTCTATATATAGTACTTCAATATCCCAATTCTAACTAATTGTGGTCCCTCTATTAATGAGGGTTGACCACCTAAGGAATTTTAATTAATAAGGAAGGCCCTTTTACTTTAAACAACTACCCACTAACTAACTAATGGGCCTTATGGTCTTGTATATAGATAAATTAGGGGGGTTAGGGTAGGACCCTAACATGTCCTCCCCCTCCAAAAGCAACATCGTCCTCAATGCTGGAGATGGAAAAAATGCTGCAAAATTGTTGATGGTTCCCAAGTATCATCTTCTGGTGAGGTATCCTTCCACTAAATCAAAACTTCATAGATAATAAATTGACATAGTTGATGCTCCCTAGTGTCCAAAATGCTTCTGGTTGGAGCCAAATGGATCCCTCTTCATCTAGTTCAAGTAAGGTAGTTTGAACTTGATAATTCTGATCCACTACCTTCTTTAAACAAGAGACATGAAATACTAGGTGAATCTTGGAGTGTGGTGGGAGTGTTAATTTGTAGGCCACTAACCAATGCATTGAACAATCTGATATGGGCCGTAAAAATCTGGTGCGAGCTTCAAATGGCCTTCAACTTTGAGAGAGTTTTGCTTATAAGGTTGGAGGCGAAGGAACACCTAGTCACCTTCTACAAATGAACGCTCTAAACAATGTTGGTCTACTTGTTGCTTCATGTGATTTTGGGCCATTGCCAAATTTTCCTTGAGTGTGCAAAGAGTGGCATCATGGTTATGAAGCAAATCATCAATTGCATGTACTTTGGAAGTACCTGGTAGATGAGAAAACATTGAGGGTGGTTGTTAGCCATAGACTGCTTCATATGATGCCATTTTTGTAGCCTCGTGATAAGTGGTATTATACCACCATTCTGCTAATGGTAACCACTGTGCCCATTGGTGTTGCTTTTCAGATGCAAAACATTGCAAATAGGTTGCAAGGCACTTGTTGACTACTTCTATCTGACCATTTGTTTGTGGTTGATAAGATGTTCTCATTTGCAACTGGGTTCCTTGTACTTTAAATAGTTCTTGCCAAAATTTTCCCATGAATGTGGTATCATGATCTGACACAATGGAGGTAGGCATGCCACGAAGTTTAAAATTCTGGTCTAGAAACATTTGGGCCATCTTTGTTGAGGTAAATGGGCGTCGGAGAGCACAAAAGTGGGCATATTTGGAAAGTTGATCAACTACCACTCATGTTGACTGATTTGTTACCTACTTTCGGAAGACCAATAATAAAATCCATGGAAATGTCATTCCAAATGTTGGTTGGGATTGGTAATGGTTGCAATACCCCAAGAGTCTTTATTGTCTACCCCTTGTTCCTTTAGCAAGTGTCACATTCTGCTACAAATTAAGGAGATCATTTTTCATGCCTTCCCAAAAGAATGAGTGCCTGGTGCATGCATAAAATTTCTAAAATCCCAAGTGACCTAAAAGAGGAGATGAATGCAACTCTATTAATATTTTATGTTTTAAGACAGGTTTAGGTACCAGGAAATGACAACCTTTCTATCGCAATGTATCTTGTTTCCAAGTGTAAGCCTTGGGAGGGATGGGATCCTCCTAGAGGCACTTAATTACCTGAGATGCAGTAGAATGTTTTATCCATTCTTGTCATGCTTCCTCTAACCATTCAGGTATTGTAGAGGATAAGACAAAGAGTAATCCCTCTTCCTCATGTTTCCTTGACAAGGCATTTTCCACAACATTGTCTTTTCCCTTTTTGTAGATGATCGCATAATCATAGCCAATCATTTTGGTGACCCATTTTTGTTGTTCTAGGGATGATATCCTTTGCTCCAAAAAATATTTTAGGCTATGGGGATCTGTCTTGATCTGGAAACGTCTCCCTATTAGATATGGTCACCATGTTTCAACTGCATGTAGGATGGACATCATTTCTTTCTCATAAGTATACTTCCCCAATATCTTGTCACACAACTACTTACTTGTGAATGCTAAGGGTTTTCCTTCTTTCCTTAAAACTGCACCCAATCCTTTTCCAAAAGCATCACATTCCAATAGAAAAGTCTTATTAAAATCAGGCATAGCTAAGACTGGTGTGGTGCACATGGCTTGATTTAGAACTAAGAGTGCTTGTTCTACCATTTCATTCCATGTAGGCATTTTTCTTGAGTAGGGTTGTCAATGGGGTTGCAATTTTACCATAGTTCTTCACAAACTTCTATAGTAGCCTATAAGGCCTAAAAACCCACATAAGCTCTTTAAGGTTTCAGGGTGGGGACATTATTGCATTGATTCAATCTTCTTGGGGTCCACTTTCACCCCATCTTGTTTGAAAATGTGACCCAAGTATTTGACCTCTAAGACCCCAAAAGCACATTTGGAGCATTTGATGAATAATTGATGGTCTCGAAGGAGTTGTAAGGATTTATCCACATGTTGTACATGGGCATCCCATGTTTTATTGTAAATCAAAATGTCATCAAATAAAACCAACACAAAATGACAAAGATATGGCCTCAAAATTTTATTCACGAGGCTTTGAAAAGTAGAAGGGGTATTACAAATTCCAAAGGGTATTACCAAGAACTCATAACGGGCTTCATATGTTCAGAAAGTTGTCTTTGGAATGTCTGCCTTTTTCATCCTTATTTGGTGATAACTTGAACAAAGGTCGAGTTTGGTGAAAAATTTATCCCCATGGATCTCATCCAAAAGATCATCAATTACTCGGATGAGAAATTTATCTTTGATGGTCAACTTATTGAGGGCACGAAAATCAGGACACATGCACCAATCACCTTCTTTCTTTAAAATCATGACCACTAGGGATGAATATGGGTTAGTGCTAGTACGTATGACTCCTGACTCTAGTAGCTCATGAATTATATTTTCAATTTCATTCTTTTGTGTAAATGGATCCTATATGGTCTTATATTTAGTGGTTGACTTCTTAAAATCAAGTGAATACTGTGATCATGCTCTCCTCTAGATGGGGGTAAACCATTTGGTGTTTCAAATACCTATTGATGTTTGTCCAAAACCCTTTGCAAGTCAAGATGGATTTTGGGTGTGGTGTTATCCAAATCCTGGATGGCATGGAAATGAGCAATAATTACATAGTGACCTTTCTTCAATAATTTTTCCATACGATGAGAACTAATGATTTCAAGGGAGCCTGCTTGGAGCCCTTTGAAGGTGTGAGTATGAGAGTCCTAAGTAAATCTCAAGTATAATTCCTAGAATTTCATCGTAACTGGACCCAATGTACATAACCATTCTACCCCCAAAACTATATTACAACCACCCATATTTATGGCCAACATATGATTTTTGAGATGATAATCACCCAATTTTAGTTTTATGTTTTCGAAACACCCCTGACATTTCATTATCCCTCCATTAGCTATCATAATTTGAAAGTTGGACATCAGGTGTATATAACAATGGAGTTCCTCAACCAATTGTTGGTGAATAAAGTTGTGGGCGCTGCCACTATCAACCAAAACTACCACTTTGTGATTCTTAATGTAACTTCGAAGTCTCAAGGTTTGTAGGGATGAAATACCAGATAAAGCATGAAGATAGATTAGTGGTTCTTGTTGATGGAATTCAATTTCCACTTCTTCTTGTATGGAAGGGATTTCTTCAACATCCTCAGGCATTGGGGTATCTTCAACATCCTCAGGCATTGGGGTATCTTCAACATACCCTTTAAAACCCTAATTTGTAGATTGTTTTTCTGGCCGAACTTCAAACTAAGGTATCTCTGTAATTTGTAGGAGTTGTCACATCAATGTGGAATAACTTTTGTTCTTTACATTCATGACCTGAAGCATACTTTTCATCACAATTATAACAAAGTCCTTGTCTTTGTTGGTATGCCATTTTTGATGGAGACAAATTTTGTATCTTCCAGGGAAGAAAATGAATTGTGCTTGAGGAATTGACTTGTGTAGGGAGTGAGTGAGGAATGAAAGAGGGTTTGTTATTTTGTGCATTGATCACTATCTATGCTTCTAGATCCCTCTATGACGACTCCAACTAGGTAGCATGATGTTGTATTCTAACTTTTTCTTTAATTGTCTCCTTGAGGTCACTAATGCCACATTCTTTATACAAATAATTTGTTAAGTTCTCTATATGGATTGCTAATCACTCAAAGGTTGAAATAAAGTATGTGAATGACCTTGGTTGGCATAACTTGGTAAGCCACCCCATATAGTGAGGATCTCTCTCACAATGCTCATGGAGAGATTTAACAAACAAAATCCAAGCAATGTAGCACCCATAGGAATTTTTATGCCACTCCCACCATTGCCATCTTTGTGGATCCAAATACAAGACCCTCACCTTAAGTTTCATCATGTCATCGGTGATACCATGAAGAGAAAATTAATGTTCCATTTGAGTAACCCATCCTGATGGGTTAGAACCATCAAACTTGTTTAAGGGGTGTGTGCAAGAAGATGAGGGTCACTTTAGATGCAATGCTACTTTTTTCAAATCTCGTTCCTGATACCTAAAACATAACGCGTTTCTGATATTTACCACCTGCCATGGTAAGACCCGAGCCTAACATGTCATTGGACATGTAGGCTAGGTAACAATAACGCGTACGCGTTATGTAGTTAAAAAACGCGTACGCGTTATGTAGTTAAAAATCGCGTACGCGATATGTAAAACTAAAAATGAATTTAAAAACACAGTCGGCCGATTGCCGACCACCCGCGACACTCACGCATCAGAAACGCGATTAGAGGCGAAATTGACCCTGGACGAAGACGGTTTGTGGCCCACTTAACTATCCGTGTTGCTCGATTTAGCTGGAGGGGAGACAAATTCACCGGTGCATTCTCATCTAGTCAGGTAATTCATTCACCCAAATCATTTTTTTGTGATTTTTTAATCCAAATTACTATTTTTTTATTGTTTAACCTAGTTTTGTAATATTGATCAAATTGGGAATAACCCAATTTTTAATTAAATTCACACCTCAAAATGAAACCCTTTTCAAAAAACTCAAAACTTCATAATCAAACCAAAAATTGAAAAAATTAAAACTCCCCCCTTTCTACAATGTATTCATCTAAGTCACCCGACACGAGGACACGGGACACGAGTGTCCCCACCAGGCTTCAAATTTGAAACCTTCAGGCCACTTCAAATTTTACCCGCACGTCATAGAAGGCCACTTCAAATTTTACCATGCAAAAAAAATTTAATTTCATGGTAAGCCCTTCAATAATTAAATTAACCACTACTGTTTAAAATTGCAACAGAAGGGTAGCTTCAAATTTCACCCATCAACAATTTTTAGTGGGAAATTGGGAATGCGGCTACTAGCTAGGTGACTTGGGAGTGGGACTCGCTTACTCTCCAATATCCACGTGTTCGATCATCCATGGATCATGGACCATTGGGCCTCTAATAATATCATTGAGCAACTTACGTGGACGGGCTTACACTGAGTAGCCCATGGCTTGAACGCTTCGAAGTTCTCGTGTTTGTAGCGAGCGCTTACGTGTTTAACACATTTAATGGAATCAACAAAATTATTAAACCTGGAAGGTGGCTCATACGTGTTGTTGCTAGCGGGCTTACCAAGTTACAAGTTATCACATACCAATTCGTGAATGCTGACTCCGTGAGTTAATTGAGTATTCAATGTATAATATATTATGTTAATATGCCCCCGCAAATTTGGCATTTCAGACAAAATCCACAATCCATAAACTTCTTGTAATGTTGCAGGTTGTTGCTCCTGCCCGTGGCCCCTACCTATAGACCTGTGTTTTCTTTGTTGTATCAAGTTAATCCTACCATCTACGACTCCCAGCCTCACACCCTGTGTTTTCTTTTTTGTATCAAGTCAATCCTGCAGCTCCCAAGTTCCACCTTTTGTTTTCTTTGTTGTATCAAGTCAATGCTGGAATTCCATGCTTCCATGGCTCCGACCATATTGCATGAATAGAAACAAGCTTTTTCTTATACCCCTATTCCACTGTGGTTGAGCTACTTCCAAGTTCCACCTACCCTATCTCCTCCAGTCCTCCAGGATAGTTTGCGGAGCGAAGCTGGAAATGCCAGCCTGCCATAAACATATTTAAAGAAATTCGTTTTCTTTGAGGAGCTCAACTTCAAGGCTGACTAGATTTTTGACATCCTATGAATTTACAGTTCTGCTATATCCACTGAAAAATAAAGCCTCTCAACTTTACTACGTTAGTAAACATTGAAATTTTGATGTACTATTACATTTTCAAATGAAAAGAATAACTTATTATTAATAAAAAAATCAAATCATATTAATATATTAATGAATTTGAATTTAGCTTCCCAATATTAAAATAAATTATACATTTTAAATGATCCACAACCAAATATTATCCTGAGAAGGAAATGGAAAAAAAGGAATTTCCTCAACACAACATGCTATTTCCTTATGATGATGCTTTTACGTTTATGATTACCAACCTTGGAATCAGGTTTGGTTATCCGAAGGTGTAATATCTTCTAAGCTAAGTCAATAGGTAGGGATGTTGGTATTGATATAATTATGACAAAGTTTTATAAAGGATTAGGAACAATTCCGTTGGCTTGTAGATGACATATTTATGGATAAAAAGCTTGTTGTTATGAGATAATGACATCATGCCTCAAAAACATGTCCCATACAATCTAATGTTAATGGGCGCTCTACATAGAAATTGGAATGTCAACATTTGTGAGTACAATAAATATGTGGATGATTTTGGCCTACTACAACTTTAATATATTGAGTGGATTGATAACCTTCACAATTATATAAGAGATTGTAGCTATGACTAGGAGGAGAGTTAACAATGCAACGAAATCAAGTAATCGAATTTTGTGCATAAAATGAACATAAGACTCCCACCAAATTTCACTGAATCTACGTCTTAACAAAAGAACTCATCGTTTCACGGGATTCCACCCCATCAATCCTTTTAACAGTAATGGCCATAACAGTTGCTACAACCCTAGCGCGAGAAAAATCAATCGAGCTACACATGACAATACTTGAAACCAGACTTTTTGAACTCCCTATTACGTCATAGGAATCAATACTACTTTCTCCACAACATGTGGCACCCTCAATATCTTCCATCACCGCAATTTACATTTGATAAAAAACTTGTTCCCAAATAGTAATTACCCCATTCTTTGCTCTAAAAAGGCCTCGGTTAACCTAGAATCCAATCCATACAACATGAACACATCCATATATACACATAGAATAAATATTAATAAATTTCTCATAGCCCTTCAATAGTGTTCAATATCTCATAGCCCTTCATAGTGAAATGGGACCCCACCCTTCAAATTTGATCCCTGGTCCCCACTAGACACGGTGACCCCCGGAATTATGACACGTAGGACACGGTGACCCCCGGAATTAATATATTTTTAAAATATATTAAAATTTAAAAATATAGACATATAGATCATCCAATAAAATTTAACATTTACAATTACAAATATTCAATAGAAATTACATTTACAATTACAAATATGAAATATTCAATAGAAATTAGATCATTCACAAATCACAAGACATTTGCCAGTCACAATCACAAAACACAATGAGACATTGAGACACATAGATGCAAACTCATCACTGCCTTGATCCTCCTCCTCCATGCCTGAATCAACAAACTCATCACTGCCTTGATCCTCCTCCTCCTCCTCTCTGCCAATCTGACTAACTTACTTTTTAATTGTCAAATGTTTAATTTTAAGTTTTAAATGTATGTAAGTAAATGCCATTAAATTGCTTATGTGAGTTTGATTTAATACATGTTCAATTTTGAAGAGACGTCATTATATACCATGTATATGTTTCTAATGATTTTCGTATTAATGTCTTTATTGCAGTTGCGGCTATGGATGCCAATGCCGAAATATTGATTGAGCTTGCCCAATTAAGGGGCATAAGTGCAGCTTTTAGTGGTGGCGACAGGATTCACCGTTCACTTGCATCAACCTTGGATGCAATTGTGGACACAATTTCACAATCTACGAATGTCCTATATGATATTGCATCTTACAGAGAAAGAAAAAGACAACAATATGCTGATGGACTAGATTACAATGCAGTAAAAAAGTTGAAAATATCCAAAGAGGTTATATTTGCATTGTTTAGGGACCCTCGGACGGGGGAAATCCCTAATGCAAGCAAGCCGCATATCTCCATTGAGTGGTGCACGTTTCAACCATTTGTTGATAACTGGATGGACAGATGGTACATGGTTTTTGATATGCCACCACACAACAACAGGGAAATTCCCTTATATTTCCTTCGAAAGATGTACGCAGAGTTCGTGTTGCATAAACACGTTAACTATTTTGACATCTTACAGTTCCAGGGGATCGGTGGGGGGATGCCCCAAAACCGACCCAATGCCAGGCTTCGAGACCAAGATCGCCCTATCCCTGCACCTCGCAGGCAGTTGCCTGGGCCAGATGTCCCACCAGCACATCGCATTATTCCGCAGACACGGGATGCATTTTTGAGTTTGGCACGGGCGGTTGTTCTCCATGGCAGGATGGTTCAACATATGGGTGAGGAAGGGACATCTGTCCCTGGTGTGGTACATACACCAGCTCGTCACCATGCAGGACCATCAGCTAGTGCAGGACCATCAGGACCATCCACTAGTGCAGGACCATCCACTAGTGCAGGACCATCAGCTATTCCCCATCCTAGTACTGATCCTCACGAGTGCACGTCATGTGGTCGTCCCTGCTATGGTATTGCCTCAGATGTTGCCTTCAGTGGCTTTTTGAGAGAGGTATCTTGATGGTTAATTGTAATAAATTCTTCATTTATTTTCGTCTTTGTACACATATATATAGTTTGAGCTAATATATTAATTTTGTGAACTTGCAGTTGATGATGATTGCCGGCAGTGACGCCCCAGAGCCGGATGTTCCAGACTCTACAGGGGGGCATGATGCTACCCATTCGGTAGGCCCATCTTATATACCACCTATTGCCGTATCTCACACCGAGGTAAACATTTTAAAATTTCAGTTTTTTAATACTTGTTAATTTGTTAATTTCCACATACTTTACATTTTAGTTCATTAATGCTATATACGGTCTAATATTTACAATTATTAAACTTGCAGATGGCAGATCCTTCACAGGGGCAAGGTAATGTGGAGGTAGTACCCATGGTCATACCGTCCCCTGAAACGTCTGGGCTCCAGGTAAACAATTAAAAATGACATTTTTTAAATACATGTTTGTTTGTTGAATCATGCATGTCTAACTACATGAACACTTGCTGACTGTAGGCACCATCCGACACATCTGGCCCATTGCCTGGATTTGCATCTCCCTCCAGGCCATTCGTGAACAAGGGTCGTGTGTATGTGAGGCGTTCTACTCCGAGAAAGACTCCAGCTGCCCACGACCATGGGCTTACTCACACCACGGTAATGTATATCCTTCAATGATATTTGTTGTTTAACTTGAGATCCAGTGCATAAATCGTTTTTGTTAATGTTTGAATTGCATGTTTACTGCAACAGGAACCCGAGTTGTCTGCTGAGAACCTTGCATCGATGGTTGATGCAGCAGTTAGTGCCGCATCTGCAGTGGCGACTGATCACACACAGGTATGTAACTATTTCAACATTATCTTTACATAGTTTATTATTGTTGGACCTATTGTTTATTCATGCATTTAAC
This sequence comes from Larix kaempferi, assembly GCA_027924585.1. Classification (NCBI taxonomy): domain Eukaryota; kingdom Viridiplantae; phylum Streptophyta; class Pinopsida; order Pinales; family Pinaceae; genus Larix; species Larix kaempferi. The sequence continues at coordinate 3,398,054 of BSBM01001218.1, forward strand.
TATTTCAACATTTTTTCATTGTAGCCACCACCAGCAGGAGCAGTGCCTGGCCCCCCTGGTTCGACCATCCTGGATGTTCAACCGACGGCTCCATCTGCTACACAAGCAACGCAATCTCCTTTGTCAGTTGAGGTGAGATGTCCTTCAGTGACCAACTGTTTCATGCACTTTCCATGCACCAGTTGATAATTGTTGAGCTAATGTATTAGTGTACATAGTTAGTTGAATTTAACAATTGATATTTAATTTGCAGGATCCAGGGATGCACATTGATCCTAGGGATGTGCCTAGAGGATCAACCTCGGGAAAGAACAAGAGAAAGCTTGAGTTTTGATAGTTTTGGATAGTTTTGGACACATGTGCTTTTGGATACTTTTGTATATATATGTACTTTTCGATACATTCAGTTTTGGAGACATGTACATTGACTTTATTGTGCATGTACTTTTGGAAACATGTACATTGACTTCATTGGATACATGTACTTTTTGATACTTTTGGATATACATGTACTTTTGGAGACATGCACTTTTGGAGACTTTTGGATATACATGTACTTTTGGAGACATGCACTTTTGGATACTTTTGGATATATATGTACTTTTGGATACATGTACTTGTGTCAATCTAATGTGTTGATGTGTAATTTAATCAAACTAAATGCAATACAATGTTTTCAAGGTTTCAACGAACTCACTTATGCACACCCATTGCCATCAACTACCAATGAAAGTCTAACATTATGAGGTTCTTCTTTAAAAATGGGTAATATTTCATTGATGATCGTAAATTGAGAACCATTTGTAGCCACTCATATAATACCATCTTCACTTATCTTTGTACATGATAATCCATATAATGTGCTATGTTTTTTAACCTAAACAATCATCAAAAACCTATAATTATAGGGATATGACAAAGAACCTTATGGGGCACCTTATATATTAACCTTGTGTATACATTAGGATCTTTGTCATACCATTGTTTGAAATGTCATTCAATACCTTCAATTTTATCAACATCAAATTAGTAGACAAAGTGACTCATCTTTGATCTCTTGTATAGGCCTTTGTGTGCCTTATCAATAAGATGTACATCATGAATATTATCATAGGTCTCATACATAGGTGCATCCTCATCCATGCAAACAAAGGTGTCATGGATCAACCTATTATCCCTTTATTCTCAATAATATTAGTATCATTGTGCGATTACCTCTAGGGGCCCTCTCCCTCGTCTCCCCATGGCCCAGCGGCTTCATTGTGCATTCATTTCGTAAACTAGGGTTTTGCTCAGTTTAATTGCATGCAATCTCGCATTGGTGGGTCAACTCTGCAAAAACCTCCCCCGAGCCAGTGTTGGCAGTGTTCCCACGTCGGCATTGCCCACACACACTTGCGGGAGCCAACGGCACGCAATCTTCCTGCTCCGTTTGCTTTTTGGCTCCCGGACGGAAATTCACCAAGTGTCACTGAACGGCATTTTCATGCGACTTGCAACTCGACATAACTCGGAAACCGGACGTCGGACCGACGAACCGTCGACTCCGTTGGTCTCCTGGCGTGCGATTACCTCTAGGGGGCCCTCTCCCTCGTCTCCCCATGGCCCAGTGGCTTCATTGTGCATTCATTTCGTAAACTAGGGTTTTGCTCAGTGTAATTGCATGCAATCTCGCATTGGTAGGTCAACTCTGCAAAAAACTCCCCCGAGCCAGTGTTGGCAGTGTTCCCACGTCGGCATTGCCCACACACACTTGCGGGAGCCAACGACACGCAATCTTCCTGCTCCGTTTGCTTTTTGGCTCCCGGACGGAAATTCACCAAGTGTCCCTGAACGGCATTTTCATGCGACTTGCAACTCGACATAACTCGGAAATCGGACGTCGGACCGACGAACCGTCGACTCCGTTGGTCTCCTGGCGTGCGATTACCTCTAGGGGGCCCTCTCCCTCGTCTCCCCATGGCCCAGTGGCTTCATTGTGCATTCATTTCGTAAACTAGGGTTTTGCTCAGTGTAATTGCATGCAATCTCGCATTGGTAGGTCAACTCTGCAAAAACCTCCCCCGAGACAGTGTTGGCAGTGTTCCCACGTCGGCATTTCCCACACACACTTGCGGGAGCCAACGACACGCAATCTTCCTGCTCCGTTTGCTTTTTGGCTCCCGGACGGAAATTCACCAAGTGTCCCTGAACGGCATTTTCATGCAACTTGCAACTCGACATAACTCGGAAACCGGACGTCGGACCGACGAACCGTCGACTCCATTGGTCTCCTGGCGTGCGATTACCTCTAGGGGGCCCTCTCCCTCGTCTCCCCATGGCCCAGTGGCTTCATTGTGCATTCATTTCGTAAACTAGGGTTTTGCTCAGTGTAATTGCATGCAATCTCGCATTGGTAGGTCAACTCTGCAAAAACCTCCCCCGAGCCAGTGTTGGCAGTGTTCCCACGTCGGCATTGCCCACACACACTTGCGGGAGCCAACGGCACGCAATCTTCCTGCTCCGTTTGCTTTTTGGCTCCCGGACGGAAATTCACCAAGTGTCCCTGAACGGCATTTTCATGCGACTTGCAACTCGACATAACTCAGAAACCGGACGTCGGACCGACGAACCGTCGACTCCATTGGTCTCCTGGCATGCGATTACCTCTAGGGGGCCCTCTCCCTCGTCTCCCCATGGCCCAGTGGCTTCATTGTGCATTCATTTCGTAAACTAGGGTTTTGCTCAGTGTGGGAGTGTGCAATTTTTGCACACAGGGGTCAACTTTGGAAAATCATCCACCGGGCAAGTATGGCTAGTGTTCCTAGCCCGAACCTATCTAGACACACCTGCAGGACTCCCCGGAACCCGGTTTTGTTGCATGGTTGGAGTTCTATGCCCCCGGTAGGTATCCAGCAGGTGTCCCTGAAGGCCTTCTGGTAGTGAGACGGGACGAGCCATAGAATGAAGACCGTGGCTCGGATCGACGAACCGTCGACTCTGTTGGATTCAACACACCGGGATAGTGCCAGGGATGCCCCTCCCCTCCTACTCGGTGGCCCATGTGTCACCTTGCAGGTCCATCTTGGAAACTAGGGTTTTGCTCAGTGTGGGAGTGTGCAATTTTTGCACACGGGGGTCAACTTTGGAAAATCATCCACCGGGCAAGTATGGCTAGTGTTCCTAGCCCGAACCTGTCTAGACACACCTGCAGGTCTCCCCGGAACCCGGTTTTGTTGCATGGTTGGAGTTCTATGCCCCCGGTAGGTATCCAGCAGGTGTCCCTGAAGGCCTTCTGGTAGTGAGACGGGACGAGCCATAGAATGAAGACCGTGGCTCCGATCGACGAACCGTCGACTCCGTTGGATTCAACACACCGGGATAGTGCCAGGGGTGCCCCTCCCCTCCTACCCGGTGGCCCATGTGTCACCTTGCAGGTCCATCTTTGAAACTAGGGTTTTGCTCAGTGTGGGAGTGTGCAATTTTTGCACACGGGGGTCAACTTTGGAAAATCATCCACCGGGCGGGTATGGCTAGTGTTCCTAGCCTGAACCTGCCTAGACACTTTGGAAACTAGGGTTTTGCAGGTCCATGATGATGATGATGGTGATGATGATGAAGATGTTGATGATGATGGCTTGGTCTAAGGTGGTGCTCTCAACTAGCTAATTCATTATGAAATATTTAACAAGACATGAATTAAATTTAATATAAGTGTATTGTTTAATATAGTGAGCATGAATTGAATTAATTTTGTTGTGTGAAGCCAATAACCAACATGATGAACATAATATAATTTTAGGGTTTACTGATCATATGTAAAAAATGGATTAAAAAACACAATTATTATAATTTTAGTTTAATGTTTATCCACTTTAATCCATATATATTTTAGTTTTGACTATGAATACACAATAATTATTATATATATATGTGTGTGTTTTTGTGTGGATAACTTAGAGATGTATAATAAAAATGGGTAAAAGGTGGTTGTCACTAGAGACTTTCATAGTTGTATAGTGAAAATGTAATAGCTATTAAAATTTGGATTAGAAAATTATTAAAGAAAATAAATTCTATAGAAATGGGTAAAAGGTGGTTGTCGCTAGATTAAGAGAGACTTTCATAGTTGTATAGTGTACAATTGTCTAGTGGTTATGGCAGTGATGTGTAAAATCTTATGATCACATGAAAGAGATCACAAATAGGTTCATAAAACTAAGAACAACAATACTTTGAGCAATTTTTCAAAGGAAACTAGAATAGAGCCAGTAAAGAGAAAAAAATACTAAAAACTTGATTTCATACTAAAATGAATGAAAAATGGTTTTACATAAAGAAATTTGAATTACTCAAGGAACCAATTCGATTGTCTAGTGATTCATAAGGATTTAGTTGGGCTTAACATAGAGCTTAAATGCCCTTAAAGTTAGCTAAGCAACCCCTCAAACATGATTAATATATGGTTTACTGATCATATGAACATAATATAATTTTAATCCATCTCTTGTAAATTTGGCATATCAAGAACGCAAAATTGACATATTCATATGAAACATACATGTGAAAATTGAGCATATATCAATATTCAATTACAAATAGTGAAAATAGTATAGTATTAAAAGTATGTAACGTACCTCATCATGCTAGATCCCACCTATTATCATACAACCAAGCCCTCCGGATCATCTCTTATACTGATGGTCTCCATTAGTCTCTCGTGCTCTGTATCCGGTAAGAAGTAGCGTACCTTCGATGTCTTTCGACTAGGCATTGTTCGTACCTGAAGGTTTGTGCCAATGATTAAGTTGGTAAAGTGATATACACTTGCACCTGGTTTGTAATCCCTGTAAACATATCCACCCTTCTTTCTTCCATTGTTGTCCCGTGTCAAGTATTCACCTTTAACAACCATAGACCCAGTTGGAAAGTGGTTGTTTTCATCGTCAGTCATGGACACAATGAGGGTTTGCTTTCCATCTATACAGCGTGCCAACCAATATTCATCACCCCATTCAGTATCTTTTGAGGCAACCACTGCGTATATGTGCCCTGCATTATATGATTGTAGGTATATGATCAAAATATTTTTCGTGCGATACAAGGCCATTAATGTGCATTTGAAGACTACGTAAACAAACAAAAAATGTTAAGGAAATGCATCATACCGGGTTGTACAAGGTCTGAGACATGATCAAAATCTGCAGAAATAGATGATTGGTCTTCTTCCAACGGAGTTAACTCAACAATTGCACGCTGATCAAGTGGAAGTGATATGCGATCCCATCCATCAACCCAATCCAATGATTCACACCCATTCCAGTCACCATCACAACAAGGCGGGCAAAAACAAGCAAGTTTTCTGGTCCAAATTTCAAATACTGGGTTATCAGAGCTTCGAACCGAATGAAAGCCACGAGTCCCAGGCACAGTCTTGCATTCCCATGCATGTGAACGATCTATGTCTACCACCTCCCAAAAAAATCTCTCCACATGTCTCTTTCTTGTGGATTCTACTCGCATAGTTGATTCCTCTCCCATTACTGACGTGCACCACCTGACTATAGATTGAGCATTTAGAATAGTAGATTCTGTAGATACTTTCAATTCCTCTCTTCGTAGGGTTGTTTTGACACATGCTCCGGCTCCATCATGCTCTCCTTTACCATGCCCAGTCTCAAAATAGTTCCACATATGTGGCACTTTGTAGTTTTTATGCAATGAACACAACCACTGAAATATGCGTGCATTTTTGAACTGACCAGCACACCCATCAGACCAAATCCAGTGTCGGTCCATCTGTATGTTCCTTCCCTTCAAGTGATCATAGAACATGATGAAGCAATGACGTACATAGTGGAAGTCGTGGCACCTATCATCACTTATGTAGAAGTGATATTCCTTCAGAATTTCTCTTTGCTCTTCAGTGCTATTTGGGCCATGCCTGTATGTGATATGGACCATCAAGGAAACCTGCTCAGAGTGATAATACTGACTTTGGATCTCATTTTGAGGTTGCAGAGTGTAGTTCTCGGCAAAATCAACAACTGAAAGTATAGTACCAAGGGGAAATGTATCTCTACATATTCTAAACTTCTCATCCTGCCATCGTGCCACGTGGACATGCTGAACATATTGATGTGTCTTTTCAATAAATTCCTTGATGAAGTCACTAACTTGTACCTGGTGACACAAAATGATCTCAATGTCAGTTTTTTGTTGTAAGTAAGGATTGAAATGTAACCGTTACAACATAATTTTATAGATATAAATGCATACCTGAGATGTCACCAATTGTATTTTTTTGCTTTCTTTCCCTGGGACTATTTCATAGTTGATATATTTGAAACTTTTCATGTCTGTAACCATTTTCCCAAATTCACTGTCTCCATTCTCGTGCATACATTGGCTCAATAATGCCATTCCAGCACAGTTGGAGCATGTTCCATCCAAACAAGATTTTGCATAGTATGTTTGCCCCTCGGGCCTATTGCACATGATGCTATGAATGAATTCTCTTGATGAAGTCGGTGGTATTGTCATGGAGCAATCCTGCACAATGTTAGTATGCAACACACGACGAATGTACAAAAATGTTTCATAGTAATATTCATATTCTACATGGTATCTACAACAACAAGTGTTACGAAGAGTATTTATTCTAACATACCATGGCTTACATTTCTCAAAAGATCTTTGCCCCAAGTTCAATTGTCTATGCTCAATCTTAAATTTCTCGTAAAGCTCTGTCTGTGTTATATCAAGAAGATGCTTAGTATGTGGCTCACGATCCTTTGAACCCCTTCTTAGTTTTAGTACATCCTTTCGGTTTGAAGAAGGCCTTGTGTGATCATGCCAAAAACTATGCACTAGTCCCTTTACTGCATCAACTAGCTTCATGTCACGACGTGGAAACCGACCAACAAAGGCCCAAAAATCTGTCTGATCGGTTGTGTCAAGATGTTCTCTTCTAATAGAATACCTACAGAGGGTTTTTACATTCAAATTAACTAGTTTGGATGTAGGCCTGAGAATACGAAGGGCCCTGGTGTTCTTATCTGCAATTGATTGTGACAACACACGACGAGCAGCATTGCGGTCCTTTGAACGTGTGTTCTTACCAGTTTTACCAAATGCATCTACTAGGCTTTTAACTATATGAGAACTTGGTTCAGAATTCTTTATCATCTTTATCCCTAACTTTTTCCTAACAACATTCATGCTCCTAGATTTTAACAATGATAAAAATAATCTACATTTATCTCCATCACATTTAGAAACAAAATATTTATCAAGTATCTATTGAGTTTGATAAGCAATACTACGTTTAGATAGCGTACCTTCAATGGAATTCATAAGTCTTTCATCAACTTGTATACGCTTCGGAGTTCTTCGACGTGTGCTTGCTAATGGAGGTACGGGGGTTGGAATTGTACCATGTAGCGCATCACCAAGACGCTCTGGCGTTTCAGTAGTAGCTTGGTGTCCTTCATTCTCTTCCTGGTAGTTGGATGGTGGAAGTCCAACATCCTCATCCATGGTCTGTGGAAGTCCAACATCCCCTTGTGGAAGTCCAACATCCTCATCGATGGTGTGGATAACATTCTCTTCTTCAACAGTAGGCAAAATGTCCAACGCCTCTCTAACTTCATCGCTTGTATAACCACATCCGGATAGCAAATTGAGTGTTTCTTCGTGAGCTTCATCTTGAGATGGTAACTTATCACTTTGACTTGAAGTGGGAATTGAAACATCCCCTAATGAGCACCTACGTTTTGCTTCTTGATTACTTCCATGGGGTGCTTGTTCAACAACTATTGTGGAAATTGAAGGTCCCTCTTGTCGTGGATTAATAGGATGAACCATGGTATCCTCTACAATTGGATTTGGATTAGTTTCCAAAGAAAGCCTCCGATTCATCATGTATATTCTTTTCTTTTCTTTCTCTTCTTCAATGACTTCTTGAGGTCTCTTCTTCCTTGTTGATTTGTTTACTCGGTTACGTGCATTCCCCATCACCACAATGATCAATTCAATATAGTTTGTTTTTGTTGCTCCTCAATTACAAGCTCTTCAATAATAAGCAAATGGAAGTTCTTCCTTGTTGGTCTTGAAGCTTGATATCTTACCTTGTGTGCTCCTCAAATATAGGCAAAATGAATCTTTCAAAGGCCTTATCTTTGGTGTTCTTCAATTGGAGATTCTTCAAGCTTGCTAATTATTTTCTTCAAATATGGCCATATAACCCAACACCACACTGAGAAACCATGAAAGATGTCCTCAATGCTGCACCTGCATAAAAAAAAATGATGGAGTTGGTGTAGAATGTGAAAATTTTCAGACGCGGGCTCGTGCTGTTCGAAAAATCGCGGGATTGTTGCTTTCGTTCGGACAGAGTGAAGTTTCTCTCGGACAGCAACAGTCCATTATTTCTGGAGTTCCAAAATGCGTACGCGTTATATAAATATAAAACGCGTGCGCGATCTGTAGTGAAAAAACGCGAACGCGATATAGTCAAGCACAATAAATAGGTTAGGTGCACGGCTAGGGAAACGAACAAAATCAAAGAAAACTAATAATTTATATGATTGCATACAAAACAAATGTTTTGTATGGTTTAATACCCCCTAGCTCTCTCCCAATAATCCCTAGATACCCCCTATCTCTTTCTAAATATCTGTCCCTCATTCTCCCTACATGTTTCTTTCATGTTTCTTTCTCTCCCTTCAGCCATGTCTCTACCACCCCACTCTCCATCTCTCCACCTTCTCTTTATCTTCGTCATTATCCCTCCCTATAGCACTCTCTCCCTTCTTCTCCCTTAATCACTAACCCTCTACGCCTTTATCCCTCCCCCCTGCCCTCTCTGTCTTACCTTGTTCCTAGAGCCCCTCCCCCATAAAGGCCTTTAGACCCTCTTCTAAATATTAATCCCTAAGTGCATAAGTGCACAAGATGATGAGGAGGAGGAGGGTGATGACAATGAAGATGATCATGATGTAGATGAAGATGATAAAGATGATGAGGAGGAGGAGGGTGATGACAATGAAGATGATCATGATGCAGATGAAGATGATAAAGATGATAATGTTGATGAAGATGATGGTGATGATGATGAAGATGTTGATGATGATGGTGATGAAGATGTTGATGATGATGGTGATGATGATGGTGATGAAGATGATGGTGACATGATGGAGATGTTGATCTGATGAGGAAGATGATGATGATGATGGTGATGATGGTGATTATGATGAAGATGTTGATGAGGACGATGATGGAGATGAAGATGATGATGATGAAGAAGATGATGATGATGGAGATGTTGTGTTGATGGGGAACCTAGAGATGACAATGATGATGAAGATGGTGATGGTGATGGTGATGGTGATGGTGATGACGATGAATATTTTGATGATGATGCTGATGGCGATGATGATGAAGATGTTGACGATGATGGTGATGGTGATGTTGAGATGATGATCATGATGATGTTCAGAAGATCATGATGGTGATGATGGTGATGATGATGGAGAAAATGACAATGATGGATATGTTGATGAGGAAACTGCAGATGCCAATGATGATGATGATGGAGATGTTGATGAGGAACCTACAGATGCCAATGATGATGGTGATGACGATGAAGATGTTGATGATGATGGTGCTGGTAATGATGATGATGATGATGATGACGAAGATGATGGTGAAATGATGGAGATGTTGATCTGATGAGGAAGATGATGATGATGATGATGGTGATGATGATGAAGATGTTGATGATGATGATGATGGTGATGAAGATGATGATGATGAAGAAGATGATGATGATGGAGATGTGTTGATGGGGAACCTAGAGATGACAATGATGATGAAGATGGTGACGGTGATGGCGATGAATATTTTGATGATGATGCTGATGGCGATGATGATGAAGATGTTGACGATGATGGTGATGGTGATGTTTAGATGATGATCATGATGATGTTCAGAAGATCATGATGGTGATGATGGTGATGATGATGGAGAAAATGACGATGATGGATATGTTGATGAGGAACCTGCAGATGCCAATGATGACGATGAAGGAGATGTTGATGAGGAACCTACAGATGCCAATGATGATGGTGATGACGATGAAGATGTTGATGATGATGGTGTTGGTAATGATGATGATGATGATGATGATGATGATGATGATGAAGATGAAGATGATGGTGACATGATGGAGATGTTGATCTGATGAGGAAGATGATGATGATGATGATGGTGATGATGATGAAGATGTTGATGACGATGATGATGGTGATGAAGATGATGATGATGAAGAAGATGACGATGATGATGGTGATGAAGATGATGATGATGAAGAAGATGACGATGATGGAGATGTGTTGATGGGGAACCTAGAGATGACAATGATGATGAAGATGGTGATGGTGATGACGATGAAGATTTTGATGATGATGTTGATGCTGATGATGATGATGATGATGATGATGATGATGATGATGAATATGTTGACGATGATGGTGATGGTGATGTTCAGATGGTGATGATGATGATGATGATGGAGATGTTGATGAGGAAGGGGGAGATGAAAATGATGATGAAGATGTTTATGGTCATGAAGATGATGATGATGGTGATGGTGATGATGATGGAGATGATGGAGATGATGGAGATGGCGATGAAGATGATGATGATGATGATGATGGTGAAGATGATGAAGAAGATGATGATGATGGAGATGTTGACCTGATGACGATGAAGATGATGATTATGGTGATGATGATGAAGATGTTGATGCTGATGATGATGGTGATGAAGATGATGATGATGGAGAAGATGATAATGATGGAGATGTTGATGAGGAACCTACAAATGCCAATGATAATGATGATGATGATGGTGATGACAATGAAGATGTTGATGATGATGGTGATGGTAATGATGATGAAGATGATGATGATGATGGTGATGGTGATGGTGATGTTTAGATGATGATGTTCAGAAGATGATGGTGACATGATGGATATGTTGATCTGATTCAAGGAAGATAATGATGATGATGATGATGGTGATGATGATGAAGATGTTGATGATGATGATGATGGTGATGAAGATGATGATGATGAAGAAGATGATGATGATGGAGATGTTGATGTTGATGGGGAACCTAGAGATGACAATGATGATGAATATGGTGATGGTGATGGTGATGGTGATGACGATGAAGATTTTGATGATGATGGTGATGGTGATGATGATGAAGATGTTGATGATGATGGTGATGGTGATGTTTAGATGATGATCATGATGATGATAATGATGACGGAGATGTTGATTTGATGAGGAATATGATGATGATGATGATGATGATGGTGATGATGATGAAGATGTTGATGATGACGATGATGGTCATGAAGATGATGATGATGAAGAATATGATGCTGATGGAGAATATGATGCTCACAACTCCCTCTAGTCTCTCTCTCCCCAACCATCAATCTCTCTCTCTCTCTCTCTCTCTGTCTCTCTCTCTCTCTCAAACACACACACATACACACACATTATGTCACTTTCCATTCTCAAACCCATACCCCCTCCATCCATATCTATCTCCAACTTTCTCCCTCCATCCCTCACCCTACCTTCTCTCCCTCCCTCTCTCATCGCCTGTCTCTCACCTTCTATCCCTCCCTCATCTTTCCCTCAACCTATCCCAATCTCTCCATCACTCCCTCTCTCTCCATCGCCACCACTCTCTGCATGTCTCCCACCAACACTTTCTGTCCCTCCCTTCCTATCTCTTATTTCGTTCTATCCCCATCTATCTCTCACTCCCTCCAAATCGATTCCTCCCCATTGTCCCTCTCCCTCCCTCGCTCTATGTCTCTCCCCCCCTTGTATTCTTTATTTCTCTCTCACATCCCCCTTGCCTCCATCCATTCCCCCTTGTCACTCAAGTCTCACTTTCAACTTCTAACCCTATACCTCTTCAGAACCTATTCTACTCCTAATAGTGCTCTCAAGCTCCACTTCCCTTCACCCCCTGTAGCCCATCATGTTCTCATTCCCTTCATCTCTCCCCACTCAAGCTTCCAACATCCTTCTAAGCCCTTGACCCTTTCCCACCCCTATTAAATATTAACCATAGATTCCCTTGACCCTTCCCCACCCCTATTAAATATTAACCATAGATTCCCTTGACCCTTCCCCACCCCTTCTCAAATATTAAACAAAATTTCCCTTGACTTCTACACCCCCTCTTTCTCAAGTATTAAACATGTATTTTATGATTTGAATAACGCGAGCGCGTTTTGTAACTATATAACGCGTACGTGTTATGTAGTCATATAACGCGTACACGTTAATTATTTATATAACGCGCACGCGTTATTTAGTTATATAACGCGTACGCGTTATTTAAATCTAAAAGCGCGGCAATATTTTTGAATTTAAACAGGCCGAGTCACATGCTCACATGTCAACAATAATCCTATGTGTATGCTTTGGAGTTTGCTTCGGTAATTCCAAACCTGTGCTATGTTAATGAAAAACCAAAGCTAATTGGGTATTTCTTCCAGTTTCTGGAGAAGCCTATGCTTAGCCACTCGTTACAATATGCTACACAGAGTCATTTTTGACGAAATCTTAGACACAAATAGCATTTTTTCTGCAGATTCCAAATATGTAACTTTTATTTTGAAATATTAATTTTTCCTATTTTCTTTCAATTTCTTTTCTGTCCTACCTCCTTAACTCGTGAAACACATTGTTAGTGTTTCTTCCATAACTTTTTCAATTCTCAATCATTTCAAAAAAAAATTGTATGGTGCACAAGAGGACACTAACCTCCACGTTCTATGAAAAACCCATTTCAAGAATTTTGCATTAAGACCTTCAAAGGCTCTACCCACAAAAGATGTACTATTTTTGAGGTTTGATCACTTAGACAATTATAAAAAAATTATAAAATTACTAATTTAATTTTCGAAAAATAATGGCGCACAAGTGCTATGTGTTCTCTACATGCATGCCGATTTTTGTAGCTTGATTCCATCATTTAGGCCCTCAAAGGCTCTACCCACAAAAACATATACCTTATCATTTGCCTGAAAAATAAAAAGTGTCTGTTAGGAAAACTGAAACTTGACATAGCTATGCAAATTTTCAATACATAAAAGTTATATATTCAGAAACGTGATTCAATTTCCTACATTTCATCTTTTTTACTCAATGCAAGATATTTTCCGTAAGTAAATCAAAAAATCCAAGTAAGTTGAGGGATGCCTGCTTTTTCAGTTTTCTATTGCATCTAACGTGCCAAAAGTGACCCTCATTAGCTTGCACTGACCCTAAGCCTACTTTAGGAAAACGATTCCAGGAGTTACTATCCATAGTGTGTGGTTTATCTCTACGAGGACCAAATGGAGGTTGATGCTGGCTAAATAGTCATAACTGAGAAGTTTATTCATGGTGTGGTTCATTGTGCTGTGAATTCCCATATTCTTCTACATGTCTGGCACTAACTATCAAATTTGTCAAATTCTCTTCCAACTTCTTCTCCCAACGATCTAATTTTGTATCCAACTTTTTTTCCCGTGTCTGATCACCATTATTGATGGTTTGTTGAATCTATCTCATCTGTACATTAAGATCTGTGTATTGATATTCTATTTTTTCCAACCTACTGGTAGTAGAATGGGTCTCCATATTGTTTGGTGAGTTGGTGCTAGGTGGTCTATAGGGTTCCACCATGGGTGGAATCTGCCAGGTCTCGAGGATGGGACTTCTGCAACTCTGAAATTTTTGCACTTATGGTGTGTAATTCCAACCTCAATATATTGAAAGTAGTATAAAAAATGATAATATGATTATTTAAACATATTCTCCCTTGTTTCCTCTTTCCAATTGATTTTGAATCACCTAAGTCATACCTTCCAGTTAAAAGTTATGCAAATTTAAAATCATACCCTTTTAAAACCCTAATTTGGAGATTGTTTTTCTGGTCGAACTTCAAACTAAGGTATCTTTGTAATTTCGCCCCCTCTGAGTTTGAAATTTTGTCATGTAGTATCATGATATGTCTTCTCTGCAATGCCACAAGTATTATCTAATTTTGATGTGCCAATAAAAGGTTATGGCAAATTTTCCAACACTTGTTATTTTTTTCCCTTTCGGGCAGGCAAAAGCGTAGGAATTGCCACGTGTCCAATTTTTTGTATATGAATATGAAATTTCCACCAAAAACACTACAGTTCATCTTATTTTTTATAAAACATGTCTCACTCAATTTGGAGCTCGCATGATCTAGATATAATAGTTTTCCTCAAAAAAATCTTGTTTGAGACTAGTTTTTGGACTGGTCATGAATCCAAACTTCCATAGGGTATAACTTCAAACCTGTAATGATTCAGGATTTGAAAATAATACCACAAATAGCTTGATTTGTCTTTAATTCTCCTCCAAGTTTCATTGTTTAAAACCTACTAAGAAAAAAATTACAACGAAAATGCCAAGATGACTTCTTTGGAAGGTCTAAACCCCAATAAAGCTTCCCTTAACTTTGACCGAGTATATCTCCAAAATTATAGCGACCCATAAGATGAAAAATTGGGCATAAGTTAGATTCTTATGTCTTTTATTACAATGCGAGTTTCAGATCATGAGGTGGTACAAATAAAAATTTGGAGTGAAAATGGCAGGATTACTTGTTTGAAGAGCCAAACCCTAGAAAATTGTTCCCTTTTGGCCCAAGAAAGAGCTCTAATACCACTTGTAATATGCTTAAACCAAGAAATTCATAGGAAAGATAGAAAATAAAAGAAGAATAGATGAAATATATAACAATTTTCACTTTCATCTTCAAGGGGGCAACCTCTAAGAGCACAAGCTCTAATTACAATGGCAATTCTGGACTTCACATTACATATCTTACTACTCTATATATAGTAATTCAATAGCCCAATTCTAACTAATTGTGGTCCCTCTGTTAATGAGGGCCTACTTCCTAAGGAACTTTAATTAATAAGGAAGGCCCTTTTACATTAAACAACTACCCACTAGCTAACTAATGGGCCTTATGGCCTTGTACATAGATAAAGTAAGGGGCTTAGGGTAGGACCCTAACAACCTCCGAATTGCATTCCCTGTAAATATGTCGACAAGAAAAACTT
The DNA here is from genome assembly GCA_027924585.1 of Larix kaempferi. NCBI lineage: Eukaryota > Viridiplantae > Streptophyta > Pinopsida > Pinales > Pinaceae > Larix > Larix kaempferi. The sequence continues at coordinate 3,413,215 of BSBM01001218.1, forward strand.
TCAAATGAAATCGAGATACTTGAAACGTCTTCAAGCAATGCAACTAAAAGGATATCGTGGAAATACTGAGCTTCCGAGACCTAGTTGACAACTATCATTGAGTCATCGAAATCTACAAGGATTTACATTCTTTTTCCCCCGTAAAAAGAAAAATAAGCTTTAGCGACATGATTTTTTCATAGTTATTGGTTCCTGGATGTAGTCCTATTTTGATTTTGAAGAAATGGTCTTTGTGAAGGAAAATGATCACCCCTCCCCCACAAAGGCGGATGTCCCCTTGGGAGGCCCCACCGAAATAAGCCCATTGTTTTGATTTGTCTATAAGTTTGGATTGAATGACAAGGATCACATCTATTCCTTTTTATTGAGGGAAGTGAGATAATATGCTAAGACCTTGTGCTACAATCATCTCAGGTGTCGAGCTCTTATCCCAGAATATAACAGTGTTACGTGGGACCAAAACTACCCACTTAATGACTAAAGGAAATGCCTTTACTCGTTGGTAGGCTAGAGTTGAGCACAAGTCCTTCCAGGCCTCCTCCATAGTGAGACCATGCCATTTACATTCAATTCCTAATTTCTAGGAGAATACATTTTCCTATTATGTTTGCTTTGAGATGATAAATGAAAGGTTTGCTAATAGTGATGTATGGATAGACTATTCTTAACCTCATTTACTATTTATTGTTAGATATTTATATCTATGTGCATGTTTTTGTTTCAGAAGTAACTAACATATCTATAATGGTAGTCTTTTTATTTCCTTCAATAGTACATGCTTCTAGCTAGGATAAATATAATTAGTTACATTTTTCATACTAAGATTTAGTTGCATATTGCACATTGTTTTTTTTATTTCAATTCAATATCTAAAACAGTAATGGATACTAGGCTAGAATGTGGATGGGTTCCCTATAACAAATGGTGTGAATTCTAATTGGGACATCGCATCAAAGAGAACCTATGTTGTTGAGGAGGGTAGTTCACCTGCATCAACAAGTGGACATCACCAATAAATTGTGATTAAAAATAGTCTTTAATTTGGTCTACAATACTGATCATTATCCCATTACTTTATTAATGAAAATGGATTATTCATACTGGAGATATTTTTAAGAAAATTCCACATCCTTTCCTATAAATAAATGCTTCATGATCATTCATATCATCACTCATCACAAGTAAAGTTATGTTGTTGGATTGCATACAAAGAGAAAAAGTTCTAATTTTGTCATTTTATTTCCATTATTGGAGTCTGTACTACACATATCATCTTGGAGTGGAGCATTAGAGGAGAAAAAGATCCCTCCCTTGGGTTGGTGCGGAGACCTCGCCTTATACAACTAACACCAAGTGTTGTATTTTAATTTATACTCTTTTTAATTAATACAAAGGCCAATTCTTTAATCTATACTTTGCATTTTTAGTCCTAGTTTTGTTATTTCTTCATTGCATGGAGTATTGTATAATGTTGTTGGTTCTTTTTATTTTCCTTCCTATCATTTGATTTGGTACTCAAGTAGAACAACCCTTGAAAATGTGTGTTTTGGTTAGGGTTGGTGATAAATACCTACACCATTCATCATCTATTACATTATTTTGAAATGGAATTTCATGAGTTAGAAAGTATATAATTTATTGATTATCATTGAAGACTCTCCTATTTGTAATGTTATCTGGTTTGGAAGGCCTAAATATCAAATTCAATAGAAAATTAATTAATAGCATAATTATCTAGAGGACCTAAATTAGAAGCAACATTAGCTAAAGGGTCTACCTTTGTATTTTTATTTCAAGGAATGGAAACTATATTGAATTCTTTGAATTTGTCATTTAGACTCCACACCTCCTCCTTGTAGTTCTTTAAGTGACATGACTACCAATGAATAAAATTCTTAACTCGACTTACTTTGATTTTTTATTACCAAAATTTCGAATACATTTAATGTTTAAATCCATAGGCTTTTCAAGTTCTTGAATTAAAGCTTCATACTCAATTGCATTGTTTTTTATTCAAATTATAATCTACATTAAATTAAAAATCATTTACCAAGTAGTTTGGATTAGGTAGGATGAAACCATCTCTTACTCCCTCTTGTGATTTGGAACCCTAAAGATACGATTTCTAAATGTTTGTACTTGCTTGTAAGTTAGAGGTGTTAGGATCATCTAATTTTATTTTGCAATGAGGAGTACTAGTTTGAGTGTAATGGAGGATTTCAAAATGTTTATTTGGATTTGAAAGATGAAGTTTCTAAAACAAAAATTTCAAAACCAGTTTCTAATTCCCCCCTGCCCCCCAAGAACAGAGTGTTGTTCCCCTAGTTGTACCTGTCGCCACCCAATGGATAGTAAAATATTTCTTACTTCTCTCTTCCTCACGAAATTGAGGTTATGCTTTTGGATGCTATGGGTGTGAAGAAAGATGTAATGAATTTGTAAGAAGGGTTACAAGGCCAAATAGAGCCATGTAGGATGCACCTTCCTATGCCAGTTTAGGTTATTGAGCCATTCCTTAGACCAAGGGAGGGTCTCCTGGGTTTCTGAGGTAAATCTCCTAATCTGTAACCCTAAGATGATATTTTATTTCATTAAGGTCCGGTGACTGGATTTACACTAGATATTTGTGGTGCATATAGTTAGCCTTTACTATTAGAGGATGATTTCTAATGTTGTTTTTAAAGGTGAAAGGACATAACACAGTATAATCGGAAAAACTAAAATCAACTAAATACTTGTGGAGTGCCTTAATCACAACTTCATCTCTAGAAGATATCTACAAGATCATAAACACATAATGTATAAGAGAGCTCATCATACATTCTATCTAGAATATGTTCATGAGAGACATAAAATCAAATGGGAAAGCTAAACATATATTCATTGATTCATTCAACGAAATTGAAGACAAACATCAATGGAAAGAAACCATCATAACATGCATAAGATTCGTATTGCTTCATTTAGTGACACAACTATCTCGGTCCTTATTTATACAATAAAATATCATTGTTGTTCTTTAGATACAATAGAAAGACACCAGGAGGGAAGCTTTGATATCTATCCCGGGTCTATTGATTTTCTTCCTCGGAGGAAGACTCGAAATGACGTTTACTGAGATACAAAAGAGAGTGAGATTTGAGATAAAGGGATGATACCGGTGTTGCGGATCTCATTACATTAAAATAAGTCAAATTTTAGTAGCCCGGCGGTATGAAAAATGCTTGATGCTTCCTTTAAAAATGAAGAATCCTTTTATAAGCCTTTTAATCTCTACTTAATGGTTGGCCCATGAATGAGGCAACACACTTGTAGAGACAGTTGGTGCATTTTGATGACCTGAGTTGTTGGGAAAATTAGTGACTCGTGATTATTCTACTAAAATGGGTTTGATGTCACCATCCCCCATACCCATTCTATTCTTTGGCATGCCCCAAGATGTAACTAGTAGAAAGTAAAAAAAATTGGAAATCCTGCCTATCTTGGATTTCTCATTATGTTTAGGAGATTCTTTGATTTCCATACTATGTTTTACTAATTCTTAAGCCTTCTAGGGCCTTTGGTTTGAGGGGAAGGAGGATGAGAGGTACCTCGTTGTTCCGAGTGTCTTTGTGCTAATAAGATAGTTGCTTCTAGTGCTCTCCTTTGCTATCTTTTTATCGCATGATCATGTAATATGCTTATGCATCTTAAGCCATATTCATTAATTTCTCTCCTTCCTATTAGGATTTTGAATGGTCCAAATCAGTGCAAGGGATATAATCAATGTCCCATATATTTTGAATCATCCTTGTCAGGAGGACCCATGTGGAAATGGAGGGTCATAATTGATGTAAATTTCAATAGCAATGGGAATTGTCTCTTTATTAGGCACGACTATTAGACGAGCTTGGGATTTTTGAAACATACTCTTATAAGGTTCCTTCAAATGCAGTCTTAGATTATCAATCCATGGGCATAGAAAGCCATGACTGACTATTATGCTCATATCTACGAGGAATGTATTAATGCATTTCTCAGAATCAATGGCATGTTGCTTCGTGATCCTCCAACTATTGAATTTGTTGATACAAGTTCCTATATCCATCTATGTTGTAGTCCCATCCTTGATCCCTAATACCCCCAGGTCTTGTGTGGAGAGTGTATTTATAACTCCATTTTCCACTTTTGTTGTATTATAATTGGTATGTATGTTTTTCTTAGTCCTATAAAGATATTTAATGAACTCCTTTTGTAATATACTAAACTCTAGATAGAATTGAAGGTGGTTCCATTTGATGAGATGTCATTGAATATGTGTCCTCAGACTCTATTCTTGATATCCTAAAGGGCCTTTACCATTCTTACTTCAACGAGATCTCTTCATGCCTGGTCTTCTATGCTTCTACTTCTTCCTTGAGCTTGGCATTCTCCCTCTTCTCCTCATGCCACTTTTTCTAAACACCCTCCATATTTTCACTGTGCATCCTAAGTTTTTATTTTCTCATATCATCCAGGGTTTTACAGTTACTGGTTTGATGGCACTATCCCATACTTTGATCCTCCATTCTATCGACTACTGAGTTAATTATTGCGCCGAGAGGCGCTCTACAGCCCAGTATGGGGGGAGATCTTGTTAGTCGAGTGTTTGTCGAATAACAAAACAATACAAAGTAAACAAAAAAAAAATAATGCAAAGTAAAAAGTAATAAATATTATGTCGGCCATAAACAAAAAAAATAATACAAAGTAAAAAGTAAATATGAGACTTAAACTAGAGACTTTAGAGCTTAGGATTAGGTGGTAAATATTATGTCGACCATAAACAAAAAAGAATAATACAAGGTAAAAAGTAAATATGAGACTTAAACTAGAGACTTTACATTTTACTTTTAATACAAAGTAAAAAGTAAATATGAAACTTTAGAGTGTTTGTCCACTAACAAAATAATACAAAGTAAACAAAAAATAATAATACAAAGTAAAAAGTAATAAATATTATGTCGGCCATAAACAAAAAAGAATAATACAAAGTAAAAAGTGAATATGAGACTTAAACTAGAGACTTTAGAGCTTAGGATTAGGTGTCTCACGTATTGCACCCAAGGAGCTATTCAAGGAGAGGTTTGCACCTCGGGAGATTTGATCCCTATCGGCGCTTGATAGAGCCTAGGATTTGGATCTAGGCTGGTTTAATCTATAGTTGCAATTATATTATTTACTCCTTGGAGGAGAGTGGATGATTGCTTGAAGAAAGCATTTCCTTCTCTCTACGTGCTTCAGTAATTTCATGTTCCAAGGATTTAATCAAGCCATTTGGTTCCTCTATTTGAAATGCCAAATATTATGCCTAGCCTTGAATTGCCTCTAGATCAACAATCACATTTTCCATGACTTGACTTTGTGTTGATAGAGAGGTGTTGTCCCTTGTCAAGAAATTTACTTCGTCAGCCAACTTTTGTGGCTGGAAGGCTAGGAACCATTCTAGATCTCTTTAAGGCCTTTAGCCTTTGATATTTCTCCCATAGGTGGGAAATATCTTGAATTGATTATTTTTTTTCCCTTCCCATTGAGATCACTCCAACTTGCAACTTGCCCCTTTTCCTCCAATGTTTTCACCCTAGAGCTCAAAAAATGTTTTTTTTTTTAATGTTGACAGTGTCTAGTCTTTTTTTGTATTTATCATTGGAGGATGTTTCCTTGAGGTATTTGTGGTATACTATGATGTTGGAACCTTGGGCCATGTAAATATAATCATCAAGAGGGATACCTTCTTTGTCAAAGGTGACTTGCAGTGCTTCCAATCCTGTGGCTGCATCTCTTTGTATGTCTTGTGAGCTAAGGGTTCCAATGTGCTCACCACAAATTGCCCTATTTCTAGGTTGTACCTAGGTAATATCCTTGATTATGCATGAGTTTCCATTGTATCTATGGTAATAATATCCTTTTGGGTCTTTGCTTTCCTTCTCTTCTCTCCCCTTAGTATTTCTAATGGATCACAAGACTCCATGGGTTGAATTGAATCATCCCAAGAGATTTGGTGCTCTATTTCACAGGAAGAGCTTATAGCCTGTGTACTAGTATCACCTTTAAAAGATACAATAAAGAAAATATTAGATAATTTAAAGGGGGAGAGGGAGGGTACCGTGTTAGGAGTAGAGTCCTCCTCTTGCTGAGCACTACTAGGCTTAGGAGCATCATCTTCTGTACTTTTAAACAGTAGAGGGGTATTTCATTGTTCAATTTTACACATGTAAGTAAGGTAAGATAGAGGAGAAATATGCATATGTGGAGGTCCTATCCCATTACCTTTGTTGACCCTTGGTTGGAAGACCCCTTCTTACCCTTCTTCTTCTCAGGTTCTTCATAAACCTATCCTTCCTTGGATTTCCTTTTTTTTAGCTCGTTTTAGTTGGTGGATGATTTCACCATCACTCTTGACCCCTCCAGTTGCACTTGACAAATCCATCTTTGTCTATTGTGTGCTGGGTTTCCTCTCTTCCTATTCATACATAAACTTCTCGAAAAACTTTTCCCTTTCTATAGTTTGTTGTTCTATTGTAGATTTCTCCCAAACCAGGGGGGAATTTTTTTACTATCGCGGATCAACTAAGGTGGTCTCTAAGGTGGTTAACTAAGGTGGTATCCATCATCAATGAGACATCATCATCATCATCAAAGGAGGACCATAGTCCACCACCAAAATCAACCTCTATTGTGGAAGTGAACCACAACCCATAAAGCAATCCTTAGACATTAGGAGATGTATGTATGTGTTGGGAATCCTAGGGAGAGATAATCTCTGTAACCCCACCTTAGGTTACAAATATCTCCCCCACAAATCAATTGACTTAAAATGTCACATGAAAACACAAACATTCTATCATCTAGATAAGTTTCACCGATTGCCAACACCAGTAGGCTCTAATTCGAGTAGGTGGCGCCACCGTTCACCCCCTACGTTGTCCCTTTCATTTTAATACAATGTAGCATCTTATTTTTATTTTTCATATTTTAATCTCAAAGATTGAAAATTTGTCTAAGCTTTATTTGTGATGCATATGATCACCTCCTCAAATTGATTCAGTGGCTCTTCTGATAGCATGATTTGTTGGCCAAAGAATTTGGCGTTAGTCGATTGGGCCATTTGTACCCCAAATTAAGCTTTATACCACACAGGTGCAGCCTGCTTGGGGGCAGTCACTAATAACCAAGTAGAGTATGACGCGGTCATTGGGTTCTTGAATGATGCCATTCACATCGAAATACAACACCTTCATGTGCACTTATATTCTCAACTCAATGTTTCACAACTAAACAATGTATTATGTGTACTCAATCCACTCCTCTTTCGCAATTTTTTGCTAGTGTGCCTCCTAGTCTGACAATTTGAAACTATCACATTCACCCATGTCCCTAGGAGAGCTAATGCATTCATCGATCACATTACTAATGAGCTCCTCAATCGACACTATTACATCGACAATCGATCTGATCCTGTAAGCAAATCAAACCTATGTGTTTTTACCATACAAACTATGTGTTAGTTCCTAAGGCTACACATCAACATAAAACCACATATGAGCATAACCACAAACATACATCACAAATGTATACACCAAACACATAGATGAAACCAACATGTTGCAAAATGGTATATATATATATATTCAAAAGTGTTATATACATCATGGGCCTCATGGGTCATACATACAAAACAATATGCCATGTGGGCACATCAAAAAGCCGCCTTCCATGGGCCATGCCAATAGAATATAAAAAATGGGGCTCCTATCCCTATACAAAAATAACATACATGAGTGACCTGCAATTAGGGAGCCTCCCCCGGTAATGGAGCTCAAGACCTCAAAAATGCCAAAGGGTGCACCACCTGCATTGGTGGAATTGGAGTTGGCCCTAGACCTAGAGCTAGGGATGGGCCTGCTGGTGGAGGAACCTATCCTCCTTGAACTCACCAAGTGACTGGACCATCCACTCTCACCTTTCATATCACCTGGCTCCGCCCAATCCCACACTTTGTTGGAAGCCCCGCCACCTGGGCTAATTCCTCATCTATGAGAACACCCAACAAACACTCATCCACACCCATGACAAGGATAGAAAACCACCTCTTGATTTCAACCAAAACTACAACAATCTAGTCCCCCAAATAATTCCCCCTAGTGGGGGTAGCACCACCTGCAGGACCCACCGCTCCAACTACTCCATCAACTACCTCATCACGTCACCTACAATGACAAGGCCCTACAGGGAGTGGCACATTTGGATCAACCGGCCTCACAGGCCCAACATATGTTCAAAACATAACCTAAGATCAATACCTAATATACACATATATGCAAAACATGTGCATAAAACAAAACAAATAAATCATATATAAACAATGTCTCACATACATCGACCATCCCATCCACCAACTAGCAATAACAGCTATGGATCCCCATGGAAATCCATCCCACTCCATGGATATCTTTCCATCGCCCCGATCCTTTATCTCCACACCTGGAGGTAGTGCTTCATGAAAATACTAAGCACCCACCTCCACCAACAATGGGCATCAGTCTACCTCCAGAATGCCATTCAGGGCTCCTTTGGCCCTCTCAGGGTCACTACCACCAACAGCTGCAGTGATGTATACCACTCGAAGAAGTAAGAGCATATATGCTCCCATATGTAAACTACCGTGTCCCCCACACAGACTTCTTGTTCAGCATCTCATGAAGATGTTGCAACATGATACCCCATACTACTCGATGTTCGGCCATAACTCGCTCTAGCAGCAAAAGTTGGCCAACGGTAATCCGATTGATGCTCATCACCACTAGTGTAACATACCCTTTTAGCTGGAAAACATTTTGTGTTAGCAAACATTATTATAACTTTTACTGTAAAGTTTCATGTTGGACAGGTATCCAAGGATGACTGTAATTTGCACAATATATTATTATTAAATAAATAAGATAGGAGACAAACACCTAAGAGGACTGTTGAAAGAGTGGTTACTGATCCACTAGGTGGAATGGAATCTGGGGTAGAAGGCAATGGAAAAGTGGCAGCATCATGATGCAACCAACTAGCTGTTGGTATGGGACAACTCCCTTGAAATGTGGTCATAGTGCCCTGAAAGATGGGACTGGAGCTTGAGGCTCATTTATTCCAAACCGACCACTAAAAGACCTACGCAGTCTATATAATAGCCATCAAATATTGAACTGAGGTGCATCATTTTTCCTGACGAGGAAATTTACCTTGGGGTTTTGTTGTGTTTGCACCCAAGAGATTTGATGAGGGGATATGCTATGTTGTTGATCATGTTGTGAGTCTGCCAAACTCTTATTGAGTTCAAGAGGTTGATGTTGAGTGGAGAAGGCATTTTATTTCAGGAGGTTGATGCCGAGTGGAGAAGGCATTTTGAGTGCCTTGCTTCTACACAGATTCCACCCACTTATTGGATCAGTAATCAGGCTCAGGGGTTCACTAGAAGTCAACAGTATAGCTGCTTCTTCTGAAGCAGGTTGGTAGGAACATGCCTCCTTGGGTGTTTGTCGGCCCTATAATTCTGTATAAATTGAAATGATTGAATAAAATAGTCTTTGCATTTTTCCCATGCAAAAAGGAACAACATCGTACTTTAGTACAGAGACAGATTAAGGTAGAAAGATATGATAGGCAAAATTGCCAAGATGATAGAAGTATCATTCTATATATTAGTTAATTTATCTACTGATAACAGTTAGTATTATTTCTGCATTCCTTTACATTACTGTTTTTATTTCCATATTTTACTTCATCAAATAGAAATTCATTGTCTTAAAAAGATTATCACTGTTCTTTATAATTATTATTGAGATAATTGTCGAAAACATAATTTGTAAATGACTGTTTAATCTCATCATAACAGAACTGATATATCATTTCGAGTTTCAAGTTAGGGTTTATAGCTTCCCATTTATTTTCTTCTCAAGTTTACTGTAACTACTGTTATTTCCATTATTGCACACACGGAACAAATAAGCAAACAAAAGTCTCTTATCAAAAACCTAGGGTTTCATATTTCACATGTTCATATAGCCATAAATTAAAAACACACAAATGCAATTCTGTCTACAGAAGCGAGCTGGTTAAACAAGCTCCCTGTCATTTCATCATTTTATTAACAATAGACAAACCAAACTTTACATCAAAATCGTTATTGTAGGTTGGATAGATTAATTTCAAATATCATCTTGAAGGTTTAAGACATTACAATGTCTGTAGGAGCAGAGTCAAACAAAATCACAAAAACTAGTTGATGTCGAAACGTATCAACGATCACATTAACATCTAAACATTTTAGGCATAACCAAACCCTAAACCCTGACAAGTTTTTAAATAAAAAACACAAACATTTCATACAAATCGACGACGAGGCATTTAGGTCGAAGCCCTCACATATTACAATACATAAACATTGATTAAATAGCTGTAGCAGCGTTTTTCATTATACACGCATTGTATACGATTTCATTTTCCATATTTTAAACATTCGTGAGCTTACATTCCAGAAGGAAAACGATAGCAACAGGTGTGTAAAACCTAGTTGCACAACCATTGTCATTTTACATTAAATTCGAACACAGAGGCTATTCAAAAACGAATTATTTCCATTTCTTAAATCAACGAGTTACAGGTTTCATTCACGGGCGAAGCCCCAAAACTACAAACACAAAACAGTCACAACCACATAGTTTTGTAAAAAGATCTTTTATATTGTCAACTCAATAGAGTCTTAAACCCTACTTAAACGAAGGAACGTTTCCAAGTTCAAAACCCAGAACCCAAACCCTGTACATTAACATATCAACTATTACATCGACTCTACAAACTAAGAAACAACCTAACATAGGCGTAACAAGAAACAACCCATATTTTCAAACTCGATTTCCAGAACAGGTGTTACAAACGTTTTCCACGAATCTGCCAGGAGAACCTACGAGGGTTTGCCATCGGGGCTTACCAATTTAATTCGCGTGCTATCCATTGCCATCAACCCAGCACTGTGAATACAGAACGATGGCAGTACCTGCCACATGAACTGCGAGGAGTTAGCAATGATTTCAAATGAATGTTGACAAATCAAAGAAACGTATTACATAACTTGGAAACGAGATGACTTACCTTGCATTCAACAGTCGATTGGACTACTTCTTGCTTCCAAATCCTTCTACCAATGCAACCAAGGTGACATGCAACTGAACCACAACCAAGCTCACAGTCAAAACCTCACCATTAACCTAAAATGTCACCTGACAAAAGCCACAGGGCTTCATCACTACACATTCAACAAACTAAAGAACTTATATAGTATTTCCACAATAAAATTATAGAGAATGGAGGCACAGTGCCATCCACAACCGCCCAGGGTTGAGCCCTGTAAACCAGCGGCCTGTCGGCCTCTTCTCCTAATGAAAAACACCAAAATGAATGCGTGAAGGCAACAATAACGCTATGGCAAGATTGACTTAGGGTTTTACACATCTCAACGATCGAGACAATGAGATTAACAATCAAGATTAAGCCAGCAAGCCACATTAGTACTAAGGCAGAGATACGACCAAACAATAATCAATAACCTCATTTAATAACAGCACAGTTGGATGCCATATCACCTAGGGTTGAGCTTACAACTCGGTGAAGCATCACCATTTATTACCACTAATATCACGTGGAGCCAAAACACGTAGGTGCCAGCGTAGGAACCACTAACATCACACAGGATCAAATTTAATGCTGAGATCTCACGGAGAAATCTACCAGACCCTCGACTGCAATGACATTAAATTCATATCAACATTGAGTTATGGTGATAGCGAAATTCTCGGGATAGTATCACTGCCATACAACTGTATTACAACCACCATATAAGTTATCAAACCATAGGATATGTATATCAATACCATAACACAACGATGCATAGTTCTAACCATAAGGTAGTATCACGACATTTCATTCACGCTAAGAGTATTAACTATATTCTAAGTTCACATAGTACATATGCATTGCACATTCGAACCATAGGGTTTACATATAATATTCAACAATGTTATTCGCATAGTTTCCATATGTTATCAAAACAAAGGAATCGATATATTTTTATATATCAAGCATGTATTAGAAAACAATACAATGCCATAGTATTGTAGGAACTACCACAAGGTTTAACATTCAACTCATGTATTTAAACAACATGCATTACGTTTATAATAGTTAGGTCACGTTATGATCATAATAGCTAGGCCACTTTGCATAATGTTAGTGTAATGAAAACATAACCCTCACACTATTAGAAAGCTATGATTTGACACCAATCCTATGTGTCGCATGCGATTATGTCTAGTAGCACCTTGTTCACAAGTTGACATAGTAGAACATCATCACTTTAAGTATTTCAAGACTTATTACATTGCAGCTGTCATTTCCAGGAGATTCACTTAATTCTAATGGTGACACTATCTTCTCGAGTCATACTTAAGATCAAACTTGTCACAAATTCAGACTGATAAACTAAGCTGCAATACCACTGATCCTACCTACAGATACAACGAGTATAGTGTATAACATTGCTAGTGATACATACAAATATTATCATAAAGACGATACAAGTTGACGAAGTTAAACTGAAGTTACATACCATCGACATCTTCATGCACAGCAGTATATACAATTATCTTAAACACAGAGACGACAAGCTGAAGCTTACAACTTGTCTTGTAAAAACTGGAATTACTCTATTACCTTACCTGTAGATCTGCGAAATAAAGAATCCAATGCTTTAGCTTTCAAAGCTAACTAAACCCAAGGGCACCCGGTAGGAACCCCTTCGGAAATATGCAAACAATTTCATCAGTATTGTTACCAGATCTTTACACATAATTAAATAAACATTGTTCTGTCGCATCTCATTTACAACCAAGTACCTTTTTATGTTTAAAAATAAATACAACAATTTTATGAAGCAGTTATCATCTATTAGTTAATTAATTATCATTCCGTAGATAGCATTTATCTTTTAAAATAGGCTATATCAATTTTTTGTTTAATTTTTGCGAATATTGGGATGTTACATGTGGTATCAGAGCACAAGTTCAAACTCTAGGCCTGATTGAGGCTCATGCGCACAAACAGAAAAATAAATCAGAAAGTTTATGTTACTAACTTTTGTAATTTAATTTTATTTTTGCACAGAACAGATTGACCTTTAATTGCAGGTATGGAAATACCAGAGGAATCAGCAGAGGACAGATCTCCTCGTAATGAACATATTAATCATAATAACATTGAAGGAATTTATGTTGAGTTAAACAACCAGTCTTCTGAAATTTTACGCACTATACAGGATTTAAAATCTGAGTTAAAAGCTGTTAAAGAAGAAAATGAACGAATCCTTAAGGAACAGGAAGAGTTACAACAGAATTTAAAAGGAAACTGTCATAGTGATGAAAGAGGCAGAAAATCAGAATTTAAGGCTGATTCTGAAATAATGTCCCACCAACATAAGCATAAGAAAACAAGAAATGATAAAAGGAACAGTTACTCATCTTCTAAATCTGATTCAAGTAATGAAGACATAAATTATGACAGCAGTAACAGTGAATGCTGCTCTAAAAAGAGAAAACATAAGCATCATGAACAAATTACTGGGGAATTTAAAAAGATTAAGCCACCTACTTTTAATGGCGAAAGTGAGAAGGGTGAGACAGCAGAAGCTTGGCTGTCTGGAATGAAAAAGTACTTTAGTATTTACGACTACTCTTCTCAACTGAAAGCCAAGATGGCTATTTACAATCTGACCGAGAAGGTAGATATCTGGTGGCAGGATCTTAAAAGAATCAAGAGCATAAAAGAAAAAGAAGTAATTTAGCCTATGTTTAAAAGTTTGTTTAAAAATAAGTTTTTGTCGGAACAATACTTTGAAGATAAGTCAAAAGAGTTTTACGATTTAAAGTTGGGTACAATGAACATGAAAGAACTGTGCAACAAGTTCCTTAGCTTGCTGAGATACGTGCCCTACATGGTTGAGGAAAAGCCTAAAGTGCACAGGTTTCTCAGTTGTTTACCTTTTAATATAAAAGATCGTATTGAGTATGATAATCCTTCCACTTTGGAAGAGGCCATGAGAAAGGCAAATTTTTGTTTTGACCAAAACAGAAAAGGAGAAGGAACAACTGGCTGGAAGAAAAGTAAGACTAATCAATATGATTATAAAACGAAGAATTTTAACCAGAATGCTGGAGGTTTTAGGAAAAATTTTAATAACAGAAATTTTCGTAATAATTATCAGAATAATACATCTCAGAACTCTACTGCTGCAAGAAATGTACCTAATAATAATAATCACAACAATAACAACAGGTATGCTGAACAGAAAGGACCCATAAAGTGCTATGAATGTGGCGGACCACATAAAAGAGCAGATTGCCCACGCAACAAGAGGACAACCAACAACATTCATACTATGCAAGCATAACCTACAGTTGGTGATATCGCAAGAGAAATGCCCAGGATAAATGCAGCATTGGAGAACCGTTAAGCGGACCATTAAACATCCATGGTCAAAATTGAAGGTATGATACAAAATGAGTCTATTTCTATTTTAATAGATCCAGGTGCAAATCTAAGTTATATTTCACCTACTTTAGTAAACCGTTGCAAGTTAAAAACAGAGAAATTTGATAATGCATGGTTAGTTCAACTTGCAACATGAACTAAAAGAAAGGTTAAAGATTATGTCAAGAATTGTGAAGTATTTTTAAATCAGCTGAAAACGCAAGTTAATTTGAATGTTTTACCCTTAGGGTCATATGATTTGTTGATAGGCATGGATTGGCTTGAACAACATAGAGTTATACTGAATTGTTATGATAAATCTTTTACATGTATAAATAATGAAGGTAATTCAGAAACAGTAAAATGAATTCATAGGCAGATTTCTTCCTTACAAGTAAAAAAAGCTGCCAAAAAAGGTTGTAAATTGTTTGTTGTTAATGTTGTTAATGATGAGTGTACATCTAAAGAAGACAAGTTAAAACTAGAGGATATTCCCATCCTTAGGGACTTTTCTGATGTATTCTCAGAAGAAATTCCAGGATTACCTCCGAAAAGAGAACTTGATTTCACCATTGAGTTAGTACCCGGTGCGGTACCAAACTCAAAGGTCCCCTATAGGATGAATATTCTGGAGTTAAATGAGTTAAAATATCAGCTGAAAGAATTAATAGATAAAAACTACATAAGGCCCAGTGTGTCCCCTTGGGGAGCACCAGTGATTTTTGTTCAAAAGAAGGACAGTACCATGCGTTT
The DNA here is from genome assembly GCA_027924585.1 of Larix kaempferi. Taxonomy (NCBI): domain Eukaryota; kingdom Viridiplantae; phylum Streptophyta; class Pinopsida; order Pinales; family Pinaceae; genus Larix; species Larix kaempferi. The sequence goes on from BSBM01001218.1 coordinate 3,428,554, forward strand.
GTGCATTGATTACCGACAGCTTAATAAAATGACAATTAAGAATTGGTATCCCTTACCCCGCATAGATGATCTATTTGATCAAGTATGCGGAGTAGAGATATTCACTAACATTGATCTAAGGTCGGGTTATCATCAAGTCTGGATAAAAGACAAGGAAATATTCAAAACTGCATTCAGAACACATTATGGACACTATGAGTTTGTAGTTATGCCTTTTGGGCTAACCAACGCACCAGCAGTGTTCATGTGTTTAATGAACAATGTTCTGCATAAATATTTGGATAAGTTCGTAGTGGTATTCATTGATGATATCCTGGTTTACTCAAAAACTAAAGAAGAGCATGACGAACATTTAAAAATCATTTTACAAGTACTTAGAGATCATAAGCTTTACGCTAAGTTCAGTAAGTGTGATTTCTATAAAGATAAAATTCAGTATTTGGGTCATATAATTTCAAAAGATGGTATTTATGTTGATCTTGATAAGATAAAAGCAATAAATGAATGGCATGTCCCTAAAGATGTAACTGATGTACGGTCATTCATGGGAATAACGGGGTATTATAGAAAGTTTATTGAAGGGATCTCTAGAATTGCTAATCCCATCACTTCTTTGCAGAAGAAAGGGAAGAAATTCATATGGGATCAAAAGTGTCAAGACAACTTTAATAAGTTAAAAGAATTGTTAACTACTGCACCCATCTTAAAAATTGCAGATCCTAATAAGGATAGTGTCGTATGCACGGATGCATGCAACGAAGGACTTGGAGGGTTCTTTGGTCAAGAAGGTCATGCAATTGCTTTTGAGTCAAGGAAGTTAAAAATACATGAAAAAGATTATGCAATGTATGATCTTGAGTTGGCAGCCGTGATACATGCTTTAAAAATGTGGCGCCATCACTTGATCGGAAGAAAATTCATTTTAATGACTGATAATAAGGGTTTAAAGTATTTATTGGATCAAACAAATCTTAACGCAATGAAAGCTAGGTGGTTATCTTTCCTTAACGAGTATGATTTTGAGATCCATCACATTAATGGAAAGGAAAATAAGGTTGCTGATGCATTGAGAAAAAATGATAGAATGAGTTTTGTGGCAGCAATCAGTACGTTTAAAACTGATCTGGAAAATCAGATTGAAGAAGGAGTTAAGCAAGACAAAAATTACCAAAAATTACATGATAAAGTGGCTGAAAATTCATCTGAAAATGTTATAATAGATTACAGTATTGATGAAAAAGGCTTCTTAACTTACAAAAACAGAATTTATGTGCCTAAATTTTCGAAGGTTAAGTTGTTGATTTTAGATGAAGTTCACAAGAGTCCTTATTCAGGGCATCCTGGTTATCAGAAAATGATAACTATGTTAAGAAAGGAGTATTTTTGGCCCAACATGAAGAGTGAAGTTGCTGAATATATAGCTAGATGCTTTGACTGTCAGACTATTAAAGCTAAACATCAACATCCAGCTGGGGTATTGCAGCCCTTACCAATTCCAGAATGGAAATGAGAAATTATAAGCATTGACTTTATTACAGGTTTGCCTAAAAATCAGAAGCAGAATGCTTCAATTATGGTTGTTGTTGATAAACTTAGTAAAGCTGCTCATTTTATTCCTGTTAAAACTACTTTCAAGGCTTCTAACATTGCAGATATTTTCATGAAGCAAATTTTTCGCTTGCATGGAATTCCAAAGGTAATTATTTTAGACTGAGACTCTAAGTTCACCGGTAACTTTTGGACAGCACTATTTAAATGATTAAATACTAAATTAAAATTCAACACTTCTTTCCACCCACAAACTGATGGTCAAATGGAAAGAGTAAATTAGATTTTGGAAAATATATTAAGATTATATGTTAAAGATCAGCCATCTAAGTGGGAAGATTACTTGCACTTAACAGAATTTGCCTACAATAATAATTATCAAGCATCTGCTAAGTTAAGTCCATTTGAAATTTTTTATGGAAGAAAATGTTGTACTCCAATTTCTTGGGATAATCCTGTAGATAGATTGATGTTAGGACTAGATTTATTGAAAGACATGGAGCTAACCGTGAAATAGGTTCAAGGTAACTTAAAATTTGCCCAACATCGGCAGAAAATCTATGCTGATTTGAAACGCACAGAAAGAGAATTTCAGGTAGGAGACCATGTTTTTATAAAGGTAAATCCCAAGAAAAGTTCTTTGAAGCTTGGCAGCTATGCTAAATTAGCACCAAGGTATTGTGGACCATTCAAAATCCTATCAAGGATAGGGGATGTTGCATATCAATTGGCATTTCCATACAATTTAAAATCCACAATGTTTTCCACGTTTCTGTTTTAAAGAAGTATGTGCACGATGCTACTCATGTGCTGAATCGGAATGACATACAGGTGGAATTCGAAGGAGATTTTCAGGTGGAACCGAACTGTATTCTCGACTGGAGGGAAATTATGCTTCAGAATCGCACCATAGGGCAGGTAAAGGTGCAATGGAAGCACCTTAGCCCTGATGAAACTACTTGGGAACTAGAAAGTAATATGCGGGCAACATATCCAGTTCTGTTCCATGAGGAACTTGATGATGAATAAGCAACATCGAGGATGATGTTGAGCTTAAGAGGGGGTGTTTGTAACATACCCTTTTAGCTGGAAAACATTTTGTGTTAGCAAACATTATTATAACTTTTATTGTAAAGTTTCATGTTGGATAGGTGTCCAAGGATGACTATAATTTGCACAATATATTATTATTAAATAAATAAAATAGGAGACAAACGCCTAAGAGGACTGTTGAAAGAATGGTTACTGATCCATTAGGTGGAATGGAATCTGGGGTAGAAGGCAATGGACAAGTGGCAGCATCATGATGCAACTAACTAGCTGTTGGTATGGGACAACTCCCTTGAAATATGGTCATAGTGCCCTGAAAGATGGGACTGGAGCTTGAGGCTCATTTATTCCAAACTGACCACTAAAAGACCTAGGCAGTCTATATAATAGCCATCAAATATTGAACTAAGGTTCATCACTTTTCTTGACGAGGAAATTTACCTCGGGGTTTTGCTGTGTTTGCACCCAAGAGATTTGATGAGGGGATATGCTATGTTGTTGATCATGTTGTGAGTCTGCCAAACTCTTATTGAGTTCAAGAGGTTGATGTTGAGTGGAGAAGGCATTTTATTTCAGGAGGTTGATGCCGAGTGGAGAAGGCATTTTGAGTGCCTTGCTTCTACACAGATTCCACCCACTTATTGGATCAGTAATCAGGCTCAGGGGTTCACTAGAAGTCAGCAGTATAGCTGCTTCTTCTGAAGCAGGTTGGTAGGCATAGGCCTCCTTGGGTGATTATCGGCCCTATCGTCTTTTACAGGTTCTATTGTCTTATCTATTTTTATTTTTAAGTTCTGTTATCTATTTTTGTATATTTACAGTTCTGTTGTTTATTTAACTTTCACTGTTTATTTTTATGAGTTTATTTTAGTTTCCTGTTTAAATTTTATAATTCTGTATAAATTGAAATGATTGAATAAAATAGTCTTTGCATTTTTCCCATGCAAAAAGGAACAACATCGTACTCTAGTACAGAGACAGATTAAGGTAGAAAGATATGATAGGCAAAATTGCCAAGATGATAGAAGTATCATTCTATATATTAGTTAATTTATCTACTGATAACAGTTAGTATTATTTCTTCATTCCTTTACATTACTGTTTTTATTTCCATATTTTACTTCATCAAATAGAAATTCATTGTCTTAAAAAGATTATCACTATTCTTTATAATTATTATTGAGATCATTGTCGAAAACAGAATTTGTAAATGATTGCTTAATCTCATCATAACAGAACTGATATATCATTTAGAGTTTCAAGTTAGGGTATATAGTTTTCCATTTATTTTCTTCTCAAGTTTACTGTAACTACTGTTACTTCCATTATTGCACACACGGAACATATAAGCAAACAAAAGTCTCTTATCACAAACCTAGGGTTTCATATTTCACATGTTCATATAGCCATAAACTAAAAACACACAAATGCAATTCTGTCTACAGAATCGAGCTGGTTAAACAAGCGCCCTGTCAATTCATCATTTTATTAACAACAGACAAACCAAACTTTACATCAAAATCGTTATTGTAGGTCGGATAGATTAATTTCAAATATCATCTTGAAGGTTTAAGACATTACAATGTCTGTAGGAGCAGAGTCAAACAAAATCACAAATACTAGTTGATGTCGAAACGTATCAACGAGTACATCAACATCTAAACATTTTAGGCATAGCCAAATCCTAAACCCTGACAAGTTTTTAAATAAAAAACACAAACATTTCATACAAATCGACGACGAGTCATTTAGGCCGAAGCCGTCACATATTACAATACATAAACATTGATTAAATAGCAGTAGCAACGTTTTTCATTATACACGCATTGTATACGATTTCCTTTTCCACCTTTTAAACATTCGTGAGCTTACATTCCAGAAGGAAAACGATAGCAATAGGTGTGTAAAACCTAGTTGCACAACCATTGTCATTTTACATTAAATTCGAACACAAAGGCTATTCAAACACGAATTATTTCCATTCCTTAAATCAACGAGTTATAGGTTTCGTTCACAGGCCAAGCCCCAAAACTACAAACACAAAACAGTCACGGCCACATAGTTTTGCAAAAAGATCTTTTATATTATCAACTCAATAGAGTCTGAAACCCTACTTAAACGAAGGAACGTTTCCAAGTTCAAAACCGAGAACCCAAACCCTGTACATTAACATATCAACTATTACATTGACTCTGCAAACTAAGAAACAACCTAACACAGGAGTAACAAGAAACAACCCATATTTTCAACCACGATTTCCAGAACAGGTGTTACAAACGTTTTCCATGAATCTGCCAGGAGAACCTATGAGGGTTTGCCACTGGGGCTTACCAATTTAATTCGCGTGCTATCCATTGCCATCAACCCAACACTGTGAATACAGAATGATGGCAGTACCTGCCACATGAACTACAAGGAGTTAGCAATGATTCCAAATGAATGTTGACAAATCAAAGAAACGTATTACATAACTTGGAAACGAGATGACTTACCTTGCATTCAACAGTTGATTGGAATGCTTCTTTCTTCCAAATACTTCAACCAATGCAACGAAGGTGACATGCAACTGAATCACAACCAAGCTTGGAGTCAAAACCTCACCACTAACCTAAAATGTCACCCGACGAAAGCCACAAAGCTTCATCGCTACACATTCAGCAAACTCAAGCACTTATACAGTATTTCCACAATAATATTACAGAGAATGGAGGCACAGTGCCATCCACAACTGTCCTTGGTCGAGCCCTGTAAACCAGCGGCCTATCGGCCTCTTCTCCAAACGAAAAACACCAAAATGAATGCGTGAAGGAAACAATAACGCTATGGCAAGATTGACTTAGGGTTTTACACATCTCAACGATCGAGACAATGAGATTAACGATCAAGATTGAGCCAGTAAACCACGTTAGTACCAAGGCAAAGATACGACCAAACAATAATCAATAACCTCATTTAATAACAACACAGTCGGATGCCATATCACCCAGGGCTGAGCTTACAGCTCGGTGAAGCATCACCATTTCTTACCACTAATATCAGGTGGAGCCAAAACACGTAGGTTCCAGTGTAGGAACCACTAACATCACACAGGATCAAATTTAATGCTGAGATCTCACAGAGAAATCTACCAAACCCTCGACTGCAATGACATTAAATTCATATCAACATTGAGTTATGGTGACAGCGAAATTCTCAGGATAGTATCACTGCCATACAACTGTATTACAACCACGATTTAAGTTATCAAACCATAGGATATGTATATCAATACCATAACACAACGATGCATAGTTCTAACCATAAGGTAGTATCACGACATTTCATTCACGCTAAGAGTATTAACTATATTCTAAGTTCACATAGTACATATGCATTGCACATTCGAACCATAGGGTTTACATATAATATTCAACAATGTTATTCGCATAGTTTCCATATATTATCAAAACAAAGGAATCGATATATTTTTATATATCAAACATGTATTAGAAAACAATACAATGCCATAGTATTGTAGGAACTACCACAAGGTTTAACATTCAACTCATGTATTTAAACAACATGCATTACGTTTATAATAGTTAGGTCACGTTATGATCATAATAGCTAGGCCACTTTGCATAAGGTTAGTGTAATGAAAACATAACCCTCACATTGTTAGAAAGCTAGGATTTGACACCAATCCTATGTGTCACATGCGATTATGTCTAGTAGCACCTGTTCACAAGTTGACACAGTAGAACATCATCACTTTAAGTATTTCAAGACTTATTACATTACAACTGTAATTTCTAGGAGATTCACTTAATTCTAATGGTGACACTATCTTCTCGGGTCATACTTAAGATCAAACTTGTCACAAATTCAGACTAATAAACTAAGCTGTAATACCACTGATCCTACTAACAGATACAATGAGTATAGTGTATAACATTGCTAGTGATACATACAAATATTATCATAAAGATGATACAAGTTGACGAAGTTAAACCGAAGTCACATACCATCGACATCTTCATGCACTGCAGTATATACAATTATCTTAAACATAGAGACGACAAGCTGAAGCTTACAACTTGTCTTGTAAAAACTGGAATTACTCTATTACCTTACCTGCAGATCTGCGAAAGAAAGAATCCAATGCTTTAGCTTTCAAAGCTAAGTAAACCCAAGGGCACCTGGTAGGAACCCCTTCAGAAATATGCAAACAATTTCATCAGTATTGTTACCAGATCTTTACACATAATTACATAAACATTGTTCTGTTGCATCTCATTTACAACCAAGTACCTTTTTATGTTTAAAAATAAATACGACAATTTTATGAAGCAGTTATCATCTATTAGTTAATTAATTATCATTCCGCAGATAACATTTATCTTTTAAAATAGGCTATATCAATTTTTTTTAATTTTTGCGAATTTTGGGATGTTACAACTAGCACTTGCACCACAATAGCCACCACATCCTGAACTGATAAGTCCACAATGTGGTCGATCCCAATCTGCCTTGACAGTTGAGCCTCCAGGTTCCCGCTGTAATGCTGAGCAATGATCTGGTCAATAGTCTGGTAGCTAGCTAAAGCAGGATTGGTATCCCCCCTAACCCCACCGATAGGGAGCCCCATAAGGAAGTACATTTCTTGACCCTCAATGGTCAAACACTCATCGTCCACTCGGAAGGAACCTGTCTGGGCATCCCACATTTCCATGATGGCCCTTAAAAGGGAATCATGAGACCTCATATACGAACATTGAAAGAACTTGAGAAACCCTGCATCACACAAGGCCTGCTCCACCATTGGTGCCCCCACCACATGCTGACTCAACTTGTTATAGTGGCACTCTCGCCACTCTACGAACGCCATAGTCACATTGCGGAGGCTCCTATAAGCATAAGCAACCCAAACTTAGAGTTAATTTCAACATCTCATAAGCAAAAAATTGACTCAACATAGAGCAACTTTTCTTATACAAAGTAGCACGATTAGCACGTCCATAGCATTATATGACCGTGCGATATACCGGTGTGGTAGTGAAAATTGTGTAGTCATGATTAGTGTGGTTGTATCCCATACAGTCACGCTACAGAAATGCGGGGGAGATACATGATTCGACTACGGTTACATGCGATTGTTCACTAACAATTGTGCGATAACAACGCGTGGCCAAAGCATCAACCTCCCACATGATGCATTATTATCAAAGAGGGACCCGTGCAAGGTAGTGTGGGCAACCCTTTGAAATCCGCACAACCGGACGAAAACTCAAATGGTCAATCGTATGGCTTAATTATCCCCCTAAGCTAAAAATTAATCCGATGGAAATGAAGAGGATGGGATTACGACTTACCTAGAACTCAGAATCAAAATATGATAGTCAAATCTCCCAAAAATAGAAAAAATAGTTCTAGGAAATCGACATGTCAACCGGTACAAATGATTTCAAAAAGCAGGCCCCACCACCATTTATAGTTAGCTGACATGATTTTCAAACAAATCGTACACATAAACTATATCTCCATTTGATAAGCTGTTTGCACCACCACAACCAGCATTGCGATCTCTTCAACATGGTACCTTCCATTCCATTTTTTGGGAACTTCATTTGGCACCTATTTTTATGGCCATAGCCCTAGGTGCGCTATGTTTCTTGCCAATTTTTCTACATTGCCAATACTTTTGTCATAATCAGTATTACACTTGGGTATTTGAGTCACGTATGCAGAATTATCACTAAGAAACAACCTCTCATTTTACAACAATGGTGCATGGACTTCAATCATAAGTATATCATATTGACCTATCATATAGGAAAAGTATCCCCTCTGTTTACATTGCATTTACCCAATACTCCCGCTGAGAACGATACTAGGGTCCCAATTCTCGATCATGACATGCCATTAATGCCATCACCGAGAAGAGCATGTTCCCCCATGGGTGTGTGCACCATTACAACCCATTCACATTTTGGCACCCATCATGTTGACCCCTTCCAAGCCCGAGGAATCTGGGTACTCACCAAGTTTGTTAAAGCTAAAACCACAACTCGTCGTCTTGCATTCTTCTCATCTCTTCCCACATTCCTTGGCACATGTTACAGTTATGATTCACAAATAACCTCTCATTCCCCCATTAACAATATGCCATCTGCATTCCTTTTCATATCATCAACCTTTGAGAAGACCGCAATTGGCCCCACCCTCATAAGACACCAATCCCACTCAGTTATTCCGGCAGGAAAATTCTGCATGGCATTGATTCACGAGGCACCCATCTTCTCAAGTGCACAAAACATTACATCATCATCAAAATGATTCCCTGACTCACTCAAAACCATGGGAATCTCACCCATACAAATTGGTTCCCCAATCCACTCAAAATCGTGGAAACTGCATCCACAATTCTTTATGTACAAATCATTCCCCAATCCACACAAAACCGTAGGAACCTCATCACATTATTCTTTTTGGTAGCACCCTATTGTCTCCCAATCCATGCAATATTGATGGGGTAATATGTCTCCAATAAATCCCTTCATGTGTAGTTTGTTTCCGTTCGTTACACCCTATATCATCATTTGAATAATTTTTTCATCAGTCACTCACCCATGTTTGCATCACTGAAGAGAATTCATGAGCCCCACGCTTATCAACCAATCTTGTGACAAGTCTGTCAATGTCTCAGTCAGTTACAAAATATCTTGGCTCTTGAGATAAGGCCCTTGCCTTATATCTAGCTTCAGCTCTCATCGACATCAGATCACTCTATTCTTAGAGTTGTAGCATTTATAAATGTACCTTGGGGTCCCTTCTCATCCATATAAGGGATCACCTCGAAGTAAGTAGGGAGAGTCATTAGTGATCCCTAACCTAGTGGTCTCCCCTATGCTCGACACCAACAAGTATATCGAATCAGGGGGAGTAGTATATTCCGATGGTAGCAGTGTTCACATTTACGATTCATGGTAGTAGCACATATGGTAGAGTGAAGTCCTTCCAACAACTTCACGGTTATTCAAGTCCCCCACCCCCATGGGTAGTTCATGGTCATCAACAATTCCGCTTCTTTAGCATCAGTAACATAATTTCCAAGCTTCGTTTTCTCATACAAGCATTGAAGCCGCCTTCATCCTTGTAGAAAAAAATATCAAGAGTTGACCCCTCGGTATCCTCTTATTGTAATCTATTATGGCATATTTTCAATGGCACAGGTATGCCTATCTCATTTGTATAAAACACCATATATTATTTATTGCTTCAATAGTCATCACCAACAAATTTCCCCCAAGGGTAGATCTTTTCACCCACAAGTGCTTGATAACTTATTAGAACATGGAGAGAAACACAATGATGCATTTCATCCCTATAGTACCCTCTAAACCTCATACATCAAGGGGCATCTGTTAACACTTAAATCAAGCACACATGTGACATTTCACCTAATCTTGCAGAAAGGCATCCTCAACATACATCTTGCAGCTCACCAAAGACATCCTCATCAGATCCAAAAGATAAATTCAACCTTAAAATGACAATGTCAGTCGGTATGGAAAATTGCATAGCTATTTGTACTGAACCCCGCACTAACTAATGCGACTATTTGTTCAGTGACCCATGCATACCCGCACAACTTTTTCTTCGAAAGCCACACAATTGTCAAAACGATGGGACCACTTAATTTCGTGGTGCATTCAAAACTCAAAATATCTCTCTTGGATCCAAAATTCAAATGAGACTCCTCACATGCCTGGGAGCATTCGATATCCCCCCTCATGTACTTGGAGAACCAGTTCAAATGCAAGAGTGTTCACATTTGGATCTAGATGTTTCTTGGCCTCCATTTGGCCTATAAAAGGAAATCATGGGCATGCATTATGTAGGAGAAAATCAAAGCAAATTCATGCTATTGGAATTGCATTGAGAGCTCATCTTTCAATCCACTTCCTACCTCAAGTTTGCATGCAAAATCTCTCTTGTTTTCTTCCTCTAAGAAGCAAGTGTTTCTCCATTATTCTATGCTAGTTATATTGCAATTGTGTGGATAGAAAGGACCTCCCTAAAAGAGATTGTTGACTTCCCTCGAATCCATCACCTCCTAGGTGACACTATTGTATATAGCTAGACTATTGGGCAATCAAAATTTGGTTTGGCATATTCTTCTATTTTGTTTTGCTTAGAACTTGTCCCATTTATTATTGTTAGTTTTGTTTAATTTATTATTTAGAGTTTGTTTTTCCATTTGGAGTTTGGTATACTAACAATTTACAAACACAATATTAGGTCCTTGATGCAACCTCAAGGATTTCTCCACTATGGGATGACTAATCACCCTTGTGGATATTTTTCCCACAACATGGAAAATGAGGAAATAAAACATCAAATTCAAGAGCTCATAAAAAAAGGCCACATTTAACTGAGCTCTTCACTATGTTGGAGCCCAATTGTGTTGGTACAGATAAATGATGGGACATGGCGACTCTGTATTGATTACATAACCCTTAACAATATTATAATCAAGAATACATACCCAATCCCCTAGATTGATGATCTTCTTGATCAGATTAAGGTTTCCAAGTTCTTTATTAAGATTGATCTAAAGTCAGGTTCCCACCAGGTCCTGATTGAGCAAGCCGATTTATGGAAGACGACCTTCAAGTCCAAAGAAGGACTTTTTGAGTGGTTGGTCATGCCTTTCAGCTTGAATAATGCTCTAGCAACATTTATGAGGATGGTGGATGATATATTGCATCCATTCATAAGCTCTTTTTTTGTTGTATATTTGTATGACATCCTCATCTTCAACAAAACATGGGTGGAACACTTGCAACACATTCAACAGATCCTTAGTACCCAACACAAATTATATACATATTTGGATAAATTCTCATTTGGCATAGAGAGAATTCAATACCTTGGATACAATGTGGATGAACATGGGGTGCATGTGGACCCAACTAAAATCTGAGTCATTCATGATTTTCAAACCCTGACAACTCTAATAGAGCTCTACAACTTCTTGGGACTCGCCAACTTCTACCAAAGGTTTGTGTTGGGATTCTCTCATATCACTTGGCCCATAACCCATGTGACCAAGGGTGGAGCCAAAGCCAAGTTTTCTTGGGGTGCAACACAACAAAAATCCTTTGAGGATATGAAATGACACCTTTGCTCGGTGCCAAACCTCACTCTATGATACCTACAAAAACCTTTTAAGATTGAGATAGATTCCTTTGAATATGCTATCATTGCAGTCTTCACTTAGCATGGACATCTAGTGGCTTATCATAGTGAAACACTCTGATTTTTTTCGCAAGTATCCAACATGATACAAGGAGATGCACGCCATTATGTAGGCCCATCATCAATGGAAACATTACATCCTAGGAAAGGAGACCATCATCCACATCGATCACAAGCCCCTACAATTCAAGCAGACACGTGGAAAGTTACATAATGACCGACATCAAAAGTGCTCCACATACCTGCAACAGTTCCACCTGAACATCAAGTATAAGAAGGGAAACACCAATCACATTGCAAACTACCTCATTCGATCTCCAATTGTTGTGTTGACTACCATGCTCAACTCTTGTGGACATGAGATATTTGAGTGGCCTAAGTTGTACGATAGTGACCCTGATTTTGTTATTTCCTACCATACATTACAAGTAGGAATATTGATCTCAAACTTTCATCTCCAATATGAAATTTTATGCCATCTCTGCCACCTCTATGTTCTTTCAAGCGAGTGTGAGAAGCTTATTTGGGAGGCACATTACAATTGAGAGGCAGGGAAATTTGCGTAGAGAAGACAGTCGTAGTGTTGTAGAAGTACTTCTATTGGAAGAAGCTCTGATAATATGTTGGTAGGTACATTCGATTGTGCACCACCTATGTCATTTCCAAACCTACCATCAAGAAGCAATGATTGTACACTCCATTTCCTACCTCATACAAGTTCTAGGATTATGTATCAATGGACTAAATGTCTAGATTTACTTCAACCAAGAATGACAAGGACTATGTATTTGTGGTTGTTGATTGGTTCTCTAAGATGATAATTTTAACTCCCTATAACTAAACCATCATAGCAGAGGCCATGGATAAGCTCTTATTTGAGCATGTTTGGGTTCATTTTGGCCTCCCACAGACCATTATTCCATATTGAGACAACAAGTTCCTAATTATCTTTTGGTCCAACTTATGGTCGATGATGGACACCAAGATGACCAAATTAACTGCCTTCCACCCCCAAACTGATAGGAAGATAGAAGTGGTCAAGAGGATGATTGTGCATATCCTAAGAATGTACAACTCCAAACATCCCCCGACTTCGGATGAGAGCCTTCCTTATGTTTACCATAACTAACAACAAATCCCTTCACAACTCTAATAGCCACATCCCTTCTAAGGTATGTTGGAGGTTCCATCCAATGCCCATTGCATATACATACGAAGAGTCCTTCCATGCTCAAACTGAGTCTGATCAGGCATTCAAATTTGTTGAGCGGATCCATCACATCCACTCATATTGAAGTTTAGCAGAAAGTTGATAGCATTTTCATGTCACAAGCCAAGTTGAAGAAGTACAAATGTATAGTGGCAAGCCAGTTGCAACTCCACTGGAAATCGATTTGAATGTACAAAAGAATGATAACTTGAGTCCAATGAATATAACTTTATATTATCATCAATTAGTTGGAAGGTTGATCTACTTAACTACAACTCAACTAGAAAGCTTTTGCAGTCAACATCATTTCAAGATTTGTGTCAAATCCCCAAGTGATACATTGGAAAGCAATAAAGAGAATTTTAAGGTATTTGTGTGGTACAATTGGTTATGGTTTGGAATAAAGATCCACGATATTTCAAATTGATTGGTTAGAAAGATTCAGATTGGGCAGGTTGCATGGATGATATGAAGTCTACTTTAAGTCATACATTCAACATGGGTTCAACAACATCCTCTTTGAGTATTAAAAAGCAACCCACAAGTTCACTCTCCACGGAAAAAGCATAGTGAAAGGCAACAATTTGGTTAATAATAATTTTTCAGGAACTACATGCACAAGAACAACCCACACAATTGATTTGTGATAATCAAAGATTTATTCAAATGGCTATGAATCCAATTTTCCACTACAAGACTAAGCACATAGATATACAATATCATTTTGTTCGATATTTGGTTTAGCAAGTTTTGACGGAAGCAAGTTGCAAATATCTTCACCAAAGGATAAATTCTACAAATTCAAATATGATCTTGGAATATCCTCTACATTAATGATTAATTTGTTATTGTCCTTTATCTATATAGAGAATAGTTAATATGCTTATATCTCAAAGTTGTTTGTTGAGTGATTTAGAAGTTAGTCATTTCACAAGATCTTTCTAAAGTTCATTTATAAATATGTTATTTCATAATGAATAAGATTGCGTCGAGTGTGCACCAATGGTAAAATCATTGTAATGTTGAAATTAAATGTTGAAATTAAAATCTTCACACCCCTACAAGTCATGCATCTACAACCAATCCGATCCAATGTTAAATTATAAAAGTAATATTCTTTGAATCCATTTTTTGTTATTATTAGTCCCTGTCCAACCTGCCAAGCAACAGGGACTATAGAAACCAGCTAGTTGTTATTTGCATCAATCTTCACAAAAACTAATGGATTTTATCCTAAGTTTTTTAAGTAGTTTCTGCTTCTGACCAATAACCATATTGCAAGCCTTATTTGGCCTTTTCCAAAGATTATCTTAAGTTCCGGTCGAATGGTTATGAGGTTATTCTTATTCTTACTTAAATACATTTTTTTTAAACGGTTCTCATAGCTGAGCATAGCCGATAGTTGAACCCAGGTTTATGGCCGGTCTTCTCATTAATGTAATACCAGAATTTAAGACGTACAAACACTATCAACTTTCCCAGTCCTTCCTCAGTATTCTTGTATTGAACGCGGTGGGCCTGGACGTGCATGTATTCCACTTGTTCGGCCTAAATTCGATGCATGGTATTACGGTTTGGATCAACAAATTTTAATTAGAATTTGTTTAATCTTTGTCGATAGACGTCTGTCATGCCCTTTGTTCGTGGCAGTGTGCTCTCATTTTGGATGCCTTTCTGTCATCAGATACTGATGAGATCAATTTAGTTTATGTCTGTTATTATTTTTGTGCAAATAGTTTATGTTTGTTATTGCTTTACTACCTGAGATGATGTTCGACATTGGTCCAGTTTTAACTTGAGTTGTAACTCACCTATGAAATCTTATTTGTTTTGTGCTACTAGAATAGAAGATCGTTTTTTAAACCTTTCGAAGCACGAATGAAGAACCCCACTCCATTGTCTCTCAGAGAGCAGAAGAAAATAGACAATTCCATGGAGGATTGCTTGCAGAGCATCCCCGAACCAGACGCAAATCCTCCCACGATCCAATTACAATCGCCACCGCTATTGCTTCTACCAAAAGATAAAAGTCTTGTTACAGGTACAACGAACTTCATGGGCTCTTGTAATTTGTGAATTTTTCAGGGTTTTGGGACTACTACTACTCCATCACTGCGACAACCCACCATGAGCCCAAGAGATAAGAGATCTTGTATAGAAGGAGTTTGTTGTTTTGAAATTTTTCATAATATATTCTCCTTTTTCTTAATAATTTTCCATCGATTCATATGATTTTTGGAGGGGATCAATTTCAGCATGCAGAAGATCATAGATTTCAGAAGGCACGCATACGCCCAAATGCTATGGGTATGAACCAACAAATGTTTCACGACGAAAATTGAAGTTCTTCTCTATTATAAATATTTATTACAGAATTGGAGACCTCACTCTTGGTACATTTTTAGGTAATTTTTTAATGTACTAAAGAGTCATGCAGCATGAAGAATTTTGTAATGAGAGGACACTTTTAGTTCTTTAATTCCATCCAGCAGAGCTCTACAAAAAATAAAAATAATGGCATCGAAAAAGAATTGTTTGTGCTTCAGGTGAGTAACCTTGGAGAAACAACAATGCATGCAAGTACTCTTAGAGTCTCCAAAAATATGTCTTTGAGTGCATCACAAAATGAATGGACCTTATGTGAGTTGACGAGGGTTTGATATTTTCTTGTAAGTGACAAAAGAAATTAGGGTTCACAATTTTCTTCAAAAAAACTCAAGATCCTAAGCTTGGATCGTGTGCGCTAAAGCATAAAATCAAAATTCTGAGCATATAACATATGGATTAAGGATTACTACCATCTGAGCATATAACATATGGATTAAGGATTACTACCATAATTCAAATTTTAGGGTTTATCTCGTTAGGTAGAAATCGAAATTCTAAGCATATAACATATGGATTAAGGATTACTACCATAATTCGAATTTTAGGGTTTATCTCTTTTGTTTTAACAGAAAGAGGGGAAATATGTATATAATTGAAAACGCTGCACAATCATACATTACAAAGCATGAGACAGTTTTTCTGAAGCAAAAAGAGGGAAGTAGCAAAGTGTGAAAATAATCATGTCTCTAGAAGCCCTATGCCTTTGCTTCCTGTTGTTTCCTCTAATAGCATTGGGATAAACCCTTACAAACTGTTTGTTTAGCAGCATGCAAAAAAACATTCAGAATATGTATATCAAAAAAGAACCTGTAAGAAAGGGAAGAGAATTATCTAAAATTCTGCTACTACACCGAGGCAGCGTCCATCATTTCTTGGTTGACAGTAGGAGCTTCTTGCACTTGGCTACATTGGGTTTTGCTTGTTAAAACTGAAAGTCCCTCCTTGATAATGTCCACCTTACCCATTAGTTCAAAGAGATTTCGCTCAAGGTCATCAATCCTGGAGTCCTGGCATGAGAGCTGAGTGGTGTTGTATCTGATTTTAGTAGCCAATTCTTCATTCTGCTTAACACTGGTACATACGGCTGCATACATTCTGCACAAATACGTTTTGACCTCCTCGGTGGTACGACTCAGGGTTGCAATGGCTGCCTTAACGCCGTCCATTATGCAACCGGGAGGGAGATGGCGAGGATGAAGGGCCGAATAGATGCCGAGGGATAGCAAAAGATCAAGCACAGGGTCGAAAGTGGAAAGCCGACTGAACACAGAGCTAAAGGATGGAGAATTGGGAGGACTTTCCATTGCGAGGGGAGAAGAACAAGACGGGGAAGGAGGAGTTAATGCCGACTCGAGCGAGCTGGAAAACTTTAAGAGGGCCATGTGAAGGGCACATGGGGTGTAGTGTGTCATCAACTGAAGGACAGGAGCGTGACGATTCCAAATCAAAAGAGAGTGATCGAAAATTGAAAAATTAAGGTGGCAATGCATTAGAGTGACACTAGGGAATAAATAAGAACCCAAGATTGTCATTGTTGTATTTAACTTACCACTTTTCATAAAATCTCCTTAATTAGCAGCTGCATCCGCTAAGGAATTATTCTCTCTCGGAATATGGAAGTATTGAATCTCTTTGGGAAGAGATAGAGAGCTAATTCTTCTTTGAATTCTATGGCTCTTAGAGCCTTTTGAAATTATTTGAATGACATGCCTTGAGTCTCCATAAACCTGTAGTTTTCCAATGTTGAGAGAAGAAGCAATTTCTAGGGAGTGATACAGAGCGAGCCATTCGGCTTCATTGTTTGTTCTATTACCTAATCCCCATGAGAAGACTACGACTTTGTTTCCTCCAGGATCGAAGATGGTCCCCCCGCACCTGCCTCCCCGGGTTAGGGTTTATCTCTTTAGGTAGAGGCTTTTATTTTATTTTTTTAGTATTGTAATCATAGTAATAATTAATATTTTATTTATGTGTTGTAAGTGCCTTGTAGCCTATGTCTCTTAATGAAATCCAAACCATAGTGAATTTCCACAACTAGCAAAATTACCTTGGCAAGACAAATTCTTTGTGGAGGAGAGGAAGCCACGATATATTTTATCGTGTCGCTTTTGATCTTCAGATTTAGAATTTTATATTACAAGTTTGCTTTAAATTTTCTCCTTCATCGTCTAATTGTTTTATGGACATATGACATATCCCTCTATGACACCCTTCACCTGCATCTACATTTTCAAAAACGTTAGGTAGGAAGCTAGAAAAATCGATGGACAAAAAGGAGATGAAAGCAAAACTGGGCAATTTGGAATTTGAACTGTGGATGGGAATATGAAGACTCTAAATTCAAGCCAGGAAAGATGACGATCATGGTCAAAAGTGAAGTTTTAGAGCTACGATGAACCCAATTTTTACTATTACAAACCTTGCAAACCTTGCACTAAATTTTGTTGAGGAAGGATTGTTTTTCAAACTTGAATCCATAGAAGCGTAGATGGTGAAGTTGAGAAACTATCCACATGTTTTCTCACAAATCAAATAGAAACCTTCACCCTGAACATGATTGCATTTCATGTGTTGATATTTAATATTTTGTTTGCAACGTCCTTGACAAAGTTCTCAAATAGCATAGTAAAGACATAAAGCTCAAGAATTTCTTTATCGTGTAAGGGCTGGAACTGTTGTGCTGTTTCAAATCCGTAATGCCTTTAGAATTTGTCTGCAATAAGAGAAACACAAATGCATGAAAAAGACGAAGTCAAAACTAAATGAATCGATAAGGAAAAGGCATATCCAGAAGTACCTGGAAATAAGGGGGATGTTCAGGGTCATTGATCATTTTCTTTAAAGAAAATCCCTATTCAGTTTTATGTATTTGTACATAATACGCGTCAGATTTCTACGATTCTGCTGCTACTGCTTGTGTCTGGAAAGAAAATTCTCGGAGGCTTTGAGGCATGTAGGTAATGAATCCATGATTTCTCCCTTTATGAAATTGATCTCGCTTTTCTTCAACATGATTAAAACTTAAAAATTGTTTTCCTTTTGGGGTTTCTAACTTTATGTAATCTTGATACGATTTAATTTCTTCCCGGACAAAATGGTTATTGAATAATGTAGGATAAATAGTGATGATCTTATAATTTCTTATGCCTTTAGAAAAACACAAAGATCAAATAGATTACTTTGCATCATCATTTCCATGAGCTCTGGTGTTATCTGGTCAAATCCTTCAATGTTGCCTACAGAACTTGAATTTTAAGGCCGAACTATAATGGCTGCATGCATTTTTACATTATATTGTACTGTAAACAACGGATTTACCTTTGTCTTGTGCCAATTGTCATCGTATCATTTTCTTTCAAGTACTTCTTGGAGAATTTGAAATTCTAATTGCGACAGACTATTCATGAATTTGTTTTGTGTATCTGCACGTTTATGTTGCCAAAAAGTAAGCTCGCGCAGAGGAAATCAAACAGGATTTCTGTGGCACTGCGAGACTAGACTATATACTGGAGAAATTGTAGCGGAGGACAATTATTTCATCTTCAGGAACAGGCAAGGCTCATTAACTATCCATCCTCCTTCCAATTTTTTCGATTTTTATGTTTTTCTTTTCAATTTTGAAGAACTGAGATGAACGAATGAGAATTACAGGCTCTGTCACACAATGGTACTTTTGGGAATTATACATTTTCTCTCCATCTCCAAAGAATTTTTATAATAGTAATTTTAGAAAAGCAAAATAACAGGAATATATTAAAGCAATTTTCACTAATAATATTATGGATATTATCACCCTTTTAAGCGAATAACAGAAAAAACTGGGTTGAATTCTCAATTTCTTATCTCCACGAATGTGTTCTTATCTCAACCACTAAATTTAACAAACTACTGTAGTTTTATCCATACATTCACAGTCTTTGTGTTCTAGTGTAAATTTACTTCCTGTTTAGAGCAAATAAAGTGTGACTTTAGTACTTCACCTCCAATTTATTACCATTTAAAGTATTTTATTTTAAAGAGACTCGAACATCGTTGAAAAAACCAATGAAGATATGCTAAGACTACTCTCCTTATGTTATAAGGTAAACTAAATTGTTCAAGACACTCTCCAAAATTTCCTTCCAGCTCAAGTGGACAATTTCCTGCATACCATTAGAAATTTTGACATTGATGATTCAGAGTAAGAGTGGGCTTCGTCGGGTGTAGGTTTCGAACTTATAATTTATTACTAATTCATTTATTTTTAAACATATTTACAATGATATATTTATACAAATATTTACAAGCATATATTTATAGTTGTGTTGATTGGAGGAATTTGAACTCAGGTTTCTATAAGACAAGTATCATGACAATAAAATAAGCTCCCATAAATAACTAATTTAATATTAAATATTTATAAACGATTTATTGTTTTCTATTTCTAAGAGATATTTGTAAACGGTTCACTATTTTCAATTTTTAATAATGTTCCATCAAGGTTCATTTCAAAAACGTTGATTAAAAATAACTTTAAGAGAGTGTTCAAGCATATTTCGAACTCAATTGCATGCTAAGAATAAAGATAGATTATTTTGTAATATGTAAACTCTTGTAATGTTGAATAAAACTTTTAAAAACTAAATATATTTATTATATTATATTTTAAATTGATACACATATACACTAAGTTGTTTTTTTATCTATGAAGGTTAATTTCAAAAATGTTGATTAAAAATAATTTAAGAGAGTGTTCAAGCTTATTTAGAACTCATGCATGCTTAAAATAAATTCCCTTTTAACATATATCCAAAGGTATAATTTGTTTCCTTGAACGTTCCATTTGTTTGAAACACTCATCATCATTAGGTTTTATAGCTGACGTTGCCATCGCCATTTGGTTGAGTTTTTGGCGATCATTGTATTTATCATTTTTGCAATTTTTTTGTAATGGACGTGTATTTAGAAAAAATTATTATGTTTTGGATTAATCAAATATTTAGGTTAAGAAATGATAACCAAAACTATGTATAAATGTAAATAAAACTAGAATCTTTATATCTTTAAATTCTAAGATGTCGTCGAGTTCGAGATCCTTAGAAAAACCATGGACTTCAACGGATTAATTCATAATATCCTTTTTCCAAAAAGGAGGACAAGGTAATCCAATCATTTGGGAAAATAATCTAGTCTATAGAAAAAGAATAACATCCACACCTGATGATATACGAATGTTTAGTTTCAGTTATTGTAGTCTAAACCTAGTTTATTGAATACAAAGAAGACTACAGGTAGAGATTACTTGTATTGGCCTATATGTGTTGGATATTCCATGTTTCATTAATTAGTAAATAACACAAACATAATTATCAACAATATTTTGCATCAAAACTCGGAGTGTGGCTTCTGAATATTTATGTTTTGATGTCTTTGATATCAAAACAATTATCAACTACAAAAATTACTACATCATTAAGTTATCAAGCTAGCTCCACATCAAGGTCAATATAGCACCAACTAGGCGTTAATTCTATAAATGAAGATTACCACAAGATCATATATCGAAACAGGGATAAAAAATATAATTGTTCCAATGGTATTCTATCATTGGCATTGTTCCATTGGTATTCTATCATTGGCATTGTTTATCTTACAAGGCATAGTTAATAACAACAATGCTTCCCATGTGCCAACATGCTAAGTTGTTAAGCTTCATTGGAAATAAAGACTCTTGGGCACTAAATATAATGTGGGCCAAGTGTGGGCATTGTTGTTAATGCAAGTGTCGGTGTTGTTGTTAATTCAATGGCAACATTTGTTTTACCATGTGATCGATATTTCACAAAAAACTATTGCAGAGTAAACGAGTTTACATAGATACTTCCTGAGTTGAACTAAGGGACTTAGTTATTTTACTCCCTTAGTTATTTTGCTTTTAGTTTTTGCATGGACTTGAAGCTCTGCTTCTATTTCCCTTGTTTAATTTACATAAGGATAATAGTGTAGGACAATTTTCCAAGATAATAAGCACATTTTAGAAAAAGTAAAACAATCCCAAGTCTTTTGTTTTGTTTAAAACGTATTTATTAAAAAAAATACATTAACAATTCAAGGTTAGTATTAAAATGATTACAACCAAACCATTTACAAAATAGAAGGTAGGCATGAGGCCTTACCTCTAAGTCTTCCACTAGAGTTGTTGCATTCAAAAAATAGTTACAACTATTTGTAAACAACAAAAATGTAGAATGTCTACAAAGACACCAAGTAGGTTGCTTGGGATTAAATCCACAAAGGTGTCTATATTGCTAGAAAGGGAGACACGATACAAGTAGGTGAAAGGTTGAGATGATCGTTATTTTCCCTACCAAACGCTAGCGATGCAATGTTGGAGGCCATCTCCACTTCCCTTGGAAAATAATGATGAACACTCAAGCGTTCCCATTCTCTCAAACTGAAAATCCATAATTCCAATGGAAAACTGATCCCATACCTATTTGTTAAATTTTTCTACGTTAACAATAACCCATCATCATAGTTTGGCTAGAGGAATGCTGGATGAGAGTGTACATTGATGTAGAGCTCATATGACTAGCACAGCCACTTAAACTTGTAGCCGATGAATGACGATATACAATGACAACTTCATTATCATTCAAAGATTTAATTTATATCAAAGTGACACCAACAATGACAAGAACATCAATCAACCTACAAGTTAAAATGAATATATTTTCAATAACATTAAAATCCTACAAGTTCAAATGGATATATTTTCAATAACATTAAAAAGAATACCAAATATAAAATAATACTATTTTCATCCATTTTCTAAATATGTTCTGAAATATTACAAACTCATTACGGAAAACACACAAATCATTTTCACTTCTTAAAATATGAAAACCAGAAATTTAAAATAGAAATAGATTGCAAGGAGCATCACATGATAAAATATACATTTGGGATTCATTTCAGTACTTTTTTTTCTCTTCGCCACAATTTTCTACACAAGAAGGATGAATATAGTAAAAAATTTCTAGAACTCTCTGCAATCAACCAACCAACAATCTTTACTTGTTTAAAACAAATTGGCATTCGTACATAACAGCGACAGAGAAAAGTATTTACATTGTTCAATCATATTTACACATAAAAACCAATTCTATGCCAACAATATAAAATGAAAATGAAAATGAAAGTAGGTTGTAGCCATGAGTAGGAATTGACATGCTTTCCCATCTCCGCCTAGCTCAGGTTCTTATCAATTCACACCTTTTGAATTGCATGTATAACCTCTGCTATACTTTCTTCGGGGCGGTAGCTTCAATCGCCTCGTCCAGTGTCCTCGTATTCACCGAAGGTTCACTCTTCGTGTTGCTTCAGCCCTCAAATTTTGTATTTGTCTCAACCAACCTTTTGCTTAAACGACGTAACACGAACAAAATTGTTAGCAATTTGACTCTCACAAGATGAGGAATACAATGAAGAAACCTGAGCCCTAACCACCCCAAAATTTCTTAACTACTGTAACCATTAATCGTTAACAATTAATCCACATATTTAATAATTAATTTACATTTGTTAATCTCTTTAATCAATTACAACTATGATGAATCTTCTTGGATTTTTAGAATTCTTCAACCTCCATCCTCAAAAGTAGAAAAGTATTATTCACACTTATCAATATAATTATCATATATTCTCCAATCATCGTAACTTTGCTAACTCCTTTGTCTTTAATAATAGTGAGGCCCTTTAGCATTGCATGTGCTTGTAAGATGTAACAAGTCCCCATGAATATTTCAATATTTTATTCTTTGAAGGTCATAAACATCATGCAGACTTATTCATGGTTCTACAAACACACCAATAAATACTATCCAAAATAGTTAAAATAGATTGCTTAATAATAGATGTTATGATGTTGGTTTGGGAGAGAGGGGAGGATGGATTCGAGGGTTTGGAGCAAGGTTTTTCTGCGGTTTTTTACTGCTTGAGATTTGGCTTTCCATGACTGCGGTAAGTTGTTTATTGTTGAGCTTGTGAGAACTTGGAGTCCTAGGTGTCTTTCGGGCCACCTATAGTACCAACCAAGGTAAAAACAAGTGGGAATGCGATTTTTTCTTCCAAGTTCCAATTTTCTGACTTACTAAGGTCTACTCCTGCCCTATTGGTTTGGGCTCTATGCTTTTTGGTTTTTGTCATCTTTTCGCCAGTGGTGGGGTTTTTCATTGTATTTGGTTCTTCTTTTGGAACCTGGCTATTTTGTGTGTTTGTACCTCTTTTGGGTTCTCACCCTTTATGTGCCAACGCGGTTCTACTTTTGGTATCCTGAGTTTTTTTTTGGTAGAACTTCCAACTTGATAGCTTGTCCTTTCTCTAATTGGGATGTACCCTTTCGACAGGTGGAGACTTGTGGCTCCTTACCTTTTTGGATTGGGGTTTGCATCTTTTTTGGGCTTCTAACCTCATTATGGCTAGTCATTCTTTGCATTTGCCTTCTTCCTCTTCGGCTTGTGCTGCAAAGGAACTAGGCGGTGTTTTTTTGAAGTCCCATGAAACCCTACCATCTTCCCGATCGACCTCTTCTGCGACGAGGCAGGGTGTTGTCAAACCTGTGAACAATTCTCTCCATGGTTCTCATGCTCGGGTCCGTAGAAAGGCCAAGGTTATCAAGGCTAGAGAGGGGCGCCTTCAATTCTCGGTTGATTGTGATTTGAATCTGGACAGAATGAGGGTCTTGGCTGAGTGTGGTGTGGTTGGCCGCTTGGAATACACCGGAGGAAGCCATAAGGAATTAATTTCATGGGTAAATGAGAATTGGACGCCCCTGTGTGGGTTGGCTCCTCGGGTGAATCTGCTAGTGAACCGATGGATCTTATTCATATTCCCTGCGGGTGTTGATATTGATAACATTTTGTCCCGGGTATGGCTCTTTAAATCAGGTTCATTATACCTTAAACGATGGTTTGTGGGTTTCGACCCCTTGAAGGACGCTCAGCGTATTCATCACCTGTGGGTGATCTTGCCAGGTTTCCCGATAGAATTATGGTCTGAATCAAATTTGATTGGGCTGGCAAACTTGATTTGTAAGTTTATCATATTTGACAGAAAGGTTCTGTTCGGGTTTGATTGTAGAGCTGCTAGAATGATGGTTGAACTTGATGTGGGGCGAGGATTACCAGCTGAAATCGAGTTGAAATGGGGTTCTAGGGTTATTTGACAGCGCTTGGATTATTTTAAAACTCCATTTCGCTGCTATTATTGTCGGCAGACTGGTCATATCGCTGCAAAGTGCCCATTCAACTTAAAGAAGGCCTTCAGGGAGCCAGTGGCTGGTTCGGATGCATTACTTTCCCCTTCTTCTGCTAGTTCATCGGTGGCGAAGACTGAATCGGGTAAGTCCATTGATGATTCCCCTTATCTAGGTATTTCAAAAAAAGAATTAATCTTTTATGAAAATATAGAAAATTCTTTGAATCAGAGGCTATCCAGGGGGGAGATTGCATTAAATCTTTCTGCAGCGGGTGGGCCTTTCCTGATTGAGGGTAACCGGGGTTCCTTTCATGAATATAGGGTTGCTTCTGATCTTGCATTTGAGCCGGCTTCTACAGAACCGTTGAGTTCTCCTACCTACAATGTGGCTAGGGTTTTGTCATTTGACAAGAAGGAGGTTTTGGCTGAGAGCGGCTATAATCCACGTATTGACACCTCCATGTTATCCCCATTAGAAGTTTATTCAAAAAATACTCCCCAAGATTCGGATGTTTTACCTGCAGAGAGCCTCAGGTTCAAAAATGTAACTATCAGAAAAGCCAAAAAATCTCGTGTATCAAAGGATGATGACTCCATAGGTAATGTGTTTGTCCTGTTGTCGGCAAGAATTGATGAAGCCTCCGTGATTATTGAAGATTCCTCAAACCCTAGGGCACTTAGAGCAGTGTTGCCCCTTAGCCCGAGTAATTAATGTTGATTGCCTCTTTGAATGTTCGTGGGTTAGGCAAGGTTGCCCAGGGTAGGGCCTTGTCGAAACTCTTATCTGCTACTAGCCCATACGTTTTGCTCATTCAGGAAACTATGTGTATCGACTCTGAAGCCATTCTAAAATTAGTTAATGTCTGCCTGGGGTGGGATTTTTCGGCCATCAGTGCATGCGGGAAGTTTGGTGGTTTTATTGTCGGTTGGAACCCTAGTTGTTTTTGTTTCAAGACCTTTAAAACTGATTGGGGGATTTTGATGTAGGGGAGGGGTATTTTTCAAAATTTTCAATTTTCTATCCTTAACTGCTATGGACCTTATTCCAGCAGGGTTGAGTTCTGGGATCATCTTAGGTTATCTGGGCTACTAAACTTACAAAATCTTATTCTTGCAGGAGATCTTAATTTCTCCTTAAACTGGTCTGAAATTTGGGGCCATAAAGCCCGCTTTGATGATTTAGCAGAATATTTCTCAGATTTATTGGTAAATTGTGACCTGGTGGATGTGGCTCCGGTACCTATGATGCCAACCTGGTCAAATGGCAGAGTAGGGGGTGAGAGTATCCTTAAAATAATTGATCGGTTCCTGGAAGCACGCCCGCTTCTGCAAAATCTTCATAGATACCACTCCTGGGTAGGGGAGAACATTTTCTCGGACCATTGGCCCATTTTTTTTCAATTTGATGACAGACAAGCCCCGAAGAACTGTCCTTTCAAGTTTAATAACAGCTGGCTTTGTGATGCGCATTTCTGTGAAACTATAAGAAAGTATTGGCTTGATCCTAGTCAGGTTTTGGACTCAAACCCTATGGAGAATTTTTTTTTTAAGCTCAGGAACTTAAAGAAGGTGGTAAATTCATGGATCAAGAACAAAAAGAAACGGGACCTTCAGGAATATGAAGATCTGCAGGCTCAGATTAGGAATGTGTATCAAAAGAAATTGGACTACATGGATGATGAGGTGGACCATGCATTACTACTTGCATTGAATGAAAAAAAAGAAGTTATTTTGAAACAGGAGGAAGCTGAATGGCGTTTAAAAAGACGAGCTTTGTGGCTTGATCTTGGGGACAGGAACACTTAATATTTTCATGCATTTGCCTCTCAGAGAAGGAATAAAAAAGCTATATGGGAACTAAAAGATATTGATGGGGTTCCATTTAGTGGTCAAACTCAGCTTCATAGTGCTGCAGTAAGCTTTTTTGGCAATATCTTCAAAGATCTTGGGGATAGTGATCTGCTAAAACAATTTGAGATTGCTCGTCTATTCCCAGTTTTTTTCAGTCCTCAGGAAGCTTTGGAACTGGAACAGGAGGTTACCCTTAAAGAAGTTGAAGATACCTTAAAATTGTTTGCCAAAGACAAAAGTCCTGGGCCTGATGGCTGGATTGTGGAATTATTTCTTCACTTTTTTGATATAATGGGTGAAGAGATCTTGTCGATGGTTGAGTATTCTAGAATCAATGGATACATTTTTGGGGCATTGAATTCTACTTTCCTGACCTTAATTCCCAAATGCAATAAGCCATCATCTTTTGGTGAATATAGACCGATTGCTTTATGCAATCTGATTTACAAGCTTATTTCCAAGATCATAGCTGTTAGAATCAAACCAGGACTGTCAAAATTTGTGTCTTCAAATCAGTTTGGGTTTCTTCATGATAGACAGATCCTGGATGCTGTTGGTATCTCTTAGGAAATCATTCATACAGTGAATATCTGGAATAAAAAAGGCTTTCCTTCTAAAAATGGACCTTGAAAAGGCCTATGATCGTGTTGATTGGTGTTACCTCAGAATTCTCCTTATACAAATTGGTTTATCTCCTTTGATGTTGAAATGGATTATGTCTTGTGTTAGTTCAACAAACATTGCAGTTCTTATTAATGGGATCCCATCAGATTTCTTTAAGTGTTAGAGGGGAATCAGACAGGGTTGCCCACTGTCACCTATCCTCTTTGTGTTGATTATTGATGGCCTGAGTAGAATTCTTCTTAAGGCTAAATATGATGGGTTTATCAAAGGTATCAAAATTTCCACGGGAATTTCCATCTCTCACCTTCTTTTCGTCGATGATGTTCTTCTTGCTAGAGTAAATTCAATTGGTGAAATGAGGTGTTTCAGAAAGTGCATATCAATCTTCTACTGTGCATCGGGTATGAAGGTTAGTGACAGGAAGTCTATCCTATTTCAACACAACATGGATGATGTACAAATTTTGGAGATGAAGAACATTCTTCCGTATAAGGTCCAGGATCTTGAGGATGGGTTTACTTATTTGGGATACTATTCAAGGAAAACAATTATAGAATCAAGGATTGGACTTGGTTGGTTAAGAAAATGGAGCATAGAATTCAGAATTGGACAAATCGATTGTTATCAGTTGGTGGCCGTCTCATCTTGGTCAAAGCGGTCCTCACAAGCATACCAGTTTACTGGTTATCTCTGTTTAAAGTGCCTAGATTGATCATTAAGCAGTTAAATAGACTGTGTTCAAATTTTCTTTGGACAGGTGGTTTTGACCACAAAGGGCTCATTATGGAAAAATGGGATTGTATCACTACTCCTAAAAAATCTAGTGGTTGGGGGCTAAAGAATCTAGACATCTTTGGGAAGGCCTTGAGGCTAAAAAGTTTGTGGAGAGGATTGATGGGAAAAACCTTATGGTCGTCGGTACTTAATGTGAAGTATATTAAACTGAATACAATGGAATGGTTAAAAATCCCAGTTAAGAGAACTAGGAATGCCTCTGTGATATGGAAAGGTTTTATGCAGGGTTTTCATTGGCTCAAGGATGAGCTATCCTGGCAGGTTGGATGCGGGCAACAATTCAAGTTGGCGTTGATTGTATTTTGGGTCTTGATGAAAAGTTTAGGCTGTCAGCAGAAATTCTTGCATATCTCAGAGACAGAAACTTCACCACCTTAGATCGCATGAGAAATTATGTCACATTGCAGGGTACATCCTACTGGCTGAAAGGTGCGGATTTGGGTCTACTGGGATGTCTCGAAAGAGAATGGGATTTTTACTTCTCTCGTTTGAATTCAATTGGATGCAGGCTCACAGACCAATGTGATGTTATGAAATGGGGTGGGAACTCGATCTCTGGAGATGTTACAGCTAAAGCAGCATATAATTATATTATAAATTATAGAAATTTCTGCCCTCCAAACTGGTGGTTCAAGAAGCTGTGGAGATGGAAGGTGCTGATCAAACTGAAGTGCTTTGGTTGGTTTGCCTTAAAAGAGAAATTGAAAACTTGGGATGCTTTGGTCAGAATGGGGTGGACCGGACCAAATCGATGCGCCTTATGCAAATCTGAAGTAGAATCTACTCAGCACATTTTGGTAAATTGTTGCTTTACTAGAGATATTTGGGATCGGGTTTGTTCTAGATTAGAGATAAAATTGGACTGGGGGAGGGAGTCTTTTGAAATTTCTTTTCTGAATTGGTTAAGGAGTGTCAAGCTCACCCCATTCTCCCACTCTTCATATCTTGGGTTATTTGGTTTATAAGGAACAAATCAGTATTTGAAGACCAAGTTCCTCTTGCAACATCTGGGGTTGAACAAATCCTCTCACTTTATAAGTCTATCTACAAAGGAAAGAAACCAACTGTGGTTAGGAAGATTGGTGCATTTGAGCCTTTGTTCAATTGTCCTGTGCTCTTCTTTGATGGTGCAACCCAAGATGGCATTTGTGGGGTTGGTGGTCCGGTCTATTTAAATGATTCTCATTTTTTTACACTTAAGATGAAGTGTGGAATGGGATCCAACATGAAAGTTGAACTCATTGCTCTATGGTGCGTCTTAAAGGTGGCTAGGATTTTTGGTATTGATGACCTGAAAGTCTTCGGAGATTCCAAAGTCACTATTAAATGGGCTCGGGGTGAGTTTGATCTTAAGGTATTATCACTTATTCATTGGTGCCATAGAATCAAATCTAATATAAAGGGGTTCATGATTATAACTTTTCAGCACGTTTATAGACAACATAACTCCTTAGCGGACAAGCTGTCTAAACAGGCACTGTTGGGTGAAAGCGGTTTGCTGATATGGGAAGAATTTCAAAGCTCCCAGATTCTAAATCATGGAGCTTTGAACTTTTTTGAGTAATTTTTGATATAAATCTAAGAATGGATAAGACTTTTTAAAGAGTTCTGCTGTTTTTTTGGTTCATTTTTGGACTTTCAGAGGTTAGCTGACTTCCTACGTGATGATCAGCAAGTAATTTTGTAATATTTTGATGGATTGATGTTTTTTGTGGACAATGATGTCTAAAAAAGATCTCCGAACATATGCTCAGTTCCATATACCTTTTGATTCTTATGAATAACATCGGTATATTTTTTTCTCATTGGAAAAAAATAATAGATGTTATGATCTTGGTATGCTTTTTCCTTTGAACAAAAATAGTAGATAAATTTTGCAACTCGTTATAATCAGGTATAATAAGTAAATATAAATTTAAGACTATTTATATGTTTCAAAATTGTTTAGAATTAGCATATTATGGTTTTAAAAATATACCTATAAAAAAAATTTCAAAACACACTAAAGTAATTCAAGTTAATAATAAAACAAAATCGATCAAATAAAATAAAATACATTTCAAACTTTTAACTCTTTTACCATAATAATAAATCAAGATCAATCTATTTAAATGTCTATATTCTATCGCACTAACATATAGTTGTATGCTTATGTGTGCTTGAGTGAATCATCATGGTTTTCCTAAACTTAATCAAAATTTTAATTGAAATTTACATTTTAATTTTTTTTAATTTAATGGTAATTTTATACTAATTCCTATTTTAGATTTACTTAATCAATTTTTTAATTTAAACCATGCAAATGGTCATTTCATGAATTCAATTTTGTAAAAAAAAATCAAATATCAAAAGCCATGTTATATATGTTAATGGAAATGGAAAATATATTTTATTATTTTATTTTATTTTTCATATAAAAGTGACCTATGCTATCATTTTTCATATGTTTTGGTTCAGTTTTTTTCACATGAAAAAACATAACTTGTTATTTAAGTAATAAAATCAAAGTTTCATCCATGTGTCCAAGAACTAGAAAAGTTCAGCATAATACTTTCCAGGATATGTTCATAGATGACTATGATAACATCTGGATAGACAAACATTTAATGTACCATCTCCCATATTACAAAAAACATTAAAACTTCTACCTCCACAACAAAAACCCATGTGTAGCATATTACAATGCATAGGAGCAAATGCACAAAAGAAAAACAAAGAACCACATCCCTTGTATGGCCCTCATAGTGGCCTGATCCACAACCATGTTGTCCAAATATTCCACATAGTGGAGGATCCCACCCATAGGCCCGACAACTTTCTTTGATAAACGACCTTCCTCCATGTTTGCTTCTAGATAAATATGTTTACAACATATATGTGCGAAGGAGACCTTTAAACCTTCTACCTCTTTAAGCGACAAGCGAACCATACCAAGAAACAGATCGCTAGAAGCTATGCTTTTAAGCAATCCCCTTTGCCAATGCCCATTTTAATGCAGATAATGTGATTCCTTCAAAGATAAAATATTACACCTGCTCCACACATACCTTTTTTTGACGCCCCATCAAAATATCTGCATATGGTATCACAGTCAATAGCCAGAAAGGAGACAAGCCTGCTCTTCTTATTGCTTACAACATCCGGATAGCCACTCCATATAAACAGGATCCTTTTGCAAATGCCAGAGACCGTAGGAGTTATATTTTCGAAAATCCCTTCATTTTGAGCTCTCCAAATGCAGGCCATCATGAACATAGGAAGGTTTCTGTAATTACCAAAAAAATGAGTCCAATTGAACAAACAATCATTTAAGCATTCACCTTTCAACTCATCCGAAGCATATATCCATCATTTCAACTCCTTCCATATTTCCTTAACAAAACTGCAGTGAACAAAAATATGATGAATGTCTTCACATTCATCCCTGCAGAGAATGCAAATACCTGGTCCTTGAATTCTTCTTTTTTGCAAATTAATCCAAGTGGGGATGTTGTCATGTAAACATAACCACAGAAAACATTTTAGTTTTAATGGAATTTTCCAACCCCATAGCTTAGAGTGCCACCACTTTGACTCTAATGGAGAATGCAGATCATATAGCACCATCTTATAGACATTAGCCACTGTCAAAATTCCATTTGAGTCGGTCCCATCCCAAGTAAGACTATCATAGGAATCATTTAACTGTATGCCCGCGAAGATTATATGTTCAATGTATTTATCCCACACAGGATCATAATGAGAAGAGAGATTAAGATCCCTGGCAGAAAGCCAACTAGCATTGCAATGATCAAAACGTTTATGGAAAACCTGTGAAAGAACCACAATCTTCTAGTCATGTAGTTCCTTAATCAAACCCACGGGAAGCAAGTAGGAATCATCATCGCCAATGTAGGGATCCATACCGATATACAGTTCAGAGCCTTTGCCCACCTTCCACTTAAGCCACAGACCGATATAATGAAACGTGTTGATGAGACTGCTCCAGAACGTAGAGGCTTGTGATCCAAATAGTTTCGTCTTACGTAGCCACGGAATCAAAGAGAATTTTTTCAAGTATTTCGATCGAATGACACAGCTCCATAGCCCCCCATCAGTCAAATCCCTCCACATACTTTTTGTCCTCATTGCCATATTAAAGCACTCTAGATTTTTCAAACCCCATCCCCCTTTAGATTTAGGCCAAGACAAACTTTACCATGAAGACAAGTGCCACTTCTTCAGATGTGGCTCACCATACCAAATGAACTGAAAAATTTTGTTGCAAATACAATTGATGATCATGGAAGGCACCTTCCTTAGTCCAAACCAGAAAATAAGTATACTATGGATGATCGATGGTGCCAAGATGAGTCTACCACCGATGGATAGCCAACGCAAATCCCAATTGTTAATCCTTCGTTCTATTTTCTGAATCAACCATCTCCAGTCCTCCACCCTATAACAATATTTTAAGAAGTATCCCAAGAAATTGAACCCTGTGTCGATGTGTTCAAAATTATAATGAAATAGAGACTTCATGGAATCAATAACACCTTCATCAATACAATTAAACAAGAAGGATGACTTACAAACACTGATAGCCATATCGGAAGCTAGACAGAAAGCATCAAAGATAATTTTATAAGTCACCCACTCATTTAAGGAAGCAACCCTGAAAATCATAACATCTTCCACAAATAGCGAATGCGTGATTGTCAGCGCCCAGGTGATTTTTATACCTCTAAGTTTTCTCTCAGTTTTTGCTTCAAGAATAAGCCTGCTCAAGCCCTCTATGGCCAGAATAAACATCAATGGAGAAAGCGGACACCCTTATCTAATTCCTCGACTGCGGGAAAATACATTTGAAGGTGCCCCATTAATCAGAACCGCAAAGGAGGTGGACGATATACAAGCCATAACCACTGCACCACATTCAATGGTATGCCAATTTGTATGAGAATAAAACAGAGATAAGACCAATCCAAACAATCATAAGCCTTGATGAGGTCTAATTTCGGAATAAAGGCTTGTATATCCTTAACTTTAACCGAATGCAAACATTCTTGAGCAAACCCCACGGCATCCAGGATTTGTCGATTGAACCGAAAACCAAACTGTTCCATAGAGATATGTTGTGCCAGAAATGGCTTGATGCGTCTTTCTATGATTTTTTATATCAGTTTATATAGAATATTGCAAAGCGAAATAGGTCGATAATCACTTAAAACCTCCGCCGGTCCTTTTTTGGTATTAAGGCGAGAAAGGTGGAATTGATCCTCTTGGGAATGGTAGATTTTTCTCTAGATTCCTTCATAGCAAGAAGAATCTCTTGCCCCATCAAATCGAAGAAATGTAAGAAAAACTCCATCATCTAGCCATCTAGACCGGGGCTTTTTTCTTTGACAAAATTCCCTAATACCTCCTTAATTTCCTCCAGATTCATCGCTTCCCCAATCTTCTTGCCATCCTCCTCATTAACAAATCTGGGAAATAACTTGACAATCTTCAATTGTGCTTCCAATTTATTGACCCGGTCGTGATGATAAGAACCCCTGAAGTACTTCTCCGCAGCCAACTGAATAGACTCATGATCTGATCTATACAGGCCATCATCTCCTTTAATCTCCCGGATCGTATTCCTATTTCTACTATGATTTGCATAATTCTGGAAAAAACGTGTATTACTATCCCCTTTAGCAATCCACAGGGCCCAACTCTTTAATCTCCAAGTATTTTCTCTTTGACTTAGTAATACCTCCTTCCTCTTAAAAAGCCCCAACAATTCATTCTTCCAGGTAGTAGAGAAATAATCCCCATCCACCACTGCCTCCATATCATTAATCTTTGCCTCAATAGTGCCCAATTCCTCATCACAAGATTTTTTCTTTTTATGGTCCCAGTCAATCACCTCCACCCACATAATAGATAACTTGTGAATTAGATTCTGTAGATGTGAATGATTATCATTCTCAGTGAAAGAGTTCCACTTGGTTTTGACCAAGTCACAAAAAGCAACCTCTTCCAACCACAAGCTATTGAATTTGAAATGGGTATATCGTCTTAGTTACCTGGAGATTCAGTTGCAGAGAAACAACTTTGTGGTCCGATATACCTGTAGATGCACTCCATGTTCTAAGACAACCTCCCAAACCAATCAAGGGTTCATTGACTAAAAAACGATCCAAACGCTTTGCAATACCATGTTTACTTGACCTGTTGTTATTCCAAGTAGGCACTAAATGGGACGACTGGATGTCAATTAAGCGCAAAGAGTCGAAATGATCCTTGAAATATGCAACAAGTGGATCCTCCAAACAACCCAAGCCCCAAATCTCATCAGGTGACAAGGTAAAATTGAGGTCACACAAATAATAAGATTATGCTTCTTAAGACGTGATCCCAATAAATATGTCGGTCACGGTAAGGACCATATAGGTTCAAAATGCAGACATATTGTTCCAATCCCCTGAGACGCCCTTCTAACAAAATACCTGCACAAGATTTGAAAGGCACCAAATAAGCCAACAAGGGATTCCAAACGGAAAGAAGACCTCCTGAAATTCCCACAAATTCAAGACCACAGCATCTCCACTGTGGTTGAATGCCAAGAAAAAATTTGCATGCCTCTAAACCTAAATGCATAGTTTCCTATAGTAAGACAACAGTAGGTTTGACAGAATCCAAGTAACTTTTGAGAGCATCCTTTTTGGGATGGCTACTTATCCCCTTGATGTCGAACGATGTAATGATCATTAAGGATCATTGGAAGGTCTTCACTTGATCTAAGTGACCCAGTAGTATGACAGGTATTCAAAGCCAAGGAGATGTCAGATATACTAGTCAATTTAGGGTTGATCCATCTTCCCTCATCCCCCCCATTGTGGCAGGCCTCTTTAATCTTCCTCCGGAATGGTTTTTTATGTGTAGTAACATTGGCAAAATTAATAGACCCAAAAGTAACCCCTGGCCCAGGGTCCTCCATAGGTGCAGTGCCCACAAAAATCAGTAAAGGGGACCTTATCAGGTTCCGAGTACTGTGACCGAAAGTATACAAATAAACAAACCCTTGTTTTCCTAAAGGAGAGGAGTCCCCCAAAGATCCAGGAAGATGTGAAGGAACATCTGAATTCGATAGGGGATTTATACAACATGAATCCATGACAGGTGAAGAAGAAAGAAAGATACCCAGACCCTCCCACCACGAAATCTCACTTGGAGAGGTGCCCATATACCCCTTGATAACCCCATCCGAGACATTAACCCCCTCCAGCCTGGACGGGAACAAAGTTCTAGGGACAAAAGGTTGAAGTAGTCCCCCCTCCACAAGGCGAAAAACCCTTCCCATCAAACAAAGCCGTCTTAAACTCTTCAAAGGTAATGGATTTCAAAAGAAAAGGAATAAATGACTTGAAATTACCCAGGAATTCCAGTGCCGACACAACGTCGAAAGGAATCGAGAGTGATATGGTATGAGAAGGGTCCTCGGTGTTTTAAGTGCCATCACCAGGACATCTTGCAGTCCTTGCGAAGATGTCCTATGCGATGGCACTTAAAACACTGAAAGGGAATTCTCCAGTAGTCTAGTTACTGGAGAAAAACACCATGCTCCCAAGTAACCTCAACCTCCTTTGGAAAACCTTCGGAAACATCGAATTCAATCAAAACCCTAGGGCATATGCGCTTAGTAGCCATAAGCGTTCTCTCCTCAATGAGTATGAAACGGCCAATGGCATTGGTATCCCCATGAAGCCCTGAAAACTCCAGCAATACAAGGGGTAGTCGGCGGGAAAGAGAACCCATAGGTGCCTCTTAGATAGTTTCTCCTTCCGTGGGTTGAAGGCTTGATGCCATCGCAGGAGAACTAGCGAGCCCGTGCCTAAGACCCAAAACTTAGCCAAAATATCTTGCATCGACTCCTTCGAAAAGAAGTGAAAGTAAATCCACCTGTTCTCCAACATGATGACGCGAGGGACATAGTGAATTTAGCGTCTGAAATAGATAATATATATTTAATTGTTGTATTTTATTTTATTTTTATTCATATATAAAAGTGACCTATGTTATCATTTTTCATAGTGGCTTAGTTTCATTGTCAGTTTCCTAGATACATGTATTCATAATCTATTTTTTTTAGAATTTATGTAACTTAGGTAAATACATTGTTTATTTTATAAAGTCAAGGGATACGGTGGCCTGTTGGTGGGGATAGATGGATTTCATTCCATCCACTTGGGTTCAATTCCATTGATACATCTTTTGGCTTGGATTACCGGTTGACGGTTTGCTCGACCTACCATCCACAATATGTGAGGAATTTTGTTGAGATTTCCCACGCGTTGTTAGCTTTCCTTAATTCCTTCGGAATCGCAGGAAGGTGATTTTTCCGCTGAAAAAAAATTGTTTATTCTATGAAATAGACAATTTTAGGAACATGTATATATGCAATTTTTTATAATAAAGAAGTATACATTTTTTGTGTTTTATTATTAAAATTTTGAAAATATTTTTAATCGACACAATTTATATATTTTGAAAAAAATCGATTGATGGATCTTAAATAAACATTTAAAAATTAATTTTTAATATATACAAATATATATTTAAATAATCATATTAAGTAAATGATATTTTTTAAATTTAGTTATAAACAAAGTTTTAAATATATTTTATAAACATAAATAATATTGAAAATATTAACTTAATTTTTATAATTAAGATAATATTTTTTTTTAAGATTTTACTTTTATTATTATTAAATTATAATAATAATAAAAATAAAAATAAAAATATTTTTATAATATTTTGCTTTTATTAATATTAAATTGTAATAATATTTCATTAGAAGGTATGATTATAAATTATAAAATTTATTTAATAGTTTTTTATAATTAATTAATAAAAATATATGAGTATAACCTATGTTGCACAGGGACCTGTCCCCACCAAAAAATCTCGTACTCGTTGTCCCTCGCATTTCAGGGACTTGGGGACCCCTAGGAAATGTCCCTAATCTCTTGGGACTTCATTAGGGACTTGGGGACTTGGGGGACTTGTTGGTTGTACCCAAAACATCCCTAACAGATTTTGGGAACTTCCGAGCGTATTTTGGAGACATTCCGAGTAGATATCAGAGATGTCCTATACGGATTTTGGAGATGTTTTGGTCATGTGTCTTTAGTTTTGAGAATGGACATTGATGATTGAACAATATGATCATTTATCCCATCCATGTTTTTCGTATTATTCTAAATCTAAATCATAATCTATACAAGTTGCAGCTTAAAATATGGGTTGTGTATGATGGATTTTGATTTGGGTTTCTGGTGATTTAACTATTGTCTTTTTAGCAACATCATTACAAGCAGCAAAACCTCCATGTCAACAAACTAAAAATGCAATAACTCAAACGTTTGATCCTTTTGGGTATTGCTCTTGTTCTTATCATTTTTAGGGTCATGTTAGTTTTTACATATGGTACATAGTTGTCCAGGAGTTATTCAAGCCCAACTCTT
Source organism: Larix kaempferi (assembly GCA_027924585.1). NCBI lineage: Eukaryota > Viridiplantae > Streptophyta > Pinopsida > Pinales > Pinaceae > Larix > Larix kaempferi. The sequence goes on from BSBM01001218.1 coordinate 3,465,991, forward strand.
CCCCCATCCCAATCTCAAACACTGTGAAAAAAATTGGATAGTAAAGACATAGATTGGGTACTAAACATTTGAATAAATTCCTATTGAATATCCTTCTTAATCTAAAATATGAATCTAATCTCTTTACATAATGCAAGTACGTATATCCCAAAGTGTTTTGTAGTGGTTTTCAACACAGTTGTAAAATTCTGTAGAACCTGTTGTGAAGGGAATGCTTTTTAACCCAATCATTATAAACAAGAAATTTAAGGAAGAATAGTTGTTATAGAGACTAGCATTCTTCTCATAGACCCTTCATGGACCTTAAAGCGGATTGAAAATCGTTAAACTTAAGTTTCCTAAAGCTAAAATACTTTTTCCTCAAGGTCAAGTGCCAATAATAGTCACATAGTGCTTTCCATATTTGCCTAAGTTTTTCAAAACAAGCAAATGTAAGGGATATGCATAATACTATATAGTATAAACTATTGTGCTTACAAGCAACTACAAATGTTTATGGTGAATAGTAACTTTTAAAAGTTTTTCATATATATATATATATATATATATATATATATATCTGTGTGTGGTGTGTGTGTGTATTATTTTCGTCCCCTGAAAAATTGAGGGTGCGCTCTAGCTGTCCTGGGAACTCGTCCCCCCCGTTCCCGTCGTTCCCCTGTCCCCAAAGCCAATGCAACATAGAGTATAACATCATGGAGTTTTGTTTCTTTTGTTGCTAAAATCTCCCTGACTTGTGGGAGTGGCCTTTGGTCTAAGAAACCATGACCTAGGGGCATCTAAGCTATCAAAATCATTACCCGGGGATCGCACCGGGCCTGGGACACACCAACCCTCAAATAGTTGGATTTTTGGTGTCTCCTCCCAACTAGCTCACCCCTAAGGGGGAATTGAACGTGGGTCACCATGCTGACGAAACCCACACCTTAACCGAATGAGCTAGCGTGAATTGACAGTGTAACGTAGTGGAGTTGAATAGTTGAAAGATGTCATGTCCCAAAATTTTGCATCGGGTCACAATGGCCTAACCCCCTTGGACATATTCATGATAGTTGTCAAATTGATGCTAAGCATCAAATAATTGCCAAGAATGATGTCCAAGTTAGTAATAATGTAAAATTAGATTCAAAGGGACAAGGTGGTTCACATAAGAGAAAAATTCCCAATTCAAAGTTGTAATATTCCCATCCAAATGAACTATCATGGAGAAAAATTACTAGTTCCCTAGGTTGGGGGTGGAAGCATTAAAAGTTGGAGTAAAGGAGCTACAAGAACCAAAATGACCTTAGACTTACAAATTCACATTAAATGGGTCAAAAAAAATAAGAATAAGAATAAAATAAGGTGGCATTGGATCATGAGGGCACATAAGAGGTTGTGGGGACCCATATGTGGCAAGATTCCCCACTACACTTGGCATGATTCTCTCACCAATTCGAGTTCAAGATGAAGGGTAAAATACTTGGGGGAGTTTAAGAGGTATTCTTCATGGAATGATTCATGTAATGTCAAATTGGAGTGGAATAATAACTCCCATGGAAGAGGAAGAGGCATCTTAGAAGAATTGTGACAGTTGGAGCTAGATTCTCTAACTCCTATGACAACAATGATGAAGATTCTATGACACCTATGACAAATTTTAGACCTGATTGCTGACATATGACATATATGACATGTCAGCGCTAAAAATAGCCTCCACGAGGGCGCACAAGGGATTTATGGAAGCCAAGAAGCTTCCCCATTCTAATTGAGGGAAGATGGAGACTAGGAATTGTTAGACAAGGGGCACACATTGGAATATCTTCCCAACTTGACTTGGAATGAGTCTCTTGGATGGAATTCGAGATAAGGAGGAATTTGGAAGTTTATAAAAGACAAGAACAAAGAAAGAGAGGAGATTTTGATCATTTCTCATTTTGCAAATTGGAGAGCATAGCTTGTCCATGCTAGTGGAGTGTTTACTCTACTTGCCTTAGTACCAATTTCGAGGGTGAAAGATTCCCATCCTAATTGTAAATTGGAGAGGCCATTCAGACCTTTAATTTTAAGATACAATGGATTCATTTGTTGCGGGGTGAAGCTACAGGGCTGCTCGTAATCTTCTCTTCTTGAACTTGCTCCCACATCTCTTCCAATTTTCTCTCTATATTCTTGTTCTTGGAGGTAGGGTGCACATGGTGAGATGCTGATGTCTTTGGGAGAGTATAATATACACCATTTATTTTTAATATGATATATTTACTCTGTATTTTATTCTTAGAAGATCCTCGGGTCGAAATACCAATTCAAACTATGTAAAAATACCAAACAATACATAAATGGTTCCGTTTTCCCTATATCTTGTTGTGAGAGCTTGAAGTTGCTTTATTTCGATTTGTATCAGTCAATATATGTGATTTTCTTGATGTATGGATATCCATTAATGTCCTAAATAATTTTCATACACATTGGATAAGTCTTTGGAACATAAATCTCGAAATTCATAACAAGTGGTGGAGTTTCCTAGCTTTTCCCCCTATGTGAAGACATGTCTACAAACCTCTGATTTATGGGAGTTGAAGCAGCCTTTAGGAACTTATTAATGATGCTTTTGGGTGCCCATTGAATTCCTTTAACTAATCCGTTTCTTTGTTCTAAAATTTGGGAGGTTCGTACTGCATTTGGGAATCCATTTGTGACTCCTACCCTTGGGGCTTTGAATCTCAAATTTCCTAGTGAATTTTCCTATATTCTCCCGAAGTTAAATGAATGTTTCAGAAGTATTTTGAGAGTTTCCAAGCATCCATCAGCTTCATTTTTATGTCTCAGTACATTTCAAACACTCTTAGTCCCAATTCGGAATCCTTAGGAGTCTTTTGGAGCCATCTACCCTTGGGGGTTTCAACATCGATTTTCCTAGTAATTACGCCTTTCATTCTCTAATTGTAAATGCAAGTTGATGAAGTATTTATAAAGTTTGCAAGCATATAATATCTTATCTAGTGTGTCCAAATACACCTCAATCCACTCCATACATCATTCAAAAATATTTGGGATCATTTGGGACAGTTTGGGGCTTCACTAGTCCAAGTTTCAAAAATTGACTAAATGAGAAAAAAATTTCAAATTGGGGACATTGCAGTGGTATCAGAGCATGGTCCTTGCACCTGTGCATTAGGTTCATCCATTGAAGAATAAATTGCATCCATGTCTTACTATTATGATGCTTCCTATGAGTACAATTCCATGAATGAACTACAAATATTGAGAGCAACATATAAAACATTGCCCAAACAATATCAGGCATATCTTGATCTGTATAAGGGAGGTACACAAAAGGACATTTCTTTTGAATAATTTTTTGATTGGGTGTTTGAAAATGGGCCCAATATAGAATATGTGGAGTTATTGAAGAAAGGTATATGCCCTTCTTGCAAAAGACCTTGGAGACAATCATACGTGTGTGAGTGAAAAGAGCAGAGAAATATCTAAAGCTTCAAGGAATGCATGTGTTTCCTACTTGAAGAGAGTTTTTGGGTTTTCTTCAAAAAGAGATTCCAAATTAATTGATCCTAAGGAAACCAAGGGTCAAAATGCATCAGCTTGCTTGAAGGAGCGAAAGGAGGAGACCCATGAGCCACCTAGTTCTGAAATAGGTGAAGTAGAAGAAGCAGTACATGAAGAGGATCGAAAGTCACTCTCAAGTGACTCTAAAAAATATGAAGAGACATCACATGTGCATGATCCTACCCTTATGGAGCCTACAAATGATGACACTTTTGCATATTCTGATCATTTGGGTGAGTTGGTTCATTCTCCTACATCTTACACTTCCATATTTTACAGCATTCATCCTAATGAAGTATGGGTGAAAAGTTTCTTTTTGATGGTGCCACATGAGGAGTATGAAACTCTTATCTCTCCTTTAGATGATGACATGATTAGAGCACCTTCTTATTTACATTTTCAACGGCATCCTTTTTTACATTATGATGATACATATCTTCATGGATGCACCTATGATGTTCACTTGAGTCACTTGAAGACTCGTGATTTTCCTTGCTCCTTGCTTAGTTCAATTGATGTTGGAGGAACTTCATCCAATACTTGGGTGAAGATATATATGATTGGAGCACATTCTTATTGGAAGCAACATCCTTTTTTATTTCTTGATGATACACATATTTAGGGATGGACAAATGGTACTTCTGTGAGCCCCTTGAAGGCTCAATGTTTTCTTTGTTCCCTTACTTGGTTCAGATTTTAATGGAGATTATTCATTCACGTTTTGGATGAAAGAACACATGACTGACTATTTTGATGCATCTTACATCCTTTTGGATCAGAATTATAGGACATGGGATTCTCACCTATGTCATTGGAGCATATTTGATTGGTCACTTGAAGCTTGTATGCACCTAGCAAATGGTGGTCTACTTACTTGGAGATACAAGCACTTTCATGATTCTTTGATGAGGCACCTCCTTGATATACATTTTTATAATGTTTTTGTGTACTTTGAGTATCTATCTTTTGTACTTATGATGTTTGGAAAATTCATACAAGGAAATGGGATCCAGGAATTCTCTTTCCTAATGGTATGGGTTGGAGAGCACTCCTAATTGTTGGAGTGCAATACAAGCAATGGGACCCTTGGAATAATTTTTAGTCTCATTAGTTTCAATTTTTTTTTGGGGGGGGGAATTAGCATGGGAGATTGATTTCCCACTTAATAAGGTGATTTTAATCAGAGTAGTGCAGCAACAAGCATGGTGTTTCCTCTCTAAAATTTTAATGGGATCTTTGTTAGGATATTCCTATACTCCATCCTAATCCCACCAGTATTTTGATTATTTACATTTTCAGTCATGCATGCACCTTTAGGGTTTGCATGCATCCTAGTCATCAGTCCAGCACCTAGCCCTCAGTTAGCCAGCCCCCAGGAGCTTCTCACTATTCATTTTTAGCCCTCCAGTTGCTTAATGCGCCCTTCTTCCTTGATTTTAGGGATCAACTCGCCCTTCTTCACCTACCAGTCCAGTTGTCACTCAGTCACACTCAGTTACAATCAGTTACAGTCAGTTACACTCAGTTACACTTAGTTACATTGAGTTACACTCAGTTACACCTACCAGAGTTAGTTTGACTGATGGTTGACAGTTACTTGAGCATTGATGACTCCACTGATGATGATGAAGACTTCCAATTGTGCTCTGATGATCATGAGGACACCTAGTTGTGCTCTGATGACACTCTATTAATCTTATGATCACTCTGAGATGCTAATTCGAATTGCCACCTTGGGCATTCGAATCCTCTCTACCATTGTACTATTTACTTGTCCATATTGTGATTAATTAACTAGTGTGTGTGAAGTATTATTTCTTCTATCTGAGTTCTACTGTACCATATTATTCTGTTGCTCATTATACTATATTGTTCACTCTTCTTCTATTTTCTTGCTTAATCATAATTACTCTTGTGAGGTATACATCATCTCTTAGATCTGCTGTGAGGATTTTCACATGGTATCAGAGCATGTTGAGAGTATTGTTTATCTCCATTCTTGAGAGTTTTTTGCAGGTTATTATCCAAATTTCGAGTGCAGTAGTTTCTGCATTTTTGCAGCAGTAGCAATTGCAGTTATTCTATATTGTTTTTGCAGGTCTTCTACAGCTTCAATGTATCCTGAATTAGAAGAAATCACTCCTCTTTCTCTATTCAACTATGATGAATGGAAACCAAAAATAATAGCATATTTAAAGAGCCACGATCTCTTTGATTGTTATTTTGAAAGAGATTTCGAATCCTCTGATAAGAAGATTGACTGGTTGAATAAAGGTGACATGCACATTGGAAGAATGAAGCTTACTATGCCGGATTACATATTGCTCCCAATCATTATTGATATTGAAACTCCAAAAGATCTATGGGCTCACCTGGAGAAAATTTTGGCAGAAAGAATGAAGGATTTGGTCCAAATCCCTTCAAAAGCAAGCAAAGTGATGCATTCGCTCCTCTTGATGGTCTCTCAGATCATGAACCAGTATCATCTCATATTGAAGTTGTTGACAAAGAACTTGCAGATTCTCCACTCATGCTCAAACTTTCTTCTCTTTCTGTGCCAGCTCACAGCTTTTGAAGGTAATGCATTCGCTCCTCTCCAGCTATCTCCTCTTTTATACTTATATGTGATCATAATTCCATGCTTTCAGAATGACATTGAAGAATATGGCCATTGCCATTCGCTTGGGATAATTTCTCATGCATCTACTGGTTTTGATCTCACCTCTCATGTTCAAAACGAGATCTCAAGAAACCATGATTCAAGTCTTGTATCTAAATTAGGTTCTAAGCAATTACTGCTTGGGATAATTTCTCATGCATATGATAGTTTTGATCTCACCCCTGCTAGTTCAAAGGAGATCTCAGGAAACTGTTTTGAAAGTCTTAAATCTGATTTTGATTTCAAGCAAACATGTAATAGTTTTTTTTGGCATAATCTCACCCATGGTGGTTCGAAGGAGAAGACAAAAGACTATATGCACTTTCACAGATTTGATCCTACCTCAGCTGATTCGAATCACAGGTTCAAGGATCATTCTCATACTGTTGGATTTGTTCTCATCACATTCAAACTGAAGAGCAAGTACAAACACATGCTTTTTGAGCATGATCCACTTCTTCCCAAGAAGAAGATACCTCCAGACATATGACCAAGCATCACACATGCTTGAGTTTGGAGCATTTATTTTTATGTGTGCCTTACAGTCTATTTTTTGAGGAGGGGGGTATGTTTCCCATGAAATTTTCCCACTTCCTTGGTTTATTGATTGTTATTATTCATTGTAGTGGGTGACCTTTGGTCTTAGTTACCAGGGCCCAGGATGGATTAAGGGGGGGTGTTAGGATATTCCTATACTCCATCCTATTCCCACCAGTATTTGATCATTTACATTTTCAGTCATGCATGCACCTTTAGGGTTTGCATGCATTCTAGGGTTTGCATGCATCCTAGTCATCAGTCCAGCACCTAGCCCTCAGTTAGCCAGCCCCAGGAGCTTCTCACTATTCAATTTTAGCCCTCCAGTTGCTTAATGTGCCCTTCTTCCTTGATTTTAGGGAGTGACTCGCCCTTCTTCGTCTACCAGGTCCAATTGTCACTCAGTTACACTTAGTTACATTGAGTTACACTCAGTTACACCTACCAGAGTTAGTTTGACTGATGGTTGACAGTTACTTGAGCATTGATGACTCACTGATGATGATGAAGACTTCCAGTTGTGCTCCGATGATCATGAGGACACCTAGTTGTGCTCCGATGACACTCTATTGATCTTATGATCACTCTGAGAGGCTAATTCGAATTGCCACCTTGGGCATGCGAATCCTCTCTACCATTGTACTATTTATTTGTCCATATTGTGATTAATTAACTAGTGTGTGTGAAGTATTATTGCTTCTATCTGAGTTCTACTGTACCATATTATTCTGTTGCTCATTATATTGTATTGTTCACTCTTCTTCTATTTTCCTACTTAATCATAATTACTCTTGTGAGGTATACATCATCTCTTAGATCTGCTGTGAGGATTTTCACAATCTTGAAGACTCGAAATTGGGAAACTCAGTGGCAACTTCAACGAATTATACAGTGGTATCAGAAAGGGTTTCCAAAATATGGAAGAGGTAAAGAGTAATTGTGCAAAATTTGTTTTGATGGATTTAATTAATATCTTGGTGTTTAGTGGTGATGTTACAGTGGATATCAATATGAAAAAGAAAACCCACATCTCCTTGCTTTTGGAAACATACAATTGTAGTACATGAGTGCCAGTACTCAAAGTTTTGGAAAGAAAGCAGGTTCTTCAACATCCATGTTTGAAATTGCTTGAGGACAAGCAATATTGGGAGGGGAGGATTTGTCATGTCCCAAGAATTTTCATTGGGTCACAATGGCCTAACCCCCTTGGCCATATTCATGATAGTTTTCAAATTGATGCTAAGGGTCAAATAATTACCAAGAATGATGTCCAAGTTAGTAATAATGTAAAATTAGATTCAAAGGGACAAGGTGGTTCACATTAAGAGAAAAATTCCCAATTCAATGTTGTAATATTCCCATCCAAATGAACTATCATGGAGGAAAATTACTAGTTCCCTAGGTTGGGAGTGGAAGCATTAAAAGTTGGAGTAAAGGAGCTACAAGACCCAAAATGACCTTAGACTTACAAATTCACATTTAATGGGTCAAAAAATAATAATAAAAAGAAAATAAGGTGGCATTGGATCATGAGGGCACATAAGAGGTTGTGGGACCCACATGTGGCAAGATTCCCCACTAAACTTGGCATGATTCTCTCACCATTCCGAGTTCAAGATGAAGGGTAACATACTTGGGGGAGTTTAAGAGATATTCTTCATGGCATGAGTCATGTAAGGTTGAATTGGAGTGGAATAATAAATCCCATGGAAGAGGAAGAGGCATCTTAGAAGAATTGTGACACTTGGAGCTAGATTCCCTAACTCCTATGACAATAATGATGAAGATTCTATGACACCTATGACAAATTTCAGACCTGATTGCTGAAATATGACATATATGACATGTTAGGGCTAAAAATAGCCTCCATGAGGGCTCACAAGGGATTTATGGAATCCAAGAAGCTTCCCCGTTCGAATTGAGGGAAGATAGAGACTAGGAATTGTTGGACAAGTGGCACGCATTGGAATCTCTTCCCAACTTGAGTTGGAATGAGTCTCTTGGATGGAATTTGAGCTAAGGAGGCCTTTGGAAGTTTATAAAAGACAAGAAAAAATAAAGAGAGGAGATTTTGATCATTTCTCATTTTGCAAATTGGAGAGCATAGCTTGTCCATGCTAGTGGAGTGTTTACTCTACTTGCCTTAGTACCAATTTCAAGGGTGAAAGATTCCCATCCTAATTGTAAATTGGAGAGGCCATTCAGACCTTTAATTTGGAGCTACAATGGATTCATTTGTTGCATGGTGAATCTACAGGGCTTCTCGTGATCTTCTCTTCTTCAACTTGCTCCCACATCTCTTCAAATTTTCTCTCTATATTCTTGCTCTTGGAGGTAGGGCGCACATGGTGAGATGTTGATATATTTGGGAGAGTCCAAGATACACCATTATTTTTAATATGATATATTTACTCTGTATTTTATGCTCAGAATATCCTCAGGTAGAAATACCAAGTGAAATGATGTAAAAATACCAAACAATGCATAAATGGTGCCATTTTCCCTATATCTTGTTGTGAGAGCTTGAAGTTGATTTATTACGATTTGTATCTGTCAATATATGTTATTTTGTTGATGTATGTATAGCCATTAATGTCCTGAAGAAGTTTCATACACATTGGATAAGTATTTGGAACATAAATCTTGAAAGTCATAACAAGTGGTGGAATTTCCTAGCTTTTCCCCACTATGTGAAGACATGTCTACAAACCTATGATTTATGGGAGTTGCAGCAGCCTTTAGGAACTGATTAATGATGCATTTGGGTGACCATTTAAGTCCTTTAACTAATCCATGTCTCTTTTCTGAAATTTTGGAGGTTCGTACTACATTTGGGAAGCCATTTGTGACTCCCACCCTTGGGGGTTTGAACCTCGAATTTCCTAGTGAATTTCCCTATTTTCTCCTGAAGTTAAATGAATGTTGCAAAAGTATTTTGAGAGTGTCCAAGAATCCATCAGCTTCATTTTTATGTCTCGGTACCTTTCAAATGCTCTCAATCCCAATTCGAAATCCTTAGGAGTCTTTTGGAGCCATCTACCCTTGGGGGTTTCAACATTGATTTTCCTTGTAATTATGCCTTTCATTCTCTAATTGTAAATGCAAGTTTATGAAGTATTTATAAAGTGTCCAAGAATATAATAGTTGATTTATTGTGTCCAAATACACCTCAATCCACTCCATACATCATTTGAAAATATTTGGGAACATTTGGGAAAGTTTGGGGCTTCATTAGTCAAAGTTTCGAAAATTGACTAAATGGGAAAAAATTTCAAATTGGGGACATTACAAAAGAATATGAATTAAAGGGAGAAGTGGAATGATAAGAGCGGGTGGATGGATTTGTAGAGATAGAGATATATTTTAAAAGTGTATATAGGGTTAATTGGTATCACTATCAAAAGGGTGGGAAATAGCATCGAACGCATATATCAACCACTTTAATAATGTAGTTGTGCTAGTATAATTGAGAGCTTGAAATATTCTATGACAATTATAGTTTGCAATATTCTCTATGTCATAGTGAAGATAAAGAGAAATGAAAAATGAAGGGATGATTTGCGGTGGCGGTGACAAGGGTTTCAATCAGGTGGTGTAGATACTAAACATCTCAGTGCGATCATACACCCAAGTCTGTGATTGAGGGGCTTGAGCAGATGGAAGGATCAAGGGGGAGGGGCATTGTCCCTCCCCAGGGAAGGAATCTCTAATGAATGGTTGAGGGAACAATAGCAATGTTGGTTTGGACATGGAAGGAGGAGGAGTGAGCCAGGATCTAAAGGAAAATAGAATTGGAATCAGAGGGAGTGTTCTGGGTCAGGTTTGATGTATCCCAAAGTCTAATATGTTTCTCTCCATTCAGATCAGATCTAAAACAATATGTGGCAAGGTGGAATACATGAGGGAGCACGCTTTGATCGTTAAGTTTCTGGGAACCTAGCCTTCAAAAAAAGACTTGATCAAAAGGATCCAGGCGGTCTGGAAGCCAAAAGGACATTATGATCTGCAGTTGGGATCTAAGGGTTTCTTCGCCATTGTTTTTTTCAACCTGGAGGACTGGGATAGTATTTTTGAGGGAGGGTCATACTTCTTCTATTCGGTTGGGCTCTCCCTTAAACCTTGGAAGTTAAATTTCAATCCAGATTGAAAATATATGAAGAGGGAACTGATTTGGATCCGTTTGTACTCATTTCCAATTGAATATTGGGATCTAGAAATTTTGAAAGACATTGGGAACGCATTGGGGAGTTTGCTAAAGTCTCACAACAAACTAAGCTAGTGAGATATACCTCTTATGCTCAAATCTGTGTCTATATGGATGTGTCAAAGGAGTTACTAGAAGCCATTAATTTAACATTAGATGACAACGATTGGCTCCAAACCTTGGACTATCAGCACATCCCCTATCGTTGTAGGCTCTATCATGAGCATGGGCACCTGTTCCCAGATTTCCCATAGGCCCATCCTCAATCCAAAGAAAAGAATAAGGAATAAATAGATAATGTGGGTTTTGTCAAGGTAAATCATAGGAGAATATTTGGGAAGAAGGGATCTAGGGGGTCTCAGCCATTAAAACCCATGTCCTAAAAAAATTTTGACATCTTGAATCGGATTCTAGAAAATGAATGGGATCTGCAAGTAGCAATGGCAGAGGGATCACGAGGAGAGATCTCTGGCACCTCGAGGAAGTATCAGCAGGTGATAGGACCTCATGAGGAGATAATAGAGGAATGGAAGGAGGACACCAAGATGATAGAGGAGGAGGAAGATGCGGAACTAGGGGATCTGAATCTAGATGAGATTGAGAAGGCATGCTCAAATAAGGAGGGATATGTCCCCTATCAACAAGTGCATCTTCTCCATGATTCCATCCCGAATACGACAAAATCCAAAGCACTAGGTATTGTTGGTGGACAAAAAAAGATAATAAGAGGAAATTTAAAGAATTTTTGGAGAAAAGAGGGAGGAGGAGTAATAGACAACGTATTGTGGAAGTGGGAGCTTTGTTGGTGGACTGAGGCTAGTATACGACGATCAAGGTTTCCCTCCATAATTTGTTCCAATGAGCATCATCTCATGTAATATCAGAGGGGTGAATAGCCCCTAGAAGATTAGGATGTTAAGAAATAAAATCAAGAAATAAAAACGCTTGGTGGTTTTTCTTCAGGAAACTAAATGCATTTTGAGACTATACAAGAGATAAGGCAGAAATTTTGGAGAGGAAGTGAAGCCATGGTGGTGGATGCATGGGTATCGGCTGGAGGTATCGCCACCCTGTGGGATCCGGAGGTCATCAAGATAACTAATTTTGTGGCAATGCGTTGATCAATTTCGGTGGAGGCCAAGGATTTTGGTTCGGTTATGTCGTGGGTTCTTACCAATGTGTATGGCCCCTAGATCCTCTCCCAAAAGCTAAGGTTCCTAATCTTGTTGGTGGATCTGCAGGAGTGGGTAGATGGGAAACATTGGATTATTGGAGGGGATTTCAATATGATAACGTGGTTGGAGAAGAAGAAATGGGGGAGATGATCCCTAAAATCCTCCAATCGGGAACTCATAAATACAATTGAAACTCTACAATTGGTAGGCATAGGAACTAGAAATCAAGAATTCACATGGAAGGTTGAGAAGCAAGCATAGTCCCCTCTTGGACTATGTTGTGAAGCAAGTATCGTGGAGAGAGCTGGTGGAAAATATGAGACAAAGGCTGGCTAGCTAGGTCTTCATGCCTCTCAATCTTCCAAGTAGAATGGTTATGGTGAAGTATGTCCTTCATTCCATGCCTACATATTTATTTTTAGTCATGGATGCCCCTAAATCCATTCTTAATGAAATTCATCCACTCTAACGAAACTTTATGTGGGGGGGATAGGAGGATAAACGTAAGTGGGCCCTAGTGGATTGGGAGACCTTGTGTCATCCAAAATCTCGTGGGGGGTTGGGGATCTGGGATCTTGAGAAATTCAGTTTAGTATTGGGAGTGAAATTATGGTGGCATTGGGTGTCCTATGACAAAGAACCATGCGCACAATTGTGGCATGTAAAATATGCTCCAGGATGAGAAAAAAAGGGATCTTTTCAAATTTAATGGAACTTGGACCAAATCACAAATTTGGAACTCTACCCAGGTTGGTCGGGAACTTGTTCAGGAACACATATTCTAGGAAATATGAAATGGGGATCCAACGGACTTCTGGAGGGATTCTTGGTAACAACACCCTCCAAAAGTCTTAGTGCTTTTTCTTCAAGAAACTAAATGCACGAATGAGAAATAAAATCAAGAAAGAAAAATCCTCAGTAGTTTTTATTCAAGAAACTAAATGCACAAATGACACCATACAAGAGATAAGGCAGAAAGTTTGGAGAGGAAGTGAATCCATGGCAATGGATGGATGGGGAGTAGCTGGAGGTATTTCCAACCTGTGGGATCCGTAGGTCATCAACAAAGTAATTTTGTGGCAACTCATCGATCAATTTTGGCAGAGGCCAAGGTTTTTAGTTCGGCTATGTCGGGGGTTCTTACCAATGTGTATGGCCCCTAGATCCTCTCCCAAAAGTTAAGGTTCCTAAACTCATTGGTGGATCTGCGAGAGTGGGTAGATGGGAAAAAATGGATTGTCGGGGGGATTTCAATATGATAACGGGGTTGGAGGAGAATAAATGGGGGAGATGATCCCTGGAAGCCTCTAGTCAAGAATTCAAAAATTACAATTGAAACTCTGGAATTGATAGACATAGGAACTAGAAATCATACGTTCTCGTGGAATAACAGGAAGGGATGGGTGAGGTATATCGCCTCTTTCCCTTACCGATTTCTGGTCTTAGAATCGGTTCTTGCGAATGGGGGAGGTCTCGGCGGTGATCCTCCCTGCATCTCGATCAGACCACTAGCCAATTATTTTATCCCTCCTTAGGGAGGGGGAGTTTTGGAGATGCCCCTTTCACTTTGAACAATTTTGGTTTTCGCACCCATACTTTAAGGAAACGATTTAGTAGCGGTGGAAGGAGGTTGAGGTGGAGAGTGACTCCTGCATGTATCAATTCCAACAGATACTCAAGAATATTAAGGCAAAACTTAGGGTGTGGAATAAAGAAGTGTTTGGTAATATTTTCCAGGACAAATGTCGCCTAGAGCAAAGACTAGAGGAATTCCATAGAAAGGGGATGATGGAAGGCTTCGACGAGAGACTGCGACAAGAAGAAAAACAGATAATGGACCAAGTGGATGCAAGAGAGTCTCAAGAGGAGTTGTTCTGGAAACAAAAATCTAGAAATAGATGGCTAAAGGAGGGAGAGATGAACATGGTGTTCTTCCATTGCTCTACTATTCAATATAGGCAAAGAAATCAATTTTCTACCTTTAAGCGGAAAGTGGAGCTTGGCTTAAGGAAAGGAAAGATATAGAGGAGGAACCTGTAAGACATTTCAAAGGAATTATGGAGTAACCTATCTGAATAGATCAGAGTATATTGCTAGGATCATCCAACGAATTCCATCCCTAGCCACCTTCGAACAGAATGACATGCTCATGCGCCCATGCGCCCTTTCTCTTTAAACAAAATTGGAGGAGGAGGTGAACTAGATGGAATTTGGTAAAGAACTTGGTCCTAATGTCTTCACAATCAACTTCCTCCATAACTTTTGGGACCAAATTAAGGATGAGGTGCTTCAGATAGTGGAGAACTCTTGCTTGACACGGGGTCTTTTGTATGCCTTTAATTCCACCTTTTTGTCACTCATCCCGAAGAATGAAGGGGCAGACATACCTGGTAATTTCAGACCCATATTGCTCTGTAACGTGATTTATAAAATCATTTCAAAAGTTACTTCCAATAGGCTCAAAACTATGCTCCCCCTCCTTATTTATTCGGAGCAATCCGGATTTGTGGAGGGAAGGGAATTTAAGATGGTATAATTCTCGCTTATGAAGTATGTCATTCGTTGAGGGTGAAAAAGAAACCAGGGATGATGATAAAATTGGATCTCATTAAAGCTTATGACAAGATTAGCTGGGAATTCATGCATGGAATTCTCCAGTACTTTGTTTTCAAGGAGGATTGGATTAGTTGGATTCTAAATCTAATTTCCTTAGATTTCTTTTCAATCCTGGTCAATGGTATCACCTCCCAGTCATTTCGTCCTTCTCATGGTATTAGGTAGGGGGATCCTCTGTCCCCCTTTTTGTTCATTATAATGGCGGAAGGCCTTGGTTGTACATTTAAAGCTATGTTGCATGATTAGGAATTAAAGGGTCTTTCTCTTCGCCCTGATACCCCCAAGCAAACTCACCAACAATTCATGGATGATACAATGTTAATGGGACATGCCTCGGTTCAAGAGACTAAAGCCATTAAGAAAGGTTTAATGTTGTTCTTTAAATCCTCAGGGTTAGCAGTCAATGAGGAGAAATCACAAATCTTATTCTTTAACACTCCTAGAGTAACTCAACAAAACATTTTGCGCATCCTACGATTTCAGAGGAGCTCCCTTCCTTCCAAATATCTTGGGGCCTCCCTCTCAGACTATGTTGTCAAGCAAGCATCGTGGAGAGAGCTGGTGGACAAGATAAGACAAAGGTTGGCCAGCTAGGTATTCAAACCTCTTAATATTCTAAGTAGAATGGTTATGGTGAAGTTGGTCTTTAGTCCATGCCCACATATTTATTTTTAGTCATGGCTACTTGTAAATCCATTCTTAAGGAAATTCATCAAATGTAATGAAACTTTCTATGGGGGGGATCAGAGAATAAACGTAAGTGGGCCCTAGTGGATTGGGAGACCTTGTGTCATCCAAAATTTCAGGGGGGTTGGGCCTCAGGGATTCGAAGAAATTCATTTCAGTCCTAGGAACGAAATTCTACTGGTGTTGGGTGTCCTATGACAAAGAACCGTGGGCACAATAGTGGCATGGAAAATATGCTTGAGGATGGGAAAAAGGGGATCTTATCAGACTTAACGAAACTTCGACCAAATCACACCTTTGGAACTCTTCCCAGGTTGGTCGAGAACTTGTTCAGGAACACAGCTACAGAATGGGGATTCAACAGACTTCTAGAGGGATTCTTGGCTACAACTCCCTCCCCTCTCGAGGAGAGGGGATTTACTTGAAACAATGCGTTTGGGTCAACAAACCTGGGGAAAAGGGTAAAATATTATCGACCGTTCACTAAGGGAGATCGAGATTTTAGGAAATGGTGTCCAGAAGAGGAATGGAGAACAATCCAAGGTAGGGAGTACGTCCAAGGTCTTTGGGAGGACCTTTAGGAGAGAGTTGTCAGAGCTTAAGAGGGACCGAAAAAGCATAGGTGAGGTTACAAGGAAAAAGGTACCTTCTCTATGAAGGAAGCTTACAGTATCAGTGCTGGGTGGTGGGGATTGTAGGAATCCCCAAAATGAAAGAAGATTTGGCGGGCCAACCGATGGTCGAGCGTGGCGACCTTTCTATGGCTTATCCTCAAAAGACGAATTCTGACTGGGGAAAATCTTCAGAAAAAGGGGAATGTTAGGACCAACATGGTGTTGCATGTGTCACGCAACAAAAGGATCAATGAATCATTTGCTTTACTAGTGCCCATTTTCTTTATCCATATGGGATAGGGGGGTGGATCTATTCAGACAATCGAAAAGAGTCATGGGAAGGACGTATCTTTTAGTTGTGCAGTGGACGGAAAACCCATTCCAAAATTCCATTTTGAACAGGCTTTGGGCTCTCTTTCCGAACTTTTCCTTGTGGAAAGTTTGGAAGGAATGGAATCAATGAATCTTCATAAACAAGTAGAATTCAATGGAAGAGGTTTGGAATGTGTTGTTCTCGCACATTTGGGAAACACTAATATTATCCTCTTATTCAGAGCAGGATATGAAAGCGGCTAGGAGTGAAGCTAGGATTCTCCATGGCTAGGTAATCTTTGTCTTACCTCCCCCCATTGGTTTTCCTCCCCACGTTAGTGTGCCTCCCCCTCCCAAGTCTCGACATGGTAGCCCTGGGTTTTGGTATCCCCCCCCGCCCGGGTTTTTTAAGTTGAATTTTGATGGAGCTTCAAAGGGAAATCCTAGTCCTGTTGGTTTTGGGGGGGTCGTTAACAACCACCAAGGGACTGTGGTTTGGATTTACTCGGGGTTCATTCGCTCGGATATGAATAATGTGGCTAAACCTGAGGCACTTCTGCAAGGATTATCCAGCATCATAAGTAAATGTTTGTTCCTGTTTATGGTGGAAGGAGACTCGGAAGTGATCTTGCAAATGGTGGGGAAACTCGTTAATTGACAATGGATTGAAAAGGTATCATAGCAATGGCGATTAGATTTCATGTTGGAAAAGTTGAAGGATAGATTATCCCAATGCCTGGGGCTGTCCTCCAGCCATGTGAATCATTTCAGGAACAAAGTGGCCAACCTCTTAGCCAATACGGGTGTCCTAAGGCACGTTAGACTATGGGAGGGAGATCTGGATAGGGTGGAGGATATGGACCTGAAACTCCAATGCATGTCTTTGGCAATGAGGGGTCAGGAAACCTCGGATGTGGGTGTTGAGGTGGAAAATACAACAGCGGAAGAGAGGCAAGTGTCGTAATCAAATAGACATGTGTTGACTTAGTGTGTTAATCATGAAGGAAGGTAGCAGCGTTCTGGGAAAGCTCATTTGAATTAACTCGAGGACGTTCCCATGACATAGTAGTACGAGAAGGAAGATGGAGTTAAGGGACAAGACAGGGAATGTGCCTATTCACAAATGTAAGATTCTGTGGTTCATTATGGCAAGTTATGATCACGATGGAAGGGGTACGGAAGTCCCAGAGGAGGACAGTATGTTGATTATGAGAAGCTCAAGGAGATTTCCTTCCATTGTCTTCATTCTTAATTGATTCTGGGGATGTTGGATGTTTGTGTCGAGGGGTGATGGACTATGGCTTGTCTCTATCTCTAGTCACCCTGGTGGTTGGTTGGACTTGTAGTTGGGTAGGATGGAGCCAAAGGGGAAGGGTGCTAAGACTGTGAAGATGGGGAGGAAGCAGGCCAACAAGGAGCAGCTACAAGAATCCCAGGAATCCTGGCTCTACAAGGATTCTCTCCTTGCATCGATGAGATTTGAAATTGAGATGGTGGAGTAGGATTTATGGATGAAGTTAGAGGATGTGAAACCGAAGGAGGATTTTGATGCGTTGGAAATATTGTTTCAAGAACCTGGTACCTGTCGCACCCGGCAATCGCAATATGAGAATATTGTGACCCTATACTAGGTAATGAAGGGTCTCTTAGGGAGGGTTCTGCTGGAACGGAGCGAAAAAGAGAAGGGGGGCGATGTCCCGATGGCTTTCTTGAAGGAGCTATATGCGAACACCATATTAATTCACATGAAGATCGATGTTATGGATAAAGAGATGGGCATTCCTTTCCTTCCCAACACGGGTTATGAGGAGCCTCCTACGAGCGAGTTGCAGATGGGCCTTGATAGCGGGAACGGTATCAGAACATCGGATGGAAATTCAAAGGATGTGTCAAAGACCCAGGTCCCATATTTATTGTGCTAGATCCCTTTTGTTTTGAATATGGTTATGGTATGTTTTGTTTAGATTAAAAGGCTGGTATTTTAGTAATCTAGTTTCTAAGTCTGATAAGGTGTTTAAACGTAGTCTGGGAGGAAATGATCAATGTTTCATTAGTATATAGATACATGTTCATTGTGCTAGTTAATTTTTAAAATACTTGGTCAGTTAATAATATTTTGATGGTTAAACCATGTTTCTCCTTCGGGAGGGGGCTATTTTGAGGTTGTATTTTTTCATGGACAGAATCTGGTTTGTCATAGATGGGCAATGTGTGGAGATGAAGAAGGATTCAGAAAACTGTATATTTTGTGTGAATTGTTAATATAATACTACTTACAAAAAATTATATATTCTCTGTCATAGTAAAATCTAATATGAAGTATAAATTTATCTTCTTAAAAAATATACTAAATTTAAAGGATGCAAAGAAAAATAATAACAACAAGGTAGAAAATTGCAAGCAGCTATTTCCCTTCTAATTGGAACGTACATTAGTGGAATGCGTGAAATGGTGGAAAACATGAAGGATTTGTTGCATTGGATTAGTGCATTGAGACGTTTGTAGCCTTGTGTGTGGCCTTTATTTGCGAATGTTTGGTGGAGCATCTTGCCTAGAGAAAACCATTTTGTGGAACTTCTTACAGGAGGTCATGAATTTTATTTTGGGTTATGTTTGAATTTACATGGCCAAGTGGCTCCCTGTCAATTCTTGTGAAGCACTCAGTTTCCAACTTAAAAACAAACTCTAATAAGAACGATTTCCAAGCAACACACTAGAGCTCTCCTCTTCAACCAACAATCCAAGTCCTTGATTAGGAGATCCGATTGTCAATCCTATAATGGTAGAGGCATGATTATAGTTTTGTTGTAGCTTGGCACGCTTTTGACTCTTAATTATCACCATCGATCTGTTTATCATCAAAATTGCATATATGTACATATGTCTAGACAATAAACATATATGACTAGTGTTGATGTATATGTAACTTCGGAATGTATTTCATCTATGTATTTCATATATATTTATTGTACCCTTATAAGAGATGTGTTATTCCTCTATAAGAAAGTGTCGTCATGTGGATTGACAAGTGTCTCAAGTGTGTGTACTTGCCGATGGGTTATTATACCACCATGTGTGGGGTCGGCCCTAAAATATATATTATATTGTGGATGTATCTAGATAGACAAGTCGGCCCCATAAGGTCACTGGGCAAACAGGTTAAGTATAAATAGAGATCGGGAGATCTCTATTTGGATCATTCGGAAAGACACACTTCTCTCACTCAAAAAGTGGCGCACTAGTGAGGAGGAGGATCATATACTCTAGGAGACTATCTCAAGTGTATTTTGGTTGTACTTTGGTTGAGCCATTGCTCTCTCTATCTCTGAGGAAGTTGTGGGGTTTTTCACCTTAGGGTTTTCCCCACGGAAACTCTGTGTCTCTTGTCTTTCATGCTTTTGATTCTTGTGATGCTTGTCATGCTTATTGTGATTGTTATGCATTGATATACTGTATATGTTATTCTCTTAGTAAAGATCCAAGAGTATTGTGAATTAATGCTCAAATTTTAACATGGTATCAAAGCTAACCTGAGAAGAAGACATTTTGCAGTGACGGAAACTTGAGTTTCTTGTTTATTGGGTTTCTCTCCACAGTTTTTGGAAAAGAAGTATAGTAGATTGACTCTACTCATCAAGGAGAATCTATCTGTCCAATCATAATTCAATTCTGAGTATTTTCAGATTTGGCCCTAAAAATTAGGGTTTCCACAAAAATAGGAATTTCTGAAATCTGAAGCCATAGTTGGAATCTCCTTGCAAAAATTGAAGTTTAGAGCTTTGGATCGAGATTTTTGGCTGGGTAGATCTCCGGGAAACTCAAACCCTAATTCAGGGCTCTCCCTAGTGAACCCGGGAGGACAAAAAGGAAAATTTGAAGGGTAAAGCTTTGCTAATCTCAAATTCAGAATACACCAGGATGATCAGCTCATCAAGGCGCATCTTTCTATTTCATTTGAAGTACTCTTTAATATGTCTCACCACACCAAGCTTGAGGATAAGCTTGAAGGGGCTGATAACTTCCGAGCTTGGAAGTATAGGATTAGGTTAATCCTGGAAGAGAATGAGTTGGACTCATATATAAAAGAAGACATCCCTATCCCAGTGGATGAAGAGGCTAAGGTATTGCATAAGAAGAACTTGGTCAAGGCAAAGAGAATCATTGTTGATTCTATCAAATACCATCTCATACCCCATGTGTCTTCTCTAAAGACACCCAAGGCTATGTTTGACTCTTTGACAAAGCTATTTGAAGGAAAGAACATAAATCGAAAGATGACCCTGTGGAATCAATTGAAAGGGGTCAAGATGTCGAATGGAGAAACCATTCAATCCTATTTCTCCAAGGTCTCTTGGATCAAGGAACAACTTGAAGCTATAGATGAAATGGTGGAGAATGGTGAAATTGTTATGACTACTTTGAATGGCCTACCTAGGTCATGGAACTCTTTTATCCAGGGGATCTATGCCAGAAAGAAGTTAATCTCCTTCAGCAGATTATGGGAGGAATGTTCTCAAGAAGAAGCAAGGCTTGTGGCAAGAGAAGAGAAGATGGGAAATGAAGATCAAACTCTCACAACTCACACTAAGAAGGGCAAGTTCAAGAGGGAGCCATCCCATCACAAGAAGAAATCTTCTCATCATTTTCACAAAGACAAGAAAGATCTAAGGTGTTTCACTTGTAATGAGAAGGGTCACTTTGCTTCAGAATGTCCCAAGAACAAAAGGGACAAACACAACAACAACAACTCTAGCAAGAAGAAGAAGGGTAACAAAAGAAGGTACCATGCTCATGCTGCCAAAGATGATGAACCTCCAAAGAAGAAGGCTAGGGCAGAAAGTGATGATAGTAATGATGACTCATCAAGTGAAGAAGAGTATGTTCTAATCTCTGCTCGCACGGGTACTATCTCCCATGGTTGTAATGATTGGTTAATTGATAGTGGGGCTTCCAAACACATGACTGGATTTAAAGAATCATTTGTAAATCTGTCTGAACATGAATCACCCCATAAGTGAAACTTGGGGATGATTATCAATATCCCATCAAAGGAAGTGGTGAAGCCTCCTACAACCTAGATTCTGGAAAATCTTTGAAGATGAAATAAGTCCTTTATGTACCTGGGCTCAAGAAGAACTTACTCTCCATCTCTGCATTGGATACAAAAGGTATGAGGGTTGCATTTGTGGATGGCCAAGTCCTAATGTGGCCAAAGGGAAAGACCATAGATGATGCAGTTGTGATCGGAGAGCAAGAGGGAGGTTTGTATAAATTAAAAGGACAACCTAAACATGCCATGGTGCATGAATCCATGGAGCCAAGTGAACTTTGGCATAGAAGACTTTCTCATATGCACTATAGGGCACTTCCAATTGCAAGCAAGGCTGTAGAGGGTCTTCCTGGAATCAAGACCAAACATGAAGGTGTTTACAAAGGATGTGCAAAAGGTAAAAATATTAAGAAGGCTTTCCCAAGCAGTGAAAGCAAGGCAAAAGATATCCTGGAAATCATCCACTCAGATGTATGTGGTCCTATGTCATCCAGTTCTCTAAGTGGGTATGTTTACTATGTCTCATTTATTGATGACTTCTCCAGGAAGACTTGGGTATACTTCTTGAAAAACAAAGATGAGGTGTTTGATGAGTTCAAGGAATTCAAAACCTTGATGGAGAATCAAACTGACAAAAAGATCAAAACATTCAGATCCGACAATGGTGGAGAATTCACCATAGGTGACTTCAAGAAGCTTTGCAGTGATTTAGGGATTAACAGGGAGTTGACTGCTCCTTATAATCCTCAACGGAATGGAGTTGCAGAAAGGAAGAACAGAACAATCATGGAAGCAGCAAGGGCAATGTTGCATGACCAGCATCTACCTATGCATCTATGGGCAGAAGCAGCTAGAACAGCTGTATATGTGCAGAACAGAACATCCTGCAAGATATTGGACAACAAGACACTAGAAGAGGTCTTTTCTGGTAAGAAACCTGAAGTCAGCCATCTCAGAATATTTGGTTGTCCAATATACACTCATGTCCCAAAGGAAAAGAGGACCAAACTAGATCCTTCAGGAAAGAAGGGTATCTTTATGGGTTACAGTGAAAGCTCGAAGGGTTACATAATATACTTTTCAGGGTTCAGGAAGATTGATGTCAGCAGGGATGTAACATTTGATGAAAACTCAGCATTCATCAAATCAAGGAAAGAAACTATCAAAGTTTATGAAGAACCTAAGGAAACTAGATTTCAAGACACTACCATGACTAAAACAATTCCAAAAGTTGTTCGTGAGTTTGAAAATCCGCAAGAACCTATAGATCCACCCCGTGAGGATAAATCTCACAAGAGGAAACCTGCATGGGCTAGAGAGCTCATTCAAGATGCAGAAAGATTTGGCATTCCAGAAGAAGAACACAGAGCAAAGAAAAGAACCAGATCACATACCAGCTTGTTGCTTTACTCTGTGACATTATGAACAAAGAACCTTCCAGCTATGAAGAAGCAGCGGAAAATAAAGAATGGAAGGATGCCATGGTTGAGGAATATCAATCAATAATGAAGAATGATGTTTGGGATGTTGTCCCAAGACCTAAAGAGAAGTTTGTTGTGACTTCCAAATGGATCTACAAAATCAAGCATGCTGCAGATGGCAGTGTAGAGAAATACAAAGCAAGATTCGTAGCTCGTGGCTTCTCTCAGAAAGAGGGAATAGATTATGAAGAAACTTTTGCACCTATAGCCAGGTATACTTCGATCAGAACAGTACTTGCCCTAGCTGTAACAATGAAATAGAAAATACACCAGATGGATGTCAAGACTGCTTTCTTCAATGGTGTAGTTGAAGAGGAAGTATACGTGGAGCAGCCACTCGGTTTTGAAATACACGACAGGGAATCATATGTGTGCAGATTGAAGAAATCCTTGTATGGCTTGAAGCAATCTCCCAGAACTTGGTATGGTAGGATGGACAGTTTCCTATCTAGCTTGGGCTTTACCAAGAGTAAAGCGGATTCCAACCTCTACTACAAGGTTGAGGAAGGGAATCCTGTGATTCTACTCCTGTATGTGGATGACTTATTTGTAACAGGAGATGACAGATTGATTGCAGATACTAAGAGGAAGCTTGCTGCTGAGTTCGATATGAAAGATTTGAGAATGATGCATTATTTCCTAGGTATGGAGGTGTGGTAGAATTCAGGTGGGATCTTCCTTGGTCAAGGGAAGTACACAGTAGATATTCTGAAGAGATTTGGGATGATGGATTGCAAGGCCATGGCCACACCCATGGCATCGAATCTAAAGCTTCTATGTGATGCTTCATCTGAGCCGGTTGATGTCTCTATGTATCGTCAGGTGATTGGGTCCTTGATGTACCTGACGAACACAAGACCAAATATTTGCTTTGCAGTGAACACATTGATCCAGTTCCTGATGGATCCGAGGAGTGTTCATCTAGTTGTTGTAAAGCATGTTCTGAGGTACCTGAAGGGTACAGTGGATTATGGGCTCAAGTATGAAGCGAATCAAAAGTTTAACCTGCAAGGTTATGTTGATTCAAATTGGCCTGGAAGTGCTGCAGATAGGAAGAGCACATCTGGGTGCTGCTTCAGTATGGGATCAGGAATGATCTCTTGGTTCAGCAGGAAGCAGTCCTGCGTAGCACTGAGTACAATTGAGGCAGAGTATGTTGTATCCTGTTTAGCTAGTTGTGAGGCAGTATGGCTACGGAAGCTACTGTCTGAGTTATTTGATCTCCCATTGGATGCTACTGGTATATTATACGATAACCAAAGTTGTGTGAAGCTGTCTAAGAACCCAGTGTTTCATGATAGGTCGAAACACATAGAGATCAAATATCACTATATCAGGGATATGGTGTAGAGAGGAGCCGTGAAGCTCCTGTATGTTGTGATGGACGAGCAGATTGCTGATGTGCTGACGAAGCCACTAGCCAAGGTGAAGTTCGAGTACTTCAGGGAGAGGCTTGGTGTTCTTCAGATCGACAACACTTAGAGGAAGAAGTGATGGACACATTTGCTGAAGCCATCCCAAGCATGTTGGAAGGAGGATCCTTCACATGGCTGTGGATGTAAGCGTTGGATGATGAGTATCAGGATGATGCTCCAGTTACTGCTCTGTATATGCATCATGTTGGATGCTGGATATGATCAGTTGGATGATTTATATTTGTATGTATGTACGCATCGTGTTGATGCTGGATATGATCAGTTGGATCATTTATATTTGTATGTATGTACGCATCGTGTTGATGCTGGATATGATCAGTTGGATCATTTATATGTATGTACGCATCATGTTGGATGTTGGATATGATCGGTTGGATCATTTGTATGTATTTGTATATGCATCATGTTGGATGCTTGGACCATGTATCTGTATCAGTTGGATACATTGTATGATCAGGTAGATCATGTATGTTGATATGTATCATGTATTTGTATTTGTATCAGGTGGATACACTGTATGATCAGGTGGATCATATATGATGATATGTATCAGGTAGATACTTGGTATGCATCAGGTGGATGCATTGTATGATCAGGTTGGTCATGATGATGTGCTTCAGTATGTTGCTCCAGATGATATGTACCAGGATGGTACAGTGATGATGATCAGTATGATCATGGGCATCAGGATGATGCCTCGTGCGATGATGATCCATTGGATCATGAGTATCAGGTTGATACTTGGAGGTTAGAGATGATATGTGGCAGGTTGTGCAAATAGCATGTAATCAATCCTGGGAGATCTTGCCGGTCGTGCTGCGGCACATAAATGTTCCTAGGGTACACTTTCCGGTATTGCTATGTAGTATGTAATCAGTCCTCAGATATCCAATAGGTTGAGTTGTGTGCTCGTAATCAGTCCTGGGATGAGGTATTACTACAGAGACATGTAATCAGTCCTGGAGATCCGAGAGGTTGATTTGTGTGCTTGTAATTAGTCCTGGCATGCTCTTTAGAGATCTTGACGGTCGTGTTGCGGCACATAAATGTTCCTGGGATGATCTTTAAAGGTTTTGTCTATCCACATGTAATCAGTCCTGGAGATCCGAGAGGTTGAGCTGTATGCTCGTAATAAGTCCTGGGATGCTCTTTAAAGGTATTGTGGAGGAGATGCATGTAATCAGTCCTGGGAGATCTTGCCGGTCGTGCTTAGGCACATAAATGTTCCTGGGATACTCTTTCCGGTATTGCATCCGCACATAAAATTAGTCCTGAGAGGCCACCTCTATCAGACCATTCGCACAGATGAAGAAGACCTACAGGTGGTGGGCCTACATCCAGTATGAAAAAGGACTGGCTCTGTAGAACTTCCTATGACGAGTAGAGTCAGAGATTGGTTGAGATAGCAGCAGCAGTGACGATGATGATGACGATGATCCCGAGAAGAAGACTTGTCTAGCAGAACTATGTCGAGAAATACCTTCCTAGTTAAGAGGGATTGTTGATGTATATGTAACTTCGGAATGTATTTCATCTATGTATTTCATATATATTTATTGTACCCTTATAAGAGATGTGTTATTCCTCTATAAGGAAGTGTCGTCATGTGGATTGACAAGTGTCGCAAGTGTGTGTACTTGCCGATGGGTTATTAGACCACCATGTGTGGGGTCGGCCCTAAAATATATATTATATTGTGGATGTATCTAGATAGACAAGTCGGCCCCATAAGGTCACTGGGCAAACAGGTTAAGTATAAATAGAGATCGGGAGATCTCTATTTGGATCATTCGGAAAGATACACTTCTCTCACTCAAAAAGTGGCGCACTAGTGAGGAGGAGGATCATCTGCTCTAGGAGACTATCTCAAGTGTATTTTGGTTGTACTTTGGTTGAGCCATTGCTCTCTCTATCTCTGAGGAAGTTGTGGGGTTTTCACCTTAGGGTTTTCCCCACGGAAACTCTGTGTCTCTTGTCTCTCATGCTTTTGATTCTTGTGATGTCTGTCATGCTTATTGTGATTGTTATGCATTGATATACTGTATATGTTATTCTCTCAGTAAAGATCCAAGAGTATTGTGAATTAATGCTCAAATTTTAACACCTAGACAATAAACAACATCAAAAATTAAGAATTAATACAAAGCCAAAGTCTTTTGACTTTTGAATGAAAAACTTATATCTCTGCCTTAGCATGGAATAAAAATAATTCATTTTCATAATTAAAAGAAAATATATCAAGTTACAATCTCTATACAAGTGAGATTTATAATTGAAAAAATTAATAATAATTGAGATGAAGCTCTAATGATTTACAACATGCTGCTTTGACAACGTTTATGTTAAAAACAATGATAAAATACAAAAATGACTCCACTTGGAAGAAACGATTATTTCTACCATAGAGCCTCAATAACTCAGATACCTGACACTTCCTCAAGAGCACTCATTAGCTTTTCCATGCTTGAAGACGTGCCTGGGATAAACCAGCAACAAAAGAACACAGATTATTCCAATTGTTGAAATTTTTTATAACCTTGCAAACTAGATAATTAGTTTAAAAAAATCTCTACAAAGGGCTGATAAATTATCCTACTTCAACTGTGAAGTAGTACATGGCATTGCTTCCATGTTTGGTCATAATAGACTCCACGACATCCACTCAGCACTCGTCCAAAGCCTTCTGAGTTCTGAGAAGCAACCTCGAGTTCCACGGGCAGACAATTTAAAGGATGGCATGAGTGCCCAAATTCCGAACTTCAATTTTATGCAATCGTTCATCCTGAAACCAAAATTACCATTTCAAATTAAATAGACAAGGCAGCCGAAGAAGGCATGTGCACTTTACAATTCATGATGGAGATTTTTGAATGTCTTTTGTTCACTTCTATATTAAGTACGTTGAGAGCTAGCAGCTTGGTTGTCAGACACATTAACAATCCACGGAATTACTGGTTACCACAAAAAGGCACACGCAAAGAAAGGTGAAACATAAAGATTGCGTAAAAGTAGAGCACGATTGATGGATATAAAACTGATCAAATATTTCCACGATATTTTCTTTTACAGTGTTCGAATGTTCAGAAAAAAATGGTTGATAATAGAACGGACTAAAACAAAATTATGTTTAAAAAATGTGAATATATTTGCTCTAATTCTAGTTCCTGGAAGCTTGAAACGCTTCCCAAAACTTTCTCAACTGTGGCGATTTACATGAAAATTTGCTTTATTTTGCTTCATATTCACTGTTCAATTGCTTCCAAAATCCCTCGGTAATTGCAGCCTGGCAATTAGGGTTTCAGATCAGTTTCAATAGTAAGGTTCAGAGCTTCACTAAGCTGGAAAAAGCGGGAGAGACAGAGAAATTTTAGAAAACAAAAATACAGTTCATAACCATCCAATTACTAAATACAGCTCCTCTAGTAAGTCACTCGGTTCAGCAGTCCAACACATAATATGCCAGTTCTGCAGTACCCTCTTCCTGTGCACAATTGAGTGTTAGTGGGCGCAAACAGATATCTTGAGCTCTTACTCTGAGCTTGGTACCCGCAGAAATCAATGATGCAGCCCTTAGAAAGGATTGAGTGCATGGACTCCCATTCGAGAAATGAAGATTTTCAACAAGCAACAAGATCTAGTAACTGTTCATTGCTACGACCTCAGACATGCCAAAGTTGCACTTACAGATATCCAAGAACAACATTTGATGCAACAGGTGAAATTGCAGGATTACTATCAATTTCCTCATGAAGGACTGAGCAGTGGGACACCAATATCTTCCAAGGGGTTGATAGAAGGATCAGTTGTCTTGAATCAATATACAACACCATTTACCTATCAAGCTCATATACATTCCCAAGGCTGGCTCATAGCCTCAAATCCATTGTAACTCTAAGATTATCAGCACATTCCGATCTTGAATTTATAAAAATGTATCTAAAATCTAAAATCAGATGCATCATATTGTAGGAACATTAGCTACTAAGAAGTAGTGTTCATCAATGTCCGAGCAGTCACCGAACTTGTTGCCAAAAAAATAATGAACAACGTCCTTATGAGGAGTTCAAGATGTGGCCCAGATGTTACTTGCTTCACATCAACTTTTAGTTCACTTTTAAGTTGAAGACACTACTTGGGAATTCTAGCAGACTGTCCATTAGGTTCTCGACTGAACTTGCTTATGTTGTAACCTGTCTATAAGCATCTTCTTGTTTTACTTCATTGACATGTAGCTGTTTTTGCTTTTAGATTCTTTTTTCATGATTAAATAGTTTTTTGAATTGGATGGGCAGCCCGCAAGCATGGGGCACGTAAGCCAGAGTGATTTGAACTCGTGACCTCCATTTATAACATTTCCTTCATATCACAAGTACTATCCACCGTGTAGCAAGAGAGCTTTAAAAATTATATGATGTATGCTAGTATGTATGTCATTGGATATGAAGCAACTTAAATCCAAAAATGTACAAACCATTTCATACAACATTTAATACTACACAATAAAACTGGATAAAATTAATTTTAAATAAATATTGTAAAATAAATTTTACTTATGATTTGGTAATTTTCCAAATAAATAGTACAAATTAAATTTAGAAAATTATTCGTTTACTCATTCGTTTGTATATATTTTATAACAATCTAATGTAATTGTATTTTGATTGAAAAATGATTAATACCATTATGTTTTACACACTCCAAACAATCTGCACAATAGGACAATATGAACTTCACAGGTGAACGGTGTTGTATCCTTTCATATCCTTTGTTATATCCTTTCATATTATATACTATTAACTTCATCTCATTTTTAAGGACAGATATAAAACGAAATAAAATTACAAGGAAGTCTAACAAAAAAAAATACACAATTTTCAAAGATTAAATTATAGATAGCATATTTTGAGAAAAGATTCTCAACTAATATTGTTATATTGAGCGGTTCTAAGCTCAAATTTTAATTAAGGTGCTGGAGCAAGTAACCTTTTTATAATTTTATATTGGAAGTCTTTTTAAAAAATAATTTTTGAAATTTGTGACCTAATGGTAAAAGTAACCTTTTTATAATTCTTATATTGGGAATTTTTTTTTTAAATAATTTTTGAAACAGGTGACCTAATG
Source organism: Larix kaempferi (assembly GCA_027924585.1). Classification (NCBI taxonomy): domain Eukaryota; kingdom Viridiplantae; phylum Streptophyta; class Pinopsida; order Pinales; family Pinaceae; genus Larix; species Larix kaempferi. Next base: position 3,495,429 of record BSBM01001218.1, read on the forward strand.
GTAAAATTTGTAACAGAAATATTTGTTTTGATGCTTTTCGTTAGACTCGTGTCGAGTTATTTTATGGACAAACATTTTTCTTGATGTATTTTGTGCAAGTGACCCAAGGTTACACTATGATATTAATTGCCACGTATGCCAAATGGTAAAGGAATAGTGTCATGTCGGTTATATTAAATGGCCATCTTAAATATTGTATATTTCGAGACTATGAAAGCCATTGAAGACATTGTGCCATTAGTTGAGAAAACTTAGATTGAAATTTGGGAGATAATCATTGTTATTTTTGTCTGCCACGACGTCATCAATGATGATGGAAGTTATGATTTCTGTGCAAACTTCTCCATTTGTCAGCTGCAAATAGGAAGCATGATTTTGCTATTTAAATGAGCATAGTAAAATCCACATCAGATTTTAAAATACCAGTCAGATCCGAAAGAAAGAAGAATTTCCTAAAAGAGCTTAAATTAAACCATTTTTATAAGTGATTAAAGGTAGCGGTCAGCGATAAAGAACATCTCTGCGTATGTCCATAGGAATGGTAGAGTATTCTTGCGCTCTACTCTGCTTGGCCTCCCCATGTACCAACCTATCATGTTTTAAAGTTTTTAAACTAGCATTTGTGGGCAAAAGTGAACGCCGTTAGGGAAAGAGCAAAGTTTGTAACAATCTTAGAATATGCGTTTCTGATTGGAATAGTTAGTCGACTCATCGACCATCACATTTCTGGATAGAGTTGAATATCATAGATGGTGACAAGAAGTCAACAGAACTCTAAGTTGGTTGATAAAAGTTGTCCCGTCGATATGAAATGGTCAACCTTATGGTCATTATTATTAAAAGTTGTCAGCATTGTATCATGGATGATGCCAATATTTCTTTCTACCGACGGGAGCGATTAGCCGACGAATGTCATTCAAGTTTCCATATGACTTTGAACGTTTGAAGAGAGATTTGACAAAATTGTAGTCGAGATCAACAAAATTATAAGTATAACATCTCATTGTGAATCCCTTTCGAAAGGGGTAACTCTTTCAAAGGCATCAATACCATTCTTTAGGATATTTGGGCCTATTTAATGTTAGACCTTGTGTCAAGGCTGAGCCTTGAGAGTTCAGATTTGATGACCGATGTGACCCTTTATCCCATACAATTTCAGTTCAGTGCCTAGAGATATATTGCAGCAGTGTTTCAGATGATATATGATGGGATATAGATGATTACAATAACGGCATAACTCCCTTCCGGGGTAGTGAATAAATAAATATATAAAAGTACTAGCTCCATTGCGGAAGGCTTTGTGTATGATATTATTAATGAATAGTTGAAGAATACAATACAACATTCATCAATCAAAACAATACATAATTTAAACACATGAGAGTACTTATCTTCAACAAAGTAGTCCCGAGCAACCAGCTATGCAACTGCAACCTTCCACCCAACCATAGGCCAGCTGTGCTTATCAATCTCTTGATATAACTGCCACCCCCGAGCTGGACATGATTTCTACAAGGAAGAAGGGAACAGCAGACTCACTCATAGCCAAAATACACCAAAATCAGCCAAGCCAATCAGCAGTGGGGTTTATCAGGCTGCTAGGAGATGGAAAGGAAGAATTGCTAAGCTAGTGAGCTCAAACACAGAGCCATGGATACCCCTACAAGATCTATTCAGCTTGGCACCCAATTCTATAAAGTCTACTATATGAATCATAGACATCACAATTTCTTTCTTTTCACAATCTCTTAATGTATAGATAATTCACATAAGCACTATTCAATTATTTTGTGTATATCTAATTTTAGTATTTATTTTTGGTACTATCGTTTATTTTCAAGAGCGTTGTAGAGGATACTCGTTAACTACCTAAGGAGACACAACAACACTGGTAACTACGAAAATCATGTGCCATGCAAAGTGATTTGGTAAATCCAATGTGATTATTTCATGTGACAACCTATTATATTTGTCAACGTAAGCAATATTTTATATATGGTTCAGGCATATACTTGGAACTTGGAATGTGTGCATTCCAAACTTCCATTTCATAAATATATTTAAATATTTAAATATAACAAATGTAGTAGTGTTATACACATCACAGTTGATGCCAAATCAATTAATGATTATATATTAACTTTTTTAAAATAAATATACATCAAAAGTTAAAAAATACAGTTACGAGAAAATACTGTAAAAAAAATAGAACAATGACCATTGATTGATATTAATAGGAAAGAAATCTCAAAATAAAGGAGAAAAAGTAATTCAAACCGTCAATTGGATAGGTCATATAATTATTAGATAAGGGTCTTTGTATTACAAATTGTGAAAGAAATCTATGTTGGAGCAAGGTCACCATTGAATCGACCATCACATATGCCAGAAAACAATAAGAAAAAGGCTTTGTGGGGGCGATGCTAATTTCAAAATTGCAGAATGTGTCTTGACCATTATTTTTTGTTCGACGTGGTGGTCGGCAACTTTGCATGCAACTACTTTTTGAAAATTCTGCGGACGTGTGGCAGTTAGCAGCTTTGCATGCTACTTTGAAAATTCTATCACTGGAACAAATCCTTTGGGCTTTGTCTAAGCATCACTACAAAAAAAAGCCGACAAGATTGTTCAGCTTATGGACACCAACTACCATGCTTTCATGCTTTCAGACAAGTGGAATTACCACTTTTCTGAAATCGAATCCTGGACAACTAACCCTGAATGCGAGGAAATCGCCACCGCTGAGAGAACTCAATAATGAGCATGTAATCTTTGATGTGTCATGCATTCTATTACACTACAACACTGTAATATGAAAACTTACACCCAATAGCAATTGTGAATCCATTTCAGAGTATATGAATTTCTATTGTCTTCTTTGTTTCACTTGACTCGTTTTTCTAATTTAGAAAATTTTGAAAAATATTATTTATTCAAACTGGAACATCATTTTTGAAATGCATATGGTGGAGCTATGGAAAATGGTTGGAAGGAATGAGAAATAAATTGGAATGTATCCATTTATGGCGGTGTGACTATCGTTGTATTTTGGATGTGATTTGTGTTTCTTTGTTTGAATTCCATTAATAATAATACCTTGTGTTCAACAGAAGAGAAGCTGCTCTTGGATTTCAACAGATGCTCATCCAAACACCTCAAGAGAAGCTACTCCGGGATTTCAATAGAGGCTACTCCAAACATCTCCAACATCAGCTATGAAATTACAAATTACAAATAGGTATATAAATCCGTTGGCTATCAGTAAGAGGGTGAATATAACTTCTTTTAAATATCAAAACTTGGTTTTCAAATAATTTCTTAACAATATTGATATACACATTATTCATAATTATAAGATTTAGACATATAAATATGTCCCACAAATTACATATATGTCTATTTCTCCACATGCACGTATTATAGAAGATCTTTGGGAACATTAATCCCCTCAATGTCTACACAAATTTCTCCATAATTGCATTATCGACAAAATCTTTTCCTTTAACGACAATATTTAATTTCTAACTATAAGATTCATCGAATTTAATAACATAGGCATAAATACATGAATTTTCATCATAGACATATTATATAATATATATCCAATCCTCCCATTCATCACCTTAAAATTTCAAAATCTCAATCCTTAACTTTGGCTCTCCATTGCCTCTTTGTTTCTTTAAATGATCAAAGGGTTAATCAATAAGATGGGTTCTCCCTTCCCTCCACATTTCCTTAAATGACTTTTTGACATCCTTGTTTGTTCTTTTATGCAATTTTTAGCATACTTGGTTTTCTCTACTCTTTTATGGTGATTAGTGTATTTATAAGCCTCATTTTATGAGTGGCATTTTCTAGCATCTTGTAATCATCTTCTAACAATCTTGGCCCATGCTATATCTCTTCCCTTGGTCCATTAATAATCCGTTGTCAAACCTTTTAACTTCAATTTAGAATCATGCTACCCAACATCTAACTTTTGTTTGTTTTGTACATATAATAATTTATTATCTCATTTTTTTTATTATGTTTTTTCTCTTTTTTTTCTTCTCCTCATTTTAATTTTTCTCATAAGAGATGTTTTTATAAAATAAATCTCATTTATCAATTTTATTTCATCCTCTTTTCCTCAATTATATTACTTTTGTCATTTTTATTTGAATAAGAGATGTTTTTATAAAATAAATCTCATTTATCATTTTTATTTCATCCTCTTTTCCTCAATTATATTACTTTTGTCATTTTTATTTGAGATCATATTTCATATATTTTGTGATATCTCATATTTTTATTCCATTTTTAATTTGGATACTTTTAATTACTTTATATTTATTTGTTTAATCATGTTATTATCTATATATTTTTACTGAAAAGTCAATTTTGGTTGATTTACATTAGTTTGTTTTTAATCTATAAAATTTCACAAAGTTCTCTAAATGTTTGCTTAATTTTCATATTAAATTTAATTTTCTAAAAATTTAAAATAATTTAAACAATTTTGAAAATATAATATTTCAAATTTTGTATTGGTTTATTCTCTTTTTAATTTAGATGCTTTTAATTATTTTATATCTATTTGTTCAATTATGTTATTATCCCTGTCAAGGCAGGGATATATTTTTCTTGAGAAGTCAATTTTGATTGATTTGCATTAGTTTATTTTTAATCTATAAAATTTCAAAAAATTCTCTAAATGTTTACTTATTTTTTATATTAAATTTAATTTTCTAAAAATTTAAAATAATTTAAACAATTTTGAAATACAATATTGTAATTTTTTTATTGGTTTATATCTTCAATGGGATATAAATCCTTGTAAGAGCAATTTTAATTATTAACATATAAATTTAAAAAATAAAATTTCTACAATTACCATATGTCCACGATACAATGTAAATTTATGGGTAGAGTGTTTTCCAATCAATTTTGACTGTCAGCAACTTCCAAAAGCCTGGTATAGTTCCCACACCCAATCGAATAAATATGGCATGACTTCTCCTGTGAACTCCTGTCAGTCTACGGGAGAGTTTTAGCTTGTGCCAACGATCTTTCTTTGTGGGAACTTATTATAGATGCAGTTGAAGGACAGAAATGGTCCTCCGGAAAAGAATTATAAAATGAGCACGATCTGGGAAGTTTCGACAAAAGAATTATAAAATGAGCACGATCTAGGAAATTTCGACAAGGAGCTAGATTTGGGTTACCTGACATGGTGTGTGGACATTGCAATGAATCATAGTGTTGTGTATTAACCTTTCTACCAATCACCCATATCACAATCTGGAGTGACTAATGGAAAATATTGTTCAGAAATCATGTTTGCATGGCTCTTTTCTGGTCTTTGTTCTTCTTACATTGGAAATTGCAATAGAGGAAATTCAGCAACAAAACCATACATTGTTGGACACAATATGATTCTAGCACATGCTACTGCTATAGACACATACAAGAGGAAATACCAGGTAGAAAGCAAATAAAATTGTAAGGGAACCACTGAAAAATTACATTAAACACACTTCTAATTATTTCAGTATGATCTGTTTTATGGTTTTGTTTATGCATAGAAGAGTTTGCATGTCATTGATTTATATTGAAAATTGAATCCCTCAAAATACTTATTGAGAAAGCTAGTGCTATCAGAAAGAGGGATCCATGGGCATTACACAGGTTGCTCTGTGGATTGTACCCTATTCAGAAAGTATATTTGACAAACGGGAAATCGAAAGATCTGTGGACTGTATGATTGAATTTGAAGTCTCTCATTGAGAATTTATTTTGCTCAGTTAAGAGAGATTTAGAGACAGTTTCCGAAGATTGTTTTACTTATTAAGAAAGTTGTTTTTTTTAAATTTATCGCCAATCTGTAATTGAATGCTCCGGTCGCACGAATGTTTACAAAACTTAACCAGTTGCCGTTCGTCGGTCGCGAGGATTCTTGCAAAAGCGGGACAAAGTGCTAATACAGCAAACAAGGTCAAGATGACCGGTCGCCAATCGCTACTGTCGTTGGTCGCATGAATGTTTGCAAAACCAAATAACGAAATATGGTTGTCCCTAGCGAGATGACCAGTCGTCGGTCGCGAGTATTCTTGCAAAAGTAGGACAAAGTGCGAATACAGCGAACAGGGTAAGATGACCGGTCGTCGATCGCTACTGTCGTCGATCGCACGAATGTTTGCAAAACCAAATTGCCAAATATGGCTGCCTTAATTTTGTTTTTTTTCAGTACAGCTACGTCATTTGATTTAGTCGCTGTCGTTTCAATAATTACAAATGGACATCTCCAAACATTACTTATTCACTGTACTGGTAAGAACGTCAAAGAACACTGACAGCAAACATCAGATAAGATTACTTTCATTTGGAGATTACAGTCTGAGATGGGTTCTAAGGGCGATGATGACCATACCAATCCGTCAATTAGCTCAGAGGAGAACAACGATATAGCTACATCTAGTTCAAGCCTGAGCAACGTGACCACTAGGCAGCAACTATAGGAACCCTTATTGTTGCCATTGCTGAAATAAGATAGCACGAGTTCAATTTAATTGCACGGGAAGTTTATTGGGATGTTAGAAATCAAAGACTGTATGATTGAATTTGAAGTCTCTAATTGAGAATTTATTTTGCTCAGTTAAGAGAGATTTAGAGACAGTTTCCGAAGATTGTTTTACTTATCAAGAAAGTCCCACTTTGTATCCTAAAATCAATATCAATTTTTTTAAACCACTACTCATTGTTTAACATTAAAGAATCCGAAAAAATCTCTATAACAAAGCTGATACCAAATGCTACCTACATAGCTTTATTTGCAAAGTAGGAGGAATACAGATTGATACTTTTTTTTTTCATTACGAACACAAGTTGATACTTACAAACCCGAAGGCGTGCGATGGAAGATTTCTTGACTCTGGACTTGCAATGGAATTTCGGTTTCAAAGCGCAATCACTGAAAACTATTGCAATTGAAGGGTGATTGTCAGGATTGTTTAAATAGTCAAAGATTTGGTGCAGCGGCCAAGGAAAGAAGAGTTTCGCGCAGAGAGGAGGTGGTCGCGGAGAAGTAGAACCGTCCATGTGGCAATTCCATTCGCTCTATTAGCAAGGAATCTTGCTAATGTGGAGGTAATTCTTCTCCATGGTGAACGCCTACGGCGTAATTAATGATTTTGATGTTTTTGGCCAAATGGAAAATTCTTGATTTTTCTTTTTTTTAAACAACTTTTAAAAAAAATTATATCAAAAAATATAAAACATCCTCCAGGGATTTATTTCAAATCCATAGTGTATTTTACCAATAAAAAAACTTGATTTTCCTTTTTTTTAATACAAAATATATTTTTGAATTTTCAAAAATTCAATTTAATAACTATTTTTTGTAAACATTGTAAAATTTACAATAAATATCTTCAAAAATTAAAAATTAATATAGAGTCAAAATGTCTTTACTTTTGAATGAAAAGTATATATGTGCCTTGGCAGGAAATAAAAACATAATGTGAAGTATAAATTTATCTTCTTAATACTAAATTTAAAACTTGAAGAAAAAATAAAAAACATAATATGAAGTATAAATTTATCTTCTTAATACTAAATTTAAAAAACTTGAAGAAAAAATACATTTGCATTTTAAACTCACATCAAAACTAGATTATATTATTTAAATTTCAATAGTCATCACATCAAAAACTAAATTATATTATTTTTATAAAACATAATTTTTTAGTAATATCTATTTTTTGTCAATTAAGGTGTGGCTTTCATTTGCTAAATTTTGATGGCTTAGATATCACTGAATTGCGATTTCTTAGCCCATAGTTGAAATACACTAATCTCAAGTGACAAGCATTTCTAACAAACAAACAAACAAAATTAATATCTATTTTTTAATAATGAATTATATTATTTAAATATGTTTTTTAAAGCTTTTCTACTAACATCTATTTATTAATATTTATTAATATTTGTTACTTTTACATATTGTTGAAATTTGGAGAATAAGATTATCATTATTAGCAATATGTGTATATACACATTTAAGTACATGAATTATATATATAGATAGAAAGATAACATTTTAAATGAGATCGTATGTAGAATAAAGGTAATATCATGTAAATTTGAAGTTTCCTCTCATTTTTCTTTTAGTTTGGTGACTTCTCTTTTTTTTAAGTTTAAAAATTCAAAATTTAAGTTCAAATACTCGGTTTAACGATTTATAAAATATAATTTAATTATATTTACGAAAAAGTAATTGCTTTTTAAGATTTGAAGCTAACACATTAAAAGATAGTCATTATAATATAGGTAAGATAAAGTACGAAGAAACAAACAAACAAAAATCACCAAAATGACACCTTTCAAAATAATTGTCATCTAATGCATTAAAAGATGTCATCAAACTAACTAGCTTAAAGGAATTAAAGTGATTAATCAACATGGGTTTATACATCTAAATACATTGGGTTTAAACATTTAAATACATCTATTTGTCAACAAATATGGAATTGAACTTTGGTGATCTAATGCATTAAAGTATGTTCAAAATGACAAACTTCAAAGAATTAAAGTGATTAATCAACATGGCTTAAAATCTAAATATATTTAATGACAAGCATCAAGGAATTAAAGTGATCTACATATATTTGTTGGTCAACAAATACGAAATTGAACTCTATATTGTTCTTAAAAAATTCTTAATTTTTTTAAGGGTTGGTATGGCCCAAGCCGAGTGCAACCCTTTGGTGATTGACGACTTAGATGCCCCTAAGTTGCGGTTTCTTAACCAATGGTTAAAATTCATTGTCCCCAAATAAAAAACATTTCTAACAAACAAAAAAATTATTATCTATTTTTAAATACTAAATTATATTATTTAAATATCTTTTTCAAAGCTTTTCTACTAATATTTATTGTTTTTTTCATATTGTTAAAGTTTGATTAATAAAATTATCATTATTAACAATGTGTCTATACACATTTAAATACATGAAAACATATATATATATATATATATATATGGGAAAATAGAATGTGTGTGTAAACAACACTATGTCATAGTGTTGTTTATATAATGAATAATTAAACAACAATTAAATTTATTTTTTAGTAATTATTTTTACTTCAAAAATTTTGAAGTTAAAGCATTAAAAGATGGTGTCATAACATAGGTAGAGCACTAAAAGACAAAAAAATCACCAAAATAACACATTTCAAAATAATCTAGTGATCTAATGCATTAAACCAGTGTAGATCCATCTCAAACCCGGATCTAAAGCACCGAGAGAGATCCAATTTCTTGAGGTGTAATTTTTTTTGTTTTATCTTAAATTTTTTACACATTAAGAAAAAAAATTACCCCTCAAGAAATTAGATCCCTCTCTTTTAAATTTTTAATTTTTATTTTTACTTTTGATAAGTTATGAGTGAACATGAAATTTTCAATTACTTTTGATTTTTTATAAGTTATGAGCCGACATGGAAACGTAACGTGACAAATGTGATAAACGTTACAACATATCCCCCATACTGGGTTGTAACCTAACGTGACAAACGTGACTAAACGTTACAACATCTCCCCCATACTGGGTTGTAACGTAACGTGACAAATGTGACATGTGACATCCGTTACAGGATCTCCCCCATACTATAACTTTTTACATTTTATTACTTTTGAAAACGTTACATGTGATATGTGACATGTGACATCCATTACAGGATCTCCCCCATACTATAACTTTTTACATTTTATTACTTTTGAAAACGTTACATGTGATATGTGACATGTGACATCCATTACAGGATCTCCCCCATACCGGGTTGTAAGCACCTCGTTTACACTCGGTGCAAAGATGTCATCAAAATGACAAGCTTCAAGGAGCTAATCAACATAAGTTTAAACATCTAAATATATTTGCTAGTCAACAAATATGATCCTAAACTTTGGTGAACTAATGCATTAAAAGATGTCATCAAAATGACAAGCTTCAAGGAATTAAAGTGATTAATCAACATGGCTTTAAACATCTAAATACATTTAATGACAAGTTTCAAGGAATTAAAGTGATTAATCAACAAAGTCTAAACCTTTAAATACATATGTTGATCAACAAATATAAAACTGAATTTGAAATATTACATTTCAACTATAACAAGGGCTACGTGGTAGTCCATACTGCTTAGTTTAGGAATAGCTAAATTGCAAAATGTAAAGAAGAAAAAAGCAATAAAGTTGTGACCTATGCATATGAAAATCCATAAATTTAATAAGATATTAATTTTGTTTTGATTTAAAATAATAAATTTACTATTAAATAAATAAAATAAAATAAAAATATTGAATAAATGTAAAATATACTATTATTGATGCTATTGACTTTGTTATATAAAGTATTAAGTAACATTGATTTGTCTTGCAATAGATTTTACAAGGTTACAGTAACATTGTATAATAAAAAACAAACAAAAGATATAGATATTAATATTTGTTATTTTATTTGATTTTATTTTTATTGAAGGAACATTGTATAATAAAAAACAAACAAAAGATTTGGATATTTATATTTGTTATTTTGTTTGATTTTAATTTTATTGTTTTAATATGGACAATATAGGTATTGCATCTTGCAAATGTTATACGGATGCAGAGACAATTGGCTATTTTTTAAGGGCAAAATTGCACCAATTGGTTATTTTTGAGCATTTAAAAAAATACGATCGTCAATTAGCTTAAAATATCGCCTATTTTTTACATAAGATATGATTAAATTATTGAAATTCGCCAAAAAATTACACTTTTTAATAGTATATTATATATTTTTAATTGAATATTCACCTATATATCTATATGCATAATTTTTCATTCCAAATAGTCACCTACAATACTATACATTTTATGTAAATCCAAAAACCTTAAAAACACTAGTCTACACGTTATTAATGAATTTAATTAACAATCATAAATATGGTACTTGCATCTTGTACCTGTCTGATTTTGGCATCATTTCAGCAGTGTATCCGTACGGCATAGCCATCATTCCGAAATAAGAATGCTGAGTTATCATCAAATGGGATGAAATGGGATGAAAGATAGAACGTATTTATATATTTTAAAAAAATCTAAATTTATTTGTCTAATGTTTTAACTTTGACCAATAAAAAATAAGTTTATTTATCAACGTTTTAACTTTGGGAAATGGTATAAAGTTTTGGTCAAATGTATAACTAATTAGAGTCAACAATTTATCGATTGCAATATACCTTGCCTGCGGCATGGATAATAAGATTCATGATTAAAAAATATTTAAACATCATGACCATATAGTAAATAAAACTAAAAGCATGAATTAAGCCAAAGTGAAAAAAATATATATAATTTCAAAAATGTGGAAAGATTTAAACAATCAAATATATAATTTCAAAAAGGAGATGTGAAAAGATTTAAACATCCTGATAATTTGGTAAAAATAAAACAAAAAGCTTGTAATACAGCCGGCCATCTGATATAATTTTAACTTCTTTTACTAAAAAGTATTTGGCTGAAGGCCATCTGATAGCAATAAATCTTAAGACGCATCTCAAAATGATAAGGCAACAGAAATTAACTAAAAGTGAAATAAGTAATTCTTCAGAATTATTTGTGTATTCAGCAAAAGGTGTAACCCCACATTTATTATGAGACGATATCATTAAACCTTTGGACATCTCTCACAATCACCGAGGCAACAGAAATTGGGAATTTATCAAAGTTGCATAACCTAGTAAAGTGATTGAGCGAGAAGCAAAACAAGATTGAGGCCACTGATTCAGTCTTTGTGGAATGTCTGTCATTTTCGGAAACAAGATATACAGCAAAATGTTATATAGAATCATTTCTGTGACTATTCAACACATTAAAAATAAACGGAAGAATAACAAAATGTTATATAGAATACTTTCTTTATAATTAAAGACTAGAAATGAACAGAAGAATAGAAAAACGTTTTACATAATATTTTCTTTATGACTATTCATCACATGAAAATGAACAGAAAAATATCAGGAGTGTCCACGTCGCTTACGAAACATTAATATTAAAATAGCAATGAATGTTCAACTATTAACACATCCCAATAAATAATGGAAAGAGTTGATATTAAAAACACTATAGGAAAAACCGTTAAAGTGCAAAAGCAGAACCACAAACCATTGCACTGATATTTAAAAAGACGAAGAAGAATACTATTGTAATAGCATTTTTTAGTGCACTTACAAAATACACATGGCAGTATGAAGGAAGAAAAAACAATGATTAAAGAGATTAATATCAATTTCAGGCAAGTCTTCTTCCCGCCTAAGATATTACAAATTTTGGATATCAAGAATTAATCTATTATAGAAAGAAAATATGAATCTTTTTCCTCTACAAAAGGCTACAAAATCTAGAAACAAAGAATTGAACTCGAAAGTACAAAATTTTTAAATCTATCTGCAGGCAAGTCTTCTTCCTGCCTAAGAGATCACAAATTTTAGATACCATGAATTAATCTTTATAGAAATAAAATATAAATCTTCTTCCTTCACAAAAAGGCTACAAAATCTGGAAACGAAGAATTGAACTTGAAAGTACAAAAATTTTAAATTTATCTTCGAAAAGAATTACACTAGTCTTTAATACTAATAACATGATCCCAGAGAGCTCGGACAAAACAAAGAAATAAATAGTTGAGCTTAAAGATAGAAATATAAAAAAAATAATAGCATTCATCTTTGGACGGGTACACATTATTTCTAGACAATTATGAGAAACAACGGCAATGCTCTATAGCTTAGCCAATAACCGAATTAAGCTGCTAACAAGATCATAACAGACTTTGTATCAAAAGAACAAAGGAATACTAGAAGACATAGACACTGAAACAAGAGAAGCAATTACAAAATTTGGAGGCACGATCATCCTGACAAAGAAATATGAAAATAATAGAAAATTTAGAAATGCTATGACAATGATGTCAATAAAACCTCTTTGTTCACTATCAAGCTAACAATCATTCCATAGGTCCCTGTGAATTCTATCCCCCAGGAAATTATACTATTGACAAAATGTAAGAATTCATCAATATTCTTGATAAAAATGTCAAAAACATATTGATAAAAATGTCAAAAACAGTATGTAATTATATTATTATAATAATAATAATCTATTTTTAAAGTTACATAGAAGACAGACATCAAATTGAAGTATGACATTTCCTTGTCTGTGAGAAAAGGAACATCTTCCACACAATGATTTGACTACATCCCTATTGCCTGCTCTAGATTTGGACCAGTGACACAAAAGAGGAAACATATATTCTTAACCATTAAGCCCATTCAAGTTGTATCTCAAAAAGTCGAAGAAAATTGTATAACAACAATTTTAAGCATGGTGAAAAACTTGAAATTGCCAAAAACCCCAAATGTACATGCCACATAATCATAGGTACCACTTAGAGACAATAAAAATGGCATGCATCTCTTTACAGGTGCTTGACATCATGATCAAGCTGGCGGGGAGAAACACCGCTGAAGTCATATCCCTTGTGATGAAAGATCACTCTTAAATAAAAATCTAATATTCCTATCTAATTTGAAAGAACACCTCGCAGACAAATTCTTGAGCACTTCCACACATTCATGCATGGTACATTGCAAATTTGTCGATTCTGGCCATGCCACATTTGTCGATTCTGGCCATGCCACTTGATCTAATGGGGCATTGAATGAGGCATGCAACAAAGAGCAGACAAATTCTTGAGCACTTCCACACATTCATGGATGGTACATTGCAAATTTGTCGATTCTGGCCATGCCACTTGATTTAATGGGGAACTTGATCTAATGGGGGCATTGAATGAGGCATGCAACAAAGAGCAGATAAATTCTTGAACACTTCCACACATTCATGGATGGTACATTGCAAATTTGTCGATTCTGGCCATGCCACTTGATTTAATGGGGACATTGAATGAGGCGTGCAACAAAGAGCAGCCCAGAGAATCAACCTTGAGACCTCCTGCACGAAGTTCAAAACATAAAACCACTCAAGCTAGCCCCCGGGGCCTTACTCTTACCCGAATTTTACAGTGGCATAAGATTCAAATTTAGCATTAAACAATTCTTCAAATCATCGAACAAAACTAAAGTAGACTTGGTATGTATTTGAAAACAAAAAGTAAATTTAAAGTATTGTGGTTGTTCAAACTTCAAACGAATATCAAAGATCACTATGCGGCATTTATCTTCTGACACTGGACATTTGCATAAAATATATTTTTATTACTAGTAGCGAGCTCTCAAATGTTATCCATTAAGTTAAATAGCGATTCTTTTCTAGCTACCCCACATGGTACAGAGTCATGGTCAATATTAGGAGTATTAACATCGAATGAAACCTGATCTGCCACTTTAACGACCATTCAATTTCTTTATCCCAGTTAAGAACTATGGACAAAAATATGTCAATTTAACAACTACGGAGAAAAATATGTGAATTTTTATAATGCTAATACCATGGATTCCTCACAGAATTAAAAACAAGCATGATTTGAGATTAAAAATCACAATTAATTTGATAAGACCTTTGTAAATAAATAAAACACATACTAAAGTATTAACAGAGCCACTCTAGCTGTTAACCTTCTAAAATTTTGTTGAAAATTCCAATTGTTTTTCATTTCTATAAGACAGCATTACATGGCATGCCCCCTCTTCCAGTTACCTGACTAGTTTGACAATCTTAGAAGCAACATTTACTACTCTACAAAAGATCAGAGTTTGCTCCTAAGCACTCAAAAAACTAAACCATGTCAATCGCTATAGGAACCGGAGTCGGCCAGAAACATACTATATGAAAATATACATCCATAAATATCAATAACCATATCCTGTGCCATAGGAGGATCCATATCCACCAACGGGATGACTGCTCACAGTAGATGAAGGATAAAAAGAACTTGAATTTTGAGCATAAGAACCATAACCAGCATCAACATTGTGTGTAATTTTCTTATGACCCCCGGCCATGAAATTCTGCGTCAGAACAAATCAATATGCAATAAATGAGTCTCATAAAACAACTTACAAAGTCTGAACAAATTCGTCACTTAGTTTTTCTTATCATAACATGACTAACAACAAGCCTCAATTTAAAATACAGTACCTGAATAAGCTGTTGTGCTGTTTGAACTTGGGTATTAGTTCCTTTGATTTCTACTGTGATCTCACTAGGAACACCTCTAGTTTCCTGAATAGTGATTGTAGCTCCACTAACACGACGCATGTACCCAATATTTGTTCCTTCAACTCCAATTACGTCATCTGCATATGAGAGGGGTATCTGCATCTTTTGTATCACCTGCGGAATCAAGTAATCAAGTGAGATTTCCTTACAAGATAAACTACTAAACTACATTGTTCCAGTCCTATCATGCTATATGCTATGCTAGTCCAAAATTCAATAACTGACCTGCACAATTTGATTGTCCTGATGGTTTTTCCAGTGAATATAGCAACAATATAAACACAGTAACACTATCATGTAAGACACCCAGGCAAGTGCCTCAGAAGCCTTAATTTAGTCGAAATCAATTAAAAGTGCACTAAACAAGTAATCACTCAATGAGAGGTTTAATTGTGTGAATTCAACTTCCATAAAGTTTTTCCACCTTCAGTGATTAAAAATGTGTATCCAGTTTGACAAAAACTCGTATATTTATGTGAAAGAAACGAGAGAATTAGATGTTTCAAATCCTTTTAGTAGAAACGGTCACTAGAAGTATAGAGGTGTGAAAAACGTGTTGAGGAATGCTTACCAGTTACCACTCCATCAAAGATCGATCTCATGCCCCTAAACTAAAGATAATCACTACAGGGAGCATGCAGGCTATTGAAGGATTCAATTGCAAGGGACTGTCTACACCAGTCTGTGGCAACATTTAAAAAAAAACTTTGGAAACAAAATGAAAGAAAAATGTTCATGAAAGGGGGAAACAGGTGGGAATATCAGAGTGATTAAAAAAGAATAGATGCTTGACTCCTGTAGAAAGATAGTGCATGTGCCATCTTAATTTTCTGATTTGACCATTTACAATAATACTTGAAACATTCTTAAAATGCACTTTATATGTTATACAAGAAAGTACTGCATGTTAACAGCCCCGAGGATTAGCTCAAGTGGTCATGAGCCAGACCAGGCAGGACTAAATATCCTAGCCTCAAAATGCACGAAATTAAAAATTATAAAGTGGACTACAAAATCTCGCAACTTGTAATTCTCATAACACTTTATACCAGCTCTCTAATATCGGTGGGTTGATGCCAGGATCCTCCCAGGATACCCAACCAGGTCCCATCTGTCCAGAACATTCTCTAGAGAACATTACAAGGCTTTGCATGGCTCACTCTATCATGACCTTAATGAGGGTATATACCCTAATGGCAGTATATGTATAGGCAAATAGTATGTTGACATGTTATTAGGCCTTTTGAGAATAAGAATAAACAGAGGACAACATGAAGTATTGTACACATTGGCTTACGGTAATGGTTTATGAAGTATTTGAGTTTTTTGAATGTTTCCCATAATCCACAACGAGTTACTGTGTAACCCATCATAACAATACTTTTGGGAGCTGTGCTCCACATGCATATCTGGTGTATTTCTGGTTTATCAAGCTGTCTTGTTTGCTGGATTCATAACACACTCACAGTTACGGACCACCACACAAATGTTGTTTCTTTAACCTCTACATCTACTTCTATGTCAAGTACAGTATAAGACATTTTCCATCATAGGGTTTACCTCCTCTCACTCACTATTATTTTCATTTCATTTGTGTTCAGGTTTTTCAGCACTACGGACTACCACACTACTATTGTGGTTTGGTGTACTCTCTAGTACCATTGACCTACTTTGGTCACTGATGGACATTAATAAAATTATCTTATCTAATCTAATAACTCGTCTTGCCTGCAATATATCCAACTTTGCTGAGATTAGACTTTTCATGAGCACTGTGACGATCTTGATGCATTATATCTGTGGAGGGGCCTGTGCTTCCTTACTTCAGATTTTAAATGCAATTCTGCCAATCAAAATCAAATTGAAGTACCCTCACCACCTATTAAAATATACTTTCTAAAATGCTTATTCTAGGATCTATGTCAATGGATGGTTATCAGCAGTGTTGAAGATATCGCCGAAATTTTTGGCACATCACAAAAAATCGCGAATTTTTCTGGGCGCCAATTTTTCGGCCAGAAAAAATCGCGATGTGTACAAAAGATCTCGATTTTTTTCGGTCCATTGCGCCAATTTTTCGGCCCAAAAAAATCGCGATGTCTACAAAAAATCGCACCATAGTAGGAAAAATTGCCCAAGCTTGGGGTTTACCCACTTAAATGATGATTTTTGGGTTTTCATTTGTCATTGTCATTGTTACACGGGCACTCTCCTTGGTAAGTAATGGTAATATTAAATTCTTAAAGTAAAAGTTGACATTACTTTAAGTAAATTTAATGGTAATATTAAATTCTGACATTAGTTTAAGTAAATTTAATGGTAATATTAAATTCTTTTACTTAAATTTTTAATATTACCATTAATTGTTTCAGGATGTTTGAGAGTGGTTCCAACCTCATCAGACTTCATATGGATAAAAGTAGAATTTTATATCCCATTCAAAATTCAGTAGACTTAGCATTTTTCAGGATTTCAGGATTGGCCAAAGTGCAACATTTCCCTTGTATTCTATCATGTATGATGGTTTGGGATTGATGTTTAATCAAGAGCACCAACCCCTATATGTACCCAGATGATAATGGTGATAGTCTATTGTAGAGAGATCATTTATGATTTATTATGTTACATTGTTATCAATGATCATGTATGTATTGGTCTCTTAGATTATAATTTATAAAAAAATTAAATTTCAATGATTTATGTTTCAATTTGCCTGTATTCTTATATAAATTTTGTAGTATTTATAGTGGGGTCCCATATGGCACATTGGCACGATGAGAGAGGAGAGAGTTGATGGGGGCAAGGCACCAACATGAGAAGGTTCAACTGTTCCTAGAAGAATATAACACAGTGCTTCAAATGAAGGCAGCACATTTTAAACCCATAATCCAAGAGGAATATAGTGTCGGGGGAGCCAAATTTGTGACAAGCTGCAATGAATTGATGAAGGAGATGTGGGCTCCAAATTATACTCTGATTTCTTGAAACAAAAAGCTTCTTTGGAGTGCATTCTTGGTCTGTGTGGGGCTTATGGGACATTGGAGGACTAATTCCTCATAAGGTTATCATTGTTAAGACGGATAGGTTGAATGGTGATCTCTCAAAAGATGAACTCCTTGTTGATCTCTATCCAATGAATGGTAAGTCTCCTAGTATTAATGGCTTTCCTTGTTTACTCTTTAAAGCAATGTGGGATACGATTGTTGATGATCTTTGTTCCATGGCCAAAGATACTTTTTGTTCAAGTACTAGATGAAATCTCTTAACCAAGGTTCAATTAAGCTAATCTCAAAGAATACAGCCAGAGGCCCATCACTCTTCTCAGTGTTTCTTATAAGCTTTTGGCAAAGGCCATTTCTCTCCATAATTGCAAGTAGCTTCTATAGTTATCAAATAGGGGCATACAGCCTTTGTGAAAGGCAGGTTTATCTTGGATATGATGATTTTTACATGGGAGGCTATGATAAGGGCCAAGGAGATGAATCTCCACTCCTTGTTCACCGAAGATGACTTTGACAAAGCAAATGATAGAGTCAAGTGGTTTGGATGTTGTTGTGTCTTGAATATGGCTCCACATGTGTTTCCATGGTGATCAATCTTTTCTCCAATGCTTGAGCTTTCTTTCAATGAATAGTTCGCTCACAACCTGATTCCCACTTCATCATTCGATTAGATAGGTTTTCCCCCTACTTCCTATCTTTATGTGTTAGTCGATGATGCTCCAGGCTATTTGTTGGAAGTTACCACAGTGCAAGGAAGGATCACAAGCCTCTCCTCTTGACGGATTACAAACGGTAAAAGACTACTATCACTTTAAAAGAGTCTTGTCACTTTGTAAAAGACTCTCCCCTATCACTTTAAACGAGTCTTATCACTTTGTGAAAGACTCTCTCCTATCAATTCAGGTTGATCAGGCAACAGTCAAGAGTACAACGGTTTGCTTTGACCTCTTATACATTGCTCCAAGAGCAATTGACAGTGAACAAAAGAGAGATTTTTTGTCTAGTTGCCCTTTATGACCCTTTAGATCAAATTCCATCTATGTGGAACTACATCTAGCCACATGCGATAGTGAGTTCTTTAAGGATCACATTTGGAATAGATATTTTGATTGTGACTATGTGGGATTGGTGTCTCCAAAAGATTCAAACAATGGTTCCCTTATGGCAATTCAACGATCTTCTTTTTGTAGGTAAGTTGATTGTTTCTCACAAATACTACAAGCCAAGCAAACATACTATGTCTCTTGTTAGCTCCCAGTAAGAATTGATTCAAAACACATCATATCAAAAAACAACAAAAAAAAGAATCAATAAAGCAAAGACGACACCATTCCATTGTTGAATTTTTGTCAGTTTCTCCAGGGTAAAATCATTCCATGAACTCTCATGGTTGTATGTTGTCATGAAAATTTTCAATTTTTCTGCAATTAGAGAAGAAAGCATATATAGCAGATTATAAAGCAATAATCAAAAGACAAAATTGAAGATCTGTTGTGACAAACTGTTCAGCAGTATACCTGCTCCAGTTTACAAATCACTTTCCTTGGTTGGTCATTTATCAAGTTCTGCCTACCAAGTCCCGATTGGCAAAAAATGGGCTCACATATGGGGTTCATTTAGTTTGTGGAAAACTCAAGACAGTTAAATACTATTTTGGAATTGAAGATTTGCCAGGCACTGTTGGTGACACATGAGAATCAACATTCAGGTTTTATTTCAGGGAAAGGTTCAGGGAGAGCGGCACTGTTTGGCAATGTTGCAAGCATCATGTCGACAAATTTATTTCCAAGGGTATGGAAAGAAGCTTATCAGTGACATCAGAGAAATATTGGCAAACTTTAAAAAATACAAAAAATCAGCTCTTTTATTGATAAGTGTCACGGTGAATGACATCCCCTTTGTTCCCAATCAGCTGCTTTCCCTCTTCAAACTGAGCAAAAACAATCCAAAACTATCCTGACTCAGCCAATATTGTCTTATTTCTCTCAATATTTCCCAATGTATCACAATATTTTAAGAATATCACAATATCTTGCCATATATATCACAATAATTTGAATTTTTGAAAAAATCACAATTTTTCCAGCGATAATATCCCTGAGCTGAGGGAATTGCAATATATGCTGGAAACACAAATCCTCAGATTTCACAACAGCAACTGCCCAAATTTCTTTTCATGTACACATAAAACATCACTTGTAAAACCTGATGCATTCTTGCACTCCCACAAATTAACAACCACTCTTAAACTACATCAGAAATCAACTGGATTTTCTGTGATTTACATCACACTCAGGCTCTAATGTCATCTTTCTTGGATGAAAAAGTTTTGCGGGCATTCATAAACATACTTTAAATTTATTAATGTCATCAGAAAATTCCAGTACTGATTTCGGCAGAGACTCATGTCAAGAAAGGTTAAAGAAGATACCTCAAGAGAAATTTGTAAAATTCTTTCTTTCAGAATGGATACAAAAAAAATAGTTAACAAATCCATCCATCGCCACCAAGCATTTCATTATGCATTCTATCATGATCAAAAGAGTGAAACTGACAACTGACTAAATCTCCTAGATTTGCTAAAGCAAAATTTATACCTGAGTGATGACTGGTGCAGCTGGAGGTGCATGTAAAGAAGATCTTAATCCCACAGGTCCTGGATCTTTTCCATAAATAGATAATCCACGGTGATGAGGCTGTGACTCAATCTGAGTATCCCGAGTAGGATAGAATGAATCATGCTTAAATGCTGAAGCCAAACCTGTGCCCAGTCCAGCTTGAGAAGTACTGGAAAGAGGTGGCACTGCTGACTTTGCCCATGTTGGTGCCAAATCTTGTGCATCATTTGCTGAATGTTGTTGCTAATAAAAACACAATGATAATTATATCAGTAACACATGTTCCTGGCTATCAATTAGCCATCCACAAAGAACTGAAAAATATAAAATATCTCAACAGTGAGCACTGAAACTTCACTTTCAAATTCAGAATCCGATAACTTATCTTTCGGGGATCATAAAGATTTTGGATATGAAACTCAAGACAATCTGGAATATATTTTTTCTTCTTAAGTTGAAGAATGATGCAACTATACCATATCATATATGTCAAAGACAGACAACTACTTTAAAAGTATTTTACTCACAGTATGCTCAAACA
The DNA here is from genome assembly GCA_027924585.1 of Larix kaempferi. Classification (NCBI taxonomy): domain Eukaryota; kingdom Viridiplantae; phylum Streptophyta; class Pinopsida; order Pinales; family Pinaceae; genus Larix; species Larix kaempferi. The sequence goes on from BSBM01001218.1 coordinate 3,516,849, forward strand.
ATGGAAGAATGCTGCGATCAACCAAAAATTTGCGAAGGTGACCAGCAACAATCTCCAGTGCTTTCTGAACCTTAGGTGCTTCACCCTGGATTTCTACAATTCGATCATCAGGCAAAGCACAATGTGACAATTCATCTGCACAATTAAAAACACCAATACAATAGAGTTCAGATGGAAATATAAAAGTTTATTTATAATTGGTGTTCATTGTTCAGAAACACCAAAAAACAGCATACTTGCAACAAAGACAAATGACACTACGCAGAACTGACTTCTTGACAGTTCTAATTATATGGAAAAAGGAAACAATTCATTGGAATTGATAACACATGGCAATCACTTGAGAAGAAAGAAAATGATGATACATATATATGCTTATCATGAAACATGATAACTTCCGCAAAAGGTAAGCCAATGTGAGTATCACTTGGGAAGGAACATAACCAAAACATTGCATAACAATATTCCCGAAAAAAGACTGCACATTGTCAAGAGAGCCATCTAAATATGCAACTTCTAATTATATATAAATATATCCTACTAAACAAAGTTACAAACAAATATCAAATAAATTCTCTAAGTGCTAACCAACAGCACATTAAACATGCTTCCAAGTTGCAGCAATGCTCTGTTGATATCCAACTTCATTCAAATAATAACACTGAAAAGGCATTAAAAGAATAACATTGACAGAATAAAGCGATGCTCTAAGGTTGGTTCCGACAGGAAGATTACTGTATTCACAAACAATATTACCAGCATGTGTCACTCATGAAAAGTAATGATTTCCCAAAAAAGAAAGCAACGAGTTTGTTAATAATTATGGCTTTCATTGCTGGGAATGAAAGGAACAAATATCCAATACTAATAGAGGCTTGCAAACAAGGTTACCAGGATAGGGATATGGATAAAGATACAGAGTTGTATATAGCAGATTTTTTGAAATTTCAGTACAATACATTTGGGGGTCCTCTTTTCAATATTCCTTATATGGTCAAGGGCTAAGTCACCAAGATTTGAATATCAATCTGCCAAATTTTCTGAAAAGTCAAGATCCAAAAACAAAGAAATGACATATAAAATTCAGATTTTAAAAATCAAAGTTCAAACCCATTCATAGCATTAGATGAAACCAAAAGGACCGTTTTCATTAACATTAGCCATAAGAATCAATAGAAATTGAGCCATGACGGGTAGTTCAGTTGGTTGGATCTTTTGGGACCAAGACTGCCAAGGTCGAGGTCGGGGGTTCAATTCTCTGGGTCCTTCAGGGTTAAGCATCGAAGTAATGCCGATAGGGGTGAGGCCCCTTCAGGTGGGCCCCCTTGGCTTGGATCCGTGGACGTAACGAGCTCTAGGACCGTGAACCAAATTGAAAAAAAAAGAGAATCAATAGATATTGTCACATCAGTGATCACTAAGCATAATAAAGTAAGTTTATATCACCGTGCTACACACTAAGCGTAATAAAACACATGCCAAGGTAAAGCAAATTACCCTTGATTCAGTGAATGATTAATTGATCCCTCACATTATCAGCAAGACAGTGAAGGAGATGTATGTTGCCTTAACCACATTTTACCGAAGTGTGAACACCTTCCAAAAAATCCTTCTAAGAAACATGCTTACAAACACCCACACGACTAACATAAAAATGGTGGATAGCAAGATCACCAAGTTGAGAGATCAATTTGCTACTATTGGAGAAAAGATTAAGAATGAGGCATTGGTGCTCATATAACTAAATGGGTCCTCTTCATCGTGAAAACCATTTGTTCAAGGCATATGTGCTTCGGAGGAGCTTCCCAACTTCAACAAGCTTTGGGACGACTTCATCCAGATGGAGACAAGACTATAGACACTTGCAGCTAAAGTGGACGAGGCCCAAAACTTAGAACATGGCCCTCATCAAGAAGAGGAGTCATGAAAGGACAAGCCAAGCGAGCACAGAAGGGCAAGTAGGAAGAATCTGATTATTCAAACCAAGGGAAGAAAGACTTCAGTGACATGAAATGTTTCAAGTGCCACAAGATGGACTACTGTACATCTCAATCTATTGAGAGGAATAAAAACAAGTAACAGTAGCATGAGTTTGTGTGTAGTGCATAAACTGCAGCATTAGTGGATGAATTGGCATCAAAACTTGAGACAAAATTCCCCATGGTATGGTGTCTTTCCACTAACATCAGATATTGTAGAGTAGAACATGGATATTGGAACATCAAAACACCCAAGTAGCACAAGTACCCGTACCTGAGGGGTAGGATACGAATACCATTATCAGATACTCATAGCCACATACCGAATACCCTGTACCCACGTACCCTATCATACCCGAAACTTCATTGAAGTACTCGAGATGTTTGTCACAGATTCAGGGGACATTGATTACAGAGGGGCAGGTACCCATGTTTTGGGGGCAACTAGGGATGCCCAAGGACCTAAGTCACCTGACACGAACACGGCGACCCATGGAATTAGGAAACGGAGGCCACATTATATATATATATATCCATTTTTTTGTAGAAACTAGAACATTTACAAATATTCAATAGAAATTACAATCAATACACATTACACATTCACAAATCACAAATGCATGTCTCACTCCACTATTGAAACAAGGGAAAAAGTATGATGATTGGCTTCCCCTTCCCCACTACTGGATGCCCGTGGGAGGCATAAGAAAGCCAACCAAAATAGGACTATTTCTATTTGATTGGATTCCATGAATGGAGCCACACCCTATTATTATCTTTTCCCGTTACTAAACACCCTTTATATTTTAGATTATGCCACTTACAATGATGATGACACTTAGATTGAATGTCATGGGTAGGAATAGAAATAAGGGGCAACCTCCCCTGTGTGAAATGAATCCCCTTGTGATGTTGTTTGTGGAATATGCCCCCACATTATACTTATTGGTGTGCTCCCTGACTTGATTTGAGAGGCTAAGAGCCAAACAATGTAATATGAAAATGTACATGGAAGAATAATTAAAATGCATCACAACTAAGAGCCAAACAATGTAATATGAAAATGTACATGGAAGAATAATTAAAATGCATCACAACTAAGAGCCAAACAATGTAATATGTAAATGCATATGGAAGAATAATAAAAACACATCACAAACTATAGACAGAGAAGGATGACAAACATGGGGGGCTATGTTCTCACAGACTCATAAAATTTCTCATTAAGTCATCAAAATCAAAATGTTCTATTACATAGATGTTGGAATCATATTTTTCATTAAGCCATCAAAATCAAAAGGTATTACATAGATGTCAAAATGCCACTAGAAAATACGAAAAGGGGTAGATCAAGATGGAAAACCTTCTAATGCTCTTCACCTACAAAAAATACCTCTCTTAGAGCTCAAGACTCACTGAAAAATGTGAATGAATGAGGGTAAAATTGTTTTTTTACAGTTTTTTTGGGTTAGAAGTGTCATGTTTTAGAGACATGGTATCCTATTTTTGGGACACGGTGTACTGTTTTTGGGACACGTCCTGACACAGTGTGGGACACGTTTTTTGGACGTGTCCTAAAACAGGACACGTCCAAAACACGTGTCCGACACGATGACACGAAACACGATGGCCGACACGATGACACGAAACACGATGGCCTATATGGGCATGTCCGATATCATAGCCAAGGACCAATTTTGTACGTGGTACCCTTGTTTTGGTGACACCTAGGGATGCCTAGGGACCAGTTTGGTACAAGCCCAGCTAGTTTTGTACAAGTGACATTAAAGTCAATAATATTAAATTCTTAAAGTAAAAAGGATAGAAAATGAAAGATAAAGAGAATGTCACTTTAAAAGAATAGAAAATGAATGATAAGGAGAATGTACCTTTCACTTAAATTTTTAACATTACCATTAATTGTTTCAAGATGTTTGAAAGTGGTTCGTACCTCATTGGACTTCATATGCAAAATTAGAATTTTATATCCCATTCAAAATTCAACAAACTTAACAGTTTTCAAGATTGCAATGTTTTCACTGGATTCTATCAAGTATGGGATTGGCATTTAATCAAGCACGTCAACCTCTCTATGTACCTTGATGTTGATGGTGCTTATTGTTGAACTCCTCTGTTGTGGCCTTGACAAAATGTACTTTACAGTCAAGCAAAATCACTTATTAAGCGTAGGAAGCTTTTTCTACCTTATTTTAACACTTGGATTAGGAAGTTTCATAAAAACTGTAGAGTGTTGACTAATGCCCTTGGAGGACCAACTTCGAGATTCAAGGTATAGGCAAGGCCATTTAGACTCTTTGTTTATGTATTTTGGGCCAGATATGGATTGCATTGATGTTTTTTTAGTTGTATGCACCCTTGCTATATACATGAGAAACTTTGAATATGTGTATAATGGCTTGGATTCATATGGATGCACATGAATATATATATATATGTACAGTGAAAATCATTTAAATTTCATATGTATTATAATTTATAAATTTAAAATTATAAAATATATATATAGTACCCCCAACATACCCAAGTCCCCTGTTTCAAAAAATGGCATCCCTGCCCCTGCACCCAAGTTTCCTAGCAACTTAGCCAAACACATTTCGCTCAATAAGAATGCGTTCAACAAACTTCAAAACAAGAGAATGGCATAAAGGTGTTGTTCAACATTCATGCCACTTGTCCAATTATTGGATTGGACTTCGTCTCTTTTCAAATGCCTCTAGGTGATGTTATTAAGTTAGATGATGTATTTTATGTTCCTAGTTTAACAAAGAGTCTTCTTTCAATTTCTTGCATGATAAACCTACAATGTATTCCTGATTTTGATGGTCAGCGGGTGCTCATTAGAGAACGCTACTCTAAACATGGTAAATTTTTTACCAAAGGAATTCAAGATGCCATTTACAACCTATTTGTTGATCTAGTAGGGCAAAGATGAAAGAATGCAATGATTGAGAATTTTATTTTCAGCTTTGTCGACATAGTGAAAACCTACAATGGAAAAAGTGATCGATTCCATGCATGCAGCTGACATGGTTATTGGGGAGTACCAAGGCATGTTTGTTGCCAAATCACTCTCTTAAAGAGAGGGAGTTGACCATTATGTCTCTTACTCTAGTTACAAGAAGATTCTCTCATAAACAGGGAGTTGATCTTGCTAAGGTTTGCTCTTCAATTCCCACAGGTTTTGAGGTGCATGAGCAAAATACCCATGAATTCAGATTGAAGAAGGCCTTGTATGTGTTGATGCAAGCACCACAAGTTTGGTATTACAAGAATTATGAGTTTTTACTCACATTGGGCTTTTCCAAGTTTAGTGCATATATTAATTCTTTATTTGATAGATCTGATCCACTTATGTTGGCAGGGAGTCATAAGCTGCATATATTGTAGTAGTGTAAGAAGATTTTGGCTAGTGTAGCTGATAGGACAATGGCAGGTCGCTCATGAAGTTTCCCTTGTACAAAAGATTTACATGTTTAAATATTCCAAAGAAATTTCAGAATACAGAAGGGGGCAGTGATCCTCTAGCAGAAGAGAGTTTCAAGATACCAGAATTCTGTCTTGCTATGTTGTAGATCACCTTCCTCTAAAAGAGGAAGCATTGGTTTATCTATTGTGTTGCTCCGAAGTTGTTCTTCGGCATGGCGCAGCAATGATTACAGAACCATACAGCAGGTCTGTACCAACAGATCCAGGATGCTTCAATCCTTATAAGGTAGGCGCAGTTTTGGAGACAGCAGTAATGACTGTTGGTAGAGGGTAAAACAATTAGGTATGAGTACTCAAGCAGTGTATAGCCTTTAACATATTGGCACATAGCAGATCCAGTTGCATTGGTGTCTGAGCAGCAGTCCTATGGCAGTATTCTGTACAGCACGGCATACACAGTACAGTCTTGAGAGGGTGCTTTAATCATGCACAGTTTGGTCATATAGGAGGCCTGTATGAGGTAAATGCATGTCAAACTTAGCATATTGTTCTAAATTCTGATTTTTTGTTTCAGATTAAGAATAGTTTTATGTTTTGGTGTTGTCGCCTTTATTGAGAAGCTGTCCTTTAGTTATCTTCAGCTAGTAGTGATTCTAAGAGTTTAGATAGGGAGCACGAATAGGAGAATCTCTAGATATAGCTAAGCGCAAGGTTCAGAATTACGGTGTTGTAGTTCCAAACTTCCAGACTGTATAATTGTTGCAAATCTTTCTAGCGTGCTGAATTTTAGAGTCATCATTATCTAAAATCTGTTCCACTGCAACTGTTAAATTTATTATTGTAGTCCAGGCTCAATTTATTATGGTATTTCAGTAAGTTAAGTTTTCAAAATTAAATTATAAAAGAAACATTATTTACAAACCTGCTGGTAGAACCCGCACAGCGGCAGCAGATGTTTCTTGAATCGATTTTATTGTTGAGCCTTGTTTTCCAATTAGACTTCCTGCTTGAGATGATGCAACCAGAAGTCGACTTGTAATTACTCCAGATCCTGATAATGGCTGATGGGCATTATCACCTTCAGAATCTTGAATTCCCAGGACACGCTTGTGCACTCTAAGTAAAGCATCCATAGCAGGAGATATAGGTACATCAGGTTCCTCCCTTCCAGTTATCAGAACCTGTGAAAATTACATGTAACCATGAGACAAGACTTTTACAGCTAAAGTGTGAGTACCTTAACCTTTTATAGTTTAAAACAACGAATAAAATTGTGTTCGCAATTCATATCAGTAACATCCACTTTCTGAAACTCAGTATCAATTATAAAATACCTACAAAATAATCCTGGACTGTGAGAAGAAACATTAATGTCACTAAAACCCTATTAATAACAATAATCAAAATTAATGTCACTACCAAACTAGGGGACTGTGAGAAGAAACATTCTATTGCCAATCCTTTGTTAGACATTAATGTAGGCATAAGATTACGCATGTGGTTATTAAAAAATAAAAACCATATTATTGAACCTAGATGTAACCTTGTGAATGCACATGTGTGAAAATCAGCATAGATCCAACTTAAAACCGGATCTATAAAGCACCGAGAGAAATCCAATTTCTTGAGTTGTAAATTTTTTTTAATCAAAAATTGTTTACATGTCCAGACAAAATTTACACTTCCAGAAATTTGATCCTCTAGGTCCTTGACTGATTCAGGTTTAAGATTGATCTATGCTGGTTTTAACTATTTTATTTTATAAACACACATGAATTTATTTATTTATTTGGCGTTAATTTTTTATTTTATGAGCCAGCATGATTTTTGTATTTTTGGTAGATAACGTTACGTTACATTATGTGACAACATCTCCCCCATACTGGGCTGTAGAGCAACTCGCTACTCTCGGTGCAATAAGTACTTTGCATATATACATAGAAATTAAATTAGGCTTTGCATTCATAAAATCAAGAAATGCATGATTAATTAATATGATATCCCAAAACTAATGCCATCCCCACAGTAGCATGTATGTTTTAATACATTCTTTATTAATTTTCAATAGACCAGCTAAATCAAAATAGATTCCCAGATAGAATGAAACATAGAAATCAACAACCAATAATATTATCAAAATGTTAGAATATTGACACTCTAATACTAACACAGCCACTTAACTTGTGGCCAGTGACCGATAGAGGTCACAAGTTAAGTGCCATGAACAAGGTCATTTATACTTGTTCTCCATACTTAATAGTTAATTGTAATCATCTATTATCTATGCCTCAGCTATCTGTTACCTTTTTTAGTTAAATGGATTGTTAATCACTACCTGTTATCCATGTATTAGCTATGAGTTATCCATGCATTAGCTAACAGTTATTTTTTATATTTCATTTTTTTTATAATTGTTTATTTCGAATTTTGAACGACTACCATCAAATCAATCTGGACAGTACACTTGTCACATCCTCCTTCAATCTAGGAAAAGCACAGATGTTAATCCACCCCAAATTTTAAGATATATACACCTATCGGTGTAAATATTTAGGTGTATTAAAAGTTTGTACAAGGGTTAATAGTGATAGGTGACAAATGTAACATTTAAGTATAGAGGTTAGGGTTAGGTGGCTAAAGCACCTTAAAAAATTAGGCGTGCTATAATTTATAATGAAACATGATGTTAAGGATGTGTTGCTGCTGCAGCATTTAAAAACAAACTCAATTCTTTATTTTCTTTCCACCACCTCTATTGATTAGAGCAATATCATACCCATGCTTTTGATCTTAAAGACAAATAAAGAAGTCCCAACACTTAACAAGAGGGAGGTTTCGTGAGTCAACTTTAATAAAGGCCAGTTGAATTTAGATTGCCTATTTTATTTTAGAGGGGAATAATACATTTTAAAGGTTTATTTAGAAAATCAATAAAAGAGCATACTATCAAAAGATTCAAAACAAATTAAAGCCTGCATTTAAAGAGCCAACTGCATTCAGAGAGCCCACAATGTCATACGGAAGAAGGAATTGACTAAAAATTACAAATTGTGACTGACAAATTCTACTGCAGACAGTCAAACATGACATCCAGGCAGCGGCCTCAACAGCATCTTGAGACCTCAACAGACTCAGGCCAGATCTCACTGACAAAAAATTGAGAAACTGTCCAACCAAATCAACATCCTTAGAGAATCAGATGACAGTATTAAACATAAGTGCATAAATTTTGAACAGACAAAGGGCACAATGTGACACCTGTGTGAGTACGCAACAGATTTTCAGAACACACATTGTAGATCACCAGCAGACAATTTTTAGATCATATATAGTTGCCCAACGGTTAAAAAGAAAGACATTAACATTTGCAGGAATCATTTTGGTGCCAACTATGGAAGACTTAAAAAGTTAACCTGGCATTAAAATATGGACAACTGATTAACCTAACTATAAAAGTAAAAGGACTTTTTTCAGTGTAAAATGTCACGCCAAAAACACTATTGTGCAGTTTAAAAACTCTGGACCTGTATTTATAGCATGCTTAGCCTGTTATTCTGTTTGTTCAGATATGGGATTTGGTGAGTACAAATTAATCAGTTGTGGCAGAAATTGCAAATGTGGATCGTGTATTGACAGATTAAATTCCAAAATTTCATGGGTTATCAGAAATCGTTGATTTCACAGATTAATTGCGGTTTAAAAGTTTTTTGGGTACAGGAACACTTAGAAAATACTGCTAAAATCATCAAAAAATACTACATTTGAAATGTAATTGTATTGCCAAATGCTGCTGCAATCAGCAGGGATGCAGAAATCTCATTTTCAGACTGTTAAGTCATGAATATCAAGTATTGTGGTTCATACTAGAAGTTTGCAGACAGAGAGATTCTTGGGAACCATTGTTTATAAACTCTGTTGATGCATCTACGTATGTTATATATGCACAATCATTATCTGAGTTGTTCGATGGGTTCATCCAAGAGATACGTCTACAACATCTTATCCAAGTCATAATGGATAATGTTACTGATTGTGTGGTTGCTCACATGTTGCTTATGCAAGCAGCAAAGGTATCAAACCTTCTATTGGATTCTATGTGCCACCCATTGCATTGATTTGATTATAGAGGACATGGGCAAAATTTCTTTGATAAAGGATATCATTAAATTAGCCAGGAGTGTCTCCAAATCTATATATAATCATGCATATGTTCTCAACCTCGTGAAACAATTCACAGGGAGTATTGATTTGATTATAGAGGACATGGGCAAAATTTCTTTGATAAAGGATATCATTAAATTAGCCAGGAGTGTCTCCAAATCTATATATAATCATGCATATGTTCTCAACCTCGTGAAACAATTCACAGGGAGTAATGAGATGGGATGTCCTAAAATCATAGGTTTTGCCATAGCTTCATTTCTTTTCAATCTCTCCTCAATTCTATGTTAGAGGTGAAGAGAATGTTTCTTTCAAATCAGCATGATGTTTGTGCATAAAACATCAGTAAACCAAATAGGCAAGTCATAGCCCAACTAGTGTACCAAGAGTTTTTGGATGGGAATGCAAGAGGTGTGTGCCATTAACGAACCGATTCTTCACTTGGTTGTTGTTAAACCTTGCAATGAGCTATTTGTATGAGGCCATCATTGGGGCCATGGACAATAATAATTATTGTTTAAAAGGTGAAAGGTTGCTTTATACAAGGAATGTATTCTTGTAAGTTGACATTATTTTTTTGTTCCTAATGACTTTTTTGGAGGAACAAACAAATTTATTTGCAAGGGCCCCCGGACTCTCTAAATAACACCAATATAGTCTACACCTTTGCCCACCATATTATTGGCTATTACCTAATACCTATATTTTCATTCATGATAGCTCACTTGTATGAAGAAGAATTACTTTTTCAAAAACATCATGAGAAGATAATTTTCTTGCAAAATGTTGGTACAAGACTTGAGCAACAAGTTAATTCATAGCAAGAAACTAATATTCGACAACATGATGAGATAATTTTTTTGCAAGACTTTGTTTCTTAACTTCATGAGGATTTACAACATGAATATGATCCCCTTCCTCTAATGGACGATAAGGACAAATCCATCCAATAGCTACAACACCTCAATCAAGGCCTAGTACAAGAAGCCTCTTATTACAAAAAGTAAAAAAGATATGTTAGAGGCTTCTTTTAGCAAATTGTGAATTTCTAACTTTTCAGGTTTTCATAAGTGCAATAATCTTGTTGAGAACTAGATGTTCAGCATTAATGACATTGAAGAAAAGCTCATGGATAAATCAAAGGAGCAAGAGGCACTACTTTTAGAGAAAGATGTCCAGTACTTCTCAAGCAAAATTCTCTCCTTGATTAATGCATTTACTTATGCACCAATTCTTGCACTTATGGCCACTCATGAGCAGTGTTATCGGAACCGAACCGGAACCGGCAAAACCGGTCGGTTCGACCAGTTTACAAAGGTAATCAGTCCAGTCAGGGACCAAAACCGGTTGAACCGGATTTTTGTCCGAACCGGATAGGGAACCAGCCGGTCGGTGCAGTGTCGTACGTTCGCGGACAATGGACCCACGAAACTGAATTTAAAAAAAAAACACACAAAAAAAGTTTTCTATGCTTCTATGATCAATTTATTGTTATTCATTAGTACTATGGTTTCTTTTTGGATTGTAGGGGCCATTTCAAGCCTCTTTGTTGATGTACTTTGGTTCAGAACCTCAAAGATGTATTGCACTAGGTGTTGTTTTGGTTATTTGCACCCATACTTGCTATATATATGAGAAACTTTGCATATTTGTGTATTAATGGTTTGGATTCATATGTATGCACATGAATATATATGTCTTTTACAAAATATGAATATTTTATGTATTTTTTAGTCGACCGGTTTTTTCCGATTCCAGTCCGGTTCACATTTTGGGCTTCACTAGATCAATGACTGGCCAGGTTCTGATAACATTGCTCATGAGCAATCTTCTCCTCATATTGTTGACTCTGAAATAGGAGAGAAGGAAGAACTTCTCGTCACTTATAATGCCACTTCTTCTCATGCACTATTGGCTACTCATGAGCAATCTTCACCCAACACCAAGAAGCACACTAAAAGATTTGGTTCAAAATTGCATTGTCAAGTGGGTTATATTGATGGTGCACTTGAAGCATAGGTTGGGAATTCTCACTCCTATTATTCATGAGATGAACCCAATGCAAGCATGGCTTGGATATTCTAAGATTTCATCACCAGATGCAAATCCCCTTGATCCAATAACCACTTTTGTTTCACACGAACCAAAGCGTGCACCACTTGATGATTTTTTTATTACAACTATGTCAACACTCAAATCTACTTCACAAGAACTAGATGTTGCAACATTTGTTCAACCAATTCCAAAGTATTCACCGTCCACATCTCAATCATATAGGCACCCTAACCTTTGTGATTGAAGGCATTCTCACTCTTTGTTCAAGTATCGAAATACTTATTAGTGGTAAGTTAACAATTCTTCTTTTAAATCTTTAGCTAAGAAGCATAAATGGCAAAATTGTGAATCAATACCAACCACTAAAACTCATTGCGGTTGGATCAACAATTGGTTGCAATGCTAATTAAGCTTGTATATGAGGACTTCATATTAATTTGTGATGTCAATTGTACAACTCTACAATTATCATCAATCTCCTTCATCAATTGGCCCTGGAAACAATCTTTGCACTTAACAACTTTGATGGCACCATTTATTTGTTACTTTTATTTGGCACATGTGCACTCTACGGTAGAAAGACCATTAAATCATATGTGGTGTTTGGAGCACCAGGTAAGCTTTGTGACTATCTCAAGCACACGATCGTCTTCTTGGTTCACTTGCATGAAGCAAACATCTTGATCTTCAACAATCTATCCCTGCTAGCATCTTTGTCAGATCACTTTCAATGTCAACATGCTCTTTGTCTTCCAATGTCGTTTTTTGAAGAATATGCTTTGATAAAATTGTGGGATAAAGTTCATGCTCCGATAGCTTAAGCATATGCCCATTTGTAAAAACCTTCTCTTACTTCACCATTTCGAAAGAGCATGTGAAGATTTTATTTAGTTTTCTTGAAGGCTATAGCTCCAAGAGACTCAAATTAATGGCATCTACGTTTGACATCATTATACTCCCTATCCAATTAGACATTAAGTGAAGATAATTGTAATGTTTATTTGGCCAAAAAAAATGCTTACCACAACTTTCTCAAGTGATTATTAAGGGGCCAATGTTAGTATTATGGTGGTTAAGCTTTACATTGTGGTCCCTTGGTAACCATTTATGACCCACGCTTCATGGGCAGTTATAGCTTTGAATTAGTGAATAATATGGTGGTTAATCTTATATTGTGGTCCCCTAGTGATCACTATGTCATTTATTATGCATCATTAGCAAGTCATTAACTATCCCATAATGATTGTTAGGGTTAGGGTTAGGTAATCTAGGCTAGCAACTGTAAAATGTGATTCTCATCATAATTGTAAGCCCTCAAGTGTATGTGATATTCACTAGCATAGATTCATCTTAACCTCATATCTATTAAGCAGTAACAAAGATCAAAAGAAACTTAGGTGCAAATTTCTCGATGTTTATAAGATGCAGGGTTAAAATAGAGCTAAGCTAAAAAAAAGATTATTTTAATTTTTACATCATCTCTTTAATTTGACATTAGATATCAAATACAATTTCTAATCCCATGTGTACATACATAGAAACCCCCCTACTCTAGGTTGCACAAGCACCTCACTTCTCTCAATGCAATGATTATTTGGGTACGAGGAGTACCCACCAAATACTCATATCAATATCATGATGTAATGTGCTTCTAATTGCCTTTGGTTCATTGGCCCATATTTTCAACACCCCTCCAAGCAAGCTATTTTTTGTTATATGGATATCATTTTGGAGCCCAAGTTGTTGAAATTCTCAACAAATGGGAACATTCCTAGAAATCCAACGTAACATAACTACTTAGGATCCAAAAAATACTAAAGGTACTATCAAAACTACAATCCAATTTCTACTAAGAACTAAAACACATCAAACTGAAAATTTTCTCAATAAATCTAATACTCAAATCACATTATTGTTTTACTACTCTAAAAACAAGAAATAATGGAAGCTTCAAATCCTTATTGTAATCACTCACTACACTCCAATAAATTGAATGAAAAAATAAATGCTTAAACATTGCCCTAAGAACTTTTATATAGCTAAAATAGAGACCCTAGAGTTTATACCATCCTAGATCCAAATCCTAGGCTCTATCAAGCGCCGAGAGGGATGAAATCTCCCGAGGTGCAAACCTCTCCTTGAATAGCTCCTTGAGTGCAATACGTGAGCCACCTAATCCTAGGCTCTAAAGTCTCTAATTTAAGTCTCGTATTTACTTTTTACTTTGTATTATTCTTTTTTGTTTATGGCCCACATAATATTTATTACTTTTTACTTTGTATTATTCTTTTTTGTTTACTTTGTATTGTTTTGTTACTCGACAAACTCGACAAACACTCTAAACTCTCATATTTACTATTTACTTTATATTAAAAGTAAAAAGTAAAGTCTCTAGTTTAAGTCTCATATTTACTTTTTACTTTGTATTATTATTTTTTGTTTATGGCCCACATAATATTTACCACCTAATCCTAAGCTCTAAAGTCTCTAGTTTAAGTCTCATATTTACTTTTTACTTTGTATTATTCTTTTTTGTTTATGACCCACATAATATTTATTACTTTTTACCTTGTATTATTCATTTTTGTTTACTTTGTATTATTTTGTTACTCGACAAACACTCGACTAACAAGATCTCCCTCATTCTAGGCTGTAGAGCGCCTCTCGGCAAAAAATAGCCTCAATCCAAAATTAGATCAAATCCCAAAACAAACCTAAACCTTATATTTCTTTATGGCCTTGAGATTAGCACCATCAACCTACATGAAAAAACTACTCCTAATAAAGAGTCCCCAATAAAATAGAGTGAAAGTGTGCATGTATGCACCTCTTTCTTCTAATGATCTGCACCCATCTATTCTTAGAACCTTTCCACATGCAAAGCACCCTAACTAAAATAAAATAGCTATCTACATAATGATAAAATTAGAATATACTCTCAAGAAACAGAAGGATGTGAGGTTCTAAATATATCATAGTAGTTAAAATTGGAATGAACCCAAGGTTAGCACATGTATGCAATTTCTAACACTACCTACACTGCTTTTGCCCACAAGCAGTGTGCCTCAAACCTACCTTGATTGTGCACAGGACTCGAGCTACGTAGACCAAGGCTACTACTCAGTACACTTCTTTGTTGAGGTGTCGCTTCCTTTTTGAAGTATTATTTGTTCTTTACCTACAATTGTACTTTTATTATCATTAAAATTGTTGTACAAACTATTGTAACTTGCCATTGCACCTTCTCTGCACACACTTAAGTCTTGGACACTTACAAGGGTACAAACTCTAACAAGTCCAATCATTTAAGAATACTTAGTTCCGAGTCATTATTAAAAGGATTTTAACTATTTTGCATGGGTAACTGTACTCGAGGGTAGGGTACACATACCCATACCAAGTACTTGGGTACGCGTAATGTATGTTTCCTGTCGTACCCTACCGTACCCAATACTGGCTCCACATACCCGAGACATCGTTATAAAAAAGGGGTACTTATAGGCTAAATGGTACGACGTACCCTATGTTTGGGTACTCTGCACCCCATGTTTGGGTACTTCTGGGGTACGACCAACTCAACAAAATGCAAATCCGCAGGAAAAAATGTAAAGACCCCCAACCAAAACTGAACTAAATTTTGCTAACTGCGTATGGAGTCTGGTCCAGGACTTATGTCAAGCACTTTGCAACACTATTCAAATTCCACTAAATATTGTCCAAATCTAGTAGACTAATTTTGCATTGATTTATAGGGAATGTTTTTATGGTTTTGTGTTCAGCACTTATGGAACATAATTTGACTACCAAATGTGCACATAAAAAATATACATATGTATTTAATACTGAGAAATACACTGAAATCAACCCAGGAATATATTTGCAACTTTTTATTGCTTGTAAACAACAATACAAATAGGTCTTTAAAATCATATTTCAATTGTACCTTCATATATGTGTTTGATTGTTTGTTACAGCTGCCTGGTACAATGATTTATCAAATTTTATGTAACTTCCAATCTTCCACTTGATATCTACTACGAGTCTATGATTTATCAAATTTTGTGTTTCAAATTTTCGATGTGAATGTTCATTGTTCAATGAATCATTGAATTTGGAATTATGAATCATGATTCATAATTTATGAAGAAATCTGAAATATGCATGTATGATGTGACTATGACATGTTATATTTATATATATATATATGGTACCCCCAACATACCCAAGTACCCTGTTTCAAAAAGTGGCATCCCCGAACCCGTACTCCTACCCGCGTTTCCTCACAACTGAGGGTTTTAATCTATAATGCTCCTTTCTGATTTCTAGTAAATTCAATAGATTAAGGGTATTTAATGCCCCTCTTGTGACATGGCAATGCCCTTTCTACCACCCATCTTTTTGTTATACAACCTTAAAGTACATATTGTTTTATTGGTGGAAAATTATGAAATATATCTCAAAAAAGAACTTTGAAACTAATAAAGCTCAATTAAATAGTAGAATCATGCACATGCATACCTACACACAAACTAGACCCACCCAACCCCACTAAGATGTGGGCAATGCATGCAACGCATAAAGATTAAGTGTAATTGCCTTTTTTTTTAACCATGGGAACAGCAACCTCCCAAGGGTATATCCAACAGCCTGCAAGTCAGATATACCAGAAACTTGTGACTCAGCAGGGGCCGAGACATCCCGAGACCCTTTATCCCAAGGGAGAGCCTCTATCCCAGGGGTCGCCTACCCTTCGAGCCTTGTCACAACGGGCCAATGAGCAACCCTACCCCCCGCCGGTTTTGAACCTGTGACCTCCTAGGAGATAACACATCTTCTTAACCATTAGGCCCACTCAGGTGCTCATTAAGTGTAATTGCTCACTAAGACCCAAAGTTCAAGCCTAAGTCACTTGACACTAGGGCACAAGGACAAGGATCTCCAATATAGGGGCACAAATATGTGATATATGTATAACTTAAAAAGTACATATATGTGTGTGAATTTATATTTTAAAAATCCTAAGGGGCTAGCTCAATCAATTATCACCAATGTTGTGGGGTATTAAGATAGTTTTGTGCTACCAGGTACCCACTTAATATCCCCCTGGGTTATGTACACTAGTCTTTGCCAATGAGTTTACTGGAGATGCCATCCATGAATATGGGGAAGCATTCTTTTGGTTTCCCTACAAGGTTTTCCTTGGAATCTATAATGGCTAACAAGTTTACAAGGGATGACATCCACAAATGTGGGGAAGCATTCCTTTGGTTTCCCCGAGTGGTTTTCCTTAGAAGACACACACACACACACACAAACCTCAAGGTTTAGCTCGATTGATAAGATGCCCTTGTGCAAAAGTTCACAAAGGTCTCGAAATCAAATCTCAATGAGTCCTTTTGGGGTACCAGACAATATTTCCTTCAATTGTTACTATCGTTCTCTAACCAAAAAACCAAGAAATGAAGTAGAAATCTGCACAAGGTTGGCAAGGTACCAATGTCTTCGCATGGAATGCCTAATACATGGGCAAGTGTCCATAAGGGACAATATTACTTTGGGAAGAAAAAAAATGATATATAGATATAGATATATAAATAATAAATAAAATAGACATAAAATTGTAAATTTGTTGAGCATTCAAAAATATAACTATAATGCATCAAACACAAAAATATGCGCCTTAGATCAACTCGGGTCACGTGTGTCCGAAGTGTCCATGTGTCTGACATTGCACATGGAACACGTGACCTAAAAGGAGAGTGTCATGTGACTTAGGTTCAAACAAACGCGCTGCATAAAGAAGTGGTCAAGTTCAAGCATAGGTTGGACAATGCACACCGCCCCTTACGACGAATGGTAGACTTGTAGCTTCGAGACCAGTGCAGTCAGCTTTGTGGATACTACTTCTGGCTGGAGAATGCCTAAGCATCCAAGCCTAATAAGCCCGATAGCTGAATTCAGTCTCAGGAGCTCTCAAAGAAAGTAAATTAAATGACGCTACTCGTGCTATATGCCACTCATTAAGAGCTTTCTACCATATCCCTCCAAGCGCATTGTGCTTGGAATTTCCAAATGCCAACACAGTATTCCGAACTTTCCACTAACAAAACAGTGTATAAAAAACACTTTAAAAAATCATAAACCCTAACTATTCATCTTCTTTAATCTGATATAAATAAACCCTGACTTGCTCTCCCTTCTACAGGGATTATATATATATATATATAAATAAACCCTAGACTTGCTCTCGCTTTTACAGGGATTATATACTTACCACACGATCCGTCGTCCCTGCAACGCCCTCGAGAATCTTAATGCGCGCCTTGGTCTCCTCGCAAATTTTCTTCACGAACTCCCCTTTTCTCCCAATGATACCGCCTACCTTCTGCACCTGAACAATCAGCCTGAACACTGTCTCGCCCGGCCATCCGGGCCATTTCTTCTCCGCCGGAGCGTCCCCGGGCTCGACCTCCCGACCTCGCTTCTGGCCCACCGTAGTGTTGCCGCTCGGAGCATTGGGGCTGGAACTGAACTGCCCTCCTCCTGAATGTTTCCCTATGCCGTTTTCTCCCTCGTGCGCAGCTGACGCCATTTGTGAATAGAGCGTTAAAAGCTTCAAATGAGGATAAAAATCGTGCTCAGTAGTAAGTAGTAGGCAAAGATGAGAAAACCCTGCTTATTGCCGCTGCTTTAAGGGCACGCTCAATGTCCGCTTCGTAAAGGGTTTAGTCCACTAAAACCCTCTTGAGGTTTTGAGTTTCAAGGGATGCGATGATACTGATCTTTTCATTCGAGTGGTGGTTGTTTATTTAAATGAAATTTAATTTCCATGTCGCATGAGGGATTTGAGGTTGCGTGAGAGGTACAAAGGTATTGGGTTTATTGTTCCGAAGTTTACTAGAGAGGTAAAAAGGTATTGGTTTTATTGTTCATAAGTAATGTAATTTTAATGTCCTGCAAGGTATTTTAGGTTGGGTGAGAGGTGGGGTTTGACAGGCTAGGTGGCTGGGGTGGTTGGCTGTAGTTGTCCCTACCCTAGATCCAACTCCATGCTCACTGTTTTATGGCGTCCCCGCATATTAGGTGCCAGTTTAATTGCTATTTAAAAAAAAAAAAATTGGGTAAAAGGCATAAAAGTAATGAGATTATAATAATAATCATAAATTTTAATATTTAAAAATAAAATTAAAATGTATATATAATTAAAATAATTATGGGGGAGATGTTGTAACATGTATGATGTAGCCTAATGAGACATAAAAAGTAAATAAAATATTATGAAAAGTAATTAAAAAATAGATGTTCGTTTATAAAATAAAAACTTAAAACTTAAACACGGATCTATAAATCAAGAGAGATCAAATTTCTTGAGTTTAAATTTTAAAAAAGAAATACACGTCAAGAAATTGGATCCCTCTTGGTGCTTGATAGATACGAGTTTAATATGGATCCATGCTGGTAAGAGAGGTAAAAAGGTATTGATTTTATTGTTCAAAATGTCCTAAAAGGTATTTTAAGTTGTGTGAGAGGCATAAAAGTAATGAGATTATAATAATAATCATAAATTTTAATATTTAAAAATTACTGAAGTGAAGAGAGATAAAAAGGTATTGGTTTTATTGTTCATAAGTAATGTAATTTTGATGTCCTAGAAGGTATTTTAGATTGGGTGAGAGGCATAAAAGTAATGAGATTATAATAATAATCATAAATTTTAATATTTAAAAATAAAATTAAAATGTATATATAATTAAAATAATTATGACATTTTTATTTAATAAAATCAAAGTGAAGTTGGTACTTTTATTTCTATTGTATTTTTTTCTAACATAAAAAACTTTTAAAATTTGATATTTACTATTTTTTTTAAATAAGTTTTAAGTCAAAAACATTATTGCGCTGAGAGTAGCTAGGAAAAGAAATAAAAATGCGTTTAAACAACAAAATTATATTATATTGATTTGATCTTAAACCTAGATATCTCAAGAATTGAGAGGGATCAAATATCTTGAGGTGTAATTTTTTTCTTAATGTGTAACAAATTTAAGATAAAAAAAATTACACCTCAAGAAAAATTGGATCCCTCTATGTGCTTAGAGATTCGGTTTAAGATGGATCTATGATGGTTATAACAAATATTATCATCAATGCTTATGGACTTTCATTGTGTTAAATGGATAGTCCATCCATTGTGAAGGTTAAAATAAAGCTATCAAGAATATAAAAGAGTATGACTCGTTATATAGGGTAAAATAGAAAAATAATTGTTTGGGTTTAAAGTCAAAAATAATCGTTATGCAATATTTAATAATAATAAATAAATAAAATAATTGAGTAAAGAGTAAAAGGATAAGTAGAGGAAGTTTAAATTTAAAATGAGGATATCCAAAGGGGTTGGATTCATGGGCTAAGAGTGAAGATTTTTTCACCACTGGGCAATGTCAATTCCCACGAGAGCCTGGCTTGAAGCCATGGGGTCACCCTGAGGTAGTGGTCAAATGTGTGGTTGCACCCAAAGAGATTGTATTAAATGATCTCATGACCCATACACACATAAGTGGATAAAAGTCCACATCGATATCTTCAAAACTTAAAGATCCCTCGTGGTGTAGACCAGTTAGCAATAAGGTGCATTGTTAAGGCACTCCTTATGACGTTGTGGGGCAGCATTAGTACTCCTAGTGGTATAGTGGTAGCCCCTGTGTGTTGTGTGTGGGGCAACATTAGTACGCCTAGGGGTATAGTGGTAGCGAACCGAAATTGACCCCATGTCACGCAAGTACGAGCCAAGCCCCAGTTGTCAATTCCACTAATTACAAAAGAAAAAGTATATATAATGGATTAGTTAGATGGATAAATATACAACTATAAAATGAAGGAGATATCATTATAAGAAGCCATGGAGGGATGATTGCAATTAAGAAGACATGAAAAAATGAGCGGAAATGAATGTATCGTAACAAAATATATCTAAAGGAAAGATAGGGAAAAAATTATTAGAGCATATATGCAAGGGAGATATGATAGAAATGAGAGAAATATATAAATGAGAGGTAGGAGGTGTTATAACAACGAATGTTCAGGGCACATCCAAGAAATTTTGATCATGGCAAAGGTCATTTTTCATGCTCAAGAAATAGCAGGAAAGGCCCCGCGAATGCCTGCATGTTCCTTCAATTAACCTTAGCCAATCACGAGGAAGAGATGTGATCATGGATAACAATGATGGGTCCCCCATGAATGCCCTAGATGCATCGTGCATGTTCCATCGATTTATCTTATCCATTTGCGAGGAAGAGACATGATCGTGGGGTAACAATGAGGGATCCCCTATGAATGGATCATATGCATTGTGCAACTTCCATCATTTAATCCTAGCCATTTGCGCACCAAGATGTGATCAAGCGGCACCACAATGAGGGGTCCCCCGCAAATGGTCACGACAAGACCTCAATGTGTGTGCAATTAAATCTCATCCATTCATGGGGAGGTGTTGTTTGATTGGCCCATTGTAAGTACTACCCCCACAAATGGCCAGTATATATTTGTCCATATTCCAATTTGCAATTCCATCCATTCGCACGGAGAGGGAGAGCCAACTGCTTTTCACACATGTGGGAATCTCGCCAACAGCTCAAATCTTCTCCTTAGTTAAGATCAGTGATCCATGACAACTAGGAATATTCAAGGGATAGTCAAGATTCCCTAGAGATCCCCCACCACCTTAGCAAGATCTTGACGACAACTCACTCACCAACGATGCAACGACTAGGTTAGACTTAGCCCAGTCAACCTTTCAGTAACCAATCAAAAGCTTACATGTGTCTCTCCAACTCATATGTAAGGATGCCTACTGTCATGTGTTGTAAAATTAATGGGTTTTTCAATCTCTATGTTTGTCAACTTAGTTATACTTCCATGCATCTACCAAGTTGAATGCCAAGCCACAAGTCAAGCAAGCCCACGATATGAGCCCATGAGGAAGTATAATATGCACTACATGTCAATATGTTGTCAAAACACCCACTTATATCAATCTTGTAATCTTTTTCTCACAATGCATGCACATGGGATGTATCCTTACACTAGGACTAAAGCAATAGGGCGTGTGACGGTTGGAATTGATCTATACTAGTGTGTCAATTTTCTAGAAGGTGGGGGAAAGTGGTTTCTCATTAAAGAGGAGGAACAGAGTGCCCGCCTCTTCTAGTGACCATGGGGGCTACACCTTTATTTTGGGAGGTTCTTAACGAGCCTTGAGACTTCCATAAATAGAAGAAAGGATTAAAATATTCTCAATTTCCTTTCCCCGTAGAGAAGGACACACAAATTGTCTTAGAGGATCAGTGATTTAAATTAAATATGGAAAACAAAAGCAATATTTTATAGTTTTAAAGCAACTTGAATCAATCATAGAGAATTAAGAGGTTATGGAGGACAACGACAACAAATCACCTTTCAATTTAGTTATCATGAGGAGCCCACTTTTCCCTAACAACATAGGATATCAAGCACGCCGGTCATTTCTCTCCAAGTAGGCTATCAAGAAGAGAGAATTCTCATTCGCCAAATGGAAAAATTCGTTAGAGCTAGAGGTTGAGTTTCATTTTCAGTCTTGGGGGCTATGGTATTTTTAGAGGCCAAAGATTCCTTGTAATTGGATTCACTACTCAATTGTAGAGCCTTGTTCTTGTCTATTTTTTGTGTTTAACCTTCATATTTTCCACACCTTTTTCTTTCCATGCATGAACCTTCATATTTTCAAGTTGTTTGACTCCTTCTTGTTGCTTTTTGATAATTATACTTTTGTATGAAGTTTTTATGAAATATACAGAGTACAAAGAAATAATTTCAAATTGTTTGATGCATTCATGTACCTTTTATATATATTTAGTTTCATTCTTCGGATTACATGTATAAGTGTTTGTATTGTTGGATTCATTGTTTGTGCCCAACCCTTGCACTTATGGGCTTTGTTGGATTCATTTGTTTAATGCCCAACAAACCCATTCACATGTCATGGACACTTGAAGACTTCCATGAACTCCTAGTGTTTCTCCAATGTTTATTCATCTCTCGACAACAATACCTTCCTTACTCATTGTTATACTGGAGATTATTTGTTCCTCTCAATTTCTTCTCCACCCACCATTATCAGCTTTTGTGCTTTGCAATTTGAGACTCCAATGCCTAATAGAAAGGCCTTTGGTCTAAGGATTTGTTATTGTTGCTTTAGTATAGTTTGTTGCATTTTTCCTCCAAGCATTTAACTTGTCCTTGTTACTCAAATCTGGCTTTCTATTTGCCTAAAGTTTTATGTTGTTGTTGTGGTGGCATTGGGAAATCAACTCATATATTATACTTAGGGTTACCCCCTATTGTTGGTTGTGGAGCCTAATCTCCAGATTCAGAGATATTATTATTCAGCTGTGTCTGTATGCCAGGTTTGGTTATGATCCTGGCACGATTCCCATGAAATTTTTGGGTTGTTTCGCCAACAGATTTCAGGCCCATGGTTTTGGGTAACCCGTGGTATTTTTCCATTGTATTTCCCCTATAAAAGAAAGACATTGTAATATGGCTAGGGTTGATGTATTAGGTTTTATGCACTGTAAAGATATATGAGATCAAGAAGAGAGACTGTGAGATAGTGAAGAGGAAGTGCAGCAGCTGTGCTGCAGGTTGTATCCCTTCACTTTGTTGGACGGTATAATAATAAAGACTGGCAACTTCAGTGTGGACGTAGCCCATTGGGTGAACCATGATATATCTGTGTCTCTCTTGTAATGTGTATGTGTGATTAGATTTGCATTTCTGTTTATTGTTATTGCTCTACGATCCTATTTTTCTAACAATTGGTATCAGAGCCAAAGGTCTATTTGGCAGATAAACCCGCAGGAAGCTAGGGTTTCTGGTTCGAGTGGGAGCAATGGTAGAAGAATGAAAGTTTTAGGTTGAGAATTTTAATGGCCAAAACTTCCAGTTATGGAAAATGCAAATGGAGGACTATCTGTACCAGAAGGATCTATTCCTACCGTTGGGAGGAAGAGCAAAGCAACCGGCGGCTATGAAGGACGAAGAATGGGAGGTTCTTGACAGAAAGGCACTGGGAACAATATGATTGTCCCTAGCTTCGTCGGTGACTTTCAATATCTCGAAAGAAACGACAACGGAGGGTTTGATGAGCGCATTGGGTAAGCTGTATGAAAAACCCTTGACCTCCAATGAGGTATTTCTAATGAAGCGTTTATCTAATATGAAGATGTCTGAAGGTGGATCTGTTACTAATCATTTAAATGAGTTTAATACAGTTACAAATCAACTAAGTTCTGTAAGTGTGAACTTCGATGATGAGGTTAGGGATCTTCTGATCTTGTGTTCATTGCCAGAAAGCTGGAATAGCTTGGTCATGGTTATAAGTAACTCTGTCTCTGGTTCAAACACCTTGAAATTTGATGATGTTATTGGTGTTATTCTTAGCGAGGAAATGCGAAGAAAAAGCACATGCGATACATCAGGTAATGCGTTGACCATGGAGAGCAAGGGAAGACAAAAGGAGAGAGGAAAGAGCCAAGATAACCGTGGCAAGTCTAAAATGCGCAGATCCAAGTCCAGACTGGGAAAAATAGAGTGCTGGAACTGTGGAAAGAAAGGACATTTGAAGAAAGACTGCAGATCTCTAAAGAAGAAAGGAGATGGACAGAAGGAAACTACCCATGAAGCAAATGTAGCAGGTGATGTGTTACAAGATGCTTTGATTCTTGCATTAGATAATACTAGTGATTATTGGGTAGTAGATTCAGGGGCTTCATGTCATGCTACACCCCATAGGAAATATTTTCGTTATTATGTTCCAGGCGATTTTGGACATGTTTTATTGGGTGGTGATGAGCCATGTAAAATTGTTGGAATGGGTAAGGTATGGATAAAAGTTAAGAATGGAACTGAATGGCTGTTAAAATATGTTAGGCATATTCCTGCTATGAAAAGAAATCTGATCTCAACAGGGCAGTTGGGAGATGGCAGCTGTCTATCTACATTTGGAGAAAAGTGGTGGAAGATCACTGAAGGATCATTGGTGATAGCAAAAGGAGACAGGGTAGGTACGTTGTATTTATGTCCTCATAAGACTGACCATTCTATCTCTTTAGCTTCCACAAGAACAAATACAACATTGTGGCATCATAGGCTTGGCCACATGAGTGAGAAGGGGATGCAGATTCTCCACTCAAGGAAGTTGCTACCGGATTTGAAGCAGGTAAGTTTGAAATTCTGTGAGAACTGTGTTTATGGAAAACAGAAGAGAGTTAGATTTCTTAGGGTTGGGAAACAGAAGAAGAATGAAAATTTAGAGCTAGTGAATATAGATGTATGGGGACTGGCTCAGGTACAGTCTCTTGGTGGCTCTCATTATTATGTTACATTTATTGATGGTGCAACTAGGAAAACTTGGGTTTATTGCATTAGACATAAATATGATGTGTATGCTACTTTTAAGAAGTGGAAAGCTTTGGTTGAGAACGAGACAGGAAAAATGTTGAAGTGTCTCAGATTTGATAATGGAGGTGAGCATTGCGGCAAGGAGTTTGATAGTTACTGTTCATACCATGGGATTCATAAAGAGAAGACAGTCCCAGGAACACCACAAGAAAAAGGTGTGTCAGAAAGGATGAACAGAATGATCATGGAGCGTGCAAGGTGTATGAGACTGCATGCAGGGTTGCCCTTACAATTTTGAGCGGATGCTGTAAATACTATTGTTTATTTAATAAATAGAGGACCTTCAAGTGCTTTGGATGGTGGTATTCCATAGGAGGCATGGACAGATAAAAAGGTAAACTATCTTTTATGAGAACATTTGGTTGTTAAGCATTTGTCCATATTGATAAAGAAAATAGAACAAAGCATGAAGCTAAATCCAAGAAATGTACCTTTATTGGATTTGGGGTTGATGAATTTGGTTATCGCTTATGGGATTATGAAAATAACAAAATCATCAAGAGTAGAGATGTGATATTCAATGAAAAGGTCATGTATAAAGATCAGTTGCAGGGAAAGAAACAGGAAAAGGAAACCACAGAGTACACAGTACTTGATGAAATTCAAGAAATGAAGTTCCAAAGGTGCCAAAAAATCAAGAACAACAGCAAGTACATGAAACTCCTGCAACTGCAAGAAGATCTACCAGGTTAAGTAGACTCCCTGAACGATACTCTCCTTCAATGTATTATTTATTGATGACTGATGTTGGTGAACCAGAATGTTATGAAGAAGCAATGCAGGTGGAAACTAGAAAGAAGTGGGAGCAAGGCATGAATGAGGAGATGGACTCATTGGTAGGAAACTAAACTTGGGATTTGGTTCAGTTGCCTGCTGGTAAAAGAGCATTGCAGAACAAATGGATTTACAGGTTGAAGGAAGAAGAAGGAGGTAAGAAGCGCTACAAGGCCAGACTTGTTGTAAAGGGGTTTGCACAGAAGAAAGGTATAGATTTTATGAAATGTTTTCTCATGTTGTTAAATTGACTTCAATTAGGACTATCTTAAGTCTAGTGGCGGTAGAAGATTTGCATCTTGAACAATTAGATGTAAAAACAACCTTTCTCCATCGGGATTTGGAGGAAGAGATATATATGCAGCAGCCACAAGGGTATGAGGTCAAAGGGAAGGAGAATTTGGTGTGCAGGTTGAAAAAGAGCTTGTATGGCTTGAAGCAAGCTCCAAGACAGTGGTATTTAAAATTTGACAGGTTTATGACAAAACAAGATTATAGTAAATGTCATTCTGACCACTGTGTTTATTTCAAGAGGCTAGATAATGGAAGTTATATTATCCTGTTATTGTATGTGGATGACATGCTTGTTGCAAGGTCTAACAAGCAGGATATAAATGTGCTCAAAAGGAAGTTAGCTAATTCATTTGCGATGAAGGATTTGGGTGTTGCAAAGCAAATCCTTGGTATGAGAATAACATGAGACAAGAAAAATCACAAATTGACATTGTCTCAGGGTGAGTACATACAAAAGGTGTTGGAGAGGTTCAGAATGCAGAATGCAAAACCAGTTAGTACTCCTTTGGCCAGCCATTTCAGTCTAAGAAAGGAAATGTGTCCCAAGGCACATGGAGAGACATATTACATGTCCAAGCTTCCCTATCAATCAGCAGTTGGCAGCTTGATGTATGCCATGGTGTGCACAAGACCAAATATTGCACATGCAATGGGAGTTGTGAGCAAATATATGAACAATCCAGGTAAAGAACATAGGAAGGCAGTACAGTGGATTCTCAAGTATTTGAGAGGTACTACCACTCAGGCATTATGTTTTGGAGGTTCAGACACTGTTCTACAAGGATATGTTGATGTAGATATGGCAGGTGATAAGGATAGCAGGAGGAGCACCACAGGGTATGTGTTTACTGTAGGTGGAACAACAGTAAGCTAGATTTCGAAACTGCAGAAGGTTGTTGCACTTTCAACAACGGAAGTAGAGTATGTTGTTGTTACAAAGGCTAGTAAAGAGATGATTTGGTTGCAGAGGTTTATGGAGGATGTGGGTAAGAAGCAGAAGGATAACAGGTTGTATAGTGACAACTAAAGTGTCATTCATCTTGCAAAGAATTCAGCATTCCATTCCAGGACTAAACATATACAGCTCAAGTACCATTTCATACGCTCTGTTATGGAAGATGAACTGTTGAAGCTAGAAAAGATGCATACTAGCCAGAATCTTGCAGACATGTTCACAAAGGTAGTGACCAGAGAGAAACTGAGTTCCTGCTCGGTTTCAGTTGGCCTTCTAGCATGAAGGTGAAGATGAGAAATTTGCCAAGTCCAAGGTCCAGCAAGTGCAGCAGCGGTGGAGTTGTTGTGATCAGTCTCCAAGTGGGAGATTGTTGGTTGTGGAGCTTGATCTCCAGATTCGGAGATATTATTATTCAGTCGTGTCCATACCCCAGGTTTGGTTAAGGTTTGGTTATGACCCTGGCACGATCCCCAGGGGGTCCGAGGGCCAACGCCCCCGAGAAAGGGAGTTTGGGGGTGTAGCCCCTGAAGGAAAATTTTGGGCTGTTTCGCCAACATATTTCAGGTCCATGGTTTTACGTAACCCGTGGTATTTTCCCATTGTATTTCCCCTATAGAAGAAAGACATTGTAATATGGCTAGGGTTGATGTATTAGGTTTTATTCATTGTAAAGATCTCTAATATCAAGAAGAGAGACTATGAGACAGTGAAGAGGAAGTGTAGCGGCTGTGTTGCAGGTTGTATCCCTTCACTTTGCTGGACGGTATAATAATAAGGACTAGAAACTTCAGTGTGGACGTAGCCCATTGGGTGACCCACGATATATTTGTGTCTCTCTTGTAATGTGTATGTGTGATTATATTTTCATTTTTGTTTATTGTTATTGCTCCGCGATCCTGTTTTTCTAACACCTATAGCCCAAGAGTCAACTTGAGGCCTAAAGCAAGTATTAAGATGCATTAGTATAGCTCCTAAGAAGCTAGGAACATCTCAAGGAACAACATCAAAATGGCATCGTTGCCGGTGAACAAAGGTTTGAATTTTCTTTCCCTGGGATATAACGACCAATTATTGATTCTTACTAGTGAACAGGGTTAAGGAAACAAGTTGCATAGTTCTTTCTTGAGAATATTTCTCAGAGAAAGTTTGCACCTAACGACTCCACTCTTTTGAAGACTCCACTGGGGGGGAAGGCCCTACTATTGGAAATAAAATATAAGCTGATGACTCCACATTGCTATAATGGTGGAATAAATTGCTACACTAGTACAAAGCATGCTCCATTTGATTTTTCTATCATACCTGGTTTTCCTAATCTTATGCCTGACAAGGATGAATGTGAAGATTGTCTTCCTAAATTTTGAGAGGTTGATGAGGATAGCCATGTACAACACAAGGATTTACATTCATGCATGCATCGGCTATTGACATAAACCCAGTCGACAGGGGTTCCCGACACTGTTGACACCAACCCACCGCGATCTCCCTAAGCACCGGCCCAGACAGGTTTTACCCTGTCCAGCAACACCTGCGGAGCAGATGAGGTCTCACCCGAGATGTTCAAGGGAGAGTTGACAAAACCATGTTTCCGCCGAATGAAGGAGGATGTTGTGCATCAATTGCTTAACTTATTGCAACATTCAAGATTAGATCTAAGCTTTCAACTCAGGTATTAAACATAATTGCGACATCATCATAAACATAACCATAAATATGCAACAAATGGAACAATAAAGCATTAATCACAGCAAGGAAACATTGCATCATTCACAAAGTCACATCGCATAATGCATTTACCACAGAAAGATGGAAACGAAACAAAGGTTCTGCTCAAAAGCTCTGTCAGATACAACAAAATGCTCAGTCTTCAGCTCCAGATCGAGATTCAACAATCATGCTCTCCAAAGATATCTCAACACTTACAAACCTACATCTATTTATAGGCTTGCACCCTTACATTTACGGTCCACTTAGGCAACCGCCTAACTACTTCTTAACAAACTTTACAAAATATGACCCAAAATGCACATAATACGGTCCAAATGACCAAAAATACATATGACGCGGTCCAAATGACCCAAAACTACATATGATGCGATCCAAATGACCCAACAACTACAAAAAGTATTATCGCCATGCACACTACTTTCCTCCTTTCGCGATACCTTCGGCCTTGAGTAGCATCCACAATGTTGCGATGCTGACTCACCCAACCGCTTGCCAACAGGCCCCCAACACAATCTTATGGCTCGCCCTCGAGCCTAGCGAGCCATGTTAGGCGGACATGGTGTACTCAGTGGTCTTGACCCTGAAGTCCTCGTACGGCTAATTGACTTCCGTGACCTGCTCCTTTACTGCCGCAGCCATCGCCTGGCTGTCTATCACATCCTGTGCAGATGGATGCTCACTCAGCGTTGCAGCAACTTGCTGGCGACCTTCCTGTACAGCCTGGAGTGTGGAACTTGCCTTAAGCAAAAACTGATTGCCAATCTCCTAGAACTCCTCCAGCTGTGCGACGCACTTCTTTTGACGCTCTTTAGCCTTTGTGATGCACTACTACAAATATTTCAATTCTGCTAATTTGGCAACCTGAGCCATCAGTGGCATTGTTCGCATCACCGCTGTCAGTGTCGCCAACTGCCCCTCCGCTTCTTGCCTTAGCTTGGTCAGTTGTTCGATCAACTCATCCTGAACAATGTTACCCCAAAACTGCACGGTGTCTGCTCTGAGTTTTGTCACTGTCTGTTCCATCTCTCCCATCTGTGTTGCAGCCTCCTCAATGACGCGTTTTCATGCCTCCACCTACTCATTGGGTGTGTCAGGGTGCAAGAGAGCTGTTAACTCCTCATTGTCATGTTGTAATTGGGCGATGACGACCCCAAGTCGCTGCGCTTGCACCACCGGATCCAACTGCGCGGTGGGCTCGAGAACATGTTGACAGGCTTCAAAGATTGCCTCCTCCAACCACACTTTGTTGTCCCAGATGGCAGCTCTTTCTACCGTCAAATGATCCTGCTCCTTCTTGAGCTTCGTTACTGCACTATTGTTCCCGGTCATCAGCTGCTCAAGTCTGTCCTCTAATTCATTGACCACCTTCGTCGCCTCCACTACCTTTCCTTTTAACTCGGCAACCTCTTGCTAGGCCGTGGCCTCATTTTCCTGCGATCGCAGGAACTTACTGCTAACATCCTGTATTTTGTCCACCATTTCCTGGCTGGAAGCCGCTTGCACATCCGTCAACACCTTTGTAGGTAGCTCATTGATGTTAATGGTTAGATTGTTTAACTGCAGCAGCAAGGCCTGCAGAGCCTCATTGTCAGTCACAATCATAGTTGGTGGAATACTGACGTTCTGAACCCGAGGCTCAGTGTGAATTATGTCAACTACCTGCCCAGTTTCCATCTCTGATACTCGTTGTGAAACAACATCACATAAAGAATCAAGGCTACTGTTGACCGCTTTGAAACCTGCTTCCGCCTTTGTTGACATCGCTTGAGCTGTCGTATTGGTTGCATTAGTGACAGCTAGTATGAGTCGTCCCAACTGCACTTCTGCTGCCGGAGAGGCCCCACTGATCGTAGCATACTCATGACGCGCCTTTGTTCTGCCTTCCTCAAGCTCGCAGTCAATATCATCATCCTTGGGTGTATTTGTTGACTCCTGATCCGAGTCATGGTAACTCTGCTGGTCCTACGCAGACAATTGATCATCTAGACCCGTCGCTTGAGGTCCCACCTCAATTTCTACTGAACTAACAGGTTCTCGCCATTCGACTAGCCAATCATTGACGATGCCCTCCAGCTCCTCCTCAGATAACTTATAGTGTGTTAACAACCATTGCCTCATCGGGTTGCACCTTTCCTGCACGTGAATCGCATGAGGTCGAACCGCGAACAACGTAATTGGCTTGTACTTCGTTGTGGTTTCTTTAGTTAAGCGGGGGGTACCTTCATCGCTGCATCTTGTAGCATCTCCCAATACAGCCAAAACTGCATTGCATTTTCCCTAAGGCGCTCAGGTTCTTGCACCCACCACAAGTTCTGATAGCGTGCACCCCTACGGCTTTTTGCGGCCTCAACTTCCATGTGCTGGTAAGTGTCAGGCTCCTTCCAGGCAACCAGTGCGATTAAGATTAGGAGCCAATTGTACGTGAAGGGGCCTTTCCCATCTTTGATGGCTATTGCATCCTCCATTAACTGGTTCAACAAAAATAATGACCAGTTCATCTGCACGCCTTCTGCGCATTGTGCTGCACATGCGACAACCCCTTAATTGCATTGGTTGGGTCGATTCTTCCAAACCACTTTGTAACTTAATATCTTCGTGCCGGTGCGGACCGCCTTATCGTTGATACTGTTGGTGCGGTAAGCACGGTCGTCACGTTTCAATGCTTAGCGCTGGACCAACTGTGTCACCCTCTTTTTGTCGTTCTCCCTCCCATGGAAGTACTGCAAAGGATCGACCCCATCCTTCGGCAACCCGGTGATCTCAACAATCAAGTCAACAGTGACTGGAACCAGCCTGTCCAACCATAAAGTGCCGCCATGGAAGCAGGCCAGCAGCTGCTTCACACAAGCATTAACCTCTTGCAGTCGCCCAAAGTGTGGTATGTTAATGAGTCCCAGAAATCCTGCTTGGGCCAACCCGCACGCCCAATCTTGCGGAATCAGCGTATCGCTGAGTTGTGACCCCGACACATAAGGGTCTGACACAATTTCCTTATATGCCACCATGTCGTGGTCGTCATGTTTCAGGCGCATCAATGTCAACATGATATCGATAGAGCACTCCATTCCCTCTGGCAATGCTGGCATCCGTAGCTGGTACTTCTGATTCTTTTTTAGCTTGCGGAGTGGTATACCGGGTCGACAAGGAGGAACATACCCAGGAATATCCGCAGCAGATAGCCCTTCCCAAGTAGCCAAATCATCAACTCCGCGGCTGGATTGTCCTACCTCCGTGTGGACCTCCTCGATGACCAATGTGGATGAGCATAACTGTCATTTGCTCTGTGGGGACTCAGAATGATGACCCCCTCTTCGCTTCTTTGGGATTCCTGTAAACGCCGATCCACACGGCATGCTCGTCACCTCTTCTTCGATACTTACGGCCCTAGCTGGTGACTCTACCCCACTGGAAACTTCAACCACGGGTGTGCTCGGCATGCCACAGCAGGGCTCCTCGTGGCTCAACAATTCCTCACTCACCAACCTGACTTGTTGCTAGCAACCACTCAACTCCTAACTTGGCAATTCAACTAAACAATGCAACACTGAACTATCTCTTACACTCGGCGCAATGGTTCCTTCTGATCAGAGGCGATCCCTTCTTATAGTGCCAAATTATGTCCTTAACCATCATTACTAAATCAAATCATGCATCATGACCAAATCACGCCTTAATTACCCAAATCCGTCATCGATTCGGTCAATCCAATGGTCGGATCCGTCATAAATGTCGATCATTCCATCACACGGCGTTAATTAACTATTTTTAACTTTCTGCATTTATTGCTGATTTGACCCAGTCACGACCCTGCTCCCAAACTACGACACAAGCCCTTCCGCTTGCGCATTCTGTTCCTACTGGTGCGCCATCCTGCCACTGAGTTTCTTGAACCTTTTTTTCTTCCCCGATGCGACTTAGGCATCGCGCTACTTCGAGCCTGACCTATAGGGCTTAAACCTACTACCATTTACCAATTTTGGGAGCATCGCTCCATCTAATTGCTGCAACTGTACTGCTCCTCCTGAAGTTATGTGACTGATGCGATATGGACCAAACCAATGCATCTGCAATTTCTTTGGATGCT
This sequence comes from Larix kaempferi, assembly GCA_027924585.1. Lineage (NCBI taxonomy): Eukaryota > Viridiplantae > Streptophyta > Pinopsida > Pinales > Pinaceae > Larix > Larix kaempferi. Next base: position 3,549,826 of record BSBM01001218.1, read on the forward strand.
TCATAAACTTGCTATCATACAACAACACCAAGTCACCTTGTTGAAATTGTTTGTTCTTGATATGGCGGTCATGCCAAGCCTTCCGTCGATCCTTCTCCACGCTCTGGTGAAAACCTGTCATAAAGCGATCTTCTTCAAGTTGTACTAGCTACACCAAACGTTCCCCTAATGCTGCTTCATCATACATACATGTTGCTACTGCTATGCGCAAACTCGGAATAATGTACTCCATAGGCATAATCGCTTCTTGCCCACATACCAACTTGAATGGTGTATGTCCTGTCAACCTTTTACACGTGGTGCGATACGCCCACAAAACTGCTGGAATCTTCAGATCCCAGTCATCACGGTTTGCATTACACACCTTGGTCAGCGCGTGCTCTAAGACCTTGTTGAAATCTTCTACTATCCCATTTGCTTGTGGATGATATGGCGTGCTCTTCTTATGCTGTATCTGCAGTTTTGTTGCTAATGTGCCGACGATGCGATTGATGAAATGATTGCCCTGATCACTCATCAATACCTTCGGGCAGCCAAACTGAGTGACAATGCTGTCAAATAAGAAACGCGTTGCTGTTGCAGCGGTGCAATCTATGACTGGTGCAGCCTCCGCCCATCTTGTCAAATAATCTGTTGCTGTGATTATATATTATGCACCAGTGCGCTTCCCAAGTGGGTTGATAGGTCCCACGAAATCCACTGCCCATTTGTCAAATGGCTGGAGTGTCACTTGAGGTATCAGTGGCATCTCATCCCTCCTAGAGGGATTCCTAGTTCTCTAACAGACATCACAGGTCCGCACATAATCTGTCGCATCATTGTGAAGCATGGGCCACCAAATCTCTACGTGAAGCACCTTCCTGGCAGTTGCACAACTACCATAGTTCCCACCAGCCACCCCTGCATGTGCTTTCGATAGGATCTGCCCTTGTTCATGAGGCAGGACACAGTGCCTCAAGATCTCATATGATCCCAGTTTGTGCAACTGTCCTGCAATTAGCTGGAAATCTACAGCCTTAACCACCAGTTGCTTCTTCTGACTGGTGGTGAACCCATCCAGTACGGTAACTGTTGCCAGAAACTGAATGATGTCTTCATAGTAGCCATCATCTACTTCAACCTTAAATAGTTGCGCATCAGGAAACCCGTCTTCAATGTTAGTTGGCTCCTCTCCTGTCTCAATCCGTGACAGATGATATGGCCTTGCGTTCAGGCGTGCTAGCTTCACAATTACTTCAAAATCAAACTCCTGAAAAAGAAGTAGCCAGTGACATATCTTCCCCCTCAACACAGGCTTATTGACTAGATATTTCAATGCAAAATGGTCTGTGAACATCTTAAAGTGTCCGCCCAATAAGTAGTGCCGAAACTTCTATAGTGCATAGACCATCGCCAGACCTTCCCTTTCTGTGGTGGTATAGTTCCTCTCTGCAGACAACAACTTCCGACTTGCGAAAGCAATGGGGTGATCTAGATCCCCTTCCCTAGGTTGCGTGAGCACTACTCCCAGCGCGATCGATGACGCATCGACGTGGACATGGAATTCTTTGCTAAAGTCTGAAAATACCAGTATCGGCGCTGAGGCCATCTTAGCCTTTAACGTCTCAAAGCTAACTTGACATTTTGGGCTCCATTGGAATGCCGCACATTTCTTCAATAACTTCTCCATAGGGGTCGTGATTGTTGCATAACCCCTGACCCCTGATGAACTTGCAATAATACCCAGTGTGTCCCAACGTCGCTCTCAATTGCTTGACATTAGTTGACAGTGTTAAGCTCCAAATGAGCGCAATCTTTGCTGGGTCGACCAACAATCCCTTCTTACACACAATGTGACCTGGTAATATCCCAAATGGTGCACATACGATACACTTCTTCAAGTTCAGCGATATCTAATGCTGTCGACAACGCTCCAACATCAACCACAGATTAGCCAGATGATCGCTGATCAAATCATAGACTGTACGGTCATCCATGTACACCTGAAAGAACTTCTGGATGAAATCCCTAAAAGCAACAATCCCTGCTTGCACACAATGTGACCCAGTAATATCCCAAATGGTGCATAAAAGATACACTTCTTCAAGTTCATCGATAACTGATGCTGTCGACAATGCTCCAACGTCAATCGCAGATTAGCCAGATGATCGCTGATCAAACCATAGACTATCCAGTCATCCATGTACACCTGCAAGAACTTTTGGATTAAATCCCTGAAAGCAGCAACAACGACCCGTGAGAATATCGCAAGTGCATTCTTCAATCTGAATGGCATCACTATGTATTGAAAACAACCCCATTTTGTCACAAAAGTTGTCTTGTGGCGGTCTTCTTTCGCAATTCGGATCTGATGATACCTAGAGAACCCATCCATGAAAGAATACATCTCTTGGCCACCCACACCTTCTAGCACCTCATCAGTGAATGGGGTCGGAAATGGATCATGCAGGCATGCATCATTCAGCTTCCGCAAATCGACACAAATGCGCACTTCACCGGTCTTCTTGTCCTGCACCACCATAGGACTAATCCAGTATGATTCCTCAACCGGTTCAATAATGCCAACATCCAACATGCGGTCAAGTTCTACCTTGACCCTTTCCTTATGGCGCGGATTCAATCGATAGGGGCGCTGCTTGATCGGTTTTGCATCTGGTCTCAACAGGATCTTCATCTCCCCAAAATCGCCCAAGATTCCCTTCATCTCAGAAAACTTCGTAGGGAACAAGTCTTGGAATTCATGCAACAAGTCGGTAACTTTCCCCATCATCTCGTTGTCCCAATAGTCCCCAACATTCGCGAACTTTGGACTGTTCTCTTTCCCAATGTTGACCTTCCAGAGCTTCAGCGGCTGACTGATCGGATCAGTTGGTGCATCAGGTGCTACAACATCATGACTTCCTTCGGATTCTGGAATATTGACGTTCCGCGGATCATCACCATCTTTTGGCCCACCAATGATATTATAACATTCCATCATGGACTGTATTTTGTAGTGCGTATGTGGATCCGCAGGATATGCTACTGGAACAACCTTCAAAACCATGTCGCGGATGAGCTGCAAAGCATTATGGACATCCAGGTTGGCATCCGCGAAGCTGAAAGTATGAGTAAAACAAACTGTCAACTCCAACCAAGTGGAAATTTCCCCTCGCAGTTCGACGACAGTATACCATGATCGGGGCATCTCGTCCAAAGTATGGACAAAGGCATGGACCCACTCATCCTTTGGTCACGATGCCCACAACATCTGACACTCCATAAAACGACTGCCAGAGTCATTTCATCCGTCGTATTTCCCTGTGTCGCCAAAGCGAACCGTCATTAGTCTCCAACTCTGCGACCACCCTGCAAACGACTTCTTATGTGTTGCCCACCAACGTGCTGGAGCAGCCTTTAGTGCTTCCTCTAATGCCAGCAATCGTTGTGGTTCTGAGACCCTTTCCTCGAATGCCACAAGAAAACTAGATAATCCAGGCATCCCTTCATATACTGGTAGTGCAACAGTTTCAATCATGACATGGCATAATGACTACGTGATCAACCCACACCTGCGGAGCGACACCTCATGCAAGTGATTCTGCCAATTTTCTAAAGCGTCGTCGGAGTCGAAAAATGCAGAGCTGAAGCTGTGCCACTCAAGCTCACGTCGACAGTCGGATGAATATAATCTTCTGAAATATTGTATGCCTGGTCCCATCCACCGGGATCTTCATCCCTTACTGGTTCAATATACCTGCGTCCTTCAGCCGGATCCAACGGAGCTATGAATCTGAGGTAGCAGTTTTTGAAAGTCATCATCCGCTTCTTAAAGTTGAGTACTGCTGCACTGTCGTTAACCCATCCAATCCCCAGCAACGTAGGATAAGAGCTCCCCCCCTCAACTACTTCGATCACGTTGAAATCAATGTATGTCTTCATTCCCTCAATGTCCACAACCAAGCGTGGAACTCTCCCAATCGTTGTCACCTTGGCCTGATTAGCCAGACGAAGCTGTACGGGAGACCAGCTCAGCGTTGGACTCCCCATTTTCTGCTAGGCCTGCTTGGTTAAGATGTTGACATCCAAACCAAGATCCAGAATAACAAAATCCACTTCGTAGTCTCTAATTTGAATGTTCATGCACATCTCCTTACGTGTCTTCCGCCTCTGTAAGGAGTTTACTGCGAACTCTTCTCATCCTCTGGTTGGTCGCTGCAATAGTCCCTCGATCTCGGCAAGAGCATCAGTATCCCTTGCTAGCAATAAACAACTCTAAAAAAACTTCTGCAATGTCCCAGACTGGCGCGATGGACTTGCCTCTGAAGTGGCATAAAAAATAGGAGGCATATCACAAACAATGGCCTTACCACGATCTTTTTCCATCGCACGACACGCCTGAAAGAATGCAGCATGCTCAGAATCAATGTCGAATGCCACCTTCTGCCCTGCTAACTGGATGAGTGGATGTGGACCATCTTCACCTATTGTCGCACCTCCACGAGTGATAACTACGACAACAACATCTTGTGGCCTTGGCTCCACATAATTTATCGCAATAGTCGCACCCTGAGTCTGGTTCAGCGTCGGATTCCCAGGTTGGTTCACATTCTGGTTGGCATTCTGATTCGGACGTTGGTCTTGGTTCTGCAGCGGGTTTTGATTCTGCACTTGATTATGGTTTTGTAACTGTGGAACATTCCCCACTTGCCATCGCGCAATCAACGGCGGACAGTTTTCAACAGTGTGATCAGCAACAAAACAAAATGTACACCGTGTCTGCAATTGTGGGAAATATCGCTGGTAGTGTCCCCACACTCCGCAATTATAACACTGGACAGGTCCTCGACCTCCTCGTCCTCCTCCGCGACCAAAGCCTCTGTCGCGTCCTCCCCGAAATCCTCCACGGAATCCCCCTTGCTGCTGGTATTGCGGTTGATTGAACTGTTCCTGCATGGGATTCGGTTGCAGTTGCCTAGGCTGCACGTACTGTGGTTGTTGAACGTACTGTGGCTGCTATGGAGCCATTTGCATTGGAGAATATTGCGGCATAAACTGCTATGGTTGCTGCTGCGGTACAAACTACACCTGCGGTTGAGGTAGCGGCTGGGCTACCTGTGGCTGTGGTTACGGATGTTGTACGGCACGCTAGTCGTCCTTCACATAGAATGCATCGTACATTCGTTCATGAAGTAGTCCATACGCTCGACAATCCTTGTCTTCATGTCCCACGGACTTGCAGAATGTACAATACAGATTCATTGGTTTTGTGACCATCTTCTGGATGTATTGACACTCCTCATGGCGGTGCCCATATACTTGACAGATGTGACACCATGGCATACCACCACCGCTCAATGGATTCGGTGCTCCTGAAACTAGATAATTGTGGAAGTCTGGGCAATTATCCTTAGTATGCCCCTCTTTGCAACATCACGTACACCATACTTCTTCACACTGTTCTTTACCCTTCTTAAGATCTTGTAGCTGTATTGTCAAGTTGGCCAACTACGTTTGAATCTGTGACATACCAACTGCGTTCTCACCAATCGATGACAACTGCGTTCTCACCAATCGATGAAGCTTCTAACCGCATCACAATTTCCAGGGCTTCACTTGGCGTTGTAATGTCCTGTTGTGTCAGCGGTAGTCGAATGTCCGGGAGCAATGCCGCGATGAACCATTCTTTGTGTTGGACATTGCTCATGTCGAAGCTGACCCTCGCCATCAGCGTTTTGAATCGTTGGTCGAAATCCCACATAGTTTCATTGGGATACTGCTTAATTTATTTGAGTTATGTAATATACTGTGCTTCAGACTTGGGTTTTTGAACTCAGCAATCAATCCAGCTCGAACTTCATCTAGCGTCTTTTCTGGAGCACCTATAGGAACCTGCACAAACTTCATGAACTGGTCTAATGCGCGACCCCGAAGAGTTGTCGCCAATTGTCCTTTCTTGGCATTATCATCAGTAATCTGCTTCACAGTCCATACTGCTTCACATAAGAACCAATACTGCTCAGGATTATCTGTTCCATTTCCGTGGAACAACGGTAACTTTGTATCCTCGCCCGCCATCCTGGGCTTCCTCCCTACAGTCGCTGAGCTATTAGTAATCAAGTTCTGTGGACCCGATGAACACGGTGGTGTCAAAGTTGTATTTGTTACTAGTTGAGAGATAGTGAGTGGAGGTGTGGGTACGTTGCTGTTGGGGTTTGGTCTTGCCTCTATCCTGGGCGTAGCCTGGTTGTCCTTGTCAGGACTGTTAGGTCGCTTCGTCCCATGTGGTCTTCCTTTGCGGCCTTGAGTTTCGATCGCAGCTTCTCCTGTCTTCTACCTCTTTTCCTATCAAAACCTTGCTCCTCCCCTTGTAAGACAACTATCTTCCTCGGCTTCCTTCACAGTCTCGTCATGACCTGCACCTATCTACCCCTTATCATTCCATGTACCGCCCCCTGCCATCGCGGTATCCACGACCTCCGCCCACCAGGGTTCTTACTGGTCTAGGTGCATCTTCAGTATGCCCTTCTTGCAAATGAGCATTTTAATAGACAACTGTAGCGACAACAGAAACCCGCCCCTTGGCCTGTTGAAGAACTCCCTTTTTGCCTCACTATAAGACTTGTTCGTATCAACCGCAAACTCACTGATGTAGCCCTCTATTATACTGTCGACCCAAACCTCAATAGCCCGTGACGCTTTGTTGTCAACTTCCTGCAGCTCATGGATCAGTTTTGGCGTCTAGGTTGTCGGCTCACCACCTTGGAAGTTCCTCTTCTGGAAGGTCAATTTTGCCAACCACTCATACAGGATGATTGGGAACTCGCAGAAAAAATATTCGTGTGGATCGTCATGATTGTACTTGGCCAACCACCAACCTGTCGACAACCCAGGGTTCTTATTTTCTTTTTTTGGTGAATTCTCGCAACTTTAGATCGAACCAGTCTTGGATCTTCGGTCTTGTCTGACGCTACAACATATCCTCCTTTCATTTCGCGCTACGGTCCCGACAACAGAACCATTTGTTGACACAAAGTACCCAGTCGACAGGGGTTCCCGACACTGTCGACACCAACCCACTGCGATCTCCCTGAGCACTGGCCCAGACAGGTTTTACCTTGTCCAGCAACACCTGCGGAGCAGATGAGGTCTCACCCAAGATGTTCAAGGGAGAGTTGACGGAACCATGTTTCTGCCGAATGAAGGAGGATGTTGTGGATCAATTGCTTAACTTATTGCAACATTCAGGATTAGATCTAAGCATTCAACTCATGTATTAAACATAATTGTGACATCATCATAGACATAACCATAAATATGCAATAGATATAATAGTAAAGCATTAATCGCAGCAAGGAAACATCGCATCATTCACAAAGTCATATCGCATAATGCATTTACCACAGAAAGATGGAAACGACACAAAGGTTCTGCTCAAAAGCTCTGTCACATCATATTATCTCCGCAAAAACCCAAATACAACAAAATGCTCAGTCTTCAGCTCCAGATCGAGATTCAAAAATCATGTTCTCCAAAGATATCTCAACACTTACAAACCTACATCTATTTCTAGGCTTGTGCCCTTACATTTACGGTCTTAACTACTTCTTAACAAACTTTACAAAATATGACCCAAAACCCACATAATACAGTCCAAATGACCCAAAATACATATGACACGGTCCAAATGACCCAAAACTACATATGATGCGGTCCAAATGACCCAACAACTACAAAAAGTACTATCGCCATGTGCGCTACTTTCCTCCTTTCGCGGTACCTTTGGCCTTGTGCAGTAGCCGCGATGCTGACTCACCAAACCGCCTGCCAACATCGGCTGGGCAATTATGATGATGTCTTAATGAAGTTGTTCTCGATATCTCTTGAAAAGGATGTGAGAAAATGGTTCAAAGTTTTTCCTGTTGTTAACATTGCTTCATTGAAATATTTCCATTCAATCTTTCATTCTCAGTGTAGAAGGATTTTTCCAGCTTGCTTTCTTCAAGAGTGTGGTTGAATAAATAATTTGAAGAGAAAGCTCATGATGAGAATGACTATATTATTGAGGAATATGAAGAATACATGGCCCAACACAAAGAGGAAGCCGTTTAACAAGTAGTCCCTAACATTCCTTTTGACGACGACCAAGATTGTTATGGGAAGATCAATGTGTTGATGATGATAGTAAATCTAATGAGAAAGCTATAATGAGTTGTATGAAGAGGTACCTCCGGATAGTTATTGTATAGATACACCTGAGAGTTTTTAAGAAGGTACAATACTTATTCATGTTCCATAAGATGAGTAACCTATTTTTTAAATCTTCATGAAGCCTTGGTTTCCCAAGATGGACTTCAAGATCTTTTCTACTAAATAAACATTTACAAAGACCATCATGAACATCTACAAGATGATCAATCATTTGTGGGAGCATGGATAAAAGGTTACGTGAGAATATATCTAAAGCTACTCTCAATGAATTTCAAAATAAAGAACCTTTGTTTGATGAGTACAAAGATATGTATTATGAGTTCCACGAAGATGAACTACTGGCCTTTGTTTTGAGATTAAAAATCATCAAGTCCAACTTCTTGCCCTCAATGCTTATGAAGACCAAACAATCGATGAAGAAAGGTTGATTTATGAAACAAAATCTTTAGAAAGTTACAATAGTATACCATTATGTAATGAATATGATGATTTCGTCAAGATGTATTGTCGCCTCCTGATTTTGAGGGTAAGAAGCAACATTATGGTGTCCCAAATATTCTTGGAGATTGGGTTGTCCCTGGAGAATATAAAATCTTTATAAAAGAGAATAAGGATATTAGACAATGCACGACCTTCACTCATGGATCCAATTGTTTTAAGAAGAATATCGTCCACAAATAAGAGATGTGTTACATTTAGACCTGTACTAAAGTGTAAACCTTAAATTTTATGAATCCTCCGTGCCTCCAACAAAGCTGAGCCAAGCCCTTTCGCAACCGGAAAAAAAAGATATGGAGAGAGAGGACATCCTTGATGGAGGTCCCTTGAAGGATTTAAAAATGGAGAGGCAAAACCATTTATAAGAACAACAAAAGAGACCGAAGTAAGACAACCCATGATCAAGTTCACCATTGCAAGTGAAAGCCTTACATGAATTAGCAGTAATCGCAGGTAGATCCAACAAGTTCAGTCATAAGCCTTTGACAAATTAAGTTTAATAAGCATGGCAATGAGATTTTGAACCTTTATGGAGTGGAAGTACTCTTGTACTACCCCAACCGCCTAATGAATTTACCTCCCCTCCAAAAAGCCAAATTGTTCGAGAGAGACGTATGATGACAAGACTGTCTTTAATCTGAATACCATAATTTTTGCAATGATCTTATAGACAACATTACATAATGAGATTGGCCGAAAACCCCCAAAATAGCTAGGAACATTTTATTTTGGAATTAGAGATATAAAATTAGGATTAAAACATGGTAACACATAACCCATCTTTAGAACTTCTTCTACCACCCGCAATAAGTTCTCTCCCTTCAAGTCAAAGATCCCAATAAAAAAATCAATCATCCAGCCATCAGGGTGAGGACTCTTGTCCTTTTTGAAAATTTTCATTGTGCCTCCCAATTCCCCCAACGCAATTGGTTCAAACAAAATGATGTTGTCCTCTTGTATCACCATTCGAGGAAATAAAGAGAATAATTTAACAATATTGGCAATGTTTACATAGTCTTACTCTATAAATTTATGAGAAGTGTTGTACCCCAAGCGCAACCAAGTTTTGAAATCCTCTTGACCGAGCCCCATTTACTGACTGCAATTCCCATATTGAATTGTGCCTTTTGCGATGATAGGCCATTATGTGGAAGAAAGTAGTGTTCTCATCTCCAATAGAAATACAAACAATGTCGCTTTTCATTCTCCATTATGCTTCCCACTCTCTTAAAAGTTGATTTTTCCTCCCCTCCAAACTAACAATATTTTGTAATTCCTCTTTGGATAAAACACCTAAGGGATTTCCTTCATATAAGAATTCAATTTCCTTCTCGAACTCTAGTAGAAATCCATCACTTTCCCTGTGTCTCCAACCAGACCATTCCACTACTCACTTCTTGAGAAGTTTCAACACATTAGCTAGGCGACAACTTGGGGACTATCTTATAGAAGGGTCAAAAGGATTCCACGCTTCTCGAACTAAAGTCTAAAAAGTTGGTTATCCCAATCATTGAAGATTAAGTTTAAACATTACCAAGGGCTTTTCCTCGCCCATCTCCATGTGGAGGAAAATCGGGTTATGATATGTTATGAGCCTCCCTACATTGAGACCTACGATTGAAATCTTGCAACCCCATTCAATAAATACTTAGATACCAAAAATCTATCCAAATGCTTGGAAACTGCAGCTAAACCAACTCTATTATTTCTCCAAGTGGGTTTTATTTCCACTAGTTCCACTTCAACCAAACCCCAACCCCATTAATTCTTGAAGCAAAATAATGTCTCGAGAACCCTTCTCAACCAATCAATGCAAAGTTAGTTAGTTAATGGGGTTGGCCAAACCTCGTACAATTTTATAATATAATCTTCACACTAGTTGAAAAAACCATAGTAGGTATTATGTTTGAAATTTGGATATACAATTGTATATGGATAAGAGCCTAATTTGGTTATATATATGAAAAATATGTTCAGTAGATGTTGATGGTATTTTGATCCTATTACAACTATATTGAATGCATTTTGTATGTAATTAGTTGTGTTTCAGAGTCATGTTTTGGTTCTATGTTGACTATATGTGGCCTTATTTTGGATGTGTGCTCCCACATTTTGGCCACATGTGTTATTTTCCAAATACCGACTTTTTGTCTCATATCATCTTTGCATATGCTGTACATGTATATGGCATGCAAAATACATTAAATAAATACTCAAAATTGTGTTCCAAACTATACAATAACTGCCGAGTTCCAACCCTGTTACAATGAAAACTAATAAAAAAATTAGATTTAGGTTATGAAAACAAACACAAAAACTAAATAGGTGATTAAAAAATGTGTTTTTCCCTTGCACAAGTTTACAACGTGGGGGAATGTGGAGATGTTGGAACCTATGTTCAACGTGGTCATGTTGGAACCTATGTTTAGGAACGTTGGGAGTTCCCCTCAAATTTCTAAAAACATCCAACAAATTTATTAAAACATATGAAAATTCATATAAAAATCCAAAGACAAGCAAAACTATCCAAGAAGTCGAGAAATTAACTTTAAATCCGATACCATCCACAATTCTATAAGTAATTCATAATTCCATTGTTATGTCCCCGACATTTACTTTTCCATCGAGGACAATAGTTGGTGTGTGAGGACGGGGCGAGGTTGTTTGCAAAGGTCACCGGAAAAGGTGGATTATGATTAATTTTTTTAAACCGGTTTTTCTAAGCTCCTATTGGTGCATTTTGCGGTGACGTCGACCTAGGGTTGTGTGCCCCAGGCCCCGGACTAGGGGGGTTTCGTCAACCCTCGTTAATGCAGTTGGTGCATTGTAAATGTCCAATCATGCAGTTGTCATTTCGAATTGCCCTCATTTAACGTGGGGGTGTTCTTTCGGTATGGCGGACCAGTATGGGGGTTATGGTGAAGGACATGCTCTTGCATTTCCCAGAGCCGTCGTAGATGGGGTGGTTGGGTTTGCTTTGACAGGTTCATGACGTTGTTGATTTTGTTTGTTGGTGTCATTTCTAGCGACTTCTGGTGTGTGTGCTCGACTGGGTTTTTGTCCTTCAATGTGTTTGTTGCTTCAACTGGTATGTGCTTTAATGCATGTGTTTTTCCTGGTATGGGGGATCTGTCTAGGCTTCCTCTTTCTGCGACGGCTAACGACATCGGAGGTCGGGATTTTGCGTTGGCCGAACCCCTTCTTTGAAGGCCTTTGCACTCGGATGTGGAGAGCAACCTGCGATGGTGTACATTTAATTGTGCTCTTCTCTTTCCATATCTCAGTTTTTCCCGATTACGAAAGGAGTTCATTTATTTCGAGGTGATGGGTTGGCGTACTGAAGTAGTTATGGTTACATAGGTCTTTGATATGTGCATGTTATGTGGCCCTTGCTATGTTTTGGAATGGTGGGGTTCATTTCTGTTGTGGGGTGGTGTTCTCATGCTATTTCTTCTCTATGTGGTTGTTGTTTTCTTTATTTGGTGTGTCTGCTACTGGTTTGCTATGGTCTCGACTCTCTGTGAAGGTGGTCTCAAAAACTGTGAGTTATGATGTGTTTGTGGATCTTTCTCTATTCGTCAGCATCCATCTGTGCGTGTTTCTATTCGAGGTTGCTTTTCTCTTCATTGTTTATGCGCCTGTGCGCGTTTATTGTTCCCGAAAGAGTTTTGTCACGTGTTTATGTCGGTCGTCATCGCGCCAACGTACCAAGTAAGTTGTTATCTCTTTTGATGGGGATTCATGTCATCTTCTGGGGTAGGGTTTCAACGACCAAGGCATTGGTCTTGACTATGTGGGGGAGTTGAGCTTTGTTTTGTTTTTGCTTGGCCTGTTCGTATTCTAAGAGACGGTTTTTTTTTGGATTGTAGGTTCCTCTTAGTTGCTCTCTTCGGGTGCTTCAGTTCTGCGCTTGACGACATTTGTTGTTGACGATGAAATTTGCCCACATCCTCACCACGGTGCTTCTTGTGCCATCTTTCCAGGTGAGTATCTATCTCTATTCCTTACCCTGCCTACCTGTTATTAAAAAATAAAAATAAAAACTTGGTTCAAATGTTATGTGTTGGAACAGATAATGTGGGTGCTAAGACTCCATGTGAGGTTCGTTATAAGCCAATGGGTAGTGTAAGAGCTCGTATTGTGTTGATGCTACTTGTTCCTCTTTTTTTTTTGTCTCCCCTCTGCAAGCTTGGTTTTGTTTTTTATTTTATTTTCCCCACTTTGTTGGTTGATTCTCTTTGCTTTTCCAAACGCGTATACGAGTAATATATAGACATGCTTTGATTTATTCAATCTATTTTTTCCCTTGTATTGGTGGTTTTAATAGGTCTATTGCTTTTGCTTTTGTTCTGGCTTGTTTCATGCTACTTTACTCATTTGGCATAGGCATTTTACTTTCCAAGTTGCAATGACATGATGTTTTGATTGCTCGACATGGAACGGGTTTTTTTTTTAGCTCCGGTTTAATGTAAAATGGATGCATTTCATTGTTTCCATTGCTCAATCAATTCTTCTCGTGTGCTTCCAAATGGAGAGAAATTGCGTTACCTTTTGCTTACAAAGTTCTCTTTTTAATAAGCTATCATCCAAATGAAGTGAAAGCTTATGAATGGCCTTTTACGGGTATCCTGCATGTTGAATGCGCGAATTGTCTCTTCTTATGTTTTGAAGTCCACACCAAGATCCAAACCAGTGCTTAAAGCCTACCATGAATTTTGTTGACTTGGCATGCGATTAGGTTTTCATTTTGCGGTCTCACTGATTTTAATTTATGGTCCTTGGTACATAATGTTTTATTCTTCATTTTGACCTCTACAAGAATTTCCTTTACACAACTTCTGACTGTGAGCATCTTAGCAATTTTTCCGAACAAGATGGGACGGAATTTAGTATATTTTCCAATTATTAAATTTAATAATAATTAAATTATCATATGCGAACTATTTCATGTCTCTTGAAACCATACATCGATGCCCTTCCAGAGCTCCACCTCCTGCTGCCAAGTCCATGCAAATTCAATTGTCCTAAGCCTTTGTAAAATTGTGCAGCGTTGGTTTTATTGATTGTAGTGATTACTGAAATTATGATTCATATAAAAATGGCCTTTTATTTCCTCGACATCGAACATGCCTTTCGATTGTAAATTAACCAAAATCATTGCATATTTATGCTAGAATAATCAAATTGTTCCTTGTGATGCCCCTGTAGATGAGAAACAATGGTCTTGAATTCTATTCAACTTTTTTTCCTTCTCAAAAGATTCTTCTACTCTGGTTTCAATTTTAATGCATTTATATATGTTTTTTGTACTCGATCCCTCTTGACAAAGACACTAATCAACTTCATAAGGTTCTTCTATTGCGAATGTCTCTCAACACATTGAAGAATGCTAAGCCTTTATCAAATTGTACAAATATTTGCTTCATTGAATGTAGTAACTAATAAACTGATAATTTAGGTTAAAATAACATTTGCTTTACTAAATCACCTAAGGCTATATTGGAATGTCTTCTTTGCAAATGCATAAGTGTTTATTTTTCCCTTCTAAGGTTTATGATGACAATGCAAGTTTTTTTTTCGTTTCATGTGCCTTCCTCCGCAGTTGCAATGTATGGTCACAAAGATAGTTGACTAGTCTTCTTTAACAATATTTAAAGCGATGAAAAAAAAGTCATGGGTTGTGGAGCTATGGCAAGGTGTTTTTGGACTTGCATAATGCTTGCAGAATAGTCTGCTTGCAATAAAAAATTGGCAGGCCCAAATTTTCTAGAAACATTGCTCGATGTCATGGAGAATAGAACAAGAACAGATTTCGGTTGCAACTTTTAAATAGAGAAGACTCTGTTAATAGACATGGTAGAAGAACTCTTTTCATTTTTCATTGGTTTGTTTTTTCCTTTCATTCTCGTTGTATTTGGTTTGAAGATGCAATTGATGTTCTCCATGTCTGTTGGAAGAGACAATGATGCCCTTCAAAAGTTGCACCTCGTGCCCATAGGGTCCTGCAATTTGAACTGTCCCATGTCTTTATCAGATTACATAACATTGTTGCTATTGCTAGTAGTAATTACTAAATCCATGGTTCATATGAAGACAACCTTCTTGTTCCTTGACAAGGAACATGCCTTTCGGTTATAGCTTAAGTAAAATGATTGCATACTTCTGCCGACATTATGAAATTATTGCTTCCAATGTGCTTGTAGCTGGAAAACAATAGTTTTGGATTTTTCCAAAAGTTTTTTTTAGCAAATTCTTGTAGGTTGTTTTCAATCTCATTGGATTTATATCTATTTTTTTCATTCAATTCCTCTCAAAAAGGACAATATTCACCTTGAAAAGGCCATCCTAGTGCTATTGTCTCCTTGCATGTTGAACAATGTTAATTATGTATCAAATTGTGCAAAAAAATGACTACATTGAATGTAGTTTAATTAATAAAGTGATAATTAACATGGAAATGCCACTCCCCTTTCAAAGTGATCAGAAGCTACAATAGAATGTCTACCTAGCAAATGCATGTGTATGTCCTTTTCCCTGTCCATGTCTCTGATAACAATGCAAGTTTTATTTCCTTTGCATATGCTCCGCTCTTCACTTGCACCGTGTGTTCATAAAATAGTAATTAGGCTTGCTTAGCTAGACTTAAAAAGGTGAGGGGAAAAAAAACTTGGCCTATGGAGCTATAACAAAGTGTTGTAGGCTTTGCGTGGTGCTTGAACAAAAAACTCTCCTTACAGTGGACCATTTCTAGATCCAAATTTCTAAGAACATTCTTTGGCACCATAGAAAATGAAGAAAGTCCACATTATAGTTGCACTTTTAGATAGAAAAAAAGACTAGGTTACAATTTGTTCTACAGTTCCCCTTTTGTGATTAGGATATTTGTCCCCGCTTTTTTTTGTCTTCCTTTGTGAATCAATTGTCATGAATCTCTTGCATTGACATGCTACAATTACTGCTTCACTTTTCCTTTCCTTTACTTTTTGTTTTCCTTTTCTTGCAGGTATTGCTTTTACACTTCTCTATGCAGCAGAAAGGCTTGTTTCAATGGATTTGTGCAGCCAAAAAAACATCGCTTTTTCCAATAAGACATGAAGTTGTTGATGCAATTGATGTGGCATTGTTGAGAAACCACTTGTTTCGTTTTAAATCTTTCCATTTTCAAAATGGAGATTGCCTCTTTGATGCCTTTGTTGTATTGTTGCATTTTTGGTACACATCAACATAAATAAGAGAAGCAATTATAAACCATTTTTGTATCTGCCTTGCACAAGGGGATCCCTTCTGCAATTGCATCATCAGCGTTGGAACTTGAACCTGTATACTTGTCAGAGTTACATGGATTGGAATATATGAATCTCTATCTTCAACGAATGTCCCAATATGCGTCACAGCCAGATGAACAAAATGTATATGGCCTATGAGGTGATATCTTCTGCATAAAGTGGTTTGCAAATTGGTTGAAGGCACCTGTTGTTGTTTGGTCATTATCAACAACAACAAAAATACCTTCACTTTAACTCTGCCCATTCTGGCTATTGCTACAACATTTTGTTCCATGATCATATACCATCTGCTGGCCACTTTAAGCCATTGCTCTCTTTAAAATCAAATACATCTTGGAATTTTTGTATCCAACAATTGTCAAATGGCATTGTGAAAAGCTCTTGTCATGACAATTTTCCTAAAACACATGCTATGAAAAACATGCTTATGCAACATGGATTTGTTATTTTCTCCTCCATTGAAGGACATTGTTGTGACTCTTTATTTGAATCAATTTCAAAATTGACAAAGAAGTTTGACATTGCAAATCTTAGAAAGACAATTGCACGGACTTTCTTTAATTGCATCCAATCCAATGACAACAAAGCACTACACTATTTGTCCACATATTTGCATAATGACATAATACAAGGATACGTGTCTTGTTTCCAAGTGGGAAACTTTTATTGTCAATTTGGCAGATCTTTTTACTATTGGAAACATAGAAGGTGGTCAATTTGTAATCCATTGGTTGTGCGAGTTCCTTGAAATCAACATTTTCCTTTGGAGCACACATATGTGCAAAATTCAATAGCGCTACTACTCAACAAAACTACCACAAAAACAATATTTCTCTTGCACCATGAAATGCAAACATGCCATTCGCATTACCATCCACTGTTTTCAAACAAGTCTTCAAATAACACCATCCATCATGGAAAATTCCACATCGGATAGCCTTTACATTTATGTGACTAAGAAAAACACTAGTAATATGCATTGACCCACTAAAATGAAAACCAATGACAAGAACAATTGCATTGGTCTACCCAAAGAACCTATACACAAAAAGCCTTCCCAACAATCAAACATCCTTTTCAAGGAAAGAAAAAGGTAGTCTAAAAAAAAACTTCGATGCATGGATGTACAAACATCAATTATACATGAAAAATGCCTCCAGACATACAACAACACAGAGAATAAAACTTTGAGCGAGCCATTCAAAAACTTGCATTCAACAAAGCGTTCTATGGGCCTTGCAGCATTGGAGGCTTCTAAAAAACTAAAATATAAGCAATAAGCTAAGCATAAAATAAAAATTTACTTTAAATCCATTCAAGAGACACCCATCTATGCATGCTGTATTTGTGAGCCCTTCCACTTCAAAAAAGACACACGCTGTATCAATGAAAACACCTTCTTTGCATTGCAATCATTGCAATGGAATGATATGCCATCTTCTTTTGCATTGAACATGTACATATGTAAATATTGTAAAAAATGTCTCCAATTCATAGATACCGTTTTTTGCAACGCCTCTAAATATTCGTTGAAACCCCTCCTTGCCCACTGTAAACATCCTGAAAGCTTTGGAGGAGCGACTTATCTCACCAAAAATTGCTTTAACTCAAATCTGACAACTAGGCTACAAGCAATATCAATTAGGGTTGACTAACACAGTCAACAATGTACCTACATCTTTGGAAAAAATCAGGCAACATTCCCCTAGAGGTCTCAACAATGACATGACAATTGCAGTAATGCTTAAGGGAAAATTGGAATACAATAATCTTTGGAAATGCTCGTCCAAATATTGTCATGCTCGCATTGAAAAATCTTTGTACCACATAACTTCACAAATTAGAACATGTTAGTATCATTGAATATTGGGAAGCAAAATTCAATGAAATGGCTAGCAAACAACACATTGAAACTTCAACTATAAATTCAACCAACAAAGATGAAATCTTTTTACATTTCGAGGACATTGATGAAACAGAAATGGAACCAGTAATCGAAACATTGGTGCATGGGTATGGAGAAACTCATCTAATTGATGATTTGGCCAATAAACTCATAGAGATAGCACCTTCCAAAAAATGTTGTCCTTTAGGCATTTTCCAAGATAGGTTTTCTGAAGAGCTCAATTTCCCCATGCTTTTCTATGGATCTAGCCGGTCCCAATACATCTATGATCGATATTAATACCAACAAATGGTCCAATGGGAGCTCCAACATGAAAGCATGGAATTTGAAGAACACCCTACAAATTTGTTCTTCAAAACAATCAAAGTATTGATAGGCCAGATTTCTAGTACTACATGGATATCTATTTGTATAGGGGAATTTAAAGGCAAGAAATTGAAAGCAAAAGATGTTAAATCACACTCCAATCTTGAAAAGATTATGAAAATCCCATTTGCATATCAAAACACTTAAAGCTATTTGTACATCTCCTGATACTTTGACAGCATGAAGAAAGATCTTTTCTCAATGATCCGGCAACTAGGTCCACCAAATTTATTTGTTAGCTTTACAACAATTGAACATCTTTGGGAGCCTTTGTGCAATGTAAAATACCTGGATAACAAAGACCTTGACCAATCACTTGAATTGTTCTCAAATGATGAAATTGACATGTTGATAAGAAAACACCCAGTCATTTGCAGTTGCTACTACATACACAAAATGAACTCATTTATATGCTTTCTCTTGAAAAATAATTTCCTTTCTAGCAAGGTCAATGACTATTTCTTCACAACCGAGTTCCAACAACGGGGCAATGAACATGAACATGGTTGGTTTGCTTTGGATTCAAGATTCACCGGTCTATGGGAAGAACAGTAATCATGAAATAACATCTTTTGTAGATTGTTATATTTCGACATACTCAACTTTGCTTCTTGAATACTTCATAAATATTCAAACACATCTACACACAAGAACTTGCAAAAAACATCACAACTCTAAATGCATATTTCAATTTCTGATGTTTCCCATTGATACCACAATTTTTTTAGAACACATACACCATGCTTTCAACAATTTAGATGAGAAAACAAAGCTCCTTTCCTTCCTTTTTGAATCTAAACAAAACCCCAAAAACATGTCCTTTTACTCTTTTATTTGAGAGTTAAACTTGAGCAAAGACAACTACATTATTCTATTGAGATGTTCAATCAACCAGCCTACATTGATTTTAAAGAGAGACCCTTTAGATATTTGGATAAATCTGTGCTACTGCAACATACGTTAGCTCATACATAACAAAACTAGACAGGACCATGACAATGGCTCTAAAAAGAAAAAGGAAGAGTCTCTTTCCATTAATTATGGCCAGGTTGAAACAATACGTAGACTTGGGAACACGCTTCTGAATATGCAACAAATGTCCATTAGGCAAGCAGTCCATATTGTGCTTTCTTTGCCTCTTCACTCATCCTCGAGAAGGACAATTTTCATCAAAACTGCACCAGATGATAAAAGAACTGTTGTTATAAAGAAACCATCTTTGTTGTAAAATGAGGCAAATGATTCTGAAAACATTCTTGCACCATCTATAATAGATAAATACATTAACCACCCACATGAACTTGAAAATGTCACTTTAGCTAAATATGCATCTTCCTATTGCCTCGTCAATGAAAAAACAATCAAAAGAAGCAGGATATGTATCATTCGATATATTCGAGACAATCAAGGAAAATATCCTGAAAAATTTGCAAGGGAGAGGCTTTTGCTATTTGTCCCTTTCAGAAACATCTATAGCTTGTTGGAACATCTCATGGAAACATGGACAACAGCGTATGAAAGGAATAAAACAAAAATATCTGATATTGAACAATGATTCTCCCCCGAAGCTACTGCAAAATGGGGCGGCCTTGACATCGCAAAAGAATTTGTAGAAGCACATCTTGGAATGGCAACTGAATCCACAACAATAGATAGACCAATCGCCGACCCAAACACTCTTGAACAATATGATATCCATGATGACCTTCTACAAAAAAGAGTTATGCACATGGCAAAAGAGTTCAAATTCTCCAATTTAATCGACAAACCTTTCATTCCCAATCTAGATGAATACATCTCAACTAGGAGAAATCTGAATGCCGAACAACAATCTTTAGTGAAAGAAATTATAATGAAAAAAAATTCCTTCAAAGCCAGTCCATCTGTTCCTTACAGGAAGTGTTGGCATAGGGAAAACAAATACTGCAAAATCCCTTTACAATTCTCTTGTCTTTTTCTATGACAAAGACTTGCCATTGACTCGTTGAAAAGAAAAGGTCTTGTCGCTACAATGACAGGAAAAGCAACACACCAAGTTAATGGTGTCACGATACACTCTGCTTTCAAACTTCCTCTAAATTTGACAAATTTGCTCCCTTTAAGCTCAAATACACTAGATCTTTTAAGCAAAGACTTCAAACAGCTTAGAATGCTTTTGCTTGACGAAGTTTCTTTAATAGGTTCCAATATGCTTTATAACATAGACAAACGATTACGCGAAATCATGCACACTCCCACGAAACCATTTGGAAATATTGATGTCATTTTTTGTGGCGATCTCTTCCAAGTAGAACATGTACATGACTCATGTTACAAAGTCCCTCAAGTAGTTAATGGATATTCCTAGGTGGAGGGAATTGATATTGGTGATATTTTATCTCTTGTTACCCAATTAATTTCTATTAGATTTGTTTTAACTATTGTTGGGCCCTCTTTTGATCTTGAAATAAAGTAGATGGATGTGAAGGAAACACTTATGCATGGTGATCCTAAAGAAGAAATCTACATGAAACAACCTGAAGGTTTTGCAGTGAAGGGAAAGAAGGATTTGGTTTGCAAGTTGAAGAAGTCCTTGTATGGTTCAAAACACTCACCAAGAATGTGTTATCGAAAGTTTGATAATTATATATTGGGATTTGGTTTCTCAAGTAGCAAATATGATCATTATGTGTATTCCAAACAGGTTGGTGATCATTCTATTTATGTGGTCTTATATGTTGATGATGTGTTATTAATTGGAAACAAGAAGGAAATCATTAAGGATGCTAAAGCTTAACTGTCTTTTAAGTTTGATATAAAATATATTGGTGTTGCAAATTTTATTTTGGGCATGGAAATTAAAAGAGATCAAGTCAACACAAGACTCTAGTTGAGTCAGAGAAAATAGGTTGAGATAGTATTGCAGAGGTTTAATATGCAGGAATGTAAACAAGTAAAGGTCTCTATTCCTATAGTTACAATGTTATTTGTAGATCAATGCCCCAAGGCTCAAGAAAAGATAAGACATGCCATGTGCTTCCTATGTTGGTGTTGCTGGAAGTTTAATGTATGCTAAGGGATATTCCTAAGTGGAGGGAATTGATTTTAGTGAGGTTTTTTCTCCTATTGATAAATTAACTTATGTTAGATTTATTTTATCTATTGTTGTTGATTTTGATCTTGTAGTAGAGAAGATGGATGTGATGATAACATTTATGCATGGCGATCTTGAATAATACATCTACACGAAACATGTATAAGGTTTTGTATTGAAGGGAAAGGAGTTGGTTTGCAAGTTGAATAAGTCCATATATAGATTCAAATGATTACCAAGAATGTGACATCAAAAGTTTGACACTTATATATTGTAACATGGTTTCTTAAAAATCAAAGGCGATCAATATCTATATTCCAATAAAGTTGGGGATCATTTTAGTGATATGGACTTGTATGTTAATGATATGTTGTTGATAGGAAACAACAAGGAAATCATTAAGGATGTCAAAGCTCAATTGTCTTCTAAGTTTGATCTAAAATATCTTGGTGTTGCAAATTGTATTATGGATATGGATATTAAAATATATCAAGCCAACAGAAGACTCTTGTTGAGTTAGAGGAAATATGTTGAGATAGTATTGTAAAGGTTTAATATGCATGCATGTAAATTGATAAGGGTCCCTACTCTTGTAGGTGCAAAGTTATATGTGCATTTGTGTCCCAAGACTCAAGAAGAAGTATAAGATGTGCTAGGTGTCCCCTATGCTAGTGTTGGAATTTTGATGTATGTTATGGTATGCACTAGACCAAACACTACCCATGCAGTGGGAATTTTGAGTAGGTATATGTCAACTAGGGAAGGAACATTGGATAGCAGTAAAGAGAGGCTTTATATATTTGCGTGGAACTTTAGATTGTGCAATTTTAAACTAAGGAATATCTAGAGCTCACAGGGAGATAGACATATAGGGATTTGTCGATGCATAATGGGTTGGAGTCTTGACTACAAAATATCTACAAGTGGTTATCTTTTTAACTTATTTGGCATAGCAATTAGTTGGATAAGTAAGAGGTAGGGTGTAGTTACATTGCTAACTACATAAACTAAAAGCATGGTAGCCACTCATGGAAGTAAATATTATGGTTGCAAATATTATGATTAGGTATTGGTTTTGTTTAAAGAGTTGTGAGAATAGGTTGTGACAGCTCAAGAGCAAATTTTCTGGCAAATAATATTGCTTATCATTCCAAGACAAAGCATATTGATGTACAATACAATTTTGTTATAGACCTGGTTAAACATAACAAAGTATTGTTGGACAAGACTAAGACCTTGAATAATTTTGTAGAATCATTGAAAGTTTGTTAGTACTAAAAAATTACGTTGGTGTAGAGAAACAGTGGGCATTGTTGCCCCTAGTAGCTGATTTCATGATTTCTTCCCATTTGCCCCCTTGTTTCAAATAATACAACAAGTGGGAGAATTTTGGGAATGTGTTATACTCTTTATAGGTTCCCATAAAAAAATGGGGTATAGGGGAGCATGGGGGGGCAGTAAGGCCCCCACTGTGGGTTCGAGAGTGGAAGCCCCAAAAGAAAATGTTGGGTTTGTTTTTGGTCCATTTTGAGCTTTTTTGGCCCATTGTAAACTAATTTCGATTTAGGAATCATGGTTGTAATATAATATGGATCAATGAATCATGGTTTTGGATGCTCTGATATTGTATTTTAAGCATAAAAGATAATACGATGAGATAGAGAAACTCTTAGGTAGGATGGTTTTCTTAGTTTTGGGTTTCCAAGTTAAATATTTGTGTACTTTGTGTGTGAGCCATTGTTAATGATTTTGTTTTAAATTCTATTCAATATTATTGTACTTACATAGGTTTATCAAACTCTTCACTTACTTCACCACCTCTTCATCTTACACCCAACTGCTTATTCTTTTGTTGAAGGGTTAGTGGTTGAACACCTTCCATCTTTCTTTCCAATGCCAATCCTATGGATATGATGCTTAGAAACCTATGCATTAGCATGATTTTGGAGCATGTTAAACCATGGGATCATTGAAATCAACAATCAATCAGGTGAACAAAAGTGAAAATGTGATTCTTGCATAATAAGCAAGAATAGGCAATTAAAGTAAGATTAAAACCAATTCTTGCAAAATTTATTAGATCAACATCGTTAACAAGAAATAGGAAATATGTCATTGAGTGAGACCAAGAAAGTCATGATAGGCCAAACACAAAGTACCAAAAAGGTTTTATTCAAGGTCACAAAGGAAAATCCAATCCATTAGTATTCTCATCCAATCATCCATGTGATTCATAAGGTATTCATAAATCCTGACCTTGAAACATCAATCTGTAATCAAAGAAGTAAAAGGAAAGTATGCCAAGATATGAAAAACTTAAAGAAAATTCTCATTGAAATTTTTTAAAGGGGGGTCCCCAAGTTTGAGAACTTGGGGATAGTCTAGGCCTCAATTATAAATGGAGACACACTATGTGAACCCATGAATCTCTACTAGAAACTACTGAGATGGGAATAAAAAATTAGAAATGGTTGAGCTAGGAATCGAGATTACTTCCATTAATTGGTTTAGGAACTCATCAACACCAAAAGAAGAAAATATGGAATTTACTTGCCTATAGAATGATTCAATGATCCTAACTAGTATCATAATCACATGACTTATTTACATTTGGGGTAAACAGATCTTCATCGGGCATGGAATAGAATGCCCCTCAAGTGTTACTCCACTACATGTGAGCATCCATAGCTTCAATGGATTCACCACAACAACATAGACCTTGCTTCATTTGTTGATTAGGCATCCATAGTCCCAATTGAGATTATTTGCATTACCTCGCCATTTGTTGTAATTCCTTTCCTAGTCCTTTTCTTTAGATATTTTGTTTTAGTAATTCAAGGATGGGGAAAGCAATGGCCCTTCACAGGACTGATGGGCGTTGATTTCCTTTGATTGGGTTTGTTAAAGATTTACCATATATGCATATTAAAATACCCCCTTTTAAATTTTCATCCCCGAACTTCTAACATTTCACCTTTCACATTACCAACTAATTTGGCTATAGGATTGGATTCCTTCAGCAAGTTAACTTATTGGCCAAACCAATGAGAGAATAATCAAAGGCTTAATCACTTGGAAAATTCTAGGTCCAACCACTCTTTTGAATATCCTTGCAAAATCCATGTTTTGCATTGAAATCCTCTTCCTTCAAGACCATAACCAAATAGATGCATGCAAGGGTTGACCTCTAAGTGTTGAATGTTGTTGGTAGTCGAGTGTCGACTGAAAATAAAATGATGCTAAGGTTGCATTTAAAGACAACATTAGCAAACCAATATTTAGGTAAAAGAAAATTCAAAAGTAAAAAAATTATTCTATGAAAGCAATTATAGAAGAACAAAACATAATAAAAATGATAAACCACAACATCGAAGAAATTTAATATGTAAAAGTTGGTTTCCTTAAGGGTAAATCAACTAGAATACAAATTTTTTTTTGTCAAACAAATATGGACTAAAAATCTAAACTAAAACAAGAAAATTACTCTACTAATCAACTAAAGGAAAACTACAAAAAGAAAGAAAGCATAAAGAAAATAGAAATGTAATAAAATCCCATTGATCTTCTCCTACTCTAACTGTATCAACACATGAAAAATCAAGTGAAATCACAGTGCCAATACAATCATTGAAGGAGATTAATACCATCATAAATCTCAGGGTGTTGCATAGGCATGTGATACTAGTATACCATGTAATGCAACATTGAGGGATTGAAGAATTGTATACTTCATTCAAAACAAAATGTATGAGTTGCTTATCATTTTGTGTAAATCATATGAGAAAATGAAGCTTCCATCAAATATTCAATTACCCCATAGTCACCATTATCATAATCTTGAAAAGAAAGAGTAAATTTGAGAAATATTCCCTTGATTGTTTTGGAGGATGGATTACCATCTCTCTCTCTCTCTCTCTCTCTCTCTGAAATAACTAATTTTGGAGGCTTACTGGCCTCTTAGTTTAACTATTTAGTCTCTTTGATGCAAATCATTGAATTGCACAACTACAAATCTCCCAAAATCAATGATTTGGCTCATCAAACAGTGTAGAAACTCAAAGGGAAACATCACTAAGATTACATTTCTTGACTTATTTCTACATATTACATCTCTGCTGATCTAAATCAATAAACTCATAGAGTTATTGGGTTGTTGCAAGGCTTGTTTAACTCATCAATAACCATAGCAAGTCACTAGGACTCTGATACCTTCGTAGTGTTCTACACACCAAGCAAAGAAACAAAATATAGTACTTAGGATTTACATTCATCGCAGTACCTCATTCTTGAGAGCAGAGTCAAAATTAAACCAACATAATGCTTATCGAATTATTAAAATGAGCACAAATGGACCCCCCTAACTTTTTAGCTTCATAAACCTATAACTCACTCACCTAAACTTGGATCGTGAATCCACCATATTCAGGGATAGAGGAGATGGTAAGCTTTCCAATGAGTTGTCAAATGCCCTTCCAATCTCAAATTGATGCCTTCATAAATTGGGAAGCTCAACGAGCTTGTTTAAGGGAAAATTTTATGTGTATTTTTGTACTTGCAGAGCTCATAATTGAATTTTGTCAATCAGTTGTTCTTCTAGATCCCAACAAACATCTATATAGTCTCTTTTGGAGTTCACATATTCATTTTGATCAGTCCACAAAAACATGTGCAAACAAGTCTCATGGGCCAAAGTCTAGCTCTCGTTTGGATTGTTGCTTCTTTGGAACTAATAACTCTCTATGCAATCATCATCTATGTTATATAGTTTTCAATCCGAATTATCAATGTCTCTTAAACCCTTAAAACATTACTTAGGAAACCAATAATTAATGATGAAGGTAGCCTCGAGGAACCAAAAGTGCTTTGTGTTCAAAATAACACGAAATTCACTATCTCGATCCAAAACTCAACAATAATTTTTTACTGGTAACACATGAATCCAACCAACTTAAATGAGCCTTGCTATCACATATTCATACTTGTATCAAATATTTCCTCCAACTCACCATTTTACGTACCAATATCGCCACGCTTACCATTGAGTTTTTGACACTAAATCCATTAATATCTTGATGTCGCATAACATCAATGCCATATGTTCCAATGCATCATTTATATCTACTTCACATGTCATTGCCCCTATTCCCTTTATAGATGCTCATGTAACTTTGCTCACTTTGATGCTTATTGTTCTGATACCTAATCTCTTATGCTTTTGTTAAAGGGTCATTGGTTAGACACCTTCTGTCTTATTTCCCATTGCCAATCCTATGAAGATGATTCTTGGCGACCTATGCATTGTCATTATTTTGGAACATGTTAAACCATGGGATCATGCAAATTAATAATCAATCAAGTATGCAAAAGTGCCAGTATGACTCTTATACAACAAGCAAGAATAGGTAATCAAAGAGAGATTAAAACCTATTTGTGTGGAAGTCACTAGATTAACATCATCATCAATAAAAAATAAATATGCCAGCAAATGAGACGAATCAACCCATGATAGGCTTGACGCGGAGTACCAAAATTTTTTTTTCAAGATCATAAAGGAAAAACCAATCCATTATAATTCACATCCAAGGATCCACGTGATTCATAAGGCACTCATAATCCCTTCCATGAAACAATAAAGTGTCAACAAAGCATGGAAAGTATGTCAGAATAGGAAAAAACCTAGTGACAAATACCATGATAAGATTTAGGGTGGTTCCCCAAGTTTGAGTACTTGGGTCTTAATGAGTCCTCCAAATAGAATAGTATTATTCCAACCATAGCCACACTTTCTAGGCCCAAAACACTCTACCGAATGAACTAAAGCAAGTAGAACACCCAAGTTTCAAAGACATATATGAATCCATCGTAAAATACATTGATAATTGTTGAAGCAAGAGTCATTCCCAAGAAAAGTAGTATGTTATTATCTTAAACATAAACTATTCAAAACACAAAAAAATTTATCCCTTAAATTAGGTTTTTCCATGTGAAAAAACAATATTGGTTAACATGTGTTCACAAAAGTTGTTGAACTAACTTCATAGCAAAACAACAAATAAAATGTCAAATGTTCTTATAACATAAGCTTGTGTTTTGTTTTGCCCGTCGAGGTGTAGACCAGACGACAAATCCTGTGTAAGCCTTGTAATAGGTCATTGGTTCAAACCCCAGATAGCTCGTGCGCCATTGTGGTGGGCTTGGTGGTTGCACCTAGGGATATAGTGGTAGCAGATGTGATTAGATCCCTGGACCCCGTGTCACGCGAGTACCAACCCCATCCCAGTTGTAAATTCCCCTAGTACCAAAAAAAACTTTATTTTTTTTGTCTTGCCGTCATTCAATGAGGAAGCTTTCCAATACTCAAACCACCTGTCGCTTACGTTCAATTCAGTGAGTTGCAAAAGGCCTCAAGGATATCCTCATAAATACTTTGGGTGAAATACACATGACTTGGTACAAGCATGAGTCAACACGAGAAAGTATGAAAACCCTAGGTGGAGTGCATTAGAAGTAGTGATGAATGAGGAAGGGAGACTTGGCACTTATCTCCCTAGAACTCCGTAGTATGCATCTTCTCTTCTTCTTCTCCGCTCTTCTTTGTTTCAATACTATTGGTATGAATTTAATTAGATTATCACATATGCATTTGAATGGTTTAAAATTAAAATGTATGGTTAATTAATATGTGTGCTTGATTGTTAATAGGCATGATTGATCCATAAAGAACTCGATGTTGCACGATATATATATATATATATATATATATATATATATATATCTGTGTGTGTGTGTGTGTAAGTATCCCTTGAGGGAACTATCAGAGTTTTTAATGTTGAGTTAATTGTGTTTTGAGTCCATTCGTTGACTATGGATGTATCTGTTCTCATTGCATTAATATATGGTAAGCCATTATAAATATTCTCATTTTATTGATTCATTGGTTGGTTGTGAGAGTGTGATTATGAGCCAAACGTGTAGCATGGTTGCTAGTATTTTATACTTAATGAAATGCATGTGATTCCTTGGCCTTATGTCAATGTGAGCTTGTTTGATCTCGAGTTTATCAATTTGGTATGGGTGTATATTTTTCTCCTTACATTGATTTACAGGGATTTCCATTTCTCTTGTTAATTGCCACATTTGATTCCTCGCATATCCATGAAAAGAAATAATTACTAAAATGGAAACTTAGCAATGATGACGTGACTTAATAGGATGTGAATGATTGGAATTTATAAGATGGAATTGTGGTGATTATTTGAAGTATGAGTATTTTAAGGAATAATGAAAGGGTCATTTTGATGACTTTGCTCGAAATATGTTGCTCCTCAAGAGGGAAATGAAGGTTACATACCGAACTCATCAACTTGAAACAAAGAGTGCAACTTTTTTTTTAAAAACAAAAATGGGTAAAAGATTTTGTTCTTAAGGTTGGCTAAGGAATATCCTACGAATCCCATAAATTACATCTAAGTACAATAAAATTATTTTCCATACGAGGTCGAGGTCATCAAAATTCTCCTCATCCAAATACTTCCAAACTGAAGTCTGGGGATTCAAAAAACGTCTACTGCTATACTTCCTTATATATTGTTCCAAAAGAAAAATACATTGAAAAAGTATAAGAAAATGACAAGAAAGATTTAATCCTATCCATGACAGCCTTGCTCCTTAGCTAATTTCCATACATCTATTCATGCACTTGAGAGTTCGATCCCACGATCCTCACCATAGTAGTCTATTGAACAATGTCTTCAACCATATCGCCTGAAGCTGTTGATTCACCAGTACACTAATGCCTTCCCTATGTGAAGTCTATAATTAAATTGTGATGTGTCACAATGTTGATAGCTAGCTTTTCCAACTTCCCCCTTGTTTCTCAGCCTTGCCTTCTATACGGTCATGCTTATGATCTAACAATTCGATGTGTCTATTGACTCGCTCCATGGCCTACTCCATGCCATCCATCTAAATCCTCATTCTGCGAAGAATCTTCTTGACGTATGCTACCTCGCTCATGGTTCTACTTGCTTTAAACTCGCAGTCCAGATGCTTAGCTATAACCCTCCCCCTAAGCATTGATATAAAAAAATCCCTTCCTTTTCCCTAGAGTGAGCTACTATGAGGAGGTCTTGCAACCCTCATCCCTATCAATTCGAACATATGAGGCAATAAATACTAGTTCCACTGGAAGGCTAAAGAGATTTCATTAGAATGATCCTTACCCCAAGGGTTCGAAGGATGATAGGAGTCAAACCTCAACCTGGGAGCAATTTCCTTGCACTTATGTTTCTCCTTCTCCGTCGCAACACACCTTGAATTCATCGTGCCCTTATTTCCCTTAATTATCCCACCCATTCGACGAAGAACATTGGTGGGAGCCATAATTACCTCCATGCGAGCAGATTCGAGGAGAGCCATGAAGAGCCGAAGACAGGTAGTGGTGTGAAAGTTTTCTTACACAAGGTAAGTGCCGAGGGATTTAAATGCAACTAGGAGATATATTGAATTATATTCCTGTCATATGGGGACCACCTGTCATGTGACACCCATAATAACAAAAAAAATAAAATTATTACCTTTAATTAATTTCACCTTTTTGCTATAATATTTTATTAATTTGGGTTCCCATCCCCTGTAAAGCCATATAATTTTTATGGAATCCACCTTATTTTTGGCAGTTCATCTTTTT
Organism: Larix kaempferi; assembly: GCA_027924585.1. Lineage (NCBI taxonomy): Eukaryota > Viridiplantae > Streptophyta > Pinopsida > Pinales > Pinaceae > Larix > Larix kaempferi. The sequence continues at coordinate 3,579,834 of BSBM01001218.1, forward strand.
TTACAAGCACACATTTGTCCAATTTGATAGTGGTATTAACTAGCTGGTTTGCAAGGCTATTATTATGCCTTCTATTGTGCAGGAGAGTAACCTCTTTGATGCTTTAGAGATTGTTGATGATTATAGTGAAGATTTTATTTTGTACCTTATTATTATTCTCTTTTTAGTTTCTTACCTATTGGATAACCTATAATGAATCTCCAAAGATTCAATTTGGTGAACCCCAAGATTCTTACCAAATTTCAACCTGAGATATAATGCATACATTTATGCATAATGGTTAGAAGTGATCCCTAGTCCCAAGAGTATCAAATTATTTATTTTCCACCAGGGTCGATGCGAACGCCCGTACCTGGTCTCATCCTGCCCATAGAAAATTTTGAAGGACATGGGCGTGGGCTTTGATCCACTTATGTGTGCACGTGTCACAAGTTCATTTAGTACAAAAACAAAGAGTGTAATCTTGGTCTAGATTTCTTCCATGGTCATTTTTATGTTCATTACGAGTTAACTTGTGTGAATAAATGATTTTCCATGCAACTAATTGATTTCTACATAGAAGTTAACTGTTGTGAATACATGATTTTTAATGCAACAAATTGATTAGTACATTGATGAATCTATGATTTAAGTGCATCTAGCTTTGCTTTATCATTTGCATTCATTATCATTGGTAGGGTAAACAACATCCTCTCCCACCGTACTGTCTAGAGTGGAAGATCACACATCCTTAGTCTCCTAGAGCATTTGCGGAGCCATCCCAAGGATAAGGTACATTTTGGGATCTAATTATTGGTATTTATAAGGAGACCAGAGTCTAGCTTAGAGTTATAACATGTTCGACTAACACATGATATTTCCAGAATATCGAACACATTCAACAACCGCTCATACAAACAAATCATAGATCAACACATTGATGTTGTACGTGGTTAAAACCCTCAAAGAGGGAAATAATCCACGATGCTAACCAAATAACTACTTGAGGCAATATATTATGTAAAGGAAAAATATTTTTCATATGAGTTTCTCATAATCGGTCATTGGGAAAATGACCTTCCATACTATTTAAATAGAGATCATGGACCAATAGGGTGCTAAGCCATGAATCAATAGCCATTAAGAGAGAGGTGAAGATGAACCATCATATCACTCTATGTTTAGAACATATCATGACCATCGGATTACATAAGTACAAATGCATACTAAAGAAACACAAACACATTATACCAAGTTGATATTTACTAACTCCTAAGTGTCTGAATATCCTAGTGTCCCCCCTTAAGAACAACTTGGGATAGGATTGAAGGATTTACAAAAGTGACACAATAGAAGAAGGAAGGAGGCATTAGAGCCTATCCTCCCTTAATGACAAATTCTTGAACTCCTAACATAGATATTAATGGTTATTGATCAGTGGCTAACATAGATATTAATGGTATTTGGAGAGCTTATCGGCACTTTGATTGTCACACCAAAGGGTAGTAAGATGTTGTTGCTCAAATATAAACTTTGAAAGGATCTATCAAGGCTTCCTGTCTAGAATTAACCATGGCTTGATACTTTGCTTTTGCTGAAGAAAGAGCAAGAGCTTGTTGTTTCTTACAAGCCCAAGTGACAGGTCCAGAACCAAGACTGAAAACATAACCTATAATAGACTTATGATCATCAGGGTCACTGGCCCAATTTGAATCAGTAAAACCAACCAACAAAGGAGTCCCCCTTAAATTGTAATGAATCCCAAACTGAATTGTACACCAAATATATCAAAGTATCATTTTTGTTGCTTTCTAATAACTTTCATGGGGTGTTTTCATATACCGGGAAACAAGATCAACAACAAAGGAAATATCAGGTCAAATAAGAGTCAAGTACAAAAGACTGCCAACTAACTGATGGTACAATTTAGCATGTACTTCAAGTGTAGTGTAAGTGGAAGAAAGTTTGACTTTAAACTCGAAGAGGGATGGGGTTGGTTTACAATCATTCATTTGAAAGCAACGAATAAGGTCATAAGCATACTTATACTGAGAAATACAAATTCATTCTTTGGTTTGTAGGACTTGGAGGCCAATAAAATAATGCAAATGTCCTAACTCTGTCATTTCAAATTTATTCTTAAGGTTGGATTTCACATGGGTTAACAGGTTATGGTCACTACCAATAAGAATAAGGTCATCGACATATAGAACAAGGATGATGAGATGGTTTCCTACTTTCTTTATATACACATTAAGGTCGAAATGGCATCTAGAAAACCCAATGTCAAGGAGAAATCTATCCATTTTGGCATACCAAGCTCAAAGAGCTTGCTTAAGTCCATATAGAGATTTCTTAAGGAGACAAACAAGGCTAGATTCATTCTGAACATAGCCAAGAGGTTGTTCCATGTAAATTTATTCCTGCAAATCCCCATGCAAAAAGGTGGAGTTGACACCCATTTGATGGACCTCCCATTTAATTGAAGCGATAAGGGCAAGAACAAGGTGGATGGAGTTCATGTTAGCAACAAGGGAAAAGGTTTCATTCTAGTCAAATCCTTCAACTTGGGAAAACCCTTTGGTGACTAACCTTGCATTAAGTCTTTCAATAGTTATAGACGATGCATACTTAGTTATATATACCCATTTACATCTAACATGTTTTCTTCCTTTCGAAAGAGATGCAAGATCTCAAGTATCGTTCGCCATTAAGGAATGATATTTTTCATTCATAGTTGTGTCCCAACCTGGATAGCCAAAAGCTTCTGCAAATGTTTATGGATCATGATTCTTAGGAACTTGAGCCAAAAGAGAAGAGGCTTGTTGGAATTGTGAGTGTGTTCAACATTGTTCTCTGGGATCATCGACAAGATCACGAATTGTTTCACATGTTGTGTGAACCCATCTAGGAAGTAGTTGTGCTGGTGTAATTGGAGGAAAATGAGCAGGCAGAGGTGGATTTTCATCCTTGTTGTCATCATCATAAGAAGAAGTTAGAGTAAGAAAACTATCAAATAAGTTGGGAGTAGAAGGTGGCACAATCATCGAACAATATGGCTCGCAGGTTGAAGATGGCACAAACGCCGAATTAGGCTCACATGACAAGATATTTTCATCAAATTTAACATCTCTTCTAATAATAATGTGATTGGATTTTGGTTGAATAAGACTATAACCTTTTACATCTTCAGAATATCCAACAAATATGCACTTTTCACTCTTAGGATGCAATGCTTTCAGTTTTTCATCAGGAATATGATCCCATGCTTCACTACCAAACACACAAAAGTGGCTGACATCTAGTTAAATATTACTCCATGCTTTTGCTGCTGTTATAGATTTTAGAGCCTTGGTAGGAGTGTCATTAAATATGTAATTGGAAAATCAATGGCTTAGACCCTAAATTGAATACTTAATCCCTTATCTTGGATCATACAATTAGCCAATTTCCTTTAATGTGTGATTATTTCTCTTAGAAACACCATTTTATTGTGGTGTATAGGGACCAATATGTTGCATCTGAATTCCCTATGCAGTGCAGTAATTAATGAATTTGTTTTTCACATATTCACCTCCATTATATGTTCTTAACTTGTGTATCTGATACAAATATTGTTTCTCTGCAAGGGCCTTGTAGGCCAAAAACTTGTCAAAAACTTGTTACCCTAATCCAAGGATCTAGACCTAGACTAGTTTGTGAACCCTATAAATCAAAAGTCTAATAATTTTTAAATTAAGCATTTGATTGTATACATTGTTATTACTCAAGGGTACTGAAATGCAACTAAATGGTGTGATATGACAATTGCATAAAAAAAAGAAAAAAATAGGATCTTTCAATGCTCATAAAAGAATATAAATGCTTATAAAAGCAAGATCTTTCAATTATACATCATGCTCAAGGGTGCTGTGTGGTTTACGACCATTCTGTGAGGAATACTGGCTGACAAAGTTCCATGGACATAAGGGTGGGGGGAGGAGATCAGGGCAATGGCTGAAGGGGTTTAGATTGGAAGTGTTCAGATCCCCCTAAACGAAATGGGAGGAGAGGGATCAAGAAATTAGGGTTCAAGCATGAAGCGAGCTTCCGATGGGAGGTGACCAGGGAAGTGTATGCCTAAATCGGCCTGGATCCCCTCGATGCAGATCAAGTTGAAAAAATTAAGAGATGACATCCATTTCATGAAAGATCATGCCCTAATTGGGAAATTTGTGGGTATGTTGCCGTCTGAAAAAAAAAATCCCTAATCTGGTGGATCAATTCCACTTGGAAACTGAGGGGTCATTATGATTTACACCTCAGATCCAAGGGTTTCTTTACCATCAGATTCATAAATCTAGAAGACCGAAATCGAGTGCTGTATGGAGGACCTTACTTCTTCTACTCAGCAAGCATGTTTCTACGGCCCTAGAAGGAACATTTTTGTCTAGAAAAAGAGGATATAAGGGTTGCGCCAGTTTGGATCCGACTTTACTCTCTTCCAGGAGAATATGGCTAATAGTTTGGGGTCTTTCATCAAGATCTCAGAGCACACGAAATCCCAGAGGTACACAGCATATGCCAGGATCTATGCGTATATGGATCTATCTAAGGAACTTCTGGAGGCTATAAATCTGTTGTGGGAAGACAAGGATTGGATTCAACCCTTAGATTATGAACATATACCCTTTCAATGCCAACGATGCCACGAGTATGGGAACCTATTTAGATAATTACTGCAAAACAAACCGCCCTCTCAACCCAAAAAACCTGAGGCTGGGGACCATGGGTTTTCAAAAGTGAGATGCATAAGAGGGGTGGGATACGTCAGGAGGCCCCAAAAATTCACAAAAAGGTCTCTGTTTCTAACCAATATGCGACACTGGAAGACCAGATCAAGGAAGACATGGGAAAGTACCCCATTATGAGAAGCAAAAAGACCCGATCCCAGTAACAGTGGAGCAGGGAAAGGAAGGAGGCCTCGAGAAAGATGAGGAAAATCAAACCTTGATCCAACAAGAGATGGAAGTAGAGGAGGAGGGAGAGGATATGGACATCGGATAATTGGACTTAGATGGAATCGAACAAGCCTGCGAAGATAAAGAAAAAGGATATGTTCCTGAGGAACAAGTCTCCCTTTTGCAGGAGACGATTATCAAAGTGAGATATTTGAGCCCCTTAGGGATTAGTCATGGGCCCCAAAAGGATAACAAATGGAAACACGTGGAGATAGCTAAGAAGCCAATGAGGGAATCAAACCGGAAATGCATTGCAATGACATGTCTTAAGCTGGTGGAATCATGTTAGTACCCTACCACTAGGGCTGCTCTGGGTCTTTAATTCTTCCCTATTTTTTCAATGAAAATTTTAACTTGGAATATCAGAGTGCTGAATAACCCTCAAAATGTCAGAATCTTGAAGAAAAAATTTCAGAGAGAGAACCTTGCAGCAATCTTTCTACAAGAAACCAAGTTCTCAGAAATGCATCTGCGGGAGGTAGGAAGAAAAGTTTGGAAGGGAAGCGAGGGGATTGGAATTTATGGTCGTGGATTTGCGGGTGGGCTAGGTATCCTATGGGATCTGAATATGGTATCTCTAACAGGATTCATGGCCGACCCACGATCCATCTCTGCAGAATTTAAGGTGATTGGTTTCCCAATGAGTGGGGTCTCGACTAATATTTATGGCCCTCACCTAGCCCAACGAAAGATAAGCTTTGTTGAATCCCTGAAAAAATTCCACAGATGGACCGAGGGAAAACACTGGATATTGGGAGGGGACTTCAACCTAATAACCTCCCTAGAGGAAAATAAGGTGGGGAGAAGATGATTGGAAGAGGAGAACATTCATTTTAGGGAAATAGTTGAGGAGTTGAAGTTGGTTGACATTATCTCTGGAAAAAATATCTTCACCTGGAACAATAAGAGGGGTGGGGACCATCACATTGACTCTCACTTAGATCGGTTCCTAATATCGAAATCAATTATGGATATTGAAAGTGATATATCAACTATGGTTCTCCCATCAACAGGATCGAACCATTGGCTTGTATATCTATGGTGGAGTGGCTTAGGGTCCCAATTCAAAAAACCATTCTGTTTTGAACAATTATGGCTTAGCCACCCTGACTTTAAAGGCGAAGTGCACCAATGGTGGACAAAATTGGATCAAGGGGAGGGTCATAGTATGTACCAGTTCCAACAAAATCTTAAATCTCTAAAGGAGAGAATTAAGAAATGGAACAAGGAGGAATTTGGGAACATTTTCTCTGACAAAAGGAATCTGGAAAAAAGGCTAGAGGAGATTCAGATCCAAGGAAGGAGGGAATTATTTTCTATAGAACTCCGGTAAGAAGAAAATAGAACGGAATCCAAGTTGATGGAAAGGGAAAGTCAATAGGAGACCATGTGGAAACAAAAATCCAGGGTAACTTAGCTAAAGGAAGGGGAACAAAACACAAAATTATTCCATAGATTGGCCATTTAACATTGTATTCAGTATAAGATCCTCATGATCAGGAATGAGAATGGTGATAGGATGGAAACCAAGGAAGAAATAGAGGGTGAAATTTTCCACTTCTTCTAGGACATCATGGATGAGCCCAATAGGGATAGAAGAAGGGACAATGAATGGGTCACCCAACATATCCCTTCACTAGTTTCTCTTGATGGAACCAGTCACGTTGTTGGAAGTAGAACAAATGGCAAACGGCAAGGCCCCTGTACCATATGGGTTCACTGTCAAATTCTTCCATGACTTTTGGGACTTAATTAAGAATGAGGTTTGAAAAATTGTGGAAGACTCAAGGCGTTCACAACATATTCTTCCTGCTTTTAGTGCCACTTTCCTCACCCTTATCCCTAAAAATGAGGGAGGATACTCACCATGAATGTTTAGACCCATTGCCTTGTGCAATGTTATCTACAAAATTGTGACCAAGGTGATAGCTAACAAATTAAAGCCCATTCTCCCTTGCTTGATCTTTCCATAGCAGTTAGGGTTTGTGGAAGGTTTCCAGATAATGGATGGCATAATTCTTGTTCATGAGGTGATCCATTCCCTTAAGATAGAGAGGATCCAAAGGATGATGTTGAAGCTTGACATTGAAAAATCCTATGACAAGATTAGCTAGTAGTATAATTGTGAGGTGTTAAGGGCGTTCATGTTTAGGGAGGAAAGGACTCGTTGGATCATGAGCCTTATCTCCTCGACCTTCTTCTCCATCCTAGTTAATGGAGCTCCACTAGGCCTTATCAGACCATCCAGAGGAATTAGGCAATGAGATCCTCTATCGCCATTTATTTTTGTCCTTATGGTCGAAGTTCTGGGCAGGTCCATCAAGGCCATGCAGGATAATCAGGAGCTCAGGGGGCTATTGGTCCAACCACTGGCGGAACGCTATTACCACCAAAAATTTGTGGATGACACAATGTTATTGGGTCACCCCTCGATGCAGTAGGTGAGAGCCATCAAGCAGTCTCTTCAGATATTTGGAGATGCCTCGGGGATGGAGGTAAATGAATGGAAATCCTAGGTTTTCTTTTTAAATACTCCTCGGGTGACTAGACTCAACATATGTCGAATTCTTGGTTTCTAAGAGAGATCCCTTCCATCCAAATACCTCGGGGCCTCTTTAGTGGACTCAATTGTTCATAAAGGGTCTTGGTCTGAACTTATGGACAGGATGAGGAAGAGACTGGCCAACTAGACCCTCAAACCTCTCAACTTTTCTAGTAGGCTAGTCTTGGTTAAATTGGTTCTTCAACCAATGTCAGTCTACCTATTTTATGTAATGGCAGCCCCCAAGGTTGTTTTAAAAGAAATCAGGAACATTTAGAGAAAATTTATGTGGAGCAAAGCTAGCGAACAAAGGAAATGGGCCTTGGTAAGCTGGGAGACTATATGCACGCCAAAGAACCATGAGGGACTAGGGTTACAAGACCCAGAGAAGGTGAATTTTGTCTATGGAGCCAAAATATGGTGGAAATGGGCAACTCATAGGTCTGAGCCATGGGAGAAATTATGGCACTGTAAATACGCTTCGGGATGGGGAAATAAAAATCTCATTCGCTACTTGGAGGAAAAACAAGGCTCCCACATCTAGAAGATGACGAATATCGGGAGAAATCTTGTCTAATAAAATAGCTTCTGGGAAATAAGAAATGGGGAGATAGCCCTATTCTAGGAAGATTCCTGGAAACAAATGCCACATATTGAACAAAGCCTGGATGTCCCTCACCTCAAGAAGACATGTACATAACAGGGGAAGCTCAAGGTAAAGGAATTTTGGGGGGACATGGACGGAAACTCGGAATTTCGAGCATTGGCTCACATTGACTAATGGGAACAATTTGGCCGCTGGGAGGAAGTGTCCTAAATAGTGGAAGCGCTCCAAGAAAGGAGCATTTGTACCCATGGAGGAGAGGATAATCCACGGTGGGGCTTCAATCCAAAGGGATATTTTTCGATTAAATAGGCCTATGAAATTTGGATTGGATTTAGCACCCTCCTGCCATAGCAAGTTTGGAAAAATTATGGTCGTCCCATTTATGGCCAAAAATTTCAACCTTTGTTTGGCTTATGATAAAAAGAAGAATTTTAAAAGGGGGTAACCCTATGAAAATGGGGCTTTAAGGACCTTACCAGTACTGCCTGTCTGTAAATGCTGATGAAATCTTGGACCATCTTCTGGACCTGTGCCCCTTCTCAGCGCAATTATGGGACCATGGAGCCGCTTCCTTCAGAAGATCCAACTGGAAAAGAGAATGCCTTGACCTGATAGTAAGTAACTCGACAAAAGACCCATTCCAAAACCCCATTTTTAATCGGCTATGGCAAATTTTCCCGGGCTTCCTAGTTTGGGAGATTTAGAGAGAATGAAAAGCCAGAATGTTCAGAGGAAAGTCAAGCTTTGAGGAAAGGGTATGGGACATAATCATAACCAAAATGATGGAATCCAAGAAATGTCGGTCTAGGAGGATACGAGAGTCGAATCCTCCATCTTCCAGGATTGGGGGATCCTAGGACCTCTGCAATGTTCAAGCCTTCCTAAGCCATTGCACCTGGATAATTCTAGTCCTAATCACTAGTCAGCCCCCCAGCTGGTTTCTTCAAACTAAATTTTGATGGGGCATAAAAGGGAAATCCGGGACCGGTGGGGTATGTTATCAAGCAATCTACCAAAAGCGGACTTAAGGCGTGATCTCTCTAGCTTAATGTAAGTCTAGAACAAATGAGACATAATATGAAACTACTCTCCTAGATCTAGTTAGAGATCTAGTAATTAAGCATCTTACCTTAGATTCATAGATCTTTCTCCTCATGGTTGTTCTGAGCTTCACGGTTTTCATATCTCAGCTTCAAAACCTGTCAAGACACATAGGAACAATACAAGCAATAAAACATGCCTAAACACTAACTAGTCTAAGTAAACAGTTGAGGAGGTAAACTATAAATATCATCAACACAATAACATTTATGGAAAGCATTTATATTACTGTATAAAAAGTGGGAAGTACAATAGAAGAGATGATTACAACCAATGCCTCAACGTCGCAATCTCCTTCCAACAAGCCAAACCAAAGCTTCTAGAGAGAAGTAGGTGCCTCCAAGATTAGGGTGCTGAACTACTGAGCTAATTTCACCAGCATAAGAGTACCATAGAATTCCTCCCCTTGGGATGGAGAGGGATCTTGCATTTATAGGACCAAGTGGATAGAGTAGGTTTAGGATCATGGGGAGAGGGTTAAGGGATCCTCCCATTAGATTAGGGAACCGAAGGCCAGCTCACTTAGGAGTTAGGGATAGAGATCCACCTCATCCAACTTCTAGAATTCGCTCGAAAGCTACCTTTATCCCATGAAACTGACTTCGACACGTGCTGCAGGAAGGCAACCTACGCCTACGCACTTTGCTCAAAGACAACCTGCTCCGACCTAATTAGGAGTGTGGATAAAGGTCATCAACTTACTCTAAATGACTAGCTTGATCTTGGGACTTTAGGGATTTAGGCACTGAGGTTACATAGGTGTAGATTTTGGGTGTAACAGAATGTCCTCCAAAGCATGAAGCTGGTATTATTTATCAGGTAAAATGCTTTGATAGAAGGAATGGCAAGGACTTGTCGGAGAGAAGATGCTGCCGTAGTACAACTGACTCTGAGAACACAGTCTCATATGACTCACAACATGGCTGCCGACCAATACATTGCAGATCCATGATAGTAATGACCGACTGAACACAATCATGGCTACTAGACACAAGCGTAGATCCATGATGAGATGATAACACAACCATGACCAATACAAAAGTGGATATGCGTAATATGACTCAAAACAATCTCCATCGCAACCTGGGTAAAATATGACTCCCTAGGGTCTTCAAGCCTAACCCGCACTGATATGAATCTATCCACATGATTACAAATGTCTTGCCGTCGAACATGGTAGAAACCACTTGATTACCACTCATTGATGTATACCGTTAACAAGCGCGAGGGAAATCACCATCAATGTCAATGATCCCCAAGGTATCATAGTACATATCATCAAGTGTGAATGAATGAGTTGAAGTCGAACGCTTGACGAAATCTTTCAATCAAGAGTCAATGATGTAAACTCAAGTCGAAAGTGAGGTAACCTGCCATTGAGGCATGCAGGTCCAAGGTACTTGATTGGTTTCTAGATTCAGTCCTCGGATGATGTGTTGAAGTCGACAAGGATGAATCCGTCGAAGGAGGGCCATGATGAATCCCCCATCATCGGCACAAAACTCGATAATAGATGTTTGGAGTAGATCGGATGGTACAGTAACATGCAAGACTGACTCAGAGTAGACTGACATGATGGAAGGTGAACTGGCTGCAAATGATGAGTGGTGAATACATCTCTTGAACATGGGCATCGCATGACTTGGCAGTATTGACATGACGAGAATGACATTAACTACTGATGCAACTGATGGTGGGAGCATTCTTTGGATGACCCAAAGGAGTAACAAGACTCATGGAGTTAATAGGACTCGAGGACAAATACTGAATGAAAATGCAAAATGAGTGCCATGTTCAAGAGCAACTAAGTACTGCCATAGATAAAGGTGTAACACAAAAACATTTCTTTTTACCCATCATGACTGATGAGTGCCTCATGTGTTTTTAACAAGCTTGATGAGGGTAACCAGATGCTTGGTATAGCTCATCTCATAGATGAGTCCAATCCCAAATATTTTTCAAACATGGGAAAGGAGGGGTTCATCCCATGGCGGGCCCTTCAATGTTGGGTTTTAACGAGTCCATAGAAGGTAAACTCGGTGTCATTTCATGTTTAGAGAGTCTAAAAAGAACTAAAGAAGACTCCAAAGGTCCCTTTTCGTAAGGTTAGCCTCTTCGCCCAGAAAAGGGTAAAACAACGCGAGAGAGGACTCTTCCAGTCATGATTGGCTGGAGTATTCCTTTTTCATAAGTATTGCTCCTTGGTCCGAAAAAGGGATTAAATATCACCAGGAAGACGACCATTAAAATACTTTAACAAGCGTGAATGCGGCAAGTTTGCTTGGCGATCTTTTCGTATTTCGAGAGCCTGAAAAGAGCTTAAAGAAAACTTCGGGGGGTTCCTTTTTCGTTGAAGTTTAACGAGCCCGAAAAGATGATAAACTATAACTCAGTGACTTATTCTCATTGTTTAACAAGCACGAGAAAGAACAAAGAGTTAGCTCAGTTGTCATTTAATAATTTACATCAATGAGCGAAATAATGACAAAAAGACGCTCGGAGAGTGTTCATACCTAAGATACTTACGAGATGACCACCACGTCGAGTAATGGCATTAATGAGGCACCTGCAGCTCAAAAACTAGGTCAAAAGTGGTTAACCAAGCATTAGAATGCAATAAATAATCCAAACTATAGTAAAAAACCCACTAAAGCATCAAAATATAAAAGGAATATTTTGATTTTTTGTTATAAAATGGATGAAATAGTGAAAAGAAATTACAATTGTTTTTTACCAAATTTGGAGAGTGCAAAGTGCCATTTGGAGCCGAATTTCAACTGCAGTTTCTGGGAGCTATGGTCCATTATTTCACGCGCCGTTAGTGACAGGTAACCCTAAACCTTCCCATTTAACTTTTTAGTGGATTAGAATTTGCTTTTTTATGTTTTTAGGTAGATTTTGAGCATTTTAAGTTGGTAGGTTTGCGTCCATGGGCCGACGTAGGCATCCCATTCGGGTTCTGCGCTGACGTAGATCTCGAAAGGGAGTTTTGCGTCGACAGCACACTGTCAGAATGGGTGATCTGCGCGGGCGCAAACGACCAAATGAAACTCAAAACCTAGCAAAAAATAAAAGTTTTGGATGGTGGGGCAAAGTTCTAAACATGTTTAAATGGTTTACTTGGCAGGTTTGGAGTGACACAATGGTCCTTGAATGGCGGGAACGCGAGCATGAGCTTGAGGATACGCAAGTGGAGAATAATCCACAAAGTGTTGCAGCATTGCGAAACTGTAGGCTACTCAAGCACTTTTGAGTTCCAGGGATGAGATCTCAAGTCAACCTACTGACACACTTGGTTCAATGTTGGGACCCCGTTCAACAGCACTTCCGGATAGGTGAGCACACGCTTACCATAGATGTCGAGGACAACTACTTTCTGACAGGATTATCCCGGCGAGGGAATCCTGTGTCTTTGACCAGGTCACAGGGTGGTGATTGTTCGGCGAGGACATGATAGTTTAGTGGTGTGCTCCGGATACAGCGATGGTTGGAGGGAAAATTCCCATCAAACATATCGTGGATATGGACTTACAAGCGATACTCTTCAGCATTGCGCGAGTTGCTGGCAACCGAGCTGCTCACTTGGATAGCAAGTCGCAAATGATGTATGCCGAGGAGTGCACGACTCCTACAATGTTTAACTGGTGCGAGGGGCTTCTCGTCAGCCTCAAGGATCAGTTGACCAAGTGTCAGCACGGGGTGCTGAAGCAGTTCGGGTATGGCTCGATCATGGTATCTTTCATGTTGGAGTGGGTACCTCTCTTGCGCCCACAACTGGATTTCGAGGATCGGGAGATACGGGATCCTCACATGCTAAGATGGACGAATGCGATGACACAGATCCTCATGGCTGTAGGCACAAATCCTCATGGTGGAGGATTATCCATATGTTGGTACAGACTTCCGGGGAGATCCCGACCTAGTGCTTCCAGAGGGAGCGTAGTGGGGTGACATAAGTAAGAACCACTACTTGTGTTTTTATATTTTATACATTTTATGATTTTTTTGGTAGTAGTGTTGATAATGTTTACATGTTACTTTTGTAGATGTGGGACTAGAGAGACCATTGGGAGTCTCCCGCCAGGTGTGGAGAGGAGGAGTGTTGGAGATGGAGCCCGTGGCCCATGATGCTCTTGAGGAGCAAGAGGTGCTCAGGGAGAAGCTCCAGGAGATGACTTCCGACATTCCAGAGCCTGTTGTACATCACTTACCCTCCGATATCAGGAGTTGATATTTGGGGTATCAACTTGTTTTGCCACACTACTCCGAAAGGTGGCGAGGGTCATTGTCTGTTACCATGCTCAGCCTGGGGATGAGCAGCCTAGGGCCGTGCGACGTAGGGTTTAGGCACATGGCTTGTACATGTATACTCTGAAATATTACGAGCTTCAGAATTTTTTGTAGAGATGACTCTTATTGAAAGCTAGCACGCTTCAGATTTTGTATTAGCACTACCATTTTGTACTTTTGTACGGATTTATATATATACAGACACTCCTGGCGGCTTTATACATTATGTGTTTTAATGGATGATTAATGTGATCTTATTTACATGTTTGCTTACACAATGGATTATTTACATGTTATGTCTACTTTTATACTTTATAAATATGTCATGTGTGTGCAATGTACCCATATAGAATGAAGTTGACCATTGAGTCGACAACTGCATTCATATCTCGTGGAATGTGCAGGTATTGAATAGATTCAAAGGACCTTTCCAGAAGACGGACTTGTTTGTAGAGACAGTGTAGGGTAGGGTCATGGATAGCGTAAATCCGATTAAGATGAGAAACCACAAGTTGCGAATCTAAATAGATAACAACGTGGTCCATACCCAACGAAAGAGCGCCGGTTAGGGTTCCAATCACTGCCTGATACTCCGTAGCGTTGTTGGTTGCGAGACCTAGACAACTTCCTCCTGAGTTGATAAGCTCGCTAGTGGGAGAGTAAAGTACCCAGGCTGCTGAAGCAAGGTTACGGGTATGTTGGATAGCGCCATCCGCGAATCCATAGCAAGTTTCCATCTGCACATGCAGACAGAACATGGTATAAGAAGCCAAAACAAGATCTAGACACACTAAACAAAAGCGTCACACCACACAAAAACACACACGTCATGTATAGTATATACAATGTACTTATGCATGAAAAACTCAGGCATAGTACCTTTTTAGGTAAATCCCATTATGGGGTTCACCTAAAGATATCTCGTCGTAGTATGCTAGTTTGTAGGCTCCCTTCTCTAGAACACGCTTTACTATGTAGGGTCAATGCCACATGGACTCGAACTTTTCTGCCCCCAGCTTATCGTGTCTTTGGTTGTATGTGAGGACCAAATCACCCTCGCTATAAACGCGAGGTTCTACCAATTTTTCATACTGCGCTTTGATGCGTTTCTTATGTGCCTCATTGGAAAGAGCGGCATCGTGGCGAGTCTCATCGAGTTTTTCTAGGTAGAGGAAGCGTTCTTCCTCAGCAGTAGTGTTAGGGATAAGTTCAACTACGAGTTTGAGGGACAGAATCTCGTACTCTATTGGCAGGACTTCCTCCAATCCATAAATTAATTGGAAGGGGGTAAATCCAGTGGCAGTCTTGACGGAAGCTCGATAATCCCATAGTGCGAAAAAGAGCATGTTGTGCTAGTTAGACTTGTGCGTACCCACCATGCATTGGATCATGGTTTTCAAGACCTTGTTAATGGCCTCTACTTGTCCGTTGGACTGTGGGTAGTAAGGTGTTGAGTTTTCATGGCGAAAACCCAATCTAGTGCTCAATTCGTCAACCATGTGGTTCTGAAAGTGAGAACCATGGTCGGTAACTATAGCTTGAGGAACTCCGAATTGTGCTATAACATGATTGAACATGAAGAGTGCGACGATTTTTCCGTCATCCGTGTACGTAGGCATAGCCTCGGCCCACTTTGTAAGGTAATCCACGACTACTATGACGTAACCATGCCCCCCGGCCGAGGTAGGATTACAATGCATGAGGTCAATGCCCCATTTAGCGAAGGGGCCAATGACAATAATCGGGTGTAACGGGGCTGGGTGGGTGTGCTTTTTCGTTTGAAAATGCTGTAATGGAGGACATTTTTTATGGCCTCAATACAATCTTTAAAGATGGACGGCCAATAATATCCCGCACGAAGTATCTTCTGGGCTGTAGCCATCCGAGAGAGATGACCGCCACACGCCCCAGCGTGACAGTCATTTAAGACGTGTTTAGCCTCCTCATGAGTGAGACAACGTCAAAGAATAGAATCAATACCACGACGGTACAAGGTATCATTGATGATCAGGTAATACTTTGCATGGTGGCGTATTCGACGATGGTCGTCACAAGATAATTGGGGGATGAAACGTTGGTTCTGAAGATATAAAGTAATATCTCCATACCACGGATCAGACGTGCTGATGAGGAACAATGATTCATCTGGAAGAGAATCATTGGGCTCAAATTTGACATCAGTATGGGGAAGTTCACAGATAAGCTCAGCAAACACCAAAGAATTTTTAGACTTAGCCTTTTCGAATAGGAGATCGAATTCCTGCAGTATCATGATCCAGTGTGAATACTTGCCCCCAAGTACCTGATGTGTAAGAACATGGTACATGGGATTCGAATCGACGATGATGGTGGTGGTGCAGAGCAATATGTAATGTCAGAACTTTTGGACGGCAATAACTGCCGCGAGAGCGAGCTTCTCAACATGTGAGTAACGAGTTTCAGTGTCAATAAGACCCTTACTTAAGTAATATATCACATGTTCCTAGGCGTTGATGTCTTCTTGTACCAAGACCATGCGATCATGGTAGCAGAAGCGGCAAGATAAAGGATATAGTCCTTGTAATAATTGGGCGGTTGGAGCACAGGGGCATGCGTAATAGCACGTTTGAGAGTATCGAAGGATTGTTGCGCTTGATCATCCCAAATGAATGGGACGTCCTTCTTGAGTAGTCTCATGTAACCCTCACTACAACAAAATACCCTTTTGGGGGCAGTTTTGGCTTGCAGCGGTTTTGCTAACCCCCCCCCCCCCCCCAAGTTTTTTTAGGTCTTTGGGGGCGGTTCTTCAAAACCCCCCTCAAAAGTCCCAAAAATTGGACTTTTGGGGGCGGTTTTTAAACAACCCCCCTTAAAATTCCAATTGTCAAGATTTTTGGGGGCGATTTTGTAAACCCCCCCCCAAAGTCCAATTCTTAATACTTTTGGGGGCGGTTGTTTACCCCCCCCCGAAAGTCCAATTTTCAATACTTTTGGGGGCGGTTGTGGAAATCCCCCCCAAAAGATTTTACCCCCTAAAAGTGGCTTGCAACAGTCTTGCTAAACCCCTGCCCAAAACGTTTTTTTTAAAGGTATTTGGTGGCGGTCCTTAAAACCCCCCTCAAAAGTCCTTAGAATTTGACTTTTGGGGACGGTCCTTAAAAACCCCCCTCAAAAGTCCTTAGGATTTAACTTTTGGGGGCAGTTTTTAACCCCCCCCCCCCCAAAAGTCCAAAAGTCCAACAGGACTTTTGGGGGGGGGGGTTTGGAAAGACCCCCCCAAAAGTCTTGTCCGACTCTTGGACTTTTGGACTTTTGGGGGGGGGGGTTTGGAGATCCACACTCTTGGAATATTTTTATCATCATCCTATGAGCTGTGGCCGACATTTCCCTAAGGACAATTAGGCATATTTTACCATACTTGGACAATTTTTGATCTTCTCCTAGGCTTGGTCTAATTTCCCTAAACCACTGTTTTGGCAGGTCCATAAATTCTTCTTCAGGGTGATCTCTTTGGACAAACTGATACCATGCTTAAGTAGACAAAACAATAGCCTACAATATCCCCATGTGCTATGGGCATTTTCTTCAACACACAATTTGTGCCAGGTATCCTCTTAAGGCTACTTGGACCCCATGCTGGGGTTCAAAATTGTTTTTTTGGGGATAGAGTCTAATAATGCTGTCGAACTAGAATGTCTTCACCAAGGAATACTGCTCGCATGTCAAAAAATATGGACCCCTCTAATTGTGGAAGGTGATTCCAAGATCATTCTCCACATGGCTGCTGAGATGCACCGTGGCAAATCAAGCTCCAAAGTGGCATCGTCGTGGCGGTTGGAAGGTAAACTAGAGGCTCTATCTTCCTTGTTCTGCAGGGCCTAGCGCTTTCCTTCTCCCACATAAATCTCAATGGCAATAAATTAGCTTATCTGCTGGCCAACCATGGGAGCAGTGTTCACATGGCCACATGTGCTTATACGTGGGACAATTTGATAGAAGTAGTTTTTCGGGATAGCTGCAGAGTTATCCAGGACCAAGATATGATGGTTTTTCGTGCGAGAAGACATCATGCTGATGATAATCTCTTGCCTTTTTCCTTTTTCAATTGTCTGCATATTGCCTTTTGGAGTGGTCTGCATCGACCTTTAATAGCTCGGAGAGGGATTGTCTTTTCATCCTCCTTTGTAGTTCTCGATCACTCTTTTCAGAGTAGTGGTCAGCATCGGCCTTTAATAGCTGAGAGAGGGATTGTCTTTTCAGAGCTTGGATGGGGAAATGACAGAAGAAAATTGGAGCAAGCATCACTTGCTGTACCTCCTTTAGTTATTAAGATGTACCCGGTTCATCATAACAGTCGGTGGCAGGCGAGAATATATGGAGGCTCAAGGTGGCAACCGTGATCGTCATTGCTGGTTTTCTGCATGCATGTAAGTTTTGGTAATCTGATTGATTATGGAACAAGAATCTGGTGAGTGGATTAAGGAGCCGGAAGATACTAACTGTCATCCTGAGGTTGGAGATAATTCCAATCGCAATAGGAAGAGAGGGCATGGGGATTCTCCGGGGGAGCCGGGTGGTGGTCTATTTCGTGCCTATCAGCGGGCATGTAGGGAGGCAAATTCCTTCGCTCTTAAAATCCCCTTGGAAATCCAGAGGGACATCAATGACTGTGAACAACAATGGTGGGCTCGTCTGAGTAGGGAAACCCTGGTGGGGGAGCATAAGCAGTTGGAGAATTGGATCATGGATCCTAGAAACACGGCTGGGTGCGCTAGTCTTTATGAGCGCACTGTTGCCTTGTTTTGGATGATGAAAAACTTGGTTGGCTATTCCATTCGTGATAGGCATCCTCTCAGAGATGACAATGCGCAGCTTCTCTTTGAAGAGTCTCGTGCGATTCACCAGAAGCTAGATTTCCTTCTGTCTGCCATGGCACTTCAACCTCCTCCGTGTGCTGCTTCTTCTTCCAGCTTTCGCCATCCGGGGAGTTCTCCAGAAGCTCCTTATATAGTTCGTTGATGTTTGGGTGGGTGTCTATTTTGTCAGTTACTGGTCTGGTTTATTTGGGGGGTCTGGGGCTAGCTGGTTTAGAATTTATCTTATGTATGAGTTGTTATGAAGCATTATGCTCTTTGGCCTGCTAGCCTATGGGAAGAAAGTATTTGGTTCTATTGTTTTTTGTCTATTCGGGTAGTAGTTTTGTTTATATGAATCAGGACGGTCAGACAGATAGAAGGTTCGTCTCGGTTATTGCGGCAATAGCCTTCAGATGTGCCACGAGGGAGTGTGTCAATGGGTAAAACCAAGTTGGTTTGTTTTGATGAACAATTCTAAGCTTCGGCCAGATTGCTCCTTTTAATATAATGCAAAATCTCCTTACTTCCAAAAAAAAAGGCTACTTGAAATGGTGTTTAGTATTCCCAAAGGATTATTCTTCCATATCACAGTCATAAATGTATTTTTGTGTTTTAAGTAACTGTAAGTACCGTCTATGCTTTTTAAAAGTTGATTTCTGATGAGGTAAGTGTTCAAGTAAAAGCTAATTTTTTTTGATAATGCATGATGCTAAGAATGTATCTGCTAATGTATACTTTAACCATTCCTTTGACAAAAAGACATACTTTAACCATTCCTTTGAATTTGTCATAGGACTCTTTGTAAAATTACTTAGGGTAATGTGATAAATTTGAATATTAGTTTAAATTGGATTGAAAACGACTCTCCATAATGAATTATGATGATATGAACATATAACTAAAAATGCAGGGTGGTATGAACACACATCCCTGCTTTGAAATGATCATATGAACATATAACTAAGAATGCATGGGTGATATGATTGACATTATAACATAGATCCCTATTCCTTTTGAAAGAAGGGTTCATTATTTACTCTCTTGGAGAATTATGTTATGATATGATTGTGAGTTTTTGCTGGATGAAAGTCGAGATTGCAGATGTATGTATTCTTCTTTTCACTGGTTGATTTCTGAGTGTCTATGTTGATTTAAAGTTTGAAACCTCTGTGTACGATCTCTGTAACTAAATGCGTCCTTGAAATGGTTTTTTCAGCAAGATTGGATGTCAGTCCAAATGCGTTTAAATGGCTTGCAATGCGCCTTCATGGTAGAAATGTTGAGTTAAAACGAAGTATGTTTCTGTATTTGAATCTTTCGAGAAATCCATTGATCAAAATCTGTATGTTATTATTGGTTGGGATAGAGCCGTGATTGCAGAACATTGCAATTATTGGTAATGAGTGAGTGAATTGATTAAGAGGACAGGCCGAATGCGTCCCCTGCATCTGTTAAATCATTATCAATTGAAGTTTACTGTTGAGGCCAAATCCTTTCATTTGAATTGCTTAACCAACAGATTCCTTAAAAACCAATCACGCTAGTAAGATTCAACAAAGACAATCTGATCTCATTGCAGTGCTGATTGCATTGAGGTAATGCATATTGCTGTGTGAATATATATATATATATATGATATAAGCCATATTTTCTAAAAAAAGTGAAAATTATTGACTTAAAAAGTGAAAATTGTTTTGTCATTGCATATAATGTAGATTAATCTTATTAATTGCATATAGTTGTCCTTCATTCATGTTCTCTAAAATAGTAAAAAAGTTGGACGAATTTTCCCATACTTAGCCAATTTCTTGTTTTTCACTAATTTGTCGTATCTCTCTAGAATGATTCATAATGCAACAATGATTTCAACTTCATGCCACATCATCATCTATGCTATGCAATGCCATGCGGGCATCACTTAGCCCCTTTACAACACTTAGCCATTTTTCCTTTGTCTTTAGTATGCAAAATAACATTTTTCTTCTATTTTGGTAGGTTGATATTTTCCTTATCTGATCACCATAAGAAAAACCAAGAGCATGGCTAGATAGCCATTTCAACAATGAATAGGACCATATGGAGAGTGTTGATGGAGAGCCCTGATACCGATGAGCAAAGAAATAATGAGTATTCAATGAGGAATTGGCGGAGTCGCAGTTGCCAAAAGTAGGAAAAATTGACAAATTTATGTGTTGCAGCTGCTCGAAATAGGAAGAATAGGCACTTTTGGAGGTGTCGCAGCTGCTTGAAATAGGAAAATTGGACAAATTTAGGTGTTGCAGCTACTTGAAATAGAAAAAATAGGCACTTTTGGAGGTGTCGCAACTGCTCGAAATAGGAAAAATAGACAACTATTGGAGAGCGCTGATACCGATGGAAAGCGTTGATGAAGAGTGCTGATACCGATGAGCAAAGAAATAATGAGTATTCAATGAGGAATTGGCGGAGTCACAGTTGCCAAAAGTAGGAAAAATGGACAAATTTAGGTGTTGCAGCTGCTCGAAATAGGAAAAATAGGCACTTTTGGAGGTGTCGCAGCTGCTCGAAATAGGAAAATTAGACAAATTTAGGTGTTGCAGCTGCTTGAAATAGGAAAAATAGGCACTTTTGGAGGTGTCGCAGCTGCTCGAAATAGGAAAAATAGACAACTGTTGGAGAGCGCTGATACCGATGGAGAGCGTTGATGGAGAGCACTGATACCGATGAGCAAAGAAATAATGAGTATTCAATGAGGAATTAGCGGAGTCGCAGTTGCCAAAAGTAGGAAAAATGGACAAATTTAGGTGTTGCAGCTGTTCGAAATAGGAAAAATAGGCACTTTTGGAGGTGTCGCAGTTGCTCGAAATAGGAAAATTGGACAAATTTAGGTGTTGTAGCTACTTGAAATAGAAAAAATAGGCACTTTTGGAGGTGTCGCAGTTGCTCGAAATAAGAAAAATGGACAAATTTAGGTGTTGCAGCTGCTTGAAATAGGAAAAATAGGCACTTTTGGAGGTGTTGCAGCTGCGGTAAAGAGAAATAAGCCATAATTAGTGGTGTTGCAGCTGCGCGAAATGGGAAAGATAGGCGATTTTGATGGAGCCGCTTGGGAAGATATCTGCTTAGATTAGGGTGAATGGAAGGATCTGACTTACCCCATAGAAAAACTATTCTCCTAATGAAAATCTGTAAATGGGAGGGCTTGGGTTTTTTCTGTAAATGTCTGTTTTTGGCAATAGAAGGATAAACTAATTTACAAAAAAAAATAAGTTAATGAAAATATGATAGACAGACTACTCATTCCACATATTCACAACACAACATCTCATTTCACATGCAATGAATATTATATAATACTGATGTATTACAAAATTAGAAATTGTGCCCATGCCATATAATGGCAACTTGTGGCCAAAGTTTTAATTAAATGTAAAGATTAATCCCGAACTACAAAAAATTTATAAACTATGTCTTGATCTAAGTATAAATATTCAATAGATCAACTATTCTCAATTGATACAACATAACTGAAATCACTAGTCACACAGTATAACCACTAGTTACATAGTTCAATGTCATCCTTATGCCAAGGAATGAAGCTCAACAAAGCATCTGCTAGATTACTTAATGCGCTACTGGGACGTGGTAGAGCTATATTTTCAAATAGAGGATCTAAAATTTCTATCGGATTCACAATATAATAGCCTTTTCCAATAGGGACATAGTGTACCATTGCATTTGGGTCAGTCTTATGTATTGTCGCCCTTACAACTTTAACCCTTGAGTTTAATGCAATGAGAAAGCATTTCTTTCCTTGCAGCCCCAATTGGGAAGTTGGTGTCAACTCATTAGCATTATCTTGACCCTGCAAATAAATGAGACAAAGTAAGATGCATGGAAATAAGAATTTAAACATTGATGATCCTAGATTAAATAATTACAATCTTACCTGAATTGGTGTTTTCATTTTGTCAATTTACAGTTTTGATGGAACCATTGGTGTTTTCTGTACAAAATGTTGGTCATATTTTGATGCACGACTCTGCACCCAATAGACAATGATTTATAATAGATTGATAAAATAAAATAAAATTGAACTAAATTACTAAATTTATCAATACTTACTAGGGAATATGATGGAGTATGCATTGAAGTTAATTTCGTTTGTATTAGTCCGTTCATAGGGGTTGTTATGTCCCCTGTATTACTCTGTTGAGGCAACAAAATGTAATATATATATATATATTCAAAAGATAAAAATAAAATATTATTTTAAATAATAATTAAACAACTAACCTCCACCACAGGCGTGATTTCAGCATGAGCATTTTGTACAGTAGGACACTGTTTATATGAGCAATCAGATATTAGAAATCAGATCATTAGTGTGAAAATATGTGTATTGAGACAAGAGTAAAGAATTGGACACTAACACTTTCTTTGTTGACCACATGTCCTCTCTCCATATCTTCTACTCTTTTCAGTAGTTCGGTTATTGTTGTTTTCAAAGATGTGATTTCTTGTGTTTTTTCTTTCACTGTAGCTTGGCTTACAACTAGTGCCTCCTTGTATGGACTTTTGCCAAACAAGTTAGTTGGCGTAACTCCTAATCCAACTCCGTGACATCGTCCTCTTGCATCAACCCCTAGTACCTTGGCAAGGGCATCATCCCTAACTGCAAAGTCTTGAGATGCAACTTCTACTTGTGCTTGTTCAATTTTTTGCTAACATTGACATACAATTAAATCAGATCATAGAAGAAAACATTTCCAACATGTAAAATGAAATTTTAATCAATATCTAAATTAAAGGGTTGAGAACATACTATTGTTTCTCCTACAGCTAGTGTGATTGGAGTGCCATCCTTCTTTTGATGGCACTTCTTCCATAAGTCTGCCCTAGTAATGCTTGTAGTTGTATCACCAGAGGCTATAGAGTTTTTCTAGTTGCGACAAGTAAAATAGTATGGTTAAGTTGTGACAATACAATGAAACTAAAATATGCTAATATTTCTCATATCGGATAAAATATCATCACAATTGTTTACCATATCATCTTCAACCCGTTGATAACCTCGACATCCAGAGGTGTGCAAGTCCCTCTCCTTTTCTCTATTTTCCTTGTTTTTTTCTCCTTATATCCTGGAAATCAATTGAAAATAACATATATAAGTCAACATTACAAGCAAATGGACATTCTAAAAAACTTGATTATATAACATGTGAAATTTTTCCTTACCAGGAATTCAGTTGTCGCTCGTGATAGGACGAATTCTCTCCACACTGTCTCACTTATCCTAATTGGAGGAACATTTTTTAATCTTTCCTCTGTTGACTCATAAGGGTCACATTATTTTTTGGTCAATCGATATCTATGACTGTTTTACTTATGGCCAATGGATTTCATACAATATTCTTTAAGGATCGGGGGGATTATGAATTTTGCGTGCAACATACAAGAATTGCATTTTTAGATGTCATACATGGTTTGAAAATAAACTTCGAAATCATCCAAAAATATAAATGTTGAAAACAAATACACGTAATCTCTAATACTCACATTAATAATGTTCCACAAGTCCTCCTTTAATTGATTTGAAACCTTCCTCTAATCAGAATAATTGATTGGAACCATTTCCCTTGCGAGCACACCTAGTAATGAAGATAGCTTCATGGAGTTTGGACCAATTGGTTGGTTCCTTTCATTGATATGAATTTCGATGTTTTCCTCCAAGTTATTGATTTCTGCACATTTAGTTGCTCCTCGACCTTTCTTCTTGACTTTCTCTGTCGATGCTTGTGTAGAGGGATCTTCACCTTGTATACTAATATCTTGTTGGCATTGTTCTTTGTGAGCAACTTCTATAAAAGAAGGGCACTTAAAGGTGTTATAGATTTCTAAGTCATAAAATTTTATTTATGAAGAACTACAAAATTATCCATTAATGAGCTTACCTTGTTCTTCATGTTGCTTCGTCCCTTTTTGTGTCGAGGGATATTCGCCTTCTACACTGTTATCCATATGGCATGGTTTTTTGTGAACATCTTCTATAAAAGAAGGGCACGTAAAGGTGTTATGGATTTCTTAATCATAAGATTTATACTTATAAAGAACTAGAAAAATTTGAATTAATGGGCTTACCTTGTTCATGTTGCTCCTCCTCCTAAAAAGATGAAAATGTATCTTTGTCATTTCCTTCTTTGTTAGGACTAGTAGAGTCACTCAAAGGCATAGAAGGTGTAATCTTCTTCGCTATTGTTTGTATTTTCCTCTTCTTTGTAATTGTAGCCAAGAATGTTATTAAACATATGCCTAACATCATCATACAATAAAAATAAGCATTATACTGCATAAGGAAATACATTGTTCTATTTCTAAATATTTACGTTCTGAGATGCATGTCCCTTTCTTTCCCATTTGATCGTTTTGACCCGTTCTTTTTGAAAATTTCATAATCAAATTTTTTTGATTTCATGTCATAATCTGCTTTCTCTGTTTTTTTTTAAATGATTAGAGTATTGATTAGCCATAGCCTATTAGATTGTTATTAAAGTACAAAGTAATATATTCTAACAATTTAAATTAAATAAAAGTAGTATTCCCATTTGCTGTGGTGGGGAATTTTGTTTTTTGCAAAGAGCTCATAGATGTAACCTCTTGGGTGGCTCAACCACAATTTTATTAATATAAAACCTACTCGTTTCTAGTAAAAAAAAACAATTTAAATTAAATAAAAATAATGATATACTTCAATCACAAAAAATCACTTACCTCCATGTCTCCACTTGTACAAAGTCTGCATAACCAAAAAAATAAAGTCTATCATCACTCAATTGCTAATTGAAAGTTGTTTAAACAAGTTTCAAAAGTAAAAGGGATGACTATCTGCTAAGAGGAACATATGTCATAACTTGAGAGAGAGAGAGGGTTAGGGTGTCGTAGGTTTAGGTTAGACACATACAATAGCCAACAAGATATCTCAGTCTCCAAGAGTGAAGACCCCTCAGCCTTAGAGGCTGCAAGCAGGACAAGGTTTACACAGGAAGCCCCAAAGATGAACAGGGTAACGGTCTTGCAGCAGTGGGAAAGTGCAGTCCAACTCTAGTGGTAAAAAAACAATCACAACCCAGCTAAATGAATGTCAAATAGTCCACGTCTCAGCTAGGAAGAGCCACCACAATCCACGACCAACACTAGAGGAAACCAAAATTTTTACAAAAATTTTAAAATTTTGTAGCAGAGGAACCAGTATTTTGATTTCTGTCAATAAAGAAACCACATAATGCATATTACACTTACTAAGCATATGATAAAATTTTGTACAAAATGCAACACAGAATGCGTATTACACTTAAAATTTTGTAGCAGAGGAACCACTATTTTGATTTTTGTCAATAAAGAAACCACTTAATGTTTTCATTTATTATGTTGTTTTTACGAAAGCATTGATAAAACACCTGCAATAACGCAGAACGCAGAACAAGAATGTAGTGAAACTAAAGTTACACCTCACGCAGTTCACCTCAATATATCCCAACAGCAAAGCTTCAGCTTTCGTGGTGTTGAATACCAGAATCAAAGCAAGTAAATGCTGGCCTGTGCAAAAAGAAAACGACGACCTTTCCCGACAAAACTATTCGCGGGAGATAAAATTATTATTAAATTTCGTTTTTTTATTATTATTAAATTTCGTTTTTTTTGTTTTTTTTTAGTAAATTTTTTGTTTTTGTTTTTTTTTGGTATAGATAGCAAAAACACCTGAGTTTTCTCCTAAGGTTTTCAATGAAAAGGGGAAAGACCTTGGTATTGAGAGTCATGTAGGTGGACCAAAGGAAGGAAGGAGGGAACCATAGAAATGCATCAAAATGAAAGGAAATATTAGCCTATTGTGGTCAATGACATGAAGTTAAATAATGTAATAAGCATGGTTTCTAAGGCATTGATTGTGAGGTTTATTTTTAGAAGGATGGGGACAATGAGTTTGTTTCAATAGATTCAAGTCCACCTATACTAACTAGGACCCTTTGGATGTATTGACTTGTAATGTAAACATTGTGCATATGTGATGTACGATTAATCCTAGCGTGGAGCTCAAGGCCAAGGCCCCGCTAGTGAATTCTCAGCCTTGAAGGGATGATATTTTATGTTGTGCCATCCATGTGCTAGTAAGCCATGGAAATTGTAAAAACATGTAGATGATTATAATGCAAATAAAAATACCAAGGGGTTGGCTATGGATGCAACTAAATGAGGGAGCTATGTGTATCCACTAGGAAGAGGTGACTAGGGGGTTTTGCGATTGGACCCTAGCTGGCTGCCATTACTCATCTTGAGAACCCCTTTGGCTATTCTAGTCGTCATTTAATTCTGTTGTAAGGAAGTGGGTGAGAAATTCAGTCCATGAGAGTGATGGAGTATGGGTAGCCCTGAAATTCGTAAGGCAGGGTATGGGATCGGTGTGCTCGATCCATAAGCCACTCCATCTCATGGGAATTATGTGTTATGAATGTTTAATTGTTCATGTTTCATTCAGCTGTGCTTATTTGAGTATGCATATGCATCCATGTGTTTTTATGAATTTGTTCAATGATGAATAGGGCCAAGTCTTGTTGAGGCCCAGGAGGTTCAGAATGTTCGGTCATGACTTTGGGGGAGAAATAGAAACCCTTTTTGTGTTCATGTTCCCTCTGTGGGTTAGATGAAGGGAGGAGACATGGCAGAGTGGATTAGAGCTCTTTACAGAGTGGTAAAGAGGTATGGATGAGGATTGGGGAAACACCTTGGTTGGAAGAAGGAAAATTCAGAGTTCTCAGGTTTGGAAGAAGATCATACACTTGCATCGGGATCTCCGAGAGCTTTCCAATATATGATACCGATTTTTCCAAAAATGGACTTAGGATGAGAAAGTTATCAGGCTGAGAAGTTGGCATTAACAGTGGTATATGGTCGACTTCTGACTTTCCGAACCCGCAGTGCAGATTGCGGATCGCGGAAGTTGGAGGCGCGATTCGGCGAAGCAGAGACCTTTGGAGTTCCGACTTCCGACTCCCATGTCGTGGATTATAGAAGTCAGAGGCGTGATTTGGCGAAGTAGAGAATTGGGTGTTCCAACTTTCCTACTCCCACATCGCGGATTGTGGAATGCGAAATTCAGAGGCATATTTGTTCAACGTCGTGTATTTGTCGTTCCGATTTTACGACTCCCGCATCGTGGATTGTAGTAGTCAAAGGTGTGATTCTTGAAGTGGCACGTTGGGGTGCTAACTTCTGACTCCGACATGCAGATTGCGGGCCAAGCTATTGCGGCTGTGCAAAAGTGCATAGTTTGGAAGAATTTTTTTTAGCAAGTTGTATTCTAAGGAGCTCCCCCATCACCTCTAAAGGGCACTGAGGGGGTCGGGGACGTTACAGATATCCTATAACAGTGATGTGTGTTTCTTTAAAATACTGTTCATGGATTTGGATACCTCAAAGAATATTCCTTTAGGGAATAAGGCATGTGATTCCTTCCTTAATTATGTATAGAGCCTCAAGACCCCTAACTACTATTCAAAACCATCTAATGACATAGACATCCCTACTCAAACACTAAAGATACTCTCAAGAATCCATGTGTGTTTGTTCAAGTTGTTCTTCTTGGCCATGGATTCTCAAAAGGTAATTTTTTAATTAAGGCCCAATTTTTCTTGCTCAAACATGTATAGGGAACCCAATATTTATACCAGTTTCTCAAAAAATTCTAATGGCATTAATATCCCCACTTATGTGAATAATATGATCTTGGGAGATCATGTGTGGTGATTGTAGGAATTGTGCTTAGCCAAAGATGCCTGGAATTTCCTTTAGGACCTAAGTCACACTCTTTTTTCCCCAACCATATCCATGGTGTTGGAACCTATAATTAGTCTTAAAATTCTCACCGTGCCACAAAAACCCCACACATAGGCCAAAGATACTGTGGAAAGGTCTATTGTGGTTGTTAAACATATCATTCTTGGCTATATATACCTAGAATAAGCATGGCTTCTAAGGCATTGATTGTGAGGTTTATTTGTATAAGGATGGGGACAGTGAGTTTGTTTCAATGGATTCAAGTGCATGACTAGTAATAAATTTTAGCACATAAGGGATGTCATTTTCATCTGAGGTTAGATGTTGAGGTTACATCCAAACATAGTATTGTTTATAATCGGTATCTACTGCATTTATACCTAGGTGGATTTACCGATTACTTGATCAAATTACTTATATATCATTCAAGGTCCCATGCCAATAAGTAAGGATACCATAAGGATAACATAATTGTACTAAATTAGTCTATTTCCATAGACTCTCTTATGATTCTACACAAGATATTTCCTCTTTATGCTATTAATTGTAACTACTGGAATGATATGACTCATTATTGTTTCTTGCAGCCTTATAACAAAGAGATCTATCATATGAATTCAAACAATTATGATTCATTATGATCTCTCTTATTATGGAAATCATATGAGCCAAAATTTGACTGGTGGTATGCCTTACAAATCTACTTTCTTAATTGACATATCAATTAGGTAACTAGGGATATTAGAATAATGAGAAGAGATATACGGTTAAGGTTAAGGTCCTACTTGGAGAAAACCTAAAAGAACCTATACAAATCAATACATTTGTTAAGGTCCTACTTGGAGAAATCCTAAAAGAACCTATATAATCCTTTTAAATATTAAGAATTTTTATCATTACCTCTCCCAACCATATGAAATTCTTATAAAGATAAAAGGAATTTGAACCATTAACCTATGTTTTTTAGACCAGTATTATACCATTGAAACTATTCTCCTAATGAAAATATGATTGCTTGCTAAGATATCCCTCCAGTCAATTTTCCATGATGCCTACCTTACATCTACCACATATCATGCGATGCCAATCTATAGCCTCCACCTCATTTATGTATTTGCATTTTTCAATGAACCATTTTAGTGGTGGAAGTGTAATAATTTTTACAGATGTCTGCATGGCAATTTCTAGTTAGGTCACTGGAGAGTCAACGACAGGTGGCATATGAAATTATTGAACCAAGTGATCTCTAATAATGTTATGGCCATTGCACTGCACCTTTGAGTAATTTACTCACTCCCAAGTAATATTTCTTGAGCTCTAAAGGAAATGAAGTCTCCCATACCTTCCAAGCCATTAAATGAGGAGACCGAAGCCAATTCTAACTCCTAAAAATGCATTGATATGTTAAAATGGTGGTGACAACTTTAACATCTTGATCTCCTCTCATACTAACAACATATATTAGTTAGTCTAAAGGTTGGGATATCTCCACATTAGAAACATATTTATGTTTAACCCATAGAGCCTCCCTACGATGTAAGTTATAAATATCCTTGACAAGTAATAGAATAAAAGCTAGAAACGATTATGCAATAAGTAAAATAAGAATATTATAAGAAACTAGCACCCCCTAGCGCCATCCCCACATCATATTCTATAATAAGGTTTAGCCCAAGGGGGTATTCATGTGGGTCTAACAAGTGACAATATTATATTATACCTAGGATTATAGGCTCATGCCGTGGTTATACATACAACAAATTTTCAGGCCCATCTAGATATAAGATGCTAAAGATTGATGCATATTCGCTTTTTCGTCTTTTTTGGTTTTTATGTTTTTGAAAAAAAAGGAGTAACAAAGGGGCCGATTTCATCCTGTGGAGGCCGTATTCTTCATTTGTCGGCTGAGTTTGGACTGCGTGGGCCGTGACATCGTCTGGAGAGGACACAATCTTGTTTGTGAGGACGATTTACTTTCTATTGGGCGCATATCCTTACAACTCCACATCTACAGTGATCCCCACGCTTCATCTGGGACAATATCAAGGGTTGTTACAGCAAAAAATGGAGCTGCAATCCATATTGACACCTACAGGAATCTACTACAATGTTGTTGGGTACTCTCATTATAGTCTTCCTTCTTGTTACGACTGTGCATAATGTTTCTGGGAGTTTGAGAAGAAGACAATTTGGGTTGTTTTGAGGAGCTGGCATACACCAAAGAAAAATCGAGACACCAAAGAAGGCCATCTCACTTCCATAAATCATTGTGCACGTCCAGGAAGCTACAGGTTAGAGTTAAAGTAATTTCAGATTTGTTTGTCCACCTTAGAACTGCTGTTACAGTCATTGTAAACTCAAAGTTATATGAATATGATATTTAGGGTTTATTTTCCTTGTTATTTATGCAAAGATATCTCTATTGCATTTACTGTTCACTGTTAGCGCTACGAAAATCAAGATCTGAAAACCCTTGATACCCGAAACATACTCTTTCTGCACTGTCTAACTTTCTTCCGCAGCGGAATTCTTTTCGAAAAGCGGGAATAGAGTTTCCACAAAACGATTCTTCCCCGCCATCGATCTCGATCGTTGATCTATCAATTTCGCTGCAAGCCTGAGTGTTCATACAACGTAATTTTTCACACAGCGAAATGGATTTCTGATCGTTCGATCAGTGTCCTCACCAAATCAACGGTGGATTCCAAAATTTATTGAGCGCATTCCATAGAATATGGCGCACATGAAAAGTGTTTCAAGGCTTGCAACTTCTCACGACGATATCACTAGTCCAATAAAGGGTAGCAACCCACGTACTAGACCTCACATACTGCCATCCATACTAACAGATCACAACCAACACATTTACACACCCTCATGACACCCTTAGTAACCCACATTAGGTTGCCAACACATTTACACACCCTCACGACACCCTTAGTAACCCACATTAGGTCGTGGTACCTTCATAACAGTCCTCAAGGCACTTTCAGCCAGTCACCATAGTCCTAGCAGGCTTAAGACATGTCACAACAGCCCTTAAGAGGCTCAAGACAGGTCATGGGTTTCTCTAGAAAGCATTAGCAAAATTTACACATATGAAATTGATGCAAACAAGAAACACAAACTGAATATGAACACTGTGATGAATCTCAGAAACTAAAAAAAAAACTTTTCATTCACACTTCCAAGAAAGTTTACAAAGCTACAGTCCAAGCACAAAGGCGTAAAAAATGAAAGTCGAATCCTTCCTCGTCCGTAGAGGTGACATTTACCCCCGAGACGTCTCTCGAAACATGGCATCAAAATCAGTTACATTGTGGGAATCAAACCCGAAAGTAAGTCCTAAATCCTAACAAACTCTGACGTGGCAAATGCGCTGTGCCCACAAAACATTTTGGGAAGGCACGCTGTGCTACACGTGACCAATCAAAAAGGGAAATCTCGACATCTGGGGCTTTCTGGCTCGCTTGATGAAAATGACAACTCTGAGCATATTTTTAACAAACTACGACTGACTCAGCTGCTGGCGGGCCTTACAGGCTGATGATTGCTCAGTCTATGTATATCTTGCCATTGCTGATCTGTAGGGGTGGCCATCTCAAATAGCTCCTTTAGGAGAACATCCAGGTCAATCAGGGGGCTGTGGCCAATAGCACGGAGATTTGATTTGATAGTCCTGAATTGAGATAGCAGCTCAAAGTCCTCGCTGAGTTTATCGATGATTACCTCTCCCTTTAGCCCACCATTCATACCCTCAAACTTTGCATGGTTTACTCTTGCCTGGTTCAGCAGTTCGACATATTTGCTTCGAGGGATCAACTTCCCCTTTGGACCCCAAAAATCAGGCAACCCTTTCTGAAACAGGGGATGGAACAATTTGTTGAAATTTTCTACCCCTTGTTGAATAATGTTAATCCTAGTAAGTGCATTCTACAACATGTTGTGATTTGTGGTCATCCTCCTTGCTGCCACCAGAATTGATATCCTGTCATTAATCCCCAGGGTAATTAGTTCTTCCCCACAGGTTGAGCTCATAACAACAATCGCCTTCTGGGCCTCCTCCCTAGGCCTTTGTGCTAGACTTTCCTTGCTACCATAACAGCCTGTTTATGCTCATCGACCATGACCAAATGCTTTTCTAATGAGGGCATCTCCTTTATCACTGCATCCCAGAGCAAATGTTTAGCCCCTTGCAGGGGAATTCGACCTATGACCCTTTCCTCAAACCTGGCTACCTTCTCTTTGAGTGTCCTGATCTCTTCAGCATAGTCTTCAATTTCCTTAGTAGTGATCCTGTGCTGGATCTCTTGATTGGCCTCCTTTAATTGAGTGATTTCCAGTTCCTTCAGGGACATTTCAGACATATCTTTGATCGCCAGAGCAGTGGGTGATCTGTCCTCAGGGGTGCTATAGTCATTAAATTCATCAATTCTCTTCTGCATCTTTTGCTTCCCTTCTTCCCATGTGCGCTTGTCAGGCTCCAGTGTAGCAAGGTGACCTTTCAGATCCAAAACTTCATGCTGCAATGTCTCAATCTCCCCCTGTAATTGCACAGTCTGAGGAGGTAGCTGGATGTCTTTCATAGGTGTCTTGCTTTTCTTTTTGTAAGCATGTATCTTGGCCTGCGGCTTAGCTGGTAAAATAGGCTGCTCTGTTGCCGCTGGTTCCTCAGATGCAAGGGGCTGCTGTAAAGCGTTCTGTGCTGTTAGGTCTTGTTATAGGTCAAATTTGCACTTCTCCATCCATGCTCACATTATGTTGTTGATCACACAAAAGGACACCATGGATTGAAGAGCTAGGTTGACCTAAATGATATATGGACTGGAACTACCCCCTTCAGCTGAGAATTTCCCTGTTTACCTTGATCTTTTGACATGTGCATTACTCTTTAGGCATAAAACCAGCGCACATATGGTAGTATGCCCTACTTTACTCAAGGGAAACCGATGCACACCTCAGAAAAGTTGCAAGCGCTTGTTGTAAAACACCGAAGTTGCATACTGTGCGCTACTATGCCTTGAGGAAACTCGCACACATCTTAAGATGAAATCAAAAAATATATTAAGATTACGAATTGGGATTAGTTGAAGTTGGTTCTACAACTTACCCATCCTCCCAATTCAACCACCACTCGATTACAACTGCCTACCTTGTCCCATAAATACAAGGAGGATCCATGAGAGAGGGACCTAGAAAGAATGCTTTAAGGGTTGTTACGCTGGAGGAAAGTTCCAAGTCATTTTGAAGAACAGGAGCCCAGGACTCGTTTGCAGAAGCATCTTAATCGATCAAGTATACTTGTATTGATTCATGTTTCTTTGACAATAAAAATGTGGAAATACCCTTGCTGTCCCAAATCGAATGTCTATTGGATTGTATGTTCGTTCGGATTAGTATCTGATTGTTGTTGATGTTTGTTTGCTTTCAATATTCATCAATATTTATATAGTCAAGATACACTGAGGAAGGTTTCCTTTGTGTTGCAGGTTCATCATAGCGAAGGATCAAGTGGGAAATCAAGTGAAAGCTAGGACCAGCCGTTGGTTAAAGGTACATCTTTCTATATCTCGATCTCTTTCATTTGTAGGAAGTAAATGCAATATAATGAATTTATTTACCTGTCAACCCTGCCCAAGTTGGTAGTGTCTCTCCTCACTATAAGGTTTAAATCCTGAACAACAGACTGGCGTCTCCGCTGGGGAGTAACCGATAGTTATTCTGCTCTAGGAGACCTAGTTTAGGGTTTCTTCCAGTCCCCTTTTTCAGTTTTGATTCTCTGAGAGGATTTATAGGTCTTTGTTACCTATTCCTTACTGCTTGATTCATCTCAATCCATTGCTACAAAGTCTGTTTCTTCCCTTCTGAGGCATGTGAGCTGGTTTACCCTAGTAATAGTAGCACATACCACCTGATGAACGCTGCTTTATACACTGCACAATAGCGCATATGTCCTAGTGTGTGTTGGTTTCTGCACTGCACATTAGTGTATTTTCCTGTAGTGTCCAGTTTTCTGTTAGGGTTTGATTTCCAGTAGTTTGGTTTCATTTCCAGCCTGTTGCTTTGCCTCCTTGACTGACCCCTGAGACTTCCATGTATCTTTTGAGTCTTATTGGCCTCTCTTGAGTCTTTTAGTTTGTGTTTGCTTGCTTGAGTACTTGTTTAAGTGTCTTTACTGCTTTCTAGCCCCTTTTTGAAGTTCGTGCACTATTCTCTTTTGGACATAGCTGCATACTTTTACCCTAGTTGCTTGTTGCAGTTGTACAGACCTGCATTTAACATTTGTTGTCTGTGGAAATGTTTGCACACTTTCACTGTGTCTTATCCTTCTCATTAGGGTTTGACCTCAAGTTTGAGTCCTTAGGGTTGCTTTCAAAAGGTTGCTTGGTTTAGATACTTTCTGATTGTCTTGTCAGTTCAGTCCAAGTGAGTTAAAGCCTCCCATTTTATCTTTCTTTTGAGTCCGTGTGTTAGTAAGGTCATTCTTCATTCACTCGCCTAATTTTTGCTTGGCTTAGTGTTTTCTTAGGGTTTTGATGCTTAGGAGCAACCTGTTTAGGTCTGCCTTTCCGTTACGAGCGTCTCTTTTCCCTGTTTCTTTTACACTTTGTTTCCAAGCCCAAAGTTTTTTCTTTGCAAAACAACTTGGTAGTTTGAGTCTTCTTCGAATCTTTTGATTCGTTTGTTTTGAGCCATTTAGGTGTTTGTCTTATGCACACTTTACATTTAGATCTTACTTGCTCTTGTACAAGTTCTCTTTCTTTTGCAATTATCAGAAAAGACAAAATTGTTTAAGTAGCTTAGTAGTAAGGTCTTTCATTATTTTAAAGTAGCATAGTTTGCTTTGAAATATTAAAAGAAAATACAAAAAGAAGTTTGATTTTAGGATTGCCTAGTTTTCGATTTTTGAAAGAATATAAACAGAAAAGAGAAAAAGTTTTGTGAATTTGAAAGCATTACTTTACATGCACTTTACTTTCATACAAACCATTCCACACACCGCACTACAACCCTTGAGTAACAAGTAGCCCTTAAAAAGAAACATTAATAAAATTTATTAGCAACATTTTTTTTTTTAGGTATACACATCATCAACTAGCTTAGGCTAGAGTTTCAGACTTAAATCACCTTAAACGATCCGAAACTGGCTTCATTACTCAACAATCGTAGTACGACTTTCTATTAGGTAAATCCATCTCTATCAAATAGTCTTGGTATGCTCTACTCAAACCAGAGTTAAGCACGAGGCCGTGGGAGATTGGAATTGTTGAGGATATCCCCTCACTTTCCTCTCAACCATAAACTAGAGTTGACTCATGTACGGGGGTCCTTTCGGACTTCAGGCTTTGCTACCTTGCCCATGCGTTTCGACTAGGCTGACGACTGTCCCCCCAGTTTATTTTGTATTGTTGGTATCCTTAGTATCAGACCTTTAAGGCTCTACACAAGTAGAGTGGATGGTTATTCCCACTTCACCTCGGACAGACGTGGAAGGTAACCCTTTGGTAGTAATCCCGGGAGGGTGGTTTGGTGATTCAAACGCTTGCACCCAGAGAACCTCCGGAGGATGCCACGTAACTGACCATCGATACTCTGTTAGTCTATTCTGGGCCCTAATCATCCTAGACTTGCTTCCGAGAGTATTTGCCATTGTTTGCCTGGTTTGATTACTTACGAAATTTTTTAGTGGTATGATGTTTGCTCCTTAGTTGTAGTGGCCACTAGGTTTTTTACTTAATCTGCTTTTTGTAGTTGTGGAGGACCAACATCTTCGTCGGTCACGGAGGTTGCAAAACCTTCCCCCACTCATAGTGGAGCCTCCACCACCATCGCGACAACGAAGGAATAATTCCCATGGTTCTTTTGAACTTATGGGCGACATAGAGGTTCTTGGTGAACTGCAACCCAGAACCCTGGATCGACAAATCTTTGATACCGTCGAGGTTGAGGACCTAACTTCTAGAGAGTTCAGTACTCCTTTTAACCCTCCTCTCACTGGACCTAACGATCCGCTTCTGGTACCTGTAGGTTTTCAACAACCTGAGTATAGTGCTTACTTGTTTACACCGGGTTGTACTATGACTAACCCAGGCGACGAGCAGGGAGTTCCTCAAACTCCCACAACTTCTATGGCTACAAGGATTGTTAATCCTTCTTTCAAAAACACTGCTACCTCGAGTTCATTGCAGACTGCTTCTGCTTCAACTCCGTCCTTTAGTTTCAATGCTGGCACTCTAGGCATGCCAAGCTCATTAGCTTCGACATCTGCCTCAGTTTCCACCCCCACTTTTGGACCAAATAATGTCCCTTTGTCAGGGATACCTGCAGTGAATTTCACTCAGTCTTCTGCTACACAACAGTTTCAAGGTGTAACACAAACCATTGCTTCCACTTTCATTGTAGGATCGATTCCCTTTATAATTATGCCAGTCATGGGTACCATGACTGTGCCATTAACTACAACCACACTTGGTTTCAACCCCTACGCAGGTTACAATGTGAATCCATTGAATATACCCGTGGGGAGTATGCCCTTCTCTTTGTTTTCTGGAGGAGGGGGAATATGTTTAACCAATAGTATGGCGGGGCTAACACCCAGCCACAATGGACAAACACACAGGGTTTTAATCTGATTTCTTTCGGGTGGAGCAATTTCAATCCTTTCATTTCACAACCGATGGTTGGGGGCAACCACAACCAACAGTACATGAACCAGGAAATGGGTGGTTCCCAATACCAAGTTCTTGTCTATCAGATGCCATCGGATCAACCCCGTTTACCTTTTCTTGCAACTTTGAACTTGCCAAATGTTTCAAAACTCACGAAGGACCCCGTGCATCATGACTCTACATGGCCACCCATTCCCACTAAGTTGCCCTCAGACATACCAAAGTTTGAAGGTAAGACTGGTGAGGACCCCGATAACCATGTTACGACATTTCATCTCTGGTGCTCCTCAAATTCGTTGAAAGATGATTCCATAAGGTTAAGGCCCTTCCAAAGGACCTTGAAAAGTGTCACAACTAAGTGGTATATTGAATTGCCTACAGCTGCCTATGGCACCTTTCGGGATCTCGCTATTGTTTTCTTAAACCACTTTCAACTTCCCGTCCGGTATGATGCCGGCACAGACCTTTTGTTGACCTTTCGACAGAACAAAGCCACTCATCTATCTTATCATATTCAGGAGTGGTGAAGGCGAAAGAGGCTCATCAAAGCTGACATTCCCCCAACGTTCTTATTAAAATGGTACCTTAAATATCTTCTTCCTTATATTTCTAAGGAAGTTGCCACTTCTGGGGTGTCCTCCGAAGAGGAAGCCATTTTGAGAACCCAGCAGCTGGACTTGGTCTATGCTCAGTCTGGGATTTTATATGAAATTATTCCTGATGCGCCGAGGTCTAATATAGACTTAGGTAAACCTAAACCTGGACCACATGCTGATGGCATTGTGGGTTCAGTAGATTCTGTAGCGTTTGATGCCTTAACAAAGCAGGTTCACGCCTTGTTAGTCAAACAGTCTGCTGTAGAAGCAACTTCTGTTGCATCCTCCCCTTCAACTACAAAATCTGTACTGTAGGTACAGACAAACCAAAAGGGCTCTCGAAAGCCCAAAAGAAAGGGCAAGAAAGGGGAGGGAAACCAACAAAATCCCAAAAACACGCAAAATGTCGAGGAGGGTAAAAAGGAAAAAAGGAAGGCTAAGTTCCCTTGTAAGCTATGTCAAGAGGACCACCTTACCCATCAATGCCCTCTAATGGAAGAAGCCCAGAAGCTGATCCGTGAGAAGAAACCATCTGTCTTAAAAGACCCTTTTCCTCATGGACAGAGTTCAGCTTCTGGCAGCTCTAGTGCTGGGGGCACCACTCGTGCCACCTCTGTTGACCAGTCTTTCATTAATATGGTTAATTCAGATGCTCTATTGCAAAATCGATTAAGGAATTATACCCTAGATCCGCAGTAGAAGGATGTTCTTGAACCCTCTACCCCTCTTCACATACTAGTGGAGACGCTGCCCAAGATACTGAAAGGTGTCTTCAAACGGGCTGTGCACAACCCCAACGCGCAGGCTGCCCCCAACTACAATTTTGTGGAGGATTTAGCCCAAACCTCCTGTGCCATGTCTACTTTGGACGTACTGCAAAGTTTCCCATTGCAATGCAGTGCAGTCCTTGCGGTGATTGGGAGTGTTGATTCATCCACCATGCTTACACGTTTTGATATGAAAGATATCAAGTACCGGTTGTCGTATCATGTCGCTCTCCAGATAGAGGTCATCCATGGTCCCATGACCATTCGACGAGCTGTTGTAGATGAGGGTGCATCAACGTGCGTAATGTTTATTTCTTGCTGGAAGGCTTTAGGTGAACCTGAGCTAGCCCCCTCTAATATGGTACTCACCGCCTTTGATGGAAGATCTTTCCGTACACACGGAGTCTTACCATGATTTGATGTTGAACTGGTGGGCAAACTAGTATCGGTAGAGGTTGAAGTTCTAGATGCTCCACTCGATTATAACTTGTTGTTGGGTAGGAGCTGGACATATGCCATGCAGGCAGTGCCGTCAGCTATTT
The DNA here is from genome assembly GCA_027924585.1 of Larix kaempferi. Lineage (NCBI taxonomy): Eukaryota > Viridiplantae > Streptophyta > Pinopsida > Pinales > Pinaceae > Larix > Larix kaempferi. The sequence goes on from BSBM01001218.1 coordinate 3,618,572, forward strand.
TCCGGATTATAATGTTCCCTCACAAAGGAAAGATCGTCACAGTCGATCAACTTTTGTTTTACAGAACACAACACCTATTAGAGTCAGTCATATCCTTGAACACAACACCTATTTGAGTCTATCATTTTAGTTGGGTTTTAGTTTTGGCCTTAGGGTGAACCTGATATCTGAGTTTTTACTCTCCTGGTTGGTTATTCTTCCAACCATATGGAGGGTCTGTTAATGTCTCCTACATAGCAGGCTTATATCACTTTCCCTTCATGTTGAAAACTGACTAAGTCACTTTGTGTCATGCTCAGTTTACCTTGACTTCATATGTCAGCCATCCTGGTGTCAGTTTGTTTTATCTTGTTACTTGTCATACTCCAAATCTTCTCATACCTTTGAGTGTTCCTCATGTTGGATGATGGAGGATGCCTTAAGGCCTCCCTTCCAACAGACTTCTTCCCACTGACTTCAACTCATTTTGCTCTGGGAATGAAGTTTAGAGTTTCAGTTAGTACCTTGGGGATTGCAGTCATTAGTGGCAGTTTCCCTCACTATTGAATTATGGGAATACATCAATGTTCTTTATTCGACAGGTTCCTCAGGTGTTTGACTTCAAGTCCACTTATTCACACTTGTTGGATCGTACTAGGTACCTTGGACCCCATTATCATTATCGATGGAAGTCCTCGCGTTTGTTAACGGTATACATAAATGACCGGTAATCAAACGATACCCCCCATGCTTGACCACAACTCACTTATTCACATGGTTAGGGTTTGTACCTTGGGTTGTTTGGATGAAGACCTTGGGATTTTGATAGCATCACCTTGTTTATGTTATCACCCAAGCTGCGCAAGACTGAGCCTCACTCATTTTGGCACTTCATGAGACATAGATCCAGCTTGTTGTTATGGCTATGATCTCTCTTTTTGACATGGATCCACACTTGTATTTCAGTGGCCATGCTCTATATATACATCTCCTAGTTATGTATCGGAGATCATGTTGTGTCATGCTACACATCTATATGATGTCAAGATTGTAATTGCTCATTGACCTTGATCGTTGTTTCAGGTACTTTTGTGACTTGGTTCTGCGGTTTCTTGCTCCTCCTTTGACTTGGACTTATAATGTATTTCGGCCATCGTTTCCCTCTGACCTAACATATTAGGGGGCATCTGTTATAGGTCAAATCTGCACTTCTCCGTGCATGATCACATTATGCTGTCGATCACACAAAAGGACACCATGGATTGAAGAGCTAGGTTGACCTAGATGATATACGGACTGGAACTACCCCCTTCAGCTGAGAATTTCCCTGTTTACCCTGATCATTTGACATGTGCACTACTCTTTGGGTAGAAAACCAGCGCACATCTGGTAGTATGCCCTACTTTACTCAAGGGAAACCAACGCACACCTTGGAAAAGTTGCAAGCGCTTGTTGTAAAACACTGAAGTTGCGTACTGTGCGCTACTATTCCTTAAGGAAACTCGCGCACATCTTAAGATGAAATCAAAAAATATTTTAAGATTACGAATTGGGATTAGTTGAAGTTGGTTCTGCAACTTCCCCAACCTCCCAATTCAACCACCTCTCGATTATAACTACCTACCTTGTCCCATAAATACAAGGAGGATCCATGAGAGAGGGACCTAGAAAGAATGCTTTAAGGGTTGTTACGCTGGAGGAAAGTACCAAGTCATTGTGAAGAGCAGGAGCCCATGACTCGGTTGCAGAAGCATCTTGATCGATCAAGTATACTTGTACTGATTCATGTTTCTTTGATGATAAAAAGGTGGAAATACCCTTGCTGTCCCAAATCGAATGTCTATTGGATTGTATGTATGTTCAGATTAGTATCTGATTGTTGTTGATGTTTGTTTGATTTCAATATTCATAAATATTTATATAGTCAAGATACGCTAAGGAAGGTTTCCTTTGTGTTGCAGGTTCATCATAGCGAAGGATCAAGTGGGAAATCAAGTGAAAGCTAGGCCAACCGTCGGTTAAAGGTACATCTTTTGATATCCCAATCTCTTTCATTTGTAGGAAGTAAATGCAATATAATGAATGTATTTACCTGTCAACCCCGCCCAAGTTGATAGTGTCTCTCCTCACTATGAGGTTTAAATCCTGAACAACAAGTCTGCCACTTGGTCATTCAGGAGTTTCACCTGCAGGTTCCAGGCCTTGTTTATTGCCTTTTCCTGCTTCAATTGGGTCTCTAGTTTAACCACCCTTTGTTGGGGCCCGATATGGGCTAACTCCTCCTTAGTCAGATCAACATAGATGAGATCGCTAACTCCCTTATGGAACACAATCTTATCTGGGATTGAGAACCCATCCATCTTGAACTCGACCTCTGAAACTCCTTCCTCATTAGTGATGGCTAGGTTCAGGGTTGTAAGATTCCTGGCAGTAGTGAAAGAGACTTTGCTACCTGATATCTTCCTTAGCTTCTTGGACTGATTCTGAGTCTCAGCCTTAGATTTATCTTTGAGCTGCCCATAGGTGGTCAACATTTTCTTTTCAGTATTAAATTTCCCTTCAACATCGGAGGCAAAAGAATACTTCTGATAATTGAGTAGAGACTCCTCACCCCCTTTCTTGATTGATTGTTTGGTTCACGGAGGATTTCTCTGTGAGTGTGTAGTGGCTGGCTTTACAACCACTAGTGGTTGGGTGATCACCATCTGATTTGAAACCTTTCCCCCAACAGGGTTTACTGAAACAAGCTCCTCCTCTATCATTTTCTTGAGGGGATCGGATTCAAAATTAAACTCCTACTCCAGCTTGATTATGTCCTCTACGTCTATCCTAGGCTTCTTGCTAGGGGTTTGTTAATCACATTCCATATCCTCCACCTTTGATTGAGACCTTCTGCTACTACCATCACCGTCTAGGGGCAAGGGAGTAGCTGGGACCATACCTTGCACTTCTTTAGGATCCTGAATTTTCTCTGCACGAGTCCAATCAAAATCATAGGCAAGAGAATTTGCATCCTGGGACAAGTCAGGGATCGTGGAGTGAATAAAGACTGACCTCTGCACCTCGACCCTCCTCTGGGAAATGATCCCCTTAGGATCGTAATTCTGTGCATGAGTCACCTGAAACTTCATGGCCTTCAAAACTTTCTCCACCATTTGTAATGTTGCTGGCTTCTTCACAACGAAGGGCTTGAAATTAATAGGGTATTTGATCCAAGAGTTCTTCCTGTGAGCAGTAAAATGCTCCTCATCAACAGAAATGCTCTGCCTAATCAATTCTAGTGCGAATACTGAGGGAGTTAGGTAAACTGGTAGCATGAAAGGGGCAGCCGAAAAACCATATACCCTGATAACTGAATACTTCTGCATCAGGAACCAATCTCCAATACCCTCTTGCTGCAAGGCAGCCTTCATGTCTTCTGATATCCTCTTCTCTTTAGGGTTGAATAGTCTGGAGATGCTGAGGACAATTCTGTCAATGAACAGGGTGTAAGGCCACTCCTGGATCTTCTGGAGAGATCGGGGCCAGTCTTTGAACACCTCTGGATCCATGTCCTCAAGGGTCTACTGGTTGGAACTGACTATGATGGAAAATAGATACACCTGGTATCTAAAGTGCTTATCCAAATCAAACTTCTCAAGCTGAGAATTGATTTCTCCGGCCAAGAAATCATCGAACTTAATTCCTGCTTCAGATTGACTCAGGTAAAGGAGAATGCCTAGTATTACTTCAGAGACCATGATATCGCTATCAAGACCTAGGATTTGAGTCAAGAGGGAGATGGCTGATATGAGATGCTTTATGAACAATTCGGAGGAGAGCGGGGTGATAAGGGTCTCTGAGGGAACTGCGGTCATCAAAATGGTCTGGAAAAATTTATTCTTGGATTCTAGGTCGGCTTTCCCGAACACTTGCAGAACCTCTGATTCGGTGAAGGGGATCAAGGCCTGACATTGGGCTTCAGAGAGACCAAGGGCAGCCCTGATAGTTTCTGGTGTACTTCTGTAAATGACATGGGAGTGGGTATCATCTAAGATGGCCTTCCCAGTGGTGGAATAATTGGAGGCTACCCTTTAGACAATATTCGGGAAATGGGGCAATTGTTCTAATGTGAACCCTATTAAGGATGACTTTAAATTTACCAACAGTTTTGACTGGTCTCTGGAAGGTGACAACAAATTGTTCTGGGCATCACTGACACTGGACAACCGCAAACGAGGGTCATAAGCGTCATAAAGTCGATCGCAGATGATATCCTCGGACGGGTCAAGGCTTTTTACATACGAGGCCATGGACGAACTGTCTATTGGATGAATTACAGAACACAAAAGGGTTGATAAATGATGAACAAATACCTGGTGGTGATGGTCGATACTTCTGGAGGTTGCAGTTGTATCCAGCTCACTCGTGCTTGGCAGACGTCGGATTTTCAGGGTGGTGGGAGTATTAAGGGACTGTTAATGTCAAGTTGATTAGCATTATAAACCATCGCGCTCCGTAAACATGACCTTTGTACCTCCAATCTTCGAGCGCAATATCCAATGGGGAGGGGCCCACCAGATTTCACAAAGTTGTTTTTTATCTTCAGAGTTATATTAATGGGTTAAAATCTTAAATATCTTGTCTTTAATATAAAACCAAAATATTATGTAATTGATGTTTGGATTTGGTTATTATAAGGTGGAAGCTTGTATGGTGTAATATATTGTTGTCATGTGCTGGTAAACACTATTTTGGAAAGCATATGGGTGTACTACATGAATATTCCTAACCATATATTGGAAGGAAGTTGAGAGGCCAAATCTCGAGGAGCCAATTCCAGAAATTGGGCTGGTTTTATTTTCAAATGGCCAAAAAAAGGGATTGGATAGATTTGAAAATGAGGTATACTTTTTATATTTGATTCTTCAATATGATATTTTATAACATATGTATTCATTGTAATTTGTAGTGGTTTTTTCTTACGTGATGTGCAAATTGGTTCTATGTAGGATGTCAAAGGAATATCAAGTCGGGGGTGAAGAATTCATAGAGTTTGCAAAAGGCATTCAGAGGATAATAACACCACAAGATGCCCTTGTAAAAAATGTTGCAATGTTGCAGTATTGACGTTTCAGGAAGTACAAGACCACTTGATGATTCATGTTATAACAGGTTCATATAAAACTTGGTTTTTCCATGGAGAGAGAGTTCCTACTCAAGACTATATATTTGACAAGAGCAAGAAATGCCACACAACAGAGATGTATGATTTGCCTCCAGAAATTACACATGGTGATGAACACATAGTCGGACATCAATATGATAATCAGAATTATGAGTTTGCAACATTGATTACAAATGATACTAAAGTTCTTAAGAATGATGATCATAACGAGGCAACCATGGTTGATGATCATATGGTTGAAATGGTGAATGATGCTCATCAATATTATAATGAAAATCCAGATGTGAATTGTGAAAATGGCCACGCAGAATCAATGGAAGAAAAAAATGATATCAATCAATATCTAAAGTTAATTGAAGATGCGAAGGCACCATTGTACCCAGGTTGCACTAAGCTATCGACCATTGTGAAATTGTACAACCTTAAAGTGAGAAATGGATGGTCTGATGCAAGTTTCACCCAGTTGTTGAAGTTGCAAAGAGAAATGCTTCCAATAGTAAATACACTTCCAGAATCTACATATGCTGCAAAAAGTTTGATTAAATAATTGGGGTTGGACTATGAAATGATACATGCATGCCACAATGATTGCATTTTATATTGGGGAAAATATGAAAAAATAAATGAATGGCCAACATGTGGTGAATCAAGATGGAAGGTTGATGCTTGTTCTGAAAAGGTGCGTACTGGTGTCCCGACCAAAGTGCTGAGGTATTTCCCTATAGTTCCGAGGTTGAAGAGAATGTACAGGTATGATTTTGAACTCTTATAATTCCATTATATCAAACACCTTCATGTACTACCAACCTACTAGAAAATCATCTTCTTTAATCTACTAAGTAGTGCAATGCATATATGATTCTTTATGTTTTTGTTACAGCTCTACATATATTTCACAGAAAATGAGGTGGCATCATGAGAATGGAAGTAACGATGGAATAATGCGCCACCCAGTTGATAGCCCGGCATGGAAAACTATAGATTCTAAATGGCCTGATTTTTCCAACGATCCTCGCAATGTACGACTTGCAATGGCAGTGGATGGATTTAATCCTTTTGGAAACTTGAGTAGTAGTCACAGTGTATGGCCAATAGTACTAGTCACATATAACCTTCTGCCATGGTTATGCATGAAAAATAGCTTTTGTTTGTTGTCATTGTTAATAGTTGGTCCCAAGCATCCAGGAAATGACATAGATGTTTATTTGGAACCATTGGTAAATGAACTAAAACTAACATAGGATGAAGGGACAAGGACATACGATGCTCATTCAAGGTCATTCTTTAATATGAAGGCTATATTGATGTGGGTAATCCATGACTTTCCTGCTTATGGAAATATGTCTGGTCTCACGACTAATGGGTTTTGCGCATGCCCTATATCTGGAAGGAACACAGATTCAATGTATCTCAAATGTAGTAGAAAGTGTGTGTACATGGGACATAGGAGATATCTTCCAATAAATCATAAGTATCATTCACAAAAAGGACCATTTAATGGGAAGTCTGAGGCCAATATTACTAGTCACATATAACCTTCTGCCATGGTTATGCATGAAAAGGAGCTTTTGTTTGTTGTCATTGTTAATAGTTGGTCCCAAGCAACTAGGAAATGACATAGATGTTTATTTGGAACCATTAGTAAATGAACTAAAACTAACATGGGATGAAGGGGTAAGGACATACGATGCTCATTCAAGGTCATTCTTTAATATGAAGGCTATATTGATGTGGGTAATCCATGACTTTCCTGCTTATGGAAATATGTCTGGTCTCATGACTAAAGGGTTTTGCGCATGCCCTATATCTGGAAGGAACACAGATTCAATGTATCTCATATGTAGACAGACATGGGACATAGGAAATATCTTCCAATAAATCATAAGTATCGTTCACAAAAAGGACCATTTAATGGGAAGTCTAAGAATCTCATTGCACCTACAATTGTACAAGTGTCAGATATTTTTACAGAAACAGAAGGAAGGGAAGAGAAATGGGGAAAGACTAAAAGTACAAAAAGAAAGAGAAATTTTTAAAAAAGGTGAAAATTCGAAGACTGACGTGTGGAAGTGTTGTGGCCACAACAGATCCCATGCTTAGCTAAAGCACAGGAGCCCCATGTTCAATAAATTTGAAGGTATATGGGTAATTTTCCCTTTGTGAATATGAGTTTTCGGTTTAGATCTCTTTAGGTCTAATGCCCATACCTTCTTGCTCCATGTTTTTGCCTGATTTGGATTATCTGTAAGTGTTTGGTTTGCAAAAATCTTTAAATTTTGAGTGTTTTAACCTTTTTTCTACCAACCCTAAACCCGACGCTTGGACAACCCGAAAACCTGAAACCCGAAAGTTTCGGGTGTGGGAAATTGGTGTCCTCATTTTTTGGATTTTCGTCATCCCGAAACCCGCAACCTGAAAGTTGCGGGTGTGGGATTTCATTTTTTGAAGTTTGTTTTATATAAACCCGAAACTCGAAACTCGACAATGTCGCGTTGCGGGAATCCAGATTTTTGTTTTTAGGTTTTAATAAACCCGAAAAAACCAAAACCCGACAATCTCGTGTTTTGGGATTCAAAAATTACCTTTTTTAACTTTGCGTTTGATTGCGTCCCGAAACCCGCAACTGTCGGGTTGCGGCTTTCAGGAACGTCGTTTTGATTTGGTTATATTTTGAAACCCGAAACCCGCCAGTGTCGGTTTTCGGCTTTCGGGAATGGTAAATAATTTTTTTTATTGTGTTTCTAAACCTGATCCCACATCTCGCATCGGTTGATCTCAGCCGTTCATTATTCCAGCTCCTACGGTCGTGATTTAACTTGGGTAAATTGATAAATATAGGGTTTTTTCTATTTTTCGTTATCATTTTTACTCGTCGAAAATTACTCCGCTGTGTTGATTTTACCGTGGATTTCTTGCTTCAACTGATTGCCGATTTTCAGTTATCACAGGCAGGATTGCTGTCATTTCATTTTTCGGTTGGTCTCTTGGCTGTTTGAGATTGTTGTTGTTGTTGTTGTTTTTTTTTTTTTTTTTTTTTAGAAATTACAAAGTTTGCCACTATGTCAAGAAGTACCCGGTCCAGGGCCGTTCTCAGATATACCCTAACCAAAGACCCCAACTTCGGTATCTTCTCAGATACTAGCGGGAAGGTCACTGAGACTTATCAAATGGATTGGTCTCGGATTTATGCTATATTTGACAACGATGACCTTTCACAGGTAGAAATTGATAGGCCTAGAATCTATCAACTATCCAAACATAGATGAATTGTTAGAGATATATAATAAGTGGCAGGGTTTTCTGCCCCAATAGACTCATTCGTGATTTTGGGATCCCTATCTTTTGGGAATTTTTCATTGTACTCCGTTGTAATATTTTTATTTAAGGAAGAATACCTCTCTTGGTGAGAGGTTGGAATCTTTGGAATTGTAATTCAGCAGAAAATAAGACTGGGGATACTCTGTGGCCAGAGTCATTGTAATTTTGGTACAAGACATCTTAATATAGTAATGTTATCTTTGGATCCATCTTCTGGTTGTTACTCAAATTTCTTTGAGAATTTCTGATTTTTATATTCCAGATTATCATCCAATATATACATGATCTCTTGTTAGATATTTAATGAATGCATAAATTTGTTGTATTGATTTTTCTGTATAACTGATGTATGCATGAAAATATTTGATTGAATTTCTTCAATTTAAATACTTTCTTTATCGATTTCTGCAAGTGATTCATGGCACAATAATTATTGTTAATTTTTCAAATAGCAAAGTGTTTACAGATTTATCTTGAACAGGTTTAAGCATTTGAATTATTGTCTCTTAATTTTCATTAATAGATAGTGATTTAAATTAATAAGTGAAACAACTAAAAGCATTTATGTGAAAGGTTGCAATTTACTTATTCACCACACCCCAAGATTAATCTGCACAAGATCAAGCTTTCATTTTAGAATAGGACTGACTTAGACTAGTTCACCTTTTCTAAAATAGGTTAGGTTAGCTTTGTTTTACCATATCCACACCTTGGTTTTCCTTGATTGGAAAATTGATCTTATAGGTCAACTTATTTACTCTTAGAGTGCCAGCGGAGGCCTAATATTCATGGGGGATCACCATGTCATGTCCCAAATTTGGCATTGGGTCACAATAGCCTAATCACATTGGCCCTATTCATTAGAGTTTGTCAAATTGATGCTAAAGGTCAAATAATTGCTAAGGAGGAAAATTACTAGTTTCCTAGGTTTGGGGTGGAAGCTTTGGGATTTGGAATAATGGGGATAATAAATGATGTTTGAACATTAGAATGGCATAAATATTTAATAAAATATCTAAATAAATATATACAAGTGAAAATCAAAGTGGAATTTGATAATGAAGACACATGGAGGAAGTGGGACCCACATATGGCTAGATTTCCCCACTACATTTGCATCATTCTCTCACCAATTCGAATTCAAGGTGAATGGTAACATACTTGGGGGAGTCCAAAAGGTATTATTCATGGCATGACTCATCCAAGGTCGAAATATAGAGGAAGAGTAACTCCCATGGAAGAGGAAGAGGCAATTTGGAGCTAGTGAGACACTTGGGCTAGATTCCCTAGCTCTATGACAACAATGATGAAGATGCTATGACACCTATGACACAAATCAGACCTGAAGGCTGACATATGACATATATGACATGTCAGGGATAAAAATAGACTCCAAGAGGGTGCTCAAGGGTGTTAGGGTAGCTAATATGTTTCCACATGTGATTTGGTGGAAGTGGGAGACTAGGAATTGGTGTACAAGTGGCATTCTTTGGAATCTCTTCCCAACTTGAGTTGGCATGAGTATCTTGGAAGGAATTCGACCCATGGAGGACATTAGAACTTTATAAATGTCAATAAAAAAGAATGAAACCAGCATTTGATCATTTGTAGAATTTGCAATTGCATTTGTGAAGAGGGAGAGCTAGTGGATGACTAGTTTCTTGCCTTAGCCAATTTCGAGGGTGAAAGATTCCCATCCAAGTTGGTAATTGGAAAGTCCATTCAGAACTTTCATTTGGAGCTTTAATGGAGTCTTTATTTGTAGGTGTAAGTTACAGGGAAGGTCATGGTTTCTTCTATTGCATCTCACTCCTTCAACCATTTCCAGTTTTGATGGCATATTCTTGATCCTTGAGGGAGGGCGTTTTTGGTGAGCTATTGTACTCTTTGGGGGAGCTTATAATGCCCCATTTATTTTGAAATATGAATTAAATACTCTGTTGTTAATCTCCAGAAAGTTTCAGGTCGAAATTCCAAGTAGAAATGTATAAATCTCAATTTTAATGAAAGAACAGTGCCATTTCCCCACTACCTTGTTGTGAATCAATGTAATGCTGATGATTGCGAATGAATGGATGATTATCTGATATATTTGTGATCAATATAATGCAATGGATGTATTCTACAAGTTTCATGTACTGTACTTGAGCATTTGAAGTATTTTTACTCAGTTTAATTGCATTGGGAGAAGAAACAGTGCCATTTCCCCAAGGGTCGAATTGGTGATTTTTGCAGTTGAATGGGAGAGGGTTGGAATATATATAATAATAAATTAATTGTGCACATGAGACATTAATAACATCCTTAATACATTCCCTACCTCTGTTCATAAATTTGAGTGGGTCTGGAGGCATTTGGGAAGCCATTTTCAGTACTTACCCTAAGGGGATTTGAACCCCAAATTACTAGTAAAATTGCATACTTGGTCCAGAATCTTAAGAGAGTTTGCAGAGGTCTTTTGGTGGCCATATTTTATCCCTGAACATCATATTCAAGTCCTAATATCATTCATACACCTTCCTTGAATATTTGAAGGCATTTGGAGTCAATTTGAGACCTAGAGACCAATACTAGTCAAAGGGAAATTACTAGTAAAGTTACCTACATTGACCAGAATTGAAAGAGGATTTGCAGAAGTATTTTAAAGGTCCAAAGGAATCCCTGAAACACATATTTATGTTCTAATATCATTCATATACCTTCTCAGAATATTTGGGATCATTTGGGGCAAATTTGGGACCTAGAGATCAAAACTAGTCAAAGGTCGAACTAGGGAAAAAAAGTGGAAAATTGCCATTTTAATAAAATTCCTAACAAGGGACATTACACACCACACCAAATAGGTTGGGGATAGAATTTCCATTGCGCATGGTACTTTGAATCCTTTCAGGGTTTTCTTCCTCTGTTGAGTGTCTTGGAACATTCCAGCACCTTTTGCATCTAACTAGCACAACCGAGGCTTCAACAGGACGAAAAGGTCAATTCTATTCAATTTACCATATTGGGAGGTATGTGCACACATTAAATTAAGGCCTAAAATGTATGATGGTTGAAGGATTTCATTGTGTTTAATATGAATATATTGTTTAATTTTTCTTTGATGTTATGATTCATTGATTTTTTATACGGTTGGATGCAGAAACTCCTAGTGCGTCACATTTTAGATTTAATGCACATAGAAAAAAATGTATGCGAAAGTATTTTTGGAACCCTTCTGGATATAAAAGATAAATCAAAGGATGGGAAAAATTCTCGTGATGACTTACAACAGTTGCGTATAAGGAAGTCCCTGTGGCCACAACAAAAAGGAAAAAAAATATTTCTTCCACCCGCACCACACACTCTTTCAAAAAAGGAGAAAGAGATTCTTTGTCGTGTTTTGTTCACGTTAAAAGTTCCAGATGGATATAGTTCAAAACCTAGAAATCATGTATCTATGAAATATCTCAAGCTTCATAGTATGAAAGCACATGATTGCCATGTTCTCATGCAACAAATCCTTCCAGTAGCATTGCGCCATGTGCTACCAAAAGTAGTTCGAAACACTATTTGTAGGCTTTGCTTCATTTATAGGCGAATTTGTGCAAAAATGGTGGATCCAACAGATCTTGATAACTTACAAGATGATGTTGTGGAAACTTTGTGCTTGCTCGAAAAATATCCCCCCCCTTCATTCTTTGATATAATGATACATTTGACTGTACACTTGGTGCGAGAGCTACGTTATTGTGGACTAGTTGCATATCGATGGATGTACCCTTTTGAAAGGTCAGTTAAATTTGATTAAGTGCAAATCCACATAAATTCCACCATTTTATGTGCATATAACAATAATACATTACTAGCAACTCTTTAGTCATACTTTTGATCTCTCTACAAATTGTGTGTTTTTTTCTAGGAACATGAAAGTTTTCAAAAGTTATGTGAAAAATAAGAATAGGCCCGAATGCTGCATAGCTGAAAACTACACTGTGGAGGAATCCGTAAAATTTTGTGCTGGATATGTTGAAGGTATGGATTATATTGAAAGCATGCCTATTAGAAATGAAGCTTGGGATGATGAAGAAGGAGAGGTTGGATAATATGGGAAGGCCTTATCTAGTGGAACTTCTATTGAATTAGATAAATTTAGTTTGTTACAAGCCCACAGATGGGTCTTGCACAACATAGATGAAATTCAACCTTGGATAGAGTAAGTAATAAGCACATACTTATGAAATCATTTTTTATTATAATATATCACAATTTTTTCATAAATTGTTCATTGACATTACTTGAAAATAGGATGCACTTGACAGAAATTGCCAATAGTAACATCCAAGCCCAAAAAGATGAAGTCTTACTACAAAAGCTCCACAACCAACAATTTAGTGATTGGTTAAGAAAACAGGTAATGATATGTTCTTCATATTAGATTTAATTGAACTTCATTGATCAAGACTATTATGATGTATGAAGGTGAGATTCTTTTAATATATTTTGAAATTGCATGGTTTTCTAACGACAATTAAAAATTTACAGGTGGAAGGAAAAGAAAATATTTCTGATACCCTTAAATGGTTGGCACGTGGCCCTAGGAAATATGAAACTAAGTATGATCGCTACTTAATCAATGGGTGTAGATTTCATGTTAAAAGCATAGAAAATGTCATGGCCACCCAAAATAGTGGTGTGTGCATAGATGCACAAACATTAATGAGATCAAGTGCAAAGGATAAAAACCCTATACATCAAACGACAACATATTATGGAGTGATTCAATAAATAATGTTATTGGACTACTATTTGGTGCAATATCCATTGTTCAAATGTGATTGGACAGATGTACACAAGAAGAATGGAATGAAAGTTGATGAAATTGGTTTCACCATGGTGAATTTGAAGAGATGCTTGAGTAAGGATAGACTGCAAGATGATCCATTTATTCTAACATCACAAGCGAAACAAGTATTTTATGTACAAGATCCGGTAGAGAATGACTAGTGTGTAGTTTTGACATGCCCTCTGAAGGGATCAAGAAATTGTAATAGATATGAATTGGAGTATGCAGATTTATCAAGTGTTGCAGATTTTGAAGGGACGAAATGCAAAGAGGATGAAGCTATAGGTGATGGTGGCATGGATTATGTTCGATATTTATCAGTTCTCATTTAAGTTGTATCTGTGAAAACTTATATCTTAGATTATTACTTGGATTTACCTTTCATGCATATATTTTTTGTTTTGCTACTGTTTATGCATGGATCTTATCTGTTTTATTGTGTTATGTAACTTTCATTTATTTTTACAGTAGATAGATTGGGTGTGGGAAATTGAGAGTGATGTGAGGGGGGGGAGGGGCCATATGAGCTTCAACCTTCACGTGGTTGGCCCTGTTTAGTAGAGAATAAGATATTCTTGAAACCAAGAGAAGCTCATTCATGTATTTTCATTTCAGTTTTTTAGAATTTCATATATGTTATGCCTTTTTTTACATATCTATCAATCGCTTATATGAAAAGACCATTTTGTCATGATATATGCAGGTTTGCGCAATGGAAAGCAATATAATGACAATTTGTATCGTTCTCTAATGCATATTTATAAGTTATCACCATAATGAATTTGTCAATTAGATATCTTATTGTCGTTTCATTGATTATAACGTGTTGATTTCTTCATTACGCCGTAAGGCGTTTCTACAAGTGAGAAACACTCTGCAAATTTTAATTTTTTTGGGTTATTGGCCGTTGGATGAATCATCCGATGAACAGAGTCATTTCGTCCGTAGATTGTCTGGGTAAGCACGTGGAACCCCCAACAGGTCATTGTTTTAAGGAAGAGGTTAGGCTTAGTATTCGTGAATTGTAGCTTATCAATATTTTACTATTTGTTTTCAGGAAGAGGGCTTAAGACTGACTTTGCAATTTAGTTTCAAGTTTTTTTTTCACCTTTTTGATAGCTTCAACTAACCAGGCAACAAAAGTACTCTTTCCATATTACAGTGGAGTACAAATTATTTACAAGAATCTACTTCTCCAATTACGCACAGGGCCTGCACGTAACTCAATCCACAAGTAGCCTTGCTTATGCTTGTGCAAGTGAAACAACCCGCCACAGTGGAGTATGAAACACCCTTTCTTTACCATCAGGCTAAGACTCCATTTTCTTTGAAATTTAGTTTATCTATATTCTAACAAAAAAACGTCTTTGAATCTGTTTGAGTATATTGACCAGTGTGATTTGTCTCTTCACTGTTCATGAGTTTAATATGTAAATTGTTGTGCTACTTCTCAATGGAATATTACCAAACCACGAATACAACTTTTTTCTTTACCTTTACTGTTGCATCTGGCGTGAAATATAGCCATTGAAATGTATCTGATCTATTTGTTCACTGCATATGTTACCAAGATATCTTTTAGTTGTTGGAATTCATGAGACTGTATAATTGACTTTACCAAAAAAATACCTTATATAATGCCTTTCATAGTCTATCATGTTCTTTAACTTATTGTATTGCCACTAAAATTAGAGAAATAAACATTGGTAGAATTCTATCAAAAAAATGTTAATTTTCTGCTCTAGAACTGATGTGACTAGGCTAGGATCATAAATAAAGTTGTTCTTCATCAATGTTTGAGAACTGAGCTGTCCTAAACAATTTTGAGGGCATTGATCATTTTTCTTATCTTTAGGTAGTAAAGGAGATACTCTAGTGTTGTATCTAAAATGTACAGTCCTACTTTTGTTTTCTTAAAATAAGGATATGGATAGTACAGTTCTGTTTTGTTGTTTGTTTCTTATATATTTCTGCAACAAGCTTCAGGTAACATTTTTATCTAGCAACAATGAAAGTTGGGGTATTCAGGAATGATGGAATGAGATAACAATTAATTGCTTCATAAAACTTTGGGCCGAGACTTTAGCTCTCTCTTATCTATTAAACATTTTCAGGTAGTTGCATGTCTTTGTTGTTAGCATGCATTGAATTGTAACCTCTATTGCATCCATAATTTGTTGCTCTCGGTTGTTACGTTTTCAGATGAATTTTTTTTGCTTGTGTTAGATGACAATGAAATTAAAACCTTTTCATTCGTTACAGGTTGCTGAAGATGAATTTGGGCATTATTTAGTTGACATTTTGAAGGAAAATGGTGTGCTAGACCAAGGCATATGTTATGATAAGAATGCTAGAACAACACTTCCGTATTACGAAGCTCTTGCAATACGGCGTTAACCAAACTACAAATATGCATGGAGAACTAGCCACAAGTTAAGCTCTTGCAATACGACGTTCTTTTATTAAACGCCAAGGTGCAATTGCTAGTTTTAAGTACAGTTGTACTTGTCTATTTTATGAATTGATTTTGTTGCAAATTTGTTGAAGGAAAAAAGTTGATTGCGGGATAGCTATTGACAACGGGCAGGTAATGTAATGAACAATATTGAAAGTATTTATTTACAATAAATTTAATTACAACACATTTATGACGATGCTATGCAAACACCTCCATTCAAAGGCAAGAAAGCTACCAGTCCACAGTCGAAATGCTTTAATTTGGTGATTTAGAAGAAGAATAGACAGTCCACCGATATGGAGCATAAACACATGAGTTCCATATCAATTTTAGCAGAAGCAAATTATGGAATGCTTGGTACGAAATGAACATAGCACTTTTACTGTGAATTCCATCCAGATATTACACAAGACCAAGCACGAAATAGCATGACAAAATGAATTGACAATGAAAGAAACACATTTCACATGGGAGAAAGAAAGAACAGACTGTAGATCAAATAACACATGAATCTCTGAACAGAAACGCCTGCAAGGCCTGCCAACTTTATTTAAAATAGCTTCAAAATTGTTCAAACATAGAGCAACACTCGGGCTCCAAAATTTTCAACCCCTTTTCCATTGATTACATTTAATTTATAGATGTCTTCGAGCCCTAGGATCGGCCTTCTCTTGAACAGAAAACAATTATAACCTATTGACACCTAATCGAGGCATATTCGCCATTACAGACATGAGAGAGAGGTGGAAAAATCGGCTCAACAACCTTTTACATTTACCGGTCATTTTTACTATATGACCGCTTATACTTAACAAAAAGACAAAAAATGATCTTGGAGATGCTCTTCCAGCTGGCCGCTCCTACTAACTGAATGCTCCCACTAGCAGAAAAATTTGCAATAACCTCGAACTCCTCATGCACCTGTCCTGATTCTTGCCTTGCCATACTTCTCGATGGACTTCCATTGGTCAATTGAGGGTTGGTCGAGGGTGGAGAGCTCCTTAAATAACACTCTCAACTCTGTGTGTTCTCTATAAGAATGACCAGAGTGCAGTGTCCTGGCTCCCCCGAACATTGAGGCTAACTCGAAATCCCTTGTCAATTTTTCAGCTACTATCTGACTCGTTAGAGGCTGATCCATCCTTGCAAAATCCTCTTGGTTTACCCTGCAATCCCATAGTTTAACCTTGTATTCCTCATTTGATAACATGGTTCCATTCTCCTCCCAGAACATAGGTAGGCCTTTCTTGAATAAGGGGTCGAATGCCTCCTTGAACAGCCTTAGTTGATTTGAGAGAATGTCTATCCCAGACTGGGTGATATTCACCTGCTGATGCTTGTTAATTATTCTCTTGGCCCATATAATTGTGGCTACCCTGTCCTTTATGCCTGCTGCATCATCCTGCTCCTCTGACAAACCACTAAGAAACTCCACTGCATTTTCTGCATAATCCGAGGGCTTCTTATTAAGCTTTTCATCGGCCACTGCTACAGCCTGTTTAGCCAATTTTACCATAGTTTCCTTATCCACTATGAAGTTCAAATAGGGCCTTAGGTCATCTTCTTGCTGGATGACATCATCCCAGATGATTTTCTTAGTCTCTTGCAGTACCTTCTGTCCTATCACTTGCTCCTTTAACCTGTCAAGATCCACCTGCATTCCTTGGTACTTGGTTTCCCAGCCTCCTTTTCCTTCTCTGCATTATCCTTTAGAGTCTTCAGGTTAGCTACTTGTTTTCTCAATCTGATCATTTCAACATCTTCTAGGATGGCATTGGCTATCTGCTCCACTATACAGAAGTCTCCAGACTCAATTGAGGGTGTGACCTCCATTTCTTGCTCTTTTTCTTTTTCCTTTACTTTCATCTCCAGTTCTTCAAACTGGGCTTTCCATACTTTTTCACTAGCTGCTACAAGGGATATGTTAAGCTGCAGTTGCTTCTCTTTTTCTTTGAACTCCACCAACTGGGCCTTACAGCCAATCAATTCTTCCTTTAATTTTTCTTTCTCTTCCTCTAGTTCTTCCATCTCAGGGGCATTTACCAATTGAGCAGCAGGCATCTTTAACTTCCTTTTTAAGGATAGGATCTCCTGATCTTTCCCATCCAACAACCCTTGTATTCTTTTTCTCTTGGCTTCTTCAGTATCAAAGGCTAATAATTGAGCTTGGAGCTTCTTCACCTGTCCCTTTAGAGATTTGCTTTCTGCCTTCTCTATCCTTAATTGATTTTGAACCTTGGATTTGTTTGATTGTACTTTAGACAATTCTAAGGCACCCTTCAGTAGTTTGTTGTATATAACCTCACCTGTTTCCTTGTGTAGGTTGATTATATCAGGATCTGGGATGTCTTCCAGATTGACCTTTAACTTAGTAGCTTTGTTTTTAGTGGCCAAAGCCAGGTTTAGAGTATTATGGGCCAAATCTTCTGCTGGCCACCAAGGCTATGCTCTTCTTAGATATTTTCCTTACTTCTTCATATAATTTTGTCTCTGCTGGAATGTTGTCTGGATTTTCCTCATACCCCTCTAGCAGCGCTGCTCTGCTCGTGCTCAGTGCTGTAGGTCCCTTGGGTGGTTTGCCAAAAACATGTTCTTTGACTTCAAAATGGGGCATTAGGAACTTAATCTGCTTCTTCTTTGGCTTCTCTTCTTGAATCTTTTCCACCTGTTGATCAACTTCTTCTTTTTTGTGCCTCTTTGAGGCCCTTTCAAGGTCACTGTCCACATCCATTGGACTGCTGATTTCTTGCTGATTGGACTTTTCTGGGATGGCAACTAGGGGAAAAACCATTTGCACTGCTGTATCTTTACTATATGAACTAGGTGTTGAAGATGAGCCTTCCTCAAAAAGGGATGCCAAAGTTTGGGAAGTCTTTGGGGGGTCAATTCCCATTTGTCCTTGCTCAATATACTCCAGCCAGTTTTCCCTTTCAGCTATGCCAGCCAGCTCAAAATGTTCATACCCCTTTCTATTTGTTGATTTCCTTCTTTCTAAAAGTATGTGATGGGGGTCATAATTCACTGCTGCCTTGGAGGGGAATCCCATGTCTTTCATTATTTGCTGAAGGCTTGAGAGAGATGCTCTGCTTTTAACCATGATGGATCCTACTGTCCAGGGAAAATTTATGTCCGATGCCTTCTTATCATCTAGGAAGTGTTCACATTCAACTATTAGCTTCTGTCTTACAAACTCCATGGTGAATATCCTGGGGGTGAGGAATGTAGGCAGCTCATATGGGGCATGGGAAAACCCATATACTCTGATTACAGTGCCCTACTTCAATAAAAACCAATCCCCTACCCCTTTTTCCATCGGGGGTTGTAACAGGTCTTTCATCTCTGGTATTACTCTAGGTAATCATTTTTGAAAAAATAGGAAGTAAACCTTAGCCATGAGGCCATTCATGAACATCTTGTAGTCAGAATACATCTTTTTGGTAATATGCAGCTTTGGGACCGGTAGGTTTTCATCATTGGCTGCTAGGAACATCTTTAGCAAATAGGATTGGAAACTGAAAGACCTATTCTTAGTAAAATCCACAAGTTGGGAATGAATACTTTTTACTAGGGCTTCGTCAAACTTTAGACATGTGCACAAGGGGGGTAAATTAGGGTCGGAGGGCTCAAGGGGACATGTACTGATAACGAACAGAAGGCTAATTAAGGGTTCGGTTATATCATGGTCGGTGTCCATCCCTAAAAACTGGAACATCATAGAAATTACATATCTAGATTCTTCTGTGAACAAGTTGGCTTCGCTAGGGAAAGAGTCTGCTGGGACAGAAACACCTGGGAGTAGGGAGGCATGGTAGAAACTCTCCTTAAGGTTGTCTGGGTCTCTTCAGAAATGCTGAATTAGGGCTTCTAATTGATAAATCTGGGGCTTTCGACAGAAATATTTAGGCATGGCTAGGGCTTTCCGGATGGTTGGGGCATCTATGTAACACATAATCTTTGATTTTGCAGTGTCCATGACCGCCCTGCGGCCAGGGGAATAATAGTTGGAGCACCAGTCTATGAACTCAGGACAATTTGGAGTTTGACAGGTGGTGAAAAGGTGAAAGGAAGACTGGTAGACCTTGTGGATATCTCTGCCCTAGGCTCTTATGGTCTCTAGTTTTTCTTTGGCGGCTTCCAGGGTACTATTAAGGAAGATGGTGTCGAAAATGTCACTGTCTTTGTCCTCTATCCGGTTGTTTATCTTAGAAGATTCGAAACCCGGAGGTCCTACGGAGCCTGCCATTTACAAAATTTCATAGAGATAAAGAGTGGCCTACCTGGCTGTTTGACACTTGGGCGGATCTCGTGAGCTTCTGGTTGGTTGACCTGGTTGCGCACGGTTCGATCTTCCTCGCCTTTCAACGTGCACCTGTGCAGGCTGGTGTTTTATAATATTATCTTGCCATATCATTCCTCCAGCTACGAAGATGGAGGAGCCACGTCGACCGTCCGTTGGCGAGATTGATCCTCTACCGTTAGATCCTTTGACCTTTCCTACCACCTTTCTTTGTGGTTTCCAATTCGGCCACCTAACAGCTTGCCAACGCTTTTGACTTTCGAGAAACCTTGCATGCCGTAGATCCAGTTCCTGCTCAAATCCTGGTCGTCCAACCGTGTGTCCCGTTAATTGTTCGCAAATCTTGGTCCTGGCCAATTACCGCACAAGTAATATTTGAGAAGTTCACCCGGACCGTAGATCTTTGCCACGCCACATCTAGGCCATCAGAGGATGCAATACTTTAAGAAAAGTTCGCAAATATGAATTGCGACCGTTTCCGCACACGTAATATCTGCGAACATGTTGCGAGTCGTTGATCTGCGCCCTACACCGTTGATTGCTTTTGGACCTTCCTGTTGGCTAGTACCCCACCTCCGCTTAAAGAGTCACCAACTTACTTCGCAAAGAAGGCTCCCGACCACAGATTTCCTGACACTAGATCTGACTATCCATACATGTTTTCACAGGTTGCTGGCCCGTTCCTTTGGATTTGGCCTTCGGCTGATTACTTCAAACCTTAGATTTTTCCCACATCGCTACTTTCAGCCTGATTCATCCTATTGAGAGTTCCTGAGCGATCAATCTTTTTCTTGAACTTCGGGCCTACCTTCCCTTCACGAGTCCTCCAGAACCCTTAGCACAATCCAGGTGCTAATAGATCCATCAAGCAACCATTAGAAATGATGCTCGTTGTTATCCATGAATACTTGAAATTCTAGTCAGATGTTCACTTCATGAGTATGTGTTTGAACTTGAATGCCAACTTTGTCCAGCAAAACGTTTCTGTATTACTATTTTATTTATTGAATCATTGCTGCATATGAAACCTTTCAAGTTCAGCCAACTTATAAGGTCAGAGCCATTCAGACTACTTTCTTAGGTCTCTCGAGTCAGAAACAATGTTGGGATTATTAGTGTTTTCTTAGAATTACAAATGATGCAATTTTGGTCTTAATATTGCCCCTTTCCCCAATTCTTAAAGGGTTCTAGCTCAATGGTAGAGCGCTTGCTTTACAAGCAGGAGGTTGAAGGTTCGATTCCTTCGTGCCCTAATCATATGTCACTACAAGGGGGGTTCATAACCGCCCCCAAAGGTTTGTAAAGAGTTTTAGGGGGGGGTTCGAACCGCCTCTGTAGGTACCTACGAGGGGGGTTTATAACCGCCCCAAAGGTTTGTAAAGAGTTTTCGGGGGGGTTTTGAACCGCCTCTGTAGGTACCTACGAGGGGGGTTTAAAACCGCCCCCAAAGGTTTGTAAATATTTTTAGGAGGGGGGGGGTTGAACCTCCTGCGTAGATACCTACAAGGGGGGTTTAAAACCGCCCCCACAGGTTTGTAAAGAGTTTTGGGGGGGGTTTTGAACCTTCTCCGTAGGTACCTACGAGGGGGGTTTAAAACTTTCTTCATAGGTTTGTAAAGAGTTTTGGCGGGGTTTTGAACCGCCTCCGTAGGTACCTACGAGGGGGGTTTAAAATCGCCCCCACATGTTTGTAAAGAGTTTTGGCGGGGGTTTTGAACCGCCTCTGTAGGTACCTACGAGGGGGGTTTATATCCGCCCTTAAAAGTGACTTTTGGGGGGGAGGGGGTTTAGAACCGCCCCAAAAGTCCAAAAGTGACTTTTGGGGGAGGTTTATAACCGCCGCCAATAGTCACTTTAGGGGTGGTTTTGATCTCTTCCAGAACCGCCCCTAAAAGCCAAAACTTTTAGCGTTGGTGTTATTAGGGGTGGTTCTTTAAAGACCGCCGCCAAAGCCAAAACCGCCCCCAAATAGTGACTTTTGGAGGCTGAAGACAACCACCCCTTAAAGTCAAAAAATGACTTTTGGGGGGGGGGTTCGAACCGCCCCCAAAAGTCCAAAAGTAACTTTTGGGGTGGGTTTCGAACCGCCCCAAAAGCCCAAAAGTAACTTTTGGGGGGGGTTAGAACCGCCCTCAAAAGCCACTTTTGGGGGTGGTTTAGAACTACCTCCAAAAGTCACTTTCAGGGGCGGTTTTGATCTCTTCCAGAATCGCCCCACTTTTGGGGGTGGTTTAGAACTGCCTCCAAAAGTCACTTTCAGGGGCGGTTTTGATCTCTTCCAGAACCGCCCCTAAAAGTCTAAAATTTTAACGTTGGTGTTATTAGGGGCGGTTTTGGAAAGACTGCCTCCAAAGCCAAAATCGCCCCCAATAGTGCCTTCTGGAGGCGGAAGACAACAACCCCTAAATGTCAAATTTGTTGTAGTGCCTGCATATTTTGCACGAAATTACAGACAAAATGCCTTACGTAAGTTGCTTTCCCTTGCAAACTTTGAAGTTTCGTGATATCACTAGGAGGTGGGAGAGAGACAATGGCTTCCACCTTCAAGGGATCAATACGGATCCCATCTTTCAAGACAATGAAACCGAGGAGGCGTCCAGACTCGACGTAGAAGATATACTTGTGAGGGTTCAGATGGATGTTATACCATCTGCATCTGAGGAATAACGCTGTCAGATGATTAATGTGGTACTGACGCTGCCATGAATGGGAAGGTAGATCATCGCGATAAGGTTCCACGAAGTCCTTCACATCATGAAAGGCGTATGACATGGTCTGCTAGAATGTGGCACCAGCATTTTTGAGACCAAAGGGGAGCTTGCGATAAGAAAACATGCCCCAAGGGCAGATGAAAGTTGTCTTATGTTGATCAGCCGGGTGGATCTCAATTTGGTTGTAACCGGAAAAGCCATCCATGAAAGAGAAAATGACACTTCAAACATAGTTGTCAATGATCTGATCGATAAAGGGAGTCGGGTAATTGTCCTTGGGACAAGCCTTGTTGAGATCCTGATAATCGACGCATACTCGGATGGTACCCTACTTCTTAGCTATAGGGATGACGTTTGAGACCCATTCTGTCAAGGGGACAAGGTAAATAAATCCAACTTTCAAGCGCTTTTCAATTTCTGCCTTA